>CM016625.1:35215584-36415584 GCA_005393395.2 Gossypium australe
GAATTTGATTCCTTTCAGGTACAAAGGTTCAAAATGGAAGCATCGTTAGCTCATCCATCCTTTTCAATCCTGGCCAGCTCCCACTCCTTTGATATATCACTTTACTCACTATTGTATTTAAATTATACATTTTTCTCATCTTGTTACTCTTTTTTTCCACAAATGGTATTTAAACAATTTTTTCACCTTTATTAGTCCAATTTAGTCGATTAGTTAAATCTATTTAAAAAAATGTTTAATTTATAAATTGGTATCTAGACTATGTCATTTTCTTATTTTGATATCTAAATATCTTTTTTCATAAATGATACCTTAACTAACTTCTATTTCTAAGTTGATATATCCATTCCTTCAATAATTAAGTCTATCTAAAAAAAAGCTAAATTGAATAGAAGGCCCTTAAATTATGTCTTTTATTAGCTACTTAATTTTTTTTATCGAACTAAGTATCTAAACTTTATGCCGTAATCAAAATTGACCCATTACATTTTATTAAAAAAAAAACAGAACCAATATAAAAGAACCACCTCACCAACTCATTAAAATCTAATTAAATAAAAATATATATTTAATATTAAAAAATATTTCCTCCCCATCGTCCCTCTCCCTCTCCCCCTCGCCCATTGCCCCTCTCCACATACAAAGGCGCAACTTTTCATTGTTGAAAACAGAGGATTTAGCGACACTTAACATCGAGCTCTCCAGTGGTGGAAGTGTTACTTGTTTATAATGTTGGTAGGTAATAATATTTTATTATTTACAAAAGTTTAAACTGTAATTATTGACAAATAAATGTGTTGTAAAGACGATATTTTTTTACTTAAAATTATTATATAAAGACATAATTTTATATAAAGTTACTTATAAAACAATACAATTTTATAAAAAAAAGGTGTAACAACTCGAGTTTCAGTGGTACTAGAAAAAGGTGGTTTCGGAATCTCATTTCCATAAACTAGATCAATAAATATTAAATTAAAATATTTAAAAAGTTGGTATAATATTTTATTAAAGTTTTGCCCTTTAATTTTGCCTACTAATTGCTTAATTGAGATATAGGGACTAAATTATAAAAGTCTTGTCGCTGTAGATTTTTAAATATCTAAAGGATCAAAATGATAAATATACCATTTTAATTCTTCAAAGGGTGGTGGATGGGATTAAAAATCCACTAACTTGATTAATTATAATTAACTTTTAATTAATTAAGATTTAATTAAATAAAGTATGATTAATTAAATTTAATTAAACTATATAAGTTAAAATTAAAAGAGACCGAAAAAAAAAGAAGAAAGAAACGGTTTCAAAGCTTCAAACATTCTGCTAAGATTTAGTGAGCAAGTAATTTTTATGTTTTTGAGGTCATGGGAGTTTGATTTAGCTAATCTATGTACTAATTTATAAAACTATTAAAGTTTTTGAAAGTTGCCATTATTGATTTCTTGAAGAAAATTAAATTGATAGGTTTTAAGCTTAGATGTGAAAAAAAAAAGAGACTAGATTGTAAAGTTTAATTGCTAGTTTTGTACAAAAGGACTAAAGTGTATAAATTGTAAAATTTGTATGAAATTTCTGTAATAATAGATAGAAGAGGGTCCTAAAAGGATATGATTGAGATCAATTTTAAAACTAAACCTCAAAATTAAAAGATATTGTTATTTCAATTTCAGTGACTAAATTGAATAAAATGTAAAACTTTAGAGCCATTAAAAAATAAAAATTCATAAGTTCATTCATATCATGGTATTGATGAATTGAATGAAATAATTGTTTAGATCAAGAATTGAATCAAACCGGGGATAATCTGAGAAAAGCCAAAATTGTCGAATAGTCTTTGAAAGTTCAACTTGTTTGTTATTTTGATCAGGTAAATTCATATGGTATAAATGTGTTTAAATTGTTATTTATTTAATTTGAGTATATATGTTTGATTGGAGTTGATTGTGATAAATTGGTAGAAAGGTGAGAAATGGACTAATTTGTAAAGAAATATATATATGTGTGTAAAATATGCTCGGGTGAACTTGATAAATGTTTCGATGTGATTGACATGTCAATAAGGTCTTTGCACACTTGTATGGACTGATTACAAATGATTACCGAGATCCAGCATTTGTTGCGTGCTCGAAAATACATGTGACATAGGTTTAGTCTAGACTGGTAACCTGATGTCTTTTTAAAGGTTTAGTTTGAACTAGTAACCTGAAACGAATATATGATCTGCTCAAACAAGCAATTGGTATATTAAAGATACATGTGACACAGGTTTAGCCTGAACTAATAACCTGGTGTCGATTTTTAAAGGTTTAGCCCGGACAGATAACCTTATATGTATATTTTAACTCAGACGAGCAACTGGTGAAATGTAAATATTTGTGTATCTAAGTTTGTCACTATAGTTCATCGGATGACACAGGTAAGTTTTTTTTTCAATGTTCAAATGAACATTTAATATCAACGAAACCAATTAATCAACCATCTTTCACCTTTAACTTGTCAAGGGACAGATACCTTGCCTACAATTCAACTAGATTTGAAACTTAGGAGATAAGCAAGGAGACTTCTTGAGAAGGGGACATGTTGGCGAGTTGGCTCAGGAAGACAAATCCCTATCTGGAATAAGGCTTGGATTTCGGGTGCCGAAAACTATAAGATTCAAACATCAACAACAAATCAAGATAGAGAATATGTGTCTGATTTAATTGAACAACATTCCAACTGTTGGAAAAAAGACCTATTTAAGCATACCTTTAATCAAGTTAATGCTGAAAGAATTTTATGCATTCCTCTCCCAATTGATCAACAAGCAAATAAAATGGTATGGCGAAGTGAAGCTTCAGGTGGCTACACGGAGCGTAGTGGTTACAAGATTTTACTACAGAATGACTATATTACAAATTTACAAACTGAACTCAACCTCTGTAGATCAATGTACAAGAAACTTTGGTTCCTGGAATTACCATAAAAAAATAAGAATAATGGTATGGAAATCTTTTAATAATTTTCTACCAACTCAATATAATTTATAACAATTGTGAAAAATATAACGTCGGTAATGACAAATATATCGCAAAGAAAAGAGAAATAAAAATAAAGAACACACAGATTTTACGTGGAAACCCTTTCGAAAAAAAAAACCACGAGCCGAGAAGAAGAAAATTCACTATGTCAAATTCGAATAAAAATTACAATAGGAATAGACTGTCTATTTATAGGCTTGTAAAGCAATATTCTAATAGGAGTGTAGTAAGGTTGAAACACCTTATTCTAATCAATATAAAATAGATGGAGTTTAATAAGGTTTAAAAAACCTTATTCTAAAATAAAATAAAAGAAGTGTAGTTCTGTAGAGATTTTTATTTTATTTTATTTTACCACTGTATTTTATTTAAATAAGGATTCGGGTCACTCAATTCTAACAATCTCCACCTTGACACGAATTCTCAATGAACAAGTTCTTCATCGCGAACTCTCAACGAACAAGTTCTCCACCTCTTCCATTAAACCCCTTAAGGGTTTAATTTCAACAATTAACACCGACCAAGTCTAAGCAATGCTCAAACTTGGTTATAGGAAGTGACTTAGTCATCATATCTGCAGGATTTTCATGAGTACTAATTTTTCTCACAACAATATCACCACGAGCAATAATATCACAAACAAAATGATACCGAACATCAATATGTTTTGTTCTCTCATGAAACGTTTGATCCTTTGTAAGGAAGATGACACTCTGACTGTCACAAAATACTGTACTGATTTGAAGGTCTTCATTGAGTTCACTAAAGAGCCCCTTCAACCAAATAGCTTCTTTACAAGCCTTAGTAATCGTCATGTATTCAGCTTCAGTGGTAGACAAAGCGACTGTAGTTTGCAAAGTAGCTTTCCAACTGATTGCACAACCTCCGATTGTAAAGACATAACCAGTGAGAGATCTTCTTCTATCAAGGTCTCCAGCAAAATCAGCATCAACATACCCAATGACTCCATCTCTAGTTCTTCCAAACTGTAAGCAAACATCAGTAGTACCTCGTAAGTATCTTAAAATCCACTGAACTACTTTCCAATGTTCTTTACTGGGATTTGCCATGTATCTGCTGATTGCTGAAATCAAAGCTTTAAAATTTATAAAATGAATGATCAAACCTGGAAACTAACTCTGACAACGATTAAAGGCAAGTTACCTATCGAACAGTAGTATAGCTTAGGCAAGACCGGATTGTCGAACCCAAAGGAACTAAAAGTACTAATACTAGCTTTCTTTTTTATTATTTAGCCTTAAAAATAGAGTGAAATTACTTTAACCTAAATTAACGACTACTAAGCTTAAAGACACAAGACAAAAAGAACGAATTGGAAAATAACTTGATGAAAAACTCAATTGATTACGACGATACCCTCAGAAAGAATCCACCTAGACTTCTCTTGTTACCTATCACTAAACCATATGATTTCTTTACTTAGCATGATCCGTGAGACTCCCTAACGTAATTAAACCCTCTCTCGAGGCGAATAACGTCTAACCCTAGGTTAATTAGTGGAACTCTCGTTCACTTATAATAACCCCTAGAATAGCAGCAAATCGATCTTTGGACTCCCATATGAGGTTTCACCCTAATCCGGCAAAATCTCGTAACCCTATCTCTAGGCGTTCAATCAACTCCGCTTAATTATGCTAGATCTACTCTTAGGCAGGGTCTATTCTTCCTCCACCTAAGCACATCAGATTTGGATTAAGCAACATAATTATCATATAATTCAGAAATCAAATAACAAGATTCATCTAGGTTTCATCCCCTTCAGGTATCTGAAGGGTTTAGTTCATAACAAATGAAGAAAACATCTCAAGAGAAAAGATAAAACAAAACATAAGAAATCTCTAAAACTCCCTGAAGGAATTGAAGGAGAAATCCGCCGTCTTAAGTATAACTCTGGCTTCTTGGGATGGATCAACTGGCTATCTTCGAGTGATTCCCTCAACTCTGACCTTTTCGGCTTGGCTCTTTGGCCTAGCTTTGACGCCTTTTCAAAGGTGGCACTTGAGGGATATATATAGGCTCTTGGAATGCGATTCTTTCTCCCTAAGTATCCTTTTTCGACTGAAATTGCTCTTTCTAGTGACAAAGGCACGGCCATGTCCACGTCCGTGTGGCTCGACTTCAAGCCGTGTTCGGATTTCTAACTTGAAGCACGGCCGTGTAAGTTGAAGGTCCGGCCGTGTTCTAGATGCTCGTCAAGGCACGGCCGTGTGCTGTTTGGGCTAGGCCGTGTGGATTTCGTGATATGGCCCATTTACTCCGTTTTGGGCTCGTTTTACGTTCTTTTCATCCTCGGGTGCTTTCCTGGGTATAAGACATGAAAAGAAAGGATTAAGAGCACCTTTTTACATAAATTGAGGGATAAATCATCCAAAAGTAAGCTAAATATGGTATTAAAATATGTTATAATTACGGTTTATCAAATACCCCCACACTTAAGCTTTTGCTTGTCCTCAAGCAAAATTCTCAACTTACAATTAAAACGAACTTTCCATAATTCACAATTCCTATCAACAATGCCTCATCATAATTCATAGATAATTTATACATGGATAATTCAATTCAAAGAGTCCTAAAGATTCAAACAATGATAAGTCATTCATTTGTAATTGAAAACGTAGGTGTTTCCCCTTATCTGAAATATTACCTTTGATTCGAAATTGACAAGAGTTGACATCCTCACTATAGATTCACTCAAATCACTCAAAGTGTTTAAGGTTCATAAAAAGAAACACTCATCCGTCGAACCTGAAAAGTTAATCCTATAGGCTTGCTTGAAAGTCAAATCTCCACCACTATAAAATGAGATGATAAACAGATCAAAAGGTCTTTGTTAGGTTTGTAATGGGGCTAGGGTTAAGGTGTGGATAAAGGCTGAAATTGGGAGGTTAGAATCGAGATTGACTTGACAAATTGGTTAACTAGAAACACGAACTAATAATAAACTTGTACTACTAATAATATTCTGATATGAGCTTCTTCTTCAATAATTGGAATTTGACGTATAAGCTCACCTAATCATAAAACTAATAGTGAATATACTTCGTCGTCTTTTTTTTTTTTGAAACAAGTCAAATAATAAAGGATAAATTCAACTACTGAAATAATATATTTAGGTAACTGATCAAATCAAATTTCGATATAAGGGTAGTCAAAAGGAATGGTGATAACAAATACAAAGGGGTTTTGGGTTAATATTAGCTAGTAAGTCAATAAAAAGGGTTGTTAGGATCAACGGGGTTCACTAGAGGTTAGTTGTTAAGGTAGGCTATTTAGTGGAGTGAGTGGGTTAAATCCTAGGTGCCTTTATCATCTCTGTATATCAAATCATAAATGTGGTCTCAACATGTATAAACGAGGTAAGTTCTAGAATAACAGTTCAAAGTTGACACACTCATAATCAATAAGTGAGCACGAAAAAGAATATATGCTCTATAAGGCTCAAAATCTCACAAAAATTATGGGTGTTTTGACATCAATCTCATAAATTTCAAATTTCAAAGTAATATTCAAATTTAGGTTAATCAACCTAGCAAAAAGTTTTATTCTGAAAATTAGACTTATCATGCTTAATTCTCTAGTATCTTTAAAATTTAATCATCAATGCACAATTATCAATGAATTAATCTAAAACATGTCAATAAGAATCATAAATCATCAGAAATTTCATCCTAATTAGTAATATGAAAAATTTACTTAAAAACAAGACTAAATTCAGGGATTTGAGAATAATGAAAAAAGTTTGGCCGGATTTGAGAATAATGTAGAAAGTTAGGCCCTTCTTTAGATAAATATTCACCCCCACACTTAAGATGTACATTGCCTTCAATGTACAAAGATAGTTATAATATTTATGGGATAAATCAAAAGAGAAGGGGAAAGAATACTCCCTGAATTTTGGATGGTGTCCTCGAAGAGGTCAGTTTTGATGACGAACCTATGCTAGATGAAGAAATTGGGGAGCTCGTGGAGGACTAGCTAGGGTTTATTTAGACACTTTTAAAATAACCTAAATATATAATTAAAAACAAGAAAGAAAGAGGAAATGAGACTAAGAAGGAAAATAAAAATAAAAGGAAAGGTGGATGGACCGGAGAGTCCTTATTGATGGATGGTTGGCGAGGTGAGTGTGACTTCTAGGGCTGTGGAGGTGCTGGCGGTGGCGGAAGTGACGTGATTCCCTAGCAGCCTAGCGAACCTGACACTAAGAAACTAAGATAAGTTAAACTAAACTAAGCATAAGATTGTCAAAGAGAAGGAAATTGAAGCAAAAGAGAAAAGAAAAATAAAAACTAATTGGTTTCAAAGACCCTTGGCTTGGTGTTGAGACGAAGCTACCGGCATGAACTCATGTGTAAGGTTTCCTTTGAGGAGACTGTGGTTGGCTTTCTTCCGTTTCTTCGGCATGGTTTCTTGGTGGCTCAAGGGGTTGAGAGACTTGTTAGATAGAGAAATCTGAGAGGAAGAAGAAGAGGAGAGGTGAAGAGTGAAGGAGAAGAATGGGGAGAGGGTGGGGTGGTGTTTAAATAGAGGCCCCAAATCTGGTACGTGCCCACGCCCGTGTACCAAAGGAGTGTCGAATTACACGGCCGCCTCGCACGGCCATATGTCTCGTCGTGTTGATTCGCCATGTTCGTGGTGCAGCCAGCCACGCCCGTGTTTCAGAAGTCAGTAGCTTCACACGGTCGTGCCACTTTTACGGAGCCCGTAGGAGAGTGGTTGGATTTGTGACGTTGGAAAGTGGTTAGGACTGGGTTGCACGGCCTCTGCTATGTCAGTACGGAGATTCCAGTGGTCCACACGGTCACGGACACGGCCGTGTGTAAGACTGTGTGGTCTGGAATTCTGCACCTTTGGTTAGTTTTAAAGAAAAGAAAGATGGAAAGAAAAGAAATTGAAAATAAATTTGAATGGAAATAGTGTTAGTGCTCGGGTTGCCTCCCGAGAAGCGCTCGTTTATAGTCCTAAGCTAGACTTTCCTTGAAATTGAAAGAAATCAGGGAGGTTTAAAGGTTTGAATATCTTCCCTCATGCTTACGGTTCTATTTTATTGACAAAGTTTAAGTCGAGAAGCGTTTACCTTTAAAGTGCTGAATGTGGGATTGCTTACCTCGACTGTTCCGTGGGGGAAGATATCGCGTACCTTAAGAGGAATTTCTCCCTTTGGCTTCAGGTCTGTTGTGGTGATATGCGGGTCGGCTTTGTCTGATAGTACCTAGTCTCCTATTTTGAAGTGATTTGATGTTCTTACGAGTTCTTCTGGTGGTTCCTCGGGTTTTACTTCGTGTGGTCCTAGTTTTTCTTTGACATGTGTCTTCTGCTCTTCTAATTTGTCGACCTTAAGGCTTTGTTCCTTATGTAATTTCTCTTTGTCGTTTTGGGGTTTATGAGTCGGCTCAGGGTTGTGTCCTTGTGATGTTTCCCGCGATGAAAGTTGAACAGTTTGATTATCGTTTGAAGTTACTTTCTTACCTTCATCGTCTGTTGTCCTGGCCTAGTCAAGAGCTTGAAGCTTGATTGATTCATCACCTACACAAAATATAAGTTCTCCTGTGGCAACATCAATTTTAGTCTTGGCAGTTGCTAAGAAGGGTCTTCCTAGAATTAGGGGGATTGAATTATCATCATCCATGTCTAAGACAAAAAAGTCTACTGGGAAAACAAATTTATCGATTTTTACAAGAACATCTTCAATAATGCCCCTAGGAATTCTAACAGTTTTATCAGCTAATTGAATACTCATCCTAGTTTGTTTGGGCTTCCCTATACCTAGTCGTTTAAACAATGTATAAGGCATGACATTTATGCTTGCCCCTAAATCAGCTAACGCATTATCAATAGTTAAACTACCAATTAAACATGGAATTGTAAAACTCCCTGGATCTTTTAGCTTCTGGGGTAGTCTATTTAGTAACATTGCCGAGCATGTTGCGTTCAACTCCACGTGGTGCTCTTCGTCTATTTTGCGTTTGTTTGTCAAGAGCTGTTTTAAAAATTTCCTCGAGTCTGGCATCTGAAAAAGAGCTTCGAGAAGAGGTAAGTTAATATGTAATTTCTTTATAAGTTTAAGAAACTTACCGAACTGTTCCTCTGAATCGTCTCTTTTTATTGCTTCGGGATAAGGTATGCGAGGTTGGTACTCTTTGATTACCGGTTTTGGCTTTTCTTGTGTTACCTCTGTTTTACCTTCATCTACCTTGTTTTCTAGTATTGTATTGGGTTCATCTAACCCTTTACTATCCTGAGCTGTGATGGCTTCAATTTGCTCCTTAGGGTTAATCTCCGTGTTACTAGGTAGACGCCCTTGCGGTCGTTCTGACATCAGCTTTGCAAGTTGTTCGACTGCATTAATGACTTCCTTGACTGACTTAGTAATTTCCATGGTTCGGCTCTCGTTTCTTTTGATTGTTCTCTCAGTTTCTTGGAAACGTTTTTCTGTGTCTGCAGAGAATTTTGTTAGCATCTCTTCGAGGGTTGGTTTCTTCTCTTATGGATAGGGCTGATTTTGGAAGTTTTGAGGAGGTTGTTGTCTTTGATTTCCTTAGTTTCCTTGACCTCCCCATGAAAAATTTCGGTGGTTCCTCTAACCTGGATTGTAAGTGTTACTATAAGGATTATTATTAGATCTGAAATTGTTACCTATATAGTTCATCTGTTCGCTTCCTACTTCCGGTTGGTAGGGTGGGTACTCAGGATTCGCCACGGTTCCACTTGCGTCGCACTGCATGACTGGATGTGCCTGTGAAAAACAAAAACTATCAATCTTTTTATTCATCATCTCTACCTGTGTTGATAGCATGGTTATCGCCTCGAGATTGTAAACTCCAGCTAATTTTGTCAGTTTCGTCCTTGTAACCTGCCACTGATAATTATTCAGTGCGGCTAAATCAATTAGTTGCCTCGTGGATGGGTTTACACCATTGTAGAAAGTTTGGACTTGTAGCCACAAGAGTAGACCATAGTGTGGACACCTTCTCAAGAGATCTTTGTATCTCTCCCATACGTCGTATAATGTCTCTAAATCCATCTGCACAAAAGAAGAGATATCATTCCGTAATTTAGCCGTTTTGGCCGGTGGGAAATATTTCAACAAAAACTTTTCGGTCATTTGTTCCCATGTAGTGATTGACCCTCGTGGTAACGAGTTTAACCACTGTTTGGCTTTATTCTTTAATGAAAAAGGGAATAACCGAAGACGTATGACATCATCAGAAACGCCATTTATTTTGAAGGTATCACAGAACTCTAAAAAATTAGCTATATGCATGTTTGGATCTTCGTCCTACAAACCATCAAATTGAACAAATTGTTGAATCATTTGTATTGTGTTAGGTTTTAATTCAAAATTGTTAGCAGCTATAGTAGGCCTAACAATACTAGATTCTGCTTCTGTTAAATACGGTTTAGCATAATCAAACATTGTACGTGGAGCATTGCGTTCCCCCACATCATGTGGTTGTGGGTTATTCTCGTCCATCCCTTCAGTAGGATTGGATCTGCCTTCTTGCTCTTCCTCTGTATAATTTAGGGCTCTCCTGATTTCTCTGCGAGTCCTACGAACGGTAGCTTCGATTTCACTATCGTATACCAAAGGTCCTCTTTGGTTCCTTCTAGTCATAAACTAGAGGTACCTGCTAGGAGAAGAAAGAAAGAAAGAAAAATTAGCAAAAATTAAATTTTTAACCTAAAAAGATAAAAATAAAAATAATTTGCGAAAAGTAAAAAAAAATAATGGCTAAAGTAATAAAAATAGAGCTTTCTTAATATTTTAGTTCCTCGGCAACGATGCCAAAAACTTAATCGCTGAAATCAGAGTTTTAAAATTTATAAAACGAATGATCAAACTTGGAAACTAACTCTGACAACGATTAAAGGCAAGTGTACCTATCAAACAATAGTATAGCTTAGGCAAGACCGGATTGTCGAACCCAAAGGAACTAAAAGTACTAATACTAGCTTTCTTTTTATTATTTAGCCTTAAATATAAAGTGAAATTGCTTTAACCTAAATTAACGACTACTAAGCTTAAAGACACAAGACAAAAAGAACGAATTGGAAAATAACTTGACGAAAAACTCAGTTGATTACGACGATACCCTCAGGAAGAATCCACCTAGACTTCTCTTGTTACCTATCACTAAACCATATGATTTCTTTACTTAGCTTGATCCGCGAGACTCCCATATGAGGTTTCACCCTAATTCGGCAAAATCTCGTAACCCTATCTCTAGGCGTTCGATCAACTCTGCTTAATTATACTAGATCTACTCTTAGGCAGGGTCTATTCCTCCTCCACCTAAGCACATCAGATTTGGATTAAGCAACATAGTTAAGAACAAACTAAGTAATTATCATATAATTCAAAAATCAAATAACAAGATTCATCTAGGTTTCATCCCCTTCAGGTATCTGAAGGGTTTAGTTCATAACAAATGAAGAAAACATCTCAAGAGAAAAGATAAAACAAAACATAAGAAATCCCTAAAACTCCCTAAAGGAATTGAAGGAGAAATCCGTCGTCTTGAGTATAACTCCGGCTTCTTGGGATGGATCAACTGGCTATCTTCGAGTGATTCCCTCAACTATGACCTTCTCGGCTTGGCTCTTTGGCCTAGCTTTGACGCCTTTTCAAAGGTGGCACTTGGGGGATATATATAGGCTCTTGGAATGCGATTCTTTCTCCCTAAGTATCCTTTTTTGACTGAAATTGCTCTTTCCAGCGACAGAGGCACGGCCATGTCACACGCCCGTGTGGCTCGACTTCAAGCCGTGTTCGGATTTTTACCTTGAAGCACGGTCGTGTAAGTTGGAGGTCCGGCCGTGTTCTAGATGCTCGTCAAGGCACGACCGTGTGCTGTTTGGGCCAGGCCGTGTGGATTTCGTGATATGGCCCATTTACTCCATTTTGGGCCCGTTTTACGTTCTTTTCATTCTCGGGTGCTTTCCTGGGTATAAGACATGAAAAGAAAGGATTAAGAGCACCTTTTTACATAAATTGAGGGATAAATCATCCAAAAGTAAGCTAAATGTGGGATTGAAATATGTTATAATTACGGTTTATCATCTGCTAATTGCACTGACTGCATATGATAAATCTGGACGTGAACAAACCATAGCATACATGAGAGATCCGTATGGAACATGTGACATATACTCAATCTCATCATCTGATTGTGGAGACAAAGCCGATGAAAGTCTGAAATGGGCTGCTAAAGAAGTACTAACAGGCTTAGCACTCTGCATATTGATCCTGCAAATAACTTTCTCAATGTACCCCTTCTGAATTAGGTACAATTTACTTGCTTTTTTATCTCTGAGAATCTCCATACCAAGTATATTCTTTGCTGGTCCTAAATCTTTCATCTCAAATTCTTCACTTAGTTGGGCTTTGACCTTTCGTATCTCTCATTTATCTTTTTCTGCTATCAACATGTCATCAACATAAAGAAGTAGATACACAAAAGAACCATCACTATTTTTCTTAAAGTAAATACAGCTGTCAAAACTACTTCTTTTGAAATCATGAGAAGTTATAAAGCAATCAAATCTCTTGTACCACTGTCTTGGTGACTATTTCAAACCGTAAAGGGACTTATTCAGTAAGCAAACATAGTCCTCTTTTTCTGAGACTGTAAAACCCTCTGGTTGTTGCATGTAAATATCCTCCTCAAGTTCTTCATGCAAAAATGCAATTTTTACATCTAACTCTCAAGCTCTAAATCATGCATGACCACAATACCAAGCAAAGCTCGAATCGAACTATGCTTCACAACTAGGGAGAACACATCTATGAAGTCCACTCCTGGAATTTGACTATAACCCTTTGCAATAAACCTTGCTTTATATCTGGGTTCTTCAACTCCTGAAGTCCCTTCTTTCCTTTTAAACACCCATTTTCAGCGAACAACCTTTTTACCTTTAGGAAGTTTCACAAGATCTCATGTTTTGTTTTTGTGGAATGACTTCATCTCCTCTTGCATAGCAAACATCCACTTTTCTGAGTCTTCAAAGCTAACCGCCTCAGAATAGTTAGATGGCTCTTGGTTTGCATCTATATCTTCAGCCACTTTTAAAGCATAAGCAACTAGATCAGCCTCGGCATACTTCTTTAAAGGTTTAATTTCTCTTTTAGTTCTATTTTTGGTGATAGAGTATTGTGGTGAAAAAGTAACTCTATTCTCAATTTTTGTACTGGCTTGAGGAGCCGACTCTGTATTAATCTGATGTTCCACCTGCTTTTGATTTTCTTTCTTGGAAGAGTCTTTAAGAGATAAGTTAAGTAGCATAACAGTTTCATCAAAAACAACATCTCTGCTAATCACAACTTTTCTATTTTTAGGACACCATAACTTATACCCTTTTACACCAGCTTTATAACTAAGAAAAACACATTTAATGAATCTCGGTTCTAATTTTCCATTATCAACATGAGCATACGCAGGACACCCAAAGATTTTTAAATCAGAATAATTAGCAGGATTACCAGACCATACCTCTTGTGGAATCTTTTTCTCAATGGCAACGAATAGAGATTGGTTGATAAAAAAACATGTAGTAGAGGTTGCTTCGGCCCAAAATGACTTTGGTAAGTTGGCATTTGACAACATACATCGAACCTTCTCCATGATCGTTCTGTTCATTCGTTCTACAACGCCGTTTTGTTGTGGAATATGACGAACTGTCAAGTATCTCATGATCTCTTCTGACTTGCATAGTTTATTAAACTCATCAAAACAAAACTCTAAGCCATTGTCTGTGTGGAGGTATTTTATTTGTTTTCCCATCTGTTTTTCAATCATAGTTTTTCAAGACTTAAATGCGGAAAACATATCACTTTTATGCTTCAGAAAGAAACGCCCAAACTTTTTTGGAAAAATCATCAATAAAAGTTAGCATATAATTAGCTCCACCTCTCGAAGGCACTCTAGATGGCCCACACAGGTCAGAATGAATATACTCCAACGTTCCCATCAAGAATTCCTCTTTTTCTCAATTCTGCCATGCCATTCTCACTCATATGCCCTAGGCGCATATGCCAAAGTTTAGTAATATCATAATCTGACAAGGAAGATGAAGTGACACCTGTATCACCAATAACAGTAGAACCCTACAATACATATAACTTGGCAGTCTTTCTCTGCCCTTTCATCACAACGAGGGAACCTTTGGAAATATTCAAAACCCCACTTTCAGTTGTGTATTTGTACCCTTTTGAGTCAAGAGTACTCAATAAAATTAAATTTCTCTTCAATTTTGGAACATGTCGTACGTCACTAAGTGTTCTGACAACTCCATCAAACATCTTAACTTTAATTATTCCAACACCTGTAATTTTACATGAAACATTATTTCCCATCAAAACAACACCTTCAGACACTATTTCGTAAGTTGTAAACCAATCCCGATTGGGACTCATGTAGAAGGTGCAGCCCGAATCAAGGATCCACTCATCGCTCACTTTAGAATTGTTGACAGAAGTGACTAGAAGTTCACCATCGCTGTAGTCTTCTACAACATCAACTTCACCAGAATTTTCTGGTTGTTTTCCCTTTTGATTAGCAGCCAACCTTTTGATCTTATTTTGTAGCTTATAGCACTCAGATTTAATGTGCCCTTTCTTCTTGCAAAAGTTACAAGTTTTACCTCAGTTTGAAGACTTCAATCTACCTTTAGATTTACCACGAGGATTCCATTATTGTGTCCTTCCACGATCATCATCAGCATTCTGATCTTGTCTCCCACGAATAATGAGACCCTCTCACTGAGAGTCGGTTTTAACCACAAGATGCTTCATCTTATCATACGAGGTCAAAGAATCATAAACCTCATCAACTGTGAGAGACTTGCGGCTATATAAAATCGTGTCTCTAAAGGTTGAATAAGACGGGGGCAACGAACAAAGTAGAATCAACCCTAGATCTTCCTTATCATACTAAACCTCTATGGCCTCCAAGTTTGAGAGAATTTCTTTAAACACTGTTAAGTGTTAGTGCACAGACGCACCTTCCTCCAAACGATGAGCATAAAGACTTTGCTTCATATGCAACTCGTTTGTTAGAGTTTTTGACATACATATTTGTTGCAGCCTTTTCCATAATGCAGCGGCAGTCTTCTCCTTTATCACATCCTGCAAAATTTTGTTAGACAAATGCAGATGTAACTGTGTTAACGCCTTTCGGTCATTGCGCTTCTTCTCTTCATCCGTCAATGTCGAAGGCATCTTATCTACCCCTAGCAGGGCTTCCTCTAAGTCTATCTGTGCAAGAACTACCTGCACCTTTATTTTCCACAACACGAATCTGGTGTTGCGATCCAACAGCGGAATTTCAGAATTCAAAGACGTCATTACCGTGGTCGAGATGAAAAACCCGGAAGCCCGGATACCAATTTGTGAAAAATATAACATCGGCAATGACAAATATATAGCAAAGAAAAGAGAAATAAAAATAAAGAACACACAGATTTTACGTGGAAACCCTTTCGAAAAAAAAACCACGAGCAGAGGAGAAGAAAATTCACTATGTCGAATTCGAATAAAAATTGCAAGGGGAATAGACTATGTCTATTTATAAGCTTGTAAAGCCATATTCTAATAAGAGTGTAGTAAGATTGAAACACCTTATTCTAATCAATATAAAATAGATGGCGTTTAATAAGGTTTAAAAAACCTTATTCTAAAATAAAATAAAAGAAGTGTAGTTCTATAGGGATTTTTCTTTTATTTTATTTTACCACTGTCTTTTATTTAAATAAGGATTCGGGTCACTCAATTCTAACATCAACGAAGGTTGGTAAGCTCAACAAATTGTCCTAGATGCCTACACAGTACAGAGAGTATGGAACACGCTTTAAGAGATTGCCCATTTGCAATTGAAATCTGGAAAAATTTAGGAATCAAGTGGACACATGAGCAGAATCAGTTAGTACAAGGAATGGATGCAGCTCTTATTTAAGAAAGAATCTAACGAAATGTGCAGATTGATAGCGTGTATAAATTGGGTTTTATGGATAGTAAGAATGGACTTGTTCATGAAAGAAATCAGCAAACAATTGAAGCTACGATTCAGTTTATCTTCAATTACTTGAGAGAATTGGAAGGGGTAAATAAAAAAGCTACTTGTCAGTTGTCCGGTGAATGAATACTGACAACTACTGGAGGGCATGAATGTCAAAATAAATTTTGACGCTACATTCAATAAACAAAATAGAAGGTCCTGTTCAGGAATTGTAATCAGAGACTCAGATGGTCAAATTATAAAAAAGAAAATCTGTATAAATAAGCACATACCAATTGATTATGCTACATAGGCACTTGCTTGTATCCAGACAATTCAGTTTGGTGCGGAGTCAGATTTTTTAAGGATTGAATTTGAAGGTGATGCTTTAACAGTGATTAAGAAATCGCAAAATGATGTGAAAGACAGATCTAAAATAAGTGCTTATATTGTCAACGCTAGACGGTTAAAAAGCAACTTTGTAATTTATAGATTCAAGCATGCACTGAGACAAACAAATAGAGTTGAACATAATCTTGCAAAAGGAGGACTAAATGAAGAAGTGAATACTTATCTTGTTGATGGACTTTCCAGATGTGTAGCTAGGGCAGTGGAGGAGGGTCGTCAACAAAGAATAGTGGGTGAGTAGTGGATGTGTTGGCAAGAGGATGGGGGAGTATCAGAGATCCTCAAAACATAAGAAAACAAGAGAAATAACCAAACTGTGATAAAGTGAGAAGAACCCGAAATGATTATTTTTCGGTTGAAAGAAAGAAGATAGGAAGATTCGTGTAAGGGTATCTCATATTTAGGTTATCCAGAGTAAGAATAATTGAATGGCGAAGAGATTTGCCCAAGGAAGAGATACCTTGAACTAGGGGTGAGCATTCGGTCGAATCAAATCAAAGAAATTTTTTTTGAGTTAATCGACTTTTCGATCTTATTTTATCATTCTAACTCAATTTGAAATTTTCTCGAATCGAGTCAAATGAGATGGAATTCTAATAAAATCAAATAAATATATTTGTTCAAGTTAAATTTTTAAAAATGACTTTAGTGTTGTTTATTTTTATGTAATTTTTCAAAAAAATAATTTTCTTTAAAGTTTTTAAACATGATCATACAACAAAAAATTGAAGTGAATAAGTGAATAAATAAAAGCAACACAACATTAACCCAAATAAATAACATGAGTCCAAATAGCCAACAAAAACAATACAATAAGATTATAATAAAAAAAACATAAGCAAAAGTCCAAGTAAATAGCATGAGTCGAAGTAAACAACAACAACAAGGTTATAATAAAAAAACTTAAGCAAAATTCCAAAATACAACAAAAACCTACACCAGTCCAAAAAAAAAAAAGAACACAACAAAAGTCCAATAAACCAGCAACAATAACACACTAAACTAATAATAATAACACATCAATTCAAAAAACATTATAGAATAGTTTAAGTTTCTTCTTGTGCTTCAAACACCGTTGATAATCTTGAAACATCTAGTAAAATTATTGAATGGGTTACTTAAATGATAAAAAAAAATGTTTGTAAAAATAAATTAAATAAACATTTAACTTTATAAACTAATGCTAAGTATATTACCTTCTTGGTCTTCAGGTATTTTGGATAAGTCTAGCAAATTTAAAAACAAAAGTGCTAGTTAAATTATGAGAATGCTTACTAATATAAATAACACAAAATCTTATTTTATAAATTAAAATTTATATATTACCATCTTCCATGGTATGAAGTTCATCAATATAATCTTCAAGATTGATGGCATCATTAGATTTCCGAAGCCAATCTTGTGTGCAAACCAAAACCTCGACCATAAAAGGAGTTAGAGAACTTCTAAAACTATTGAGAACACATCCACTCGTGTTAAATACACTTTCCGAGGCAACTTTTGAGATAGAAATAGCAAGAATATCTCGAGCCATTTGTACAAGAATAGGGAATCTAGGATTGTTCATTTTCAACCACAATAATAAATCAAATGAACTTGAGTTGTTTACTTCTTCATCCTCACCCAAATATCTATCCAACTCAGATTTGCTTTCTAATCCAACTTGTTTCTTCTTCTTAAGGTTTTTTTGGCTTGGCCAAGCTCGTTTTCATTTCTAACTGATCTATTTCCACTGAACTGCAACGATTTGTTGAAGAACTAGATCTACCTTCAAACAATTGAATTCTCCCGGTATTAAAAGAATACTCATTGAACAAGCAATGCAACTCTTTATCAATCATTTTTATAATGTCATTAGCAACATTAGGAAAAAGCAAGTCAACCCCAAAGTCCAAAAAACTCATTTTACATCGCGAATCAAAGATGATCGCCAAGTAAACTAGCATGTTGATCTTTTTTCCTTCACTCCAATACTTATTATACTTATATCTCATTTTGGAAGTCATAGAAATTATGTCTAAATCTCCACAACCTTGTCACCCATCAAAAAGACAATGCACATCCGTCAATACTTCAAAAAATGAATAAGAGGTAATATGCAAATATCCGGACACCTTCAGTGCAAGATGATAAAAAGGCTCTAATACTTTTATAACTCTTCGAACAATTTCCAAATCATCAAATGTAGGAGCTCCATCTCCTACAGTAAGGTCAAGAAAAAAATTATGATAATCACGCACATATGATTCAAATGCACGCTTATATTTTTCTACCACCTTTAACATCATATATGTTGAGTTCTATCTAGTAGGCACATCTAAACACAATTGAGCCTTACTACCTATCATTTCTTCTTTTACCCGTTGGTTGAATTTTGTCAACCTCGATGGTGATGTTTTATATACCTCACAACACCTCTAACTCGATCCACAAACACAGAAGCATCCTTAATATTGTATTGCACAATGAAATTAAGAATGTGTGCAACACATCTCATATCCATAAAATTTCCATTTGCAATAGAAGCATTTCGATGATTCAATTTTTTTCTCAAATATTCAATGGCAACACTATTGGCGGATGCATTATGAATCGTAATAGTGAATACACTCTCAATCCCCCAATCTCAAAGACATTTTTCAATGGCTTGACCTATGCTTTCACCTCTATGAGCAAATATTAGGCAAAAATTTATTATCCTTTTTTGCAACCTCCACTCATCATCCACCTAATGTGTTGTTAAAACCATGTAAGATATCCTCTACAATGAAGTCCAAGGGTCTGTTGTCAAACAAACTCTATTTATATCTTTTTCAAAACAATTCCTCATTACACTCTTCATGGAGTTAAATAAATCAAGACAACCCCTTCGAATTGTCCAACGAGATGGAAGACTAAACTGTGGGCATGCTATAGAAAGAAAGTACTTGAAACCCTCTCCCTCTACAATTTTAAAAGGCAATTCATCCACAATTATCATACGAACCAACGCCTTTCTATCAGCATTTTTATCAAACACCCAGGTTGATAAATCTGTTGTTTCTTGGCTAACCTTCACAAATGCTAATTCTGATTGCTTTGGGTCAGAAGTATTACCTCAAGGTCTTTTTAGGCATATTTTCAAATGGGTATTCAAATTCGTTGTAGAACCCGAAGTTGATTCCATGGTGTAAGTAACATCACAAGCATTGCACCTTGCTCTCTTCTCTCCCTCTTCAGTCACAAATTTGGTGAAATGATTTCAACAAGCTGCCCTTGGAGTAATCTTTTTTCGAACATTTTCCTTGGTTGTTGTTTGATCATCTCTACTTAGGGAAGAATTTTGTAAACTTTGAGTTGAACCATCTCACTTTGGATCACTCATATACAAGTAAACATTTTTTGCAATCACTAACCATGACCAATAATTGATTTATCTAATGGAAGATTAAATTTATTAATGATACAATAAAATATTAGTTTTTCATATATAATAAAAAAATCACTTTAAAATTGGAGGGTGACCAAAGAATGATGTTGTGGCAGGCAACACTTAAAGGCCTGCATTTATTTAAAGACTAAGGTCTATATAGTAGAAATTATCATTAGTATCTAGCTAAAAGCAAGCTGAAGCTTTTAGTACAAGATTTTCTAGATATACCAGACATGTCCTCGTCTCCCTCTATGCAGTAAAAATCAATAAAATGAATTAAAAAAAGCTGACATTCTTTCGAGTTTATTTCTAAATGGGTTCTTAGGTTACAGTGGCAAGAAAAATGATATCACAAACTTCAATAACAAGTAGGAAAACTTCAAGAGTTACAATCTATACACCTATGAATCCTTCCAATTCGAAGTTCTTTCGTCAGGCACATTAACAATCCAAAGACTACTCATATTCTCAACCTATAATCATTGGCTCAAGCAACTAACAAACAGAAACAAACATGCAGAACTGGAAATCAACTATACACCCATATATTGACGTTTTAATCCTATGCTTATTAAGCCAAATAATCCTCTTTCACAGTTGCATTCAACATGCATGTGATAGCTTGTAAAGCTTCCATCCTAAAACCAATAAGACAATAAAAAACAACTCCAATTTGAATATAAGGCCACAACAACACCCAAATGAAACCAGCATAAAGACACCAACCTAAAGACACCAGTTATATATGTAGGCCAAATGCCAACTAAATCAATGGCAAAACAAGCAGACTATAACCATAAATCAACAAAGAACATACAAGGCAATACATGCCCCCAGGCTTTGATATTATTCTAAGCACCCAAAATCGATTGCTAACTGATTGTCAAAAGATGGAAAAACCCAAGTCGAGTTTGAGGTCACAATAGACTCCTAACTGAACTACTAATCCTACAACTGCAAATGCCTAGCATTTCATTAATTAATTTCTTTCAAACATCTTATTAAGAAGATAACTAGTAGATATCGCCTAAATTAGGACTTAGGTATAAGTATCTAAGCAAAATGTCTTTAGATGTTTAATTCACATTACTAAGAAGAAAAAGCCAGAAAGCCAAAAATGACTTCACCAAGAGATACCACTAAACCAACCTTCACTTCAGAAAAATAGGATATCCTTATCTAACACAACACTCTAGGGCATCCGCAGTCAAACAAGTTAAGAATTCTTTCATTTTAAAAATTTAACTAGAGTAGCATAGACATTAAAGTTTAAATGAATGCCACTCAAATTTTGCATAGAAGCTATTTTTATTATTCTTAGTATGAAATTGAGATAGAAGAAGAAAAACTAGTTTGGATGATGGAGTTTGTTGGAGCAAGGGTTTGATTTAGGGGAGGAATTGGGAAAATGGACTTGTGGGCAGACGGGCTTAGAGGGAATTGAGATAAAATAAAATTGTTTGGGCTTGGGGGGAAATTGGGTTAAAGTAAAAGCCTAAAAATTTAAAAATATAGTTTATATTCGGTTTATTTGAATTATTTGAGTTATTTGAATTCGAAAATTCAACTCGACTCGAACTCGAAATTCAAAAAAGAATTCAAGTTGATTCGATTAACTCGATTCGAATAATTCGAAATTTAATTTTTTTTTATTTTTTCAAATTGAATTGAATTTTGCTCACCCTTATCCTGAACCACATTGAGGGAGGGATTTAATGACCACCATTTTTGGAGCTTTGGAAATAGGGGAAAACATGAATAGTGCATGAGGGTGTGTGGTTGTCAAATTGAAGGACTGGCTACGGGGTGGGGTTAGGGTTTTGTTTTGTTTTTAAGAGTTTGGGTTTTTGTTAGGAATTTGTTGGGCCCTGGTAGGATGCTTAGGAAAATGTTCTTTGGGCCATCGTAGGACATTTAGGAAAAGTTTTTGTTTTCTAATTTTAATAAAAGCAGGCCAGTTATATTTCAAAAAGAAAAAAGAAAAAAAGAAACCCCCTAGTCAATCTTTGTCTTTTACCATCCTAAACATGCCAAAATCATCTAACTTAAGTTCTTTTTCACAATCCTCAATTGAATTAAGCAAATAAATATAATTAACCCTTTCCTTAACTACAAACATAATGGTTTACATCCGACTAAACACATAATTTATCATAATTAAACCCAATTAAATTAAGCAAATAAACATAATGTACCAAATCTATCAAAACACCAAAATCAAACAAAATTTACAACCGAAAATAATCTTTTTTTTCCTTTCTCTTTTCAACTTAAACATCTTACTAGCTTGTCTAAAAAGTCACTATTTTTTTTATGCGAAGTGATATGACAATTCAAATACTTCACCCGAAATACTCAATCATTTATAACTTTAGATGGCTACCAACTCTATTCATAATTATTATGACCATCAGGGTAAAAGAATCACTAAGAACATCCGTTGGTCTTTTGTTGTGTAGACAGATGACAACCCAATCACTTGACCTTGATTACTCAATTGGTTACAATCCTAATACTTTACTCATGGCTCAAATAATCAGCAAAGTATTCAATGGTTTTTTTTTTTTTAAGAATTATTTATGAAAGTAAACATATGCAAATAAAATATCTCAATAGTTTTAGCAAAAACAAACATCATAGAGCATTCAATTTACACACGCTTTTAACTCATATAGTTATGCTATCCCAAAGCATCTTTTGCAAGGATTAAGTTGTGTAATACTTTTTACCAAATGTCTAAATGCTTGCCGAGAAAGGGAAAATTGAACTTTTGTTAGATAATAAAAGCATGCAAGGAATGCGAAAGCACAAATTATGCACAAGGATAAAGCAAGTTATTTGTTCCTAATATGTGCAATTAACATTTGATCTTAGATGGTTACGGTTCTCTTCAAGTAATGAGGTTTGACTTGCTTTCATTGGTTGGCTTTTAGCAAATTCTTCAAAACTGATGCAGCATTCTCCAATACTTGACTTTGAAATGAGATTTGATCTCCCGTATCTAAAGAAACAAGTTTAGAGAGTAGTTTTTGAGATTTTTTAAGATTATCATGGAGTTCTTCTAACTTCCTTGAGAACTATTATATAATAATATTTTGAACTCGTGAATGCATGCAGTGAATGGGTTAAATGTGATTTTCTTTTATAGTGCTAGACAGCAAGTAAAAATGAGTCTTTGTAGAATACCATTTGGTTTAAAAAAACAAAGGCCATTTTTTATTTTCATTTTCTTGAAAATAGAAAACATTCAAGAAAACAGTTTTTGGAGAATTAAAAATAAAAATACGTGGAAATTAGAAAAAAAAGAAATGTTATTTTCACCGAAAATGTTTTGGAAATAAGGAGGGTTTTAAAATTTTTTTAAATGATTTCATTCTGGTTCAGCTTTAAATTCATATAGATGCATTATTTTTTTAACATTTTTTAAATAACAAATTTCTTATGGAATAATTATATTTTTCTCATGTTTTTATTATATGAAAATAGGTGTTAAACATGTTTTCATTATAAATTTTATTTTCAATTTTCAAAATATAGAATATACAAATTATTTTTTAAAAATGAGTAAAAAAAAAAAAAAAGAAGAGAAAATGTTTTAACAAACGAGAGCCATGCAGGTGATCTACAAATCATTTTATCTATTCTTCATATCATATAAATTAAATTAATTTTGATAAATAATCAATTATTATCATCACTTAATTAGTTTAATTAGTGATGATATAATTTTTGTTATTGGCCTCTTTATTAATTTAAATTAATTAAAAATACCAATAAATGGACAATTCCGACACATTATGATTTTTTTATTGATACACGATGTTTTATAATTTGTCTACAATTTTTTATTTAGAAAGTTCATGAACTTGGGAAATTGGTAAGATTCTATTGATGGTCAATTTTGATAAAAATATGACTAGAAAAAATTTATTTATATGAAGGCATATGTTTGAAAAGAAATTAATGTTGTTGGAATTAAATTAGATTGATCAATTTAATCGGTTGAACCAAAATAGATAAATGTATTAATTTGGAAAGGTATTAAGAACAAATTTATCTACATCACCGTTGAATTCCAAAAACCAAAATCAATTGAATTGGTAAAAAAAAATTAGTGGAATCAATTTATTTTATTTATTAGCTCAAACCCATAAAATCTGACCCAAATCGATAAACCCACTTCACCTAAATTTCAAATAAAACCCAACATAATAAATAAATAAAATGTTAAAACAAAATACTTAATCAAGGAAAATCTTATTTTCTCATTAAAATTGGTTTGGAAATTTATCAAGTTGAGTGAAATGAAAAAAAATCAAATAAAAATATTTTTTTCAAGTTATAATAAATACCAAGTATAATGCAATAAATTCTATAGCATTTTTTTTTACAAAATATAGGCTTTTTTAAGCTATAAATTGAAAAGTTGCAAATTGTAATAATGAATGTGTATAGGTGTATATACGTACCTTTAGAACAAATTGTTAATTTTTTTAATTAATGTATTATATGTATATATTTGTGATAATAACATGGACACCGATGTTTAATTAGCTATTGGCTTTGCTAATGTGTTTATTGTTTGAACTGATTTTAATTAATTGGATGATATTGAATTTTATATGTATTTTGACTGAGTTAAAAATTAGTTATATTGTTTATATAAATTTACATTGTTAATGTTTGCTTTGGTGGTTTAATCTCAAAATTACAAATACTTTCGATTATTATATAGGAATAAAAATGTTAATGTTTTAGATGAATTTTAAATGTTTAAATCATTAATCGTCCGTTATTAACGGATGCATTTCCCTCATGAAGACCACACGAGAATTATAACCACCTATAAATACCCCTCAAAGTTTGTTGAGTGTTTTTCTCTTCTCTTAGATGGTGAGGCTTCTCTATTTATATGATATAGGTATTGTTCGCTATAACTTACTAGGTAAGTTTCATGCATGTATGCATGTCAACATGTATCTTACTCTAAACTTAACACGTGTTTATGTGGGCTCATACGCGATCTCACGTGTGACTTCGCAGGAGAATATAGATACTCATCCTGCGAACACCTATTATTATCTCATTTGAATTTGGGTCGATGATGACAAGTATCGTAACAAAGCTCAACATAAAAAGGGGGCTTTCCTGCAATTTCCTCCCAACATTCAACCCTAGCACTCTCTTATCTTTCTGACTTTCGGTCTTAGCGTGGTGAATTGGCCTTCCTCACACCACCATCTTCTTCTCTCTAATTGATATTGTGAATCAACAATTATTTATTTGTATTTATAAATTTTATTTTATTTTTAAATGATAGAATTCATAGTTAGAGATCCAAATTACGGAAGTAGTCATCCCCCGAATCATGAAATGTGATTTGATAACATTGACAAGAAGTAAATTAAATTAGATGAATATGTAGGTAGGTAAGGTACCTGAAAACGAAAGACCCAGGATCATAGGCACTTCCTTTTTTACGTTACAAAACCCAAGAAAGGATTCAACTTGTCTAGGTTCGGTGTACCTAACCCAAAGTCAGCTACCTATATATTTCTCTCTTTTCCTTTGTTGTATCGGTTTCAGTTGTGTGATATATAGATGACGATGTTGGAAGAGCAAAAGGATCAATCCACTTCGGTGAACCCACAACTGTCGCCGCCAAATTCATATGGCGCCGTCGTTCTTGGTGGCACCTTTGACCGCTTGCACGACGGCCACCGCCTCTTCCTCAAAGTAAAACTGACATAATTCTCTCTCTCTCAAACTATGTTTTACTTTTATTTCTGCATCCCAATATGATTCTAAGAGACAAAACTTTTGCTGGAAATAGTCAGCAGCGGAGATAGCCAGGGATCGAATCGTGGTGGGTGTTTGTGATGGTTCCATGTTATCCAAAAAACAGGTAATTTTTTTTTTCTCATTCAATATGCTTTTTACTCTGAACTAATCCAAATCCTAAACTTGTTTACTTTGTTTAAAATGGATTAAGAGAAAAAGGCATTTGATTAACTGTAGCAATCCTTCTCTTATTGATAGTTTGCTGAATTGATACAACCCATTGAAGAAAGGATGCATAATGTTGAGAATTACATTAAGGTATGAAAGTATTTTTATGAGAAAAAGACCATGAAAGAGTATTTGGGGGGGGGGGGGGGTTCAGTCATTCGATGATTTTTCTATTAATAAATTTTGCTTATTTTTTTGCAGTCGATCAAACCAAAGCTAGTAGTCCAAGTTGAACCTATTACAGATCCCTATGGACCTTCAATCATTGATGAACATTTGGAGGCCATTCTTGTCAGGTTTGTTACTGACTAACTTCTCAATACAAGAGAACTCTTTGGTAATTCACTTCACATGAATGCTTACTTTGCTTTCTTGATCTTGTGCTCTGAATTGATGTTTCCTTTCTGGATATGCCTCCTTTTCACAATGAATTAACGTTGATTCGGCTTGTTCGAGTTCGTAAAAGTGGCAACAAGAGATGAAGTACATCATATTAACCTTATATAATACTAGTGAATCCTTCTTTGCCTAACTGCACTAGTTTCTTGACAGTAAGGAGACATTACCAGGTGGAGTCTCCGTTAATAAGAAAAGAGCTGAAAGAGGCCTTTCACAGTTAAAGGTTTGTTTTTGTCTGGTTAATTTCCATGCTGTTGGTAGTATTTGTAAGTAAGACAAATTTTGTTTATAATTTCACAAAATTTTTCAAGGAAAATGTCTTAATATGGTGCCATTTTCTGCAGATTGAAGTTGTAGATCTAGTTTCTGAAGGATGTACTGGAGGCAAGTTGAGTTCAACAACACTAAGGAAGCTTGAAGCTGAGAAAGCCAAAAACCAAGAGTCTGCCACAAGCTTGATGGTAACAAGCTGATATCATATCAATAGCTCCAAGAAATGTGGTCATATTTCGATGGTTCTTTTTTTTTTTTTTTTCCTTTTTCTTTATGTGAAACTCCAACAGCAAAAATGTACAAGGACACCTGAAATTTAATAAAATTAAGCATGCAAGTTTCTTCTTATTAAAAGTATCAATATTGTTAAGCTTTAAATAGCTTGACGAAAGATCAAATAAGGACCACATAAAGGAAATGCAAGGATATCCATATATATGAAGTTATCAAAAACCTTATCTACATTTGTTAGATTAAATTGAGGAAAGAAACTATTGTTGCCTTACTAACCAATAAATGACACCCATCACTTTATCTCCAACAAAGCAGCTGTCCCTGGAATTGAATGCCACCCAGACCTTACCTGTACTTGAACGATGTTCAACAATGGAGGAACTCAAGCAGATTCATGCACAGATGTTAAAAACAGGCCTTGTTGCAGATACCGTCTTAGTAAGCAAAGTCCTTACTTTTTGTGTGTCTTCGAAATATGGTAATCTAGAACACGCTCGGATGGTTTTTGATAGGGTAAATAGGCCCAATACTTTCATGTACAACACCATGATTAAAGGATACTCAGAGAACAACAAACCAGAAACAGCCCTTCTTTTATATCAGCATATGCTGGATCTTTCAGTTCCACAAAATTCCTACACTTTTCCTTTCCTGCTTAAAGCTTGTTCCAGTTTGTCAGCTATGGAAGAAACCAAGCAAATTCATGCTCACGTTGTTAAGTTAGGTTTCGCCTCAGAGGTTTATGCTGTGAATTCCTTGCTCCATGTCTATGCATCATCCGGCAGCATGGAAGCTGCGCGTTTGCTCTTTGACCAGGTCTTGAAACTAGACGTCGTTTCTTGGAACTTGATGATTGATGGCTATGCAAAGTGTGGCAAGATGGAAACTGCATATGAATTTTTCAAGAACATGCCAACGAAGAATGTCATCTCTTGGACAACTATGATATCTGGATATGTTGGGGCGGGCATGTACAAGGAAGCCTTGAATTTATTTCAAGAAATGCAGATTGAAGGTGTGAAACCAGACAAAGTTGCCCTAGCAAGCACTCTCTCTGCTTGTTCATATCTTGGAGCGTTGGATCAAGGGAGATGGATTCATGCATATATTGACAAGATAGGGATTGTGATTGATCCAATCTTAGGCTGCGCCCTTACAGATATGTATGCAAAGTGTGGTGACATGGAAGAAGCTTTAGAAGTTTTTAAGAAACAGAAGAAAAAAGAAGTTGCTTTGTGGACTGCATTGATTTATGGATTTGCAATTCATGGTCGTGGAAGAGAAGCGCTGGACTGGTTTGAGACTATGCAGAAGGTCGGAATCAAGCCAAACCATGTCACTTTTACAGCAATTCTGACAGCATGTAGCTACTCAAGACTGGTTGATAAAGGAAAATCATTGTTTGAGAGCATCGAACGAGTTCATAAATTAAGGCCAAGAATAGAGCATTATGGGTGCATGGTTGATCTACTAGGCCGAGCAGGGCTCCTGGAAGAAGCAAAGGGATTGATTGAACTAATGCCTGTAAAACCAAATGCTGTTGTTTGGGGAGCATTGCTCAATGCCTGCCGGATCCATAAAAATGTCGAATTAGGTACAAAGGTAGGGAAACTGCTGGTTGAAGAAGATCCGGACCATGGTGGTCGGTATGTTCACTTGGCGAGCATTCATGCAGCAGCAGGGAACTGGGACCAAGCAGTTGAAGCAAGGAGGAAGATGAAAGAACGAGGGGTTTCGAAACTTCCGGGATGCAGTGCAATTAGTCTGAATGGGGTTGTCCATGAATTCTTGGCCGGGACCAAGTCCCATCCACAGGCAGCAGAGATTTACCGCATGTGGGACAATATAGCTGAAAGACTTGAAAAGGAAGGATATAAACCTGCATTGCAGAATCTACTGCTTGATCTGGACAATGAAGCCAAAGAAATGGCAATCAATCAGCACAGTGAGAAGTTGGCTATTGCATTTGGATTACTTAGAACTAAACCAGGGACAACTATTAGAATTATCAAGAATCTTCGGATATGCGAGGACTGCCACACTGTAACAAAACTTGTGTCCAAGATATATGATAGGGAGATTGTCATGAGGGATAGAACCAGGTTCCACCATTTTAAGGATGGCAATTGTACTTGTGGAGATAAATGGTGAGGAAGGAGAGACCACAACATTATATTAACTCACTTGTTAGTACACTAACTAGGAGTAGTTAATTATAATTTGCTAAGCACAAGGCAACGCCTTCAGCTCCCAAAAATTAAAAGAATCCAATAGTGCAAATATGAAGCCTGGTGGTCCCTTCGGCGTTTAGCCAAAAAAGTAGATATATTTGAGGCAACGAAGAAAGCATGGGCTTAAGAATGAAGCATTGCTATGGACTTCACCGAAGCCATATAGATGCTCATTTCTGCCGCACCAAAACCTGGAAAATAAACCCAACGCCTTTTTGGTGGAGGCCCAAAAATTAAAGTAAATAAAACGTAATAAAGAAAAATAGGATCTCTTCGGTTTTTCAAAATAATTTTTATTTCGGGGTAGTATTTGATATATACTTACAATGTCTTTTTTTTTATTTATTTATTCTACAAGTAGTTTTAAAAAATCATGTATGTTTTTAAAATATTTATTTTTTAATATTTTACTATACACCATCGTATACTTGTCAACTTCTTAATTCTGTTTGTGAAATCTAAAAATTTCACAAATAGTGTATCAAATTTTTTTCATTTATTTTCATTTTAGAAGTATATATATTTTTTATTTTTGAAAATTGAAAAACAACTTTAACAAATAAGATTAAAAATTTGTTTCAATAAATAAAATATGAAAACGCACTTGGTAATATTTTCAAAACATGAGAAAATAAAATTGTTAAAATATTAACTTGTGTTAAGGTTGTATTATGATTTGTGTCAACGTGGACATCATCTTACATAACATTAGTATGTTTTTTGCCCATCATTACATTAGTTTAGATTGCGTTTTTTGACGACGTCCTTGTACTATCATTACTTGAATATTATGCTGCAAAAGCATAACATGTGTGATGCCTTATAAATAGATTATGGAAGACTTATCTCTTACAAGGTAAAGAAGATAGAATATGAAGAGTTGTTGACACCACAAAGATTACATAGCTAAAAATGGTAAGGTGTACATTTCAAATGGAATATAGGATGTGTGTTTTATATTACGGAGAAACATTAAAATTTATTAATATTTTAGTGTTATGGGTCGTGAATCAAATCTTGTAACGATTGTGTAAAAAGTGTCTTATAGAGGTTAGTTGATGAAATAGGGCTCATATAACCTGATGGAACCCATGGGGAAGCCTATCTACTTAAAGCCTTGGTAGTTCAGTGAAACACTCCAGTAAAACTAGAGTTACCAGGATAAATAATGTAAATCCTAAAAGGATAAAATTGTATAGAGTTTAAATCACTTAGGACTCTTAATTGTAGATAGGCTCTAATCTTGACCGTTGATCTAACTCAATCTCTACCGTTGGTTTTGAGGGAGCTCAACTATAAATAGAGTCTTTCCCCCTCATTTGTAAGCATTCCATTCATAGTTGTGAATATATTTGAGAACATTTACTCAAGCACTTGGTGTGTTATTTTCCTTTGGCTTTTTTGTTCTTCGTTGCTCTTTCATTTCGAGTGTGCTTCCGCTATATTTTAGGTGCCTTAGAGAATTTTTGCGAGAATTCTCACTTTTGCAAGAATTAGGCTAACTTTGGCAAATTCGGAGCAAATAAATCGCCTAAGGCCGTACGGTTTGTGAGACTAAAGTTCTAGTCCTGTGATAGTTAGTATCAAATCTAAGGTTCAAAGGTGGCGTTGAGATGACAAAAGGAGGAGACGAGTAGAATATCCTGATGGAGACCCTTGGAAGGTCTAGGAAAAATAACATATCGAGGGATATGTTGTTGACTGTAACATCCCGAATTAGGGGTTGTTTGCAATTTTATTATTTTTATTAATTTCACATGCTCGAAGAGATGGAATGCGTATGTTGATATATTCTAGGGTCTAGTCATAACCCCGAGCTAGGTCTGCTGAGGATAAAAAAAAATTTCTTTTTAGTACTTGAGAAGAAAAAGGCTAAGTGAGGAGGCTTTAAAAATAAATTGGGGCGAGCCATGGCATAAGAAACGCCTGGGTAAAGTGGCTCCCATGCGCCACTTAAGGGCCTGGAGGTGACGCCTGGAGTAGGTCTCGGGTTCGAATCATGGTGGCTGCATGGGACGTGTTTTATTTTGGGCTTTTTGGCGTTAGAGAGGAAGGGGTTAAGCTAGGAAGGCCTTAAAAATAAATGGCCAGGATTGTGGACATGAAAGTCAGTTTGGTGGAGTGGCTTGGGGCGCCACTTAAGGGCCTTGGTGAAGGGACTCGAGTTCGAGTCACGATGGAAGCAAGGTATGTTTTATTTTTGCCTTTAAGCGTTAAGACAATGGGGAGCGTATGAAGGAGCCCTTAAAAGAAATTGTAGGGGGTTTATATCACAAATAAACGCCTTGGAAAAGTGGCCTGGGGCGTTACTTGTAAGCAGTTCCAGCGGGTCCTAGGTTCGAGTGGCGTGAGCAGCAAATGGATAGTTTTATTTTTATTGCTGGCGTGAAAGGAGAGAAGCTGTGGCCTACACATGGACACTTGAGTGGATGAAGATGCTTGATGGGTTGTTTTTATTTTTAATTTCTGCTGGAAGTATGGGTAAGATTTTTATTTTATTCATTGGAACAAGGGATTAAGTGATGGGAAATAATGTTGTTTTATTTCAAATGGTTAATTAACACAAAAAGGGAGAAGTGGCTGAATGGGGGGTTGCTTGTGAAGGTATTTTCGGCCAAGTGAAGGGGTGGTGGGAGCCGTATGTGCATAAGTGAGTTTTGGCATTTTTGGTTCTTTGTTCTAGTGCATTTTTCTCCTTAATCAACCTCTCTTTCTCTCATACATTTTGCTATGGCCGAAACTCTTTTTCTGGTAGTCTTCGCGAGCTTGTAGTGGTAAGTTCTCTATCCTAGCAATCGGTTTTTGGTCCTTTATTTTAATGTACCGAATGCAAGCGTCCAAGCCTTGGTAATGATTGGCCGAATATGTGTGAGTGTCTTAATATGTAATTTTTGAGTGTAGTCGACACCAAGGAGCAAGAGGAGCCTCTCGGGAATCTATTCTTCGAGGTAAGGCATTATGCCATTCGGCCAAGGGCCTTAATTATGGATATAAGCGTGCATGCCGATTCTAACAAATGTTTTGGTAGGGATCTCAACAGGTCAAGTGACAATTTCGGGATTTCGGTAAGTATGGAAAATGGTTGAACATATTCGGCCAAAGGCCATTTTTGGTATTTATGTGTAACCGAGTGTACACTATGGTTTTAGGGGCAAATCGGCTAAGGGGAAATCGGAGGCTTTCGAGATTTCAAACTTCTTTGGTAAGTGATAATAAAGGTTCGACCTAAGGCCATATTCTGTTTTGAGTGCGATTAATCCTTGGGATTATTAGTTTAGCCGAATAAGACTTTTTAAGACTAACCATAGTAACCGATTGTAGGAGCAATACGGGAACACGTTTCGGGTTTTTGTGATAGATTCGGGATTTCTCCTTAGATCTTTGGTTGAACAGGTGTGTAAACTCTTACACACTTCATTAGTATAGACTGTTATTATGATGATATATGACCTCTCGTGTAGTAATTTTGCCTTGTGGGCAAAGGTTTGGATTCCGGGTAAGTCCCCTATTACATGATCTACGATGTGTGTTCGTGTATGCCATCATATGCTGTTAAATGCTATGCTATATATAAATGCATGATATATGGGATCATGATACTTGTTATGTGAGCATGATGATGGTGGGATTGATGAGAGGAGGGAGATGATCTCTATGGACTGTCACCAGTGGTTTTGACCACACGATGGGTTGGCCCCATCACTTGATATATTTGTGACTTCGGTCACCAGTGGTTTTGACCACCAGTGATTTTGACCACACCGTTGATATAATTTGTGACTAAGTCCCAGTGGTTTGGTACCACCAGTGGTTTTGACCACATGTTGATATTTGTGACCTATGGTCATCAGTGGTTTTGACCACACGATGGGTTGGCCTCATCCCTTGATATATTTGTGACTTCGGTCACCAGTGGTTTTGACCACCAGTGGTTTTGACCACACGGGGTAGAAAAAGGAGTATGGATGGCTAGCTTGGGTTGCATGTTTGCATGTCTTACTAATATCTTGTGTAAGAGTTGCATTTTCGGGTTGGGGATTTATACACTGAGTCTTGGTGACTCACCCCTTCCTATATCATTTTGCAGGTGAGTAGATCACGGAGATGGAGCCGGAGAGGACTCGAGGCGGCCATGCTTGTTCCTTGGATTTGAAATTTTATTTCGCACCGTTAAAGTTTACTATTTACTAAATTTTGGTTTGGTTTGTAATATGGCCGCTAGTTGCTATTTGGATGTTTAAGTAGTTGTTTTTACTTTATTTCTATTATATTACTAATGAACCTATAAACTGTTAAATCAATCGGTTAAAAGTAACGATTTCAAAATGGGTAACCTTTACGAGTTTTCAAAGATGTTACCATCGGGTAGCAAAACTTACCAAGTTAACAATAACTCTGATGTTTCTAAAAATTAAATGATTAAATGTTTTCAAAGGTTTCAACTCAACCATGCTTATAAAATCAATCCCACCTGAGTTTTAATAGACACCGTTTTATAATCTCAGCAAATTTTCAGATTTTTACCAGTTAATCAAAATCTTTCAAAACGTTTTTACTCTGTGACATACCAGATCCGGTCAAGGCTCATGGGCCGGGTTTGGGGTGTTACAAATTTGGTATCAGAGCCAGGTTCAAAACTCGACTGTGGGGGCCCAAAGCCCAAAAATGTTTTTTTTTGATAGGCCTCTGTGAAATATTATGAAAATGGTTTTGTTTTGAACAACATGGCATCGAGTCTCCGGCACCAATCCGCTCGGGTAAGTATTTTTAACCTCTGTGTGAATTATTATCTGTAAAGGGGTAGAAATGGAACGTAGATAGTATGAAAGGTATGTGAACCCTAGGACTAGTTTACCTCAACAATCGCATAAGATCTTTAATTGCCTAATTAAACAAACCTATGACTAAGTCGCCGAGTTAGGATGTGGTAACCCTTGTGCGCATGTCTAGGATTGGATCCGGAAGAGCCTGGTACTTAAGCAGTCCTAGTGACTCACCTCCTCTTCGCAGGAATCCTACTTGGTGCGTAGCTTCGGTTCACCCTAACCGTGAGGATTTGTTCATAGGCTAAACCCACTAACTAAAACCCGAAAAGGAACTAGCCGTAATTTTTTTTATAAAAACTCTAGTTTTAAAACTCTTCAAAATTACCCTTTAACTTGTGAGAACTCTTTTACAAAAATTAGTCGGAAAAATTTTGATTTATGGAAATTTCAAAAATACCCCTATTGGTAAAATTACAAAAAAATGCCCCTGGTTTCTAAAATTACTAAGCTACCCCCAAATTCAACAAAATTTTTCTTATTTTACAAACATACCCAAAACCCCTAATTTGCAAAATATCAAAAATGCCATGATTTTAGAAATTTACAAAATTGCCCCTAACTTACAAAATTACCAAAATGACCCTGATTTTCAAAATTTTTACAACACTATCAATTTGGAGAACAAATTCAGCCCTCAAAGTTTTGCAACTCTTGAAATACCTCGGAATTATTGAAATCTTACAAATTACCCTGGTTTATTACCAAAATACCCCTGTAGGGCAAATGACAAAAATACCCCCGGATAGGAATAGGACAAAAAATGTGATGGAATAAGTGAATGTGTATCTTTAAATTAGAATAGAAGACTTGAAACTTGATTGATCGAAAGAACAACTTTTAAACTTCGTTCATAAAATTTTCTTCGCTGATAATCAGTGGAACAATGACTAACTCATAAAACTTTTTAAGACAGATCGCGCGATAAGAGATGAATTCTAGAGGTCGTGGCCGTCTTGGACGCGGTAGAGGCAGGATGGCTGTGTCAGAACCCGTTAGGTCGGGCCAGGGGTCTGATAATGAGATACCACCGCCACCACCACCCCAACTTTTGGCGTTGAGCAACAGGATCAGACGAGGGGTGAGACAGTATCGCAGGCTATGCTGCGAGTTCTAGAGATGATGGCTGGGGCAGGTGGAGGTATAGGAGCTCAGAAATCTGTACCTGAGCGACTCCGAGCGAATGGGGCGGAGATATTCCGGGGTGTATCAGGTGTGGCGCCCAGTACGGCGGAGTATTGGTTGGAATCAACTGAGAGGATCATGGATGACCTAGATTTTACAGCTGAGGAAAAGCTGAAGGGTATAATCTCTCTACTTCGGGATGAGTCATACCAGTGGTGGCTCACCGTAAGGGATGGAGCGATAGCGGAGGATCTCACATGGGAATTCTTTAGGGTAGCCTACCAAAGGAAATATATAGGAGCTAGCTACGTAGATGCGTAACGGAAGACTTTCTTGAACCTGGTTCAGGGTAATAAGACGGTGGCAGAGTATGAGGCTGAATTTCTCCGATTGAGTAGGTATGCTCGTGGTATAGTGGGTACTGAGTATGAACGCTATGTCAGATTCGAGGATGGACTGCGGGATGAGCTGAGGATGATGATAGCTCCGCAACAAGAACGGGAGTTCGCTGTTCTAGTAGAGAAGGCTAAAGTTGCTGAAGGGGTAAGACAGTCTTTTAGACGGAATCAGGATAGGAGCTGGAATAAGAGGAGCTCCGGATCTTCAAGGTTTTCTGGAAATCAGCAGAAGAGGACAAGGTTTTCTGGAGATCAAGTTGCTAGGCCTGCTGCTGCTGCTAATACTCAATGGCCGCCACGGTGTACTCGGTGTGGAAAGTCTCACACGGAGGAGTGTTGGAATGGTAATCGGGGATGCTTCAAATGTGGATCCGTGACACATCGAGTTAGGGACTGTCCAAAAAAGGCAGCTAGGCTGAGGTCTGAGGATCAGGAACGTCCACTGACTAGGAGGGATAACCAGCAGCCACCGAGAGGTCGTGGTGCAGGAAGGGGAGGTAATGGTGCTGACAGAGGTCGTGGGACATCGAGTGGAGGTACCGGTGGTACTGAGGCTAGGCAACCTGGTTTGGTCTATGCCGCGAGGCGTCAAGAGGAGGGCGACGCACCGGACTTCATAATCGGTATGTTTTTGATCTTTGGAGTACCCTATAGCACCTTGATTGATGTTGGCTCGACTCACTCATACATTGCTAGTAGCGTTGTGGAAACTCTGAACTTAGACTTTGAGCTTACTTCTAAGAAGATGACTGTGTTAAGCCCTCTAGGTCACTCTGTAGAAGTAAATAAACTCTATAGGAACGTACCCCTAGAACTCCAAGGGGTCGTGTTCTTGGCTGACATGATGGAACTACCTTTTAGGGAGTTCGATCTAATTCTCGAGATGGATTGGCTAGTAAAGTATCAAGCTAGCCTGGATTGCGCAGCTAAGTGCATGGTGTTAAAGACCGTGAAAGGAGATGAGGTAGTGATGATAGGTAAGAGGAGAAATTACCTATCTAATCTGGTTTCTGCATTAAAGGCAGAAAAGATGGTTAGGAAGGGTTGTGAGGCATATGTAGTGCATGTTCGTGCTTTGGAAGATAAGGATGCAGCTATTAGGGATGTCCGGACTGTAAGGGAGTATGTTGATGTGTTTCCAGAAGAACTCCCGGGTCTACCTCCTGATCGTGAGGTTGAGTTTGGTATAGATTTGTTACCCGGAACCGCGCCAGTATCTATAGCTCTGTATCGGATGGCACCGAAAGAATTAGTGGAGTTGAAGGCTCAGATCCAGGAGTTGTTGGATAGAGGGTTCATCCGACCGAGTGTATCGCATTGGGGAGCTCCAGTGCTTTTTGTCAAGAAGAAGGATGGAACAATGAGGATGTGCATAGACTATCGGCAGCTGAACAAGCTGACAATAAAGAACCGGTATCCTTTGCCCAGGATTGATGATTTGTTCGATCAACTCAAGGGTGCATCGGTTTTCTCTAAGATCGGCCTCAGATCGGGGTATCATCAGCTTAAGGTGAAGGAAGCTGATATCCATAAGACGGCATTCCGTACTCGGTATGGGCACTACGAGTTTCTGGTAATGCCTTTTGGTTTGACGAATGCACCAGCCGCATTTATGGACCTGATGAACCGGGTTTTCCAACCCTATCTAGATTGGTTCGTCGTAGTGTTTATAGACGACATTCTGGTGTACTCGAAGTCTGAAGAGGAGCATGACGCACACCTTCATGTGGTTCTGCAAGTGCTAAGGGAGAAACAGTTGTACGCCAAATTCAGCAAGTGTGAGTTCTGGCTTAAGGAGGTAACTTTCCTGGGGCATGTTGTTTCAGCTGAGGGAATCAGGGTGGACCCTAGTAAGATTGAGGCAGTATTGGAGTGGAAACCACCAAAGTCGGTTACGGAAATCTGAAGTTTTCTGGGGTTGGCAGGATATTACAGAAGATTCGTGGAAAATTTCTCCTTAATCGCAGCACCGTTGACCAAGTTGCTGAGAAAAGGAGTTCCGTTTGTGTGGTCTGAGAAGCAGCAAGAGAGCTTCGACAAACTCAAGAAGTTTTTGACAGAAGCACCAGTCTTGATTCAGCCTGAGTCAGGGAAGGAATTCACTGTGTATTGTGATGCATCGCATACTGGTTTAGGGTGTGTGTTGATGCAAGAAGGGAAGGTGGTCGCTTATGCGTCACGGCAGTTGAGGCCTCACGAAGGCAACTATCCGACACATAATTTGAAATTAGCTGCTGTGGTTTTTGCTTTGAAAATTTGGAGGCACTATCTGTATGGGGAGAAGTCGGTGGTGTACTCGGATCACAAGAGTCTGAAGTACCTCTTGACCCAAAAGGATTTAAATCTGAGGCAGCGGAGGTGGATTGAGTTGCTGAAGGACTACGGCTGCTCTATCGAATACCATCCGGGCAAGGCTAATGTAGTCGCTGATGCTTTGAGTCGTAAAGTGGTGGCAGAATTGCGAGCAATGTTTGCTCACCTAAGTCTCTATGAAGATGGTAGTCTTCTGGCAGAATTGCGGGTAAAACCGTTTTGGATCGATGAGGTTAAAGAGAGGCAGTTGACCGACGAAGTTTTGAGTACTCGGAGGTTGCAAGTTCAGAGTGGTGAGGCCGAGGGTTTCAGCTTGGGTAGTGATGGAGTGTTGTATTTTCAGGGGAGAGTATGTATGCCTAAGGATGATAATTTGGGGTAGCGGATCCTTAAAGACGCTCATAGCAGCCCGTATGCTATGCATCCTAGATGCAGCAAGATGTATCGGGATTTAAGGGAGCAGTTTTGGTGGCTGGGTCTTAAGCGGGAAGTAACCGAGTTAGTGGGCAAGTGTCTGACATGCCAGCAAGTTAAGGCTGAGCATCAGTTGCCATCAGGGCTGTTACAGCCGGTAAAGATCCCACAGTGGAAGTGGGAGGGGATTACGATGGATTTTGTAAGTGGGCTTCCCCTTACGCCCAGTAAGAAAGACTCAATATGGGTGATAGTAGATCGGGTAACTAAATCGGCCCATTACATACCGGTAAGAGTTGACTACTCGCTTCAAAGGTTAGCCAAGCTGTATATAGCTGAGATAGTGCGGTTGCATGGAGTACCTGTGTCCATTATCTCAGATAGAGATCCCCGGTTCACGTCGAGATTCTGGAAAGCCTTACATCAGGCGTTGGGTACGAAGTTAAATTTCAGCACGGCCTTTCATCCGTAGTCTGATGGACAATCTGAGAGAGTAATCCAGGTGTTGGAAGATATGTTAAGGGGCTGTGTTTTGGACTTCCGTGGTAGTTGGGAGGAGTACCTACCTTTGGCAGAATTCGCTTATAACAACAGTTATCAAGCGAGTATTCAGATGGCACCGTATGAGGCGCTGTATGGTCGGAAATGCCGTACCCCTACCTGCTGGACAGAACTGGGTGAGCGTCAGATGTTGGGGCTAGAGTTAGTGGCAGAAACGGAAGATAAGGTTAGGGTAATTCGGACTCGTCTGAAGGAGGCATCGGACAGGCAGAAATCATACGCTGATCTTAAGCGCAGGGATGTGGAATATGCAGTGGGTGATAAGGTCTTCTTGAAGGTATCACCTTGGAAGAAGGTGCTGAGGTTTGGCCGGAAGGGCAAGCTAAGCCCTAGGTTCATCGGGCCGTACACAGTGTTGAAACGTGTGGGACCAGTAGCTTACCAGCTCGAGTTGCCGGCAGAATTGAGTCAGATTCATGACGTCTTCCATGTGTCAATGCTTAGGCGCTATCGAACAGATCCATCATACATCGTGTCGATTGCGGATATTGAGGTGAACGCGGATTTGTCTTTTGAGGAGGAGCCGGTACAGATTTTGGATCGAGATGTCAAAGTTCTGAGGAGGAAGTCAGTACCGTTGGTAAAGGTGTTATGGCGGAACCATGGTACGGAAGAGGCCACATGAGAGCCCGAGGATATGATGCGGCAGCAATACCCCCAACTCTTCTGATCCAGGTAATTTCGAGGACGGAATTATTTTTAAGGGGGGTAGAACTGTAACATCCCAAATTAGGGGTTGTTTGCAATTTTATTATTTTTATTAATTTCACATGCTTGAAGAGATGGAATGCGTATGTTGATATATTCTAGGGTCTAGTCATAACCCCGGGCTAGGTCTGACTTAGGATAAAAAAAAATTTTCTTTTTAGTACTTGAGAAGAAAAAGGCTAAGTGAGGAGGCTTTAAAAATAAATTGGGGCGAGGCATGGCATAAGAAACACCTGGGTAAAGTGGCTCTCATGCGCCACTTAAGGGCCTGGAGGTGACGCCTGGAGTAGGTCTCGGGTTCGAATCATGTTGGCTGCATGGGACGTGTTTTATTTTGGGCTTTTTGGCGTTAGAGAGGAAGGGGTTAAGCTAGGAAGGCCTTAAAAATAAATGGCCAGGATTGTGGACATGAAAGTCAGTTTGGTGGAGTGGCTTGGGGCGCCACTTAAGGGCCTTGGTGAAGGGACTCGAGTTCGAGTCACGATGGAAGCAAGGTATGTTTTATTTTTGCCTTTAAGGGTTAAGACAATGGGGAGCGTAGGAAGGAGCCCTTAAAAGAAATTGTAGGGGGGTTTATATCACAAATAAACGCCTTGGCAAAGTGGCCTGCGGCGTTACTTGTAAGCAGTTCCAGCGGGTCCTAGGTTCGAGTGGCGTGAGTAGCAAATGGATAGTTTTATTTTTATTGCTGGCGTGAAAGGAGAGAAGCTGTGGCCTGCACATGGACACTTGAGTGGATGAAGATGCTTGATGGGTTGTTTTTATTTTTAATTTCTGCTGGAAGTATGGGTAAGATTTTTATTTTATTCATTGGAACAAGGGATTAAGTGATGGGAAATAATGTTGTTTTATTTCAAATGGTTAATTAACACAAAAAGTGAGAAGTGGCCGAATGGGGGGTTGCTTGTGAAGGTATTTTCGGCCAAGTGAAGGGGTGGTGGGAGCCGTATGTGCATAAGTGAGTTTTGGCATTTTTGGTTCTTTGTTCTAGTGCATTTTTCTCCTTAATCAACCTCTCTTTCTCTCATACATTTTGCTATGGCCGAAACTCTTTTTCTGGTAGTCTTCGCGAGCTTGTAGTGGCAAGTTCTCTATCCTAGCAATCGGTTTTTGGTCCTTTATTTTAATGTACCGAATGCAAGCGTCCAAGCCTTGGTAATGATTGGCCGAATATGCGTTAGTGTCTTAATATGTAATTTTTGAGTGTAGTCGACACCAAGGAGCAAGAGGAGCCTCTCGGGAATCTATTCTTCGAGGTAAGGCATTATGCCATTCGGCTAAGGGCCTTAATTATGGATATAAACGTGCATGCCGATTCTAACAAATGTTTTGGTAGGGATCTCGACAGGTCAAGTGACAACTTCGGGATTTCGGTAAGTATGGAAAATGGTTGAACATATTCGGCCAAAGGCCATTTTTGGTATTTATGTGTAACCGAGTGTACACTATGGTTTTAGGGGCAAATCGGCCAAGGGGAAATCGGAGGCTTTCGAGATTTCAAACTTCTTTGGTAAGTGATAATAAAGGTTCGGCCTAAGGCCATATTCTGTTTTGAGTGCGATTAATCCTTGGGATTATTAGTTTAGACAAATAAGACTTTTTAAGACTAACCATAGTAACCGATTGTAGGAGCAATACGGGAACACGTTTCAGGTTTTTGTGATAGATTCGGGATTTCTCCTTAGATCTTTGGTTGAATAGGTGTGTAAACTCTTACACACTTCATTAGTATAGACTGTTATTATGATGATATATGACCTCTCGTGTAGTAACTTTGCCTTGTGGGCATAGGTTTGGATTCCGGGTAAGTCCCCTATTACGTGATCTACGATGTGTGTTCGTGTATGCCATCATATGCTGTTAAATGCTATGCTATATATAAATGCATGATATATGGGATCATGATACTTGTTATGTGAGCATGATGATGGTGGGATTGATGAGAGGAGGGAGATGATCTCTATGGACTGTCACCAGTGGTTTTGACCACACGATGGGTTGGCCCCATCACTTGATATATTTGTGACTTCGGTCACCAGTGGTTTTGACCACCAGTGGTTTTGACCACACCGTTGATATAATTTGTGACTAAGTCCCAGTGGTTTGGTACCACCAGTGGTTTTGACCACATGTTGATATTTGTGACCTATGGTCATCAGTGGTTTTGACCACACGATGGGTTGGCCCCATCACTTGATATATTTGTGACTTCGGTCACCAGTGGTTTTGACCACCAGTGGTTTTGACCACACGGGGTAGAAAAAGGAGTATGGATGGCTAGCTTGGGTTGCATGTTTGCATGTCTTACTAATATCTTGTGTATGAGTTGCATTTTCGGGTTGGGGATTTATACACTGAGTCTTGGTGACTCACCCCTTCCTATATCATTTTGCAGGTGAGTAGATCGCGGAGATGGAGCTGGAGAGGACTCGAGGCGGCCATGCTTGTTCCTTGGATTTGAAATTTTATTTCGCACCGTTAAAGTTTACTATTTACTAAATTTTGGTTTGGTTTGTAATATGGCCGCTAGTTGCTATTTGGATGTTTAAGTAGTTGTTTTTACTTTATTTCTATTATATTACTAATGAACCTATAAACTGTTAAATCAATCGGTTAAAAGTAACGATTTCAAAATGGGTAACCTTTACGAGTTTTCAAAGATGTTACCATCGGGTAGCAAAACTTACCAAGTTAACAATAACTCTGATGTTTCTAAAAATTAAATGATCAAATGTTTTCAAAGGTTTCAACTCAACCATGCTTATAAAATCAATCCCACCTGAGTTTTAATAGACACCATTTTATAATCTCAGCAAATTTTCAGATTTTTACCAGTTAATCAAAATCTTTCAAAACGTTTTTACTCTGTGACATACCAGATCCGGTCAAGGCTCATGGGCCGGGTTTGGGGTGTTACATTGACTTTGGAAAGTTGTGTGGTCCATCTCGAGAAATCCATAGGTAAAGTGAACGAAACATTCGAGTTAGTGGCGACATGCACTGATGAGTTAGATTCAAGGGGAGAACAGTTCAAGGAATATGTGACGGAGGTCATTAGTTCAAATTTGGACGCATTTCAAGCGCTCTTTAACACTGTTGTGGGTAAGCTGACTGGTTCGCAACGGAATATGCAAGTATACATAGTCGTTAACAAGTAATAAGTGAGTAAAAAGAGTATCGTTTCCACAGCGACTGTATTGATAATCAATAATTGTAAAATTAATATTTAACAAGTTGGTTATAAAAATAAAATATTTAAAAGTGTGAATGATCTATTTAACTTAAATTAACAACTAAAATGAGAAAAAAAAATAAAATGCAATAAAATGTTTAAGCAGCAATTCACAAAATTTAATAATAATAACATGAATAAGCTAGAACAATTACAACTCTTATTTAATTCACTTACAATTATGCTAAACAAATGTTTCGAAAAAATTTCATGGCAACTCGATTATCTATTAACTCGGAATCTAAAATTCATAAACTTCTGTCGAAGTCTTATGTTTGTCACTTAGAAAAACTTGCATATGTTTATGTCAAAATTTAACTAAGGATTATATTTTAAGCCACCATTCATTAGAATTTATGTAAAGTAACAGGGACATATCTGTTTGAAACAATTTAATCACATAAATCTAAAGTTATGCAAGGAATAGGGTTCCTTCGAATTATTACAAAACTTTAACCTATTTCTGTCGAATATAGATTAAACATGCATCTTCTAAATATTGTGTCAATTAATCACCATCCGGTTTTGATTAAGCTATTAATTCTAATGCATTCAAACATATATTAATGTATGAACAACATAAATGATTTTAATTGGAAACATAAACAATTGAGGTACAAAACATTATAAACATAATTTGAAATAATCAAATCAAGAAATAGCAATAATTCTAGCAGGAACAAATTAAGTCGTTATCATTAAATGAACAACAATAAAATAATTTGCAATCATATTTTTAAACTTAGAACAATTTAAAGAGAAAGGAAGAAAAAACTCTAAGAAGATTTCAGTGATTATCCGAAAATTGTCCGTGGTGGTTTCCTCCTAATTCCGTCGTTGCTCCGATGCAAACTACTCCTCAAGATGGTTGGCCGTGAGAGCTTTATGTAACACCCCTAACCCATATCCTTCATCGGAACAGGATTACGGAGCATTACCGGAGTTTGCAAATCAAATAAACAGACATTTCATATAATATAACTTTCAAGTCAGAAACCAATTGAAATCAAACATTTTGTCCCTTATACGAGCCCTTAGGGCCCAAAATACGCTTTAGAAACAAGTCGAGACTAAATTGGGTACTCAAAGAATTTTTCTAAAAAAGAAAAAAATTTCAAAGCTGCAGGGGTCACACGGCTATGTGGCCAGGCCGTGTGGCTCACACGGTCAGGAGACACACCCGTGTCTCAGGCCGTGTGGGCATCACATGACCATGTCCAGCTCGTGTCCATACTTGTGTAACTCCTTGACTTGGGTTACACGGCCAAGTCACACACCCGTGTGCTAGGCCATGTGAGCATACTGACTTGCATTCCTAAAAGATACAGGGGACACACGGCCGTGTCACCTGGCCATGTGTCACACACGGCTGAGACACACGCCCGTGTCTCTACCCGAGTGGACGAAAATAGGTCATTTTCTAAGCCACATTTCTCATCCATATTGACACCAACTTAGCCTCAACAAATTGCACATCAACAAGCCATAACAAGGCATTCAGCACAAGCTACAATCAAGTCTTAGACATGTATTATCACCACATGCAACTAATAAACCCTTAGGCACCTCAAATGACAACTTAGAAAAATGTCAACCAAGTATCCAACCTTACCTAATTAGCTTATCTAACCAAGTTACCAAAATTCACTATAACTCAATTACATACATACATATATCACTTATACTAACATCACAGTCATACATTAATTTCATACCAATATGTAAGTCGGTTATATAAACAAAATATTATTCATAATATTTTCATAAGCTAAACTTTCACTAAGTCCGTACGAAAGCCCATACATGCCATATAAACCGTATTTAATGTTTCAAAAACTACTGAGATAAGCTGGATAGTGTGACTTGAACACTGATATGATCATCCAACCTTCTAAAAATCTAAAAAAACATTAAACAATACAAATAAGCTTAATGAAGCTTATTAAGTTCGACAGGTTAAACAAAATCTTACCGAACCTACTATAACAAGTCAAATAAATAAAATCATTCATGTCAATTCCCTGTCATTCACTGTCAATTTCCTGTCACTCACAACTTCTATTGATAAATACATCCGTATTCAAATCAATATAAAAATAAATAACATGTCTTTCAAACTCATTTAATAAATCACCTTACCGAATTTTTTCCATTCGAAGAACTACTTACAGATAAGAGTACATCGTCAACAGAAGCTCATAAGAGTTGGTCCATCTGAATATGCCAACAGAAGCTCGAAAGCTGAACAGAAGCTCGTAATAGCTGATCCACTCGATTACGCCAAACAAAAAGTAAAACACGAAAGTTCGCAACAAATGCTGAACCTAGGTTTACTTGAGTAAAATGTTGATATCTCCCTCCAATACCATCATACACCAAATTACAAATATACTCAAATCCTGCGTTCAATTCAAACTAAATATCGAATTCAATATTATAATTTCAACAATAAAACCGAATATCCAATTCAATATTATAATTCCAACAATAATTCATTTCCAACAATAGAATAAATACATAATACCATTCATCAATTTATACAAATGCTAAATTTTTAGCCGTACGAACTTACCTGTACTGAATTGTAGTAATTGCAGACGTTCAGGGAATATTCTGCTATTTTTTCTTTTTCACGAGTATCTACGGGATCTTGATTTAAAATATAAAATTATTCACTTATTAGCATATATTCCATTTCCAAATCATTTCACAATTAATACCCTTTTATTTTTTGAATTTACACAATTACCCCAAACTTTTACAACTTTTGCAATTTAATCCCTTAATTAGTTAATCTATCAAATTAACTAATTTTCTCATTCAATAATCTATCAAAATATTCTAGGACATCATACAACCCCTAATAAACCAAAAATTCACTATTAAACCCTAATATTTTTACATTTTCACAATTTAATCCTAAAATCAATATTAACAAAATCACTTTATAAAATCATCATACAACACAATCAAAGCTCTAAATCCATGTTATTTATAAAAAACATATAATATTTATCAATACAAAATTCCAAAATTTTTAATAAAATAAAAAACAAAGGTATGATCTAGTTGGACCTAATTGCAACAATCTCAAAAACATAAAAATTACAAGAAACGGGTAAGAATTGAACTCACATGAAGCAAAAGTATGAAAAACCAGCTTAAGCTCTCTCTCCTATGGCTGTTTAGGCTGAAAATTGAAGAAGAAATGTCTAGAAAACTATCCAAATCCAATTTGTTTTATTTTAATTTCATTAAAATTACCATTTTGCCATTGAATCCTTTTATTTTATTATTTTCTTTTCATATGCCGCCTCATCACTTTATTTTAGGTATAATTGTTTCTTAAGTCCTCCCTCATTTATTAATCAATCTATTTAATCACTTAATTATTATAATTAGCAAGTTTTGCACATTTTTCAATTTAGTCCTTTTTAATTAATTAACTATTGAAACGTTAAAATTTTTCAATGAAACTTTATACAAATATTTACGGCTCGGTTTATAGAAATGAGGTCCCGATACCTTACTTTCTAAAACCACTTGACCTAATAATCATTATAAAACACAAATTACCAATTCAAAAAACCTTTTTAAAACCATATTTGACTCGTAAATATTAAATAATAATATTTACAAACTTACTCGACGAATTTGGTGGCCTCGAAACCACTATTTTCAACACCATTGAAAAAATCGGGCTGTTACACTTCAACACAGGAATTACTTACTAGGTGAAATCTCAAAGAGATGATGGAAAAATGGGAGAAGATAGAATGCTTAGGCTAAGAGAGATGGGAGAATGAAGATGTTTGAGAGAAGAAAGAATGGTGAGAGAGTAAGTGAGTGCCTTGAGAGGTGAATGGGGGGTGGTATTTATACATTAGGGAAGACTTGAGAGTTTGCTAAAAATAACATGAACATCCCTTGAAAGTCTATCATGCATAGCCAACCATAATTTGTGGAAAGAGTGGTTGGTTTTTACTTGATTTTAGCTTGAGGGTTGGACAACAACCATGAGAATTTTTTTAAGGCTATTTTGTGATTTTTTTTACACATGTAAGGTCAATTAATTGTTCAGAAGGGTTGGGTACTCATTGCTGAATTTGGACTCTTTCCCCCTCAATGGACGGCTTGGGCTTCAATATGAAGAGTAGACTTGTTCATTTCATCAACCCACTTCCAAGCTAGGTTAGAATTAATTCCTTGAGTGCAATACTTGAGCTTTGTCATCCCCTGTTGATTAATTTTCAGCTTGTAACACCCCAAACTCGGCCTAGACGTTATGGCCGTATTTGGCAATGTCACGGATAGTGTTTTTGAAACCTCGTTGTTACGATGAAAACATTCCATGTTATTATCTTTAGTAAACCTTTGTTAGAACTTAGGAAGTCGTCTTTATTCATTTAAAACATTTTTTGAAACATCCCTCGTTGCGAAAGCTTTAATAAATCAATCTAGGTGATCATGCGTTTAGAAAATACTTTAACTTTTTTTGAAAATCGAATTTTCTACGACCAGCAGGTATAAATCCATAAAGTAAAATAAATAAATAAAACCCAAATTTAAAACCAAAGTCCCAGAGGGTCCTTAAATTACAACCCAAATAATGAATAATAAACAAATCATAACTCGTAAATTGAAAACCATGAAGTCCAAAAATTACTGTGGTCACCGCTGAGTCCTCTGTCGCACCGATTCATCTAAGTTTGGGGATTACCTATGCACATTAAACAAAAAGGGTGAGTTTACGTAAACTCAGTATGTAATCCCGCAGAAACAAACAAACAATCAGTATTCACAATACACAGTTGAACAGTTTTGGGCCTAAGCCCTTTTCAGTATCAGTGACAGTTTGGGCCTTAGCCCATCTCAGTACAGTGCTAAAAATGCAGTAGGGCCTTAGCCCATCACAGTATCAGTAGCAGTAACAGTTATGTTGTAGCAAAATCCTACCCAACCAGCCTCTACACACCATCTCCGTCCAACCCTACACTCCATGTGGGGATATAATCAACCCACCCATCCCTACACTCCAAGTAGTACCGAATGTGGCACAAAACAGTAGTTTGCAGCTGAGCTGCTAGTAAATTAGGCTTAAAGCCTTTCAGTACACTTCCTCCGAATAACAACCCCCAACCTAATGTAATGCAACATACAATGGATGATATGCTATTATGCAATTTCAGTACATATATTCAGTTTAGATATTAACATGCTCAGTACAGATATCATTCAGTCAATTTCACACATTTAGGGGTCTAAGTAGCGCTTACCGACCCTATAGTAGGTTCACAGCCGACTTGGGCGACCCGTGCAACCTTAAAAACATTTCGGTCAAAATGGGCCCACACGCCTATGTGACCTACTCATGTCGGCCCACACGCCCGTGTGGCCCACTCGGCCCAAATTGGCCTTGGCCGTGTGATCCATTTTTAAAGTAACCCATGCTAGCTCAATACTCATATATTTTTCACTATTTACTTATATGTTCATTCAAAGCTGTCTACTTGAGTCATTATCACTAAATTATTTATATCTTAAGCTACAAAATTTCAAATTAGGATCCTCTTGATGTTTTTGAAACTAGACTCAAATACCTTTCTACCATAAAATTTTCAGAATTTATAGTTTATCAAATAATTACAGTAAAATCTTTAAAGTTATCCCTATTCTGCTGTTTGACAGATTCGACCTTTCCTTACTAAAATTTATTTATCTATTAGTACAGAATTTAGATGATGTTTCCATTTGTTTTTCTTGAAAATATACTCATTAAGGATTTAAACATATAAATTTAAGCCCCTAATTATTTTTTTACATTTTTTTATGATTTTCCAAAGTCAGAATAGGGGAACCCGAAATAATTCTGACCTTGTCTCATAAAATTTATTATAACTCATGATTTACAATTTCATTGCTCATGAAAGACTAGACTCAATAAAATTTAATTTCATATTTTATTCAACCTCTAACTCAATTTAAACTATTTTTGATGATTTTTCAAAGTTAGACTACTGCTGCTGTCCAAAACCGTATTAGTGCAAAATGGTGATTTCTTAGTTTTTAACACCCTTATTTCCTTTCTCTACAATTTTTCGCATCATTTTCTCTTATTTCTCGACAACAAGTAATTTTGGCTTTTCGCTGAACCCCATTTTCTGTGTTTCGGGTGCACACCTGGTATCGTTTTGATGCCTAATCACCCCGAGCACTTTAAGGCCTAAAATCAAGATACTCAACATCAATTTAACAGATTTAAAAGCGAATTGACAACCAAGAACGAACAGAAATCCAACTTACCGCCAATGATAACCCTCCATTTAACTATTGTTAAGACGAGAACATTGAATTCACTAGTTCGAGCCTCCCCCATGCCCAAATCACAGAGAAAAAACATTACCACTTCAGTCGCTAAGAGATTCATGATAGAAACAAAGAGAAACACTTACCGAAACTAAGCGAGCACTAACCATGTGCGAAAACAAAGGAAAATAAATGGATTAGGGAAAAATCAAGAAGAAGAAAAAGAAGAGAAAGATGGAAAAACTCAGAGAATTTCGGCAATAGGAGAGGGAGAAGAATAGACGACGGTTTTTTTTTTGGAAAAGAGAGCCAAAATTCAGTTATGGGAAAAAATTAAAATAAAATCCCAATAGCCCCCAAAATCCCTTAATCTTCCCCCCTAATTCCCACTTCACATCCACTACTCAGAATCTCCCTATTGCACAACTCTATCCCGAAATCTGAGCAAAAAAAGAATACCTTTCCCTGTACAGGGATTCGAACACAAAACCTCCACCATAATAACACACCACTTAATCACCAGACCAGCAGGCTCATTCTGATGCAATTTACCCAATATTTAAACTTAAGCCCTTTGCACTAGGTTAAGGCTTTATTTATAAAAATACCAAAATTTGCCCAAGTAAGGCTTGAACTTAGGACCTCACACACACACCCAGAACACATAACCACTAAAGCAGATAGACATTGTGTGTTATGCATACACGAAATCAAAAATTAAAATTTTGGGGCATTACACAGCTGATGTCCATGTGTCATCCATAATGATTTCAAACATCTAGCACGTCAGTGTCCTAAGCTGTAGCAATTTAGCAAAAATTATGTAATTTCCAAAATGTAGCAACATAAAGTAAAATTATGTAAAATTAGCATTTAATTACTTAAAATTAAAATCTTACTTTAATTTTTCCCAATTTCTCAAACATGAACTAAAAATACACAATTTGCTATCAAAATGCTTGGAATTTACATAAATTTCAAATTAAAAGGTGCTCTAAAAGTCTATATAATTTAAAGTTATCACTGACAAAAAGGAATGATGCTCTTGAAGATGGGATGATAGTTATGAAGGAAGAAAATGAAAAAATGGTGTTGGCTTTGAAGGAGGAAACTGATGTCACGACAAGGGCTTTGAACACAAAAATTGAGAAGCTCGAGGGAGAGCTTATTGTGTGTTGAGTTGTTGTGGGTAAAGGGGTGTTGAGTGCAAAATTGAATCGAGAGATTGATATCCCAAACCAGAGAAGTTTTGTAACACCTCTAACTTATCTCCATCGTCGAAGTAGGGTTACGAGGTATTACTAAACAAATTAGAACATTTAACTTCATATAAAACAATTAAGCAAATTAGTTAAAAGCATTCAAAAACAAATCTTATTTAATGTAACACAGCTCTTACAGGTCTTAATCTGAGCCTACAAGGCCCTAAAAATAGTTTGGGAGAATTTGGGGATCATTCTGAAACAAAATAGAAAATTTTGAAAAAAAAATTGAAAAATTTTAGAAACAGGGGTCACATGGCCGTGTGAATATTCAAATTATGGGACACATGGTCATGTCCCAACCCGTGTGTCTAGTTGTGTGGGTATTTGAAATAGGGTCACACGGCCTTGTCGCCAGGCCATGTAACTCTCTAAGATCATGCAGTTCATCATGCACTTAAAAAAAAAAGCATATGGCCGTGTGAGGAAACCGTGTATGACACACGACCGTGTGACAACTAGTGTCTCAGGTCATGTGTCCCAAAATGTGCCTTAAAAACCAAGTTTACCAAATTGAACTTACTTGGGCCACAAACATACCTTTTACCGACCATTTAACCTATTCAAAACACACTCAAACAAGCCTAAATCATGTCAAAGCACATACACCTCACTCAAATTTAAATACCAATCAATGTGCCCTTATTGGTACCACAATTCAAATACTAAGACATTTCAAACTCAATAACAAGTTCAATCATTAAGCATACATCAACCCTACATTAATTAACCACTTCACTCATATGTCAATGAATCACAAACCAACATATATTCACATCGCATTTACAAGTGAACAAACACATTACATAATCATTTACAAGCCAAAATAAAAGCACATAAGCAAGTACTTTCACACCATATCACATTGGTAAAATAACATTGAAACTCTCATTACATGCCATTTATAACCATTAACCAAAACAACCAAAAACTACTAAAATGATGATTGGATAGTGTGATTGTGCTCCGATGCGATTCCAACCGGTCGAGCTATCTGATGATCTACAAACAAGGAAAAACAACCATATAAGCAACTAATGCATAGTAAGCTCGTACAAATAAAATTTAAACTTACCAAACATATTATATCAATTAACCATGAATAATTTCATTATGTCATAAGCAAAATTTACATTTCCTATACACACCATCTCACAAGGTTAGTAAATCTAATAATTCACATATAAATCCAACTAAATGCTGGCATATAGTAACCCAAGCATTTCAATTCCATATTTCATCCAACACATATATTCAAAGAACATTCTTTTCTTTTCAAATACACATATAAATATAACTCTTAAAGCTTAATATACTTGTTAAACCAAATGAAATAAATAACTTTATTATGGCCTAAAATATTATAAGTGCACATATTTAAAACTCAATTCAACCTTTTATTCACACAATAAACTTCAATCCATTAATATAATACTCATAAGTTCTTATTCACATACCTGATCATAGAACATTGATATAATATTTATTCCATTGTTATCATTTTCAACCTTTTCATTGTTTCAAGGATGCCATGATATCTTTCAACCAAGGTCTTACACAATCCCGAAATGATGTCATAGTATCTTTCAACCATGGTATTTCCTTTTCGAATATAATGCCATGATATCTTTCAATCATGGTATTTCCTTTTTGAGTATAATGTCATGATATCTTTCAATCATGGTCTTTCCCTTTTATCAAATCAAGTAATTTGATGATTCAATCAGAAATAGATAAGCATTAAATTACATAACATAAATCAAATAGCTACTAAATTAACTTATGAACTTACCTAATATATACCAACGGTTGACTCGTAGGGACTAATCCACAATTTTTCCTTTTCCTTGATTATTCTCTGTATGAATCAAATCTTGATCTATAATAATTAAATTCAATCTTATCAAATTCAAATACATATTCCAACTCACTTTTATGCATATAACCATAATTTTTCATTATTCACACATTTTTCCTGAACTTTTACATTTCTCAAAAATTAGTCCTTAAACCCGAAATTCTAAATTTATCAAAATTTCACAATTTTCCATACTAGCCAAATTTCTTCCTATACTAGTACACTCCATAATTATTCACAATTCACAAAAATTCCATTTAAAATTTAATATTTTATCAAATTAATCATTTATCTAAAAACTAACAAAAATCACTTTACAAAATAATCTTAATCCACAACCAAGACTACAAATTCATCATTTAACATCAAGAATAACTAATATTCATTAATTGTAAAATCCAAAATCTTTAACAATTTCAAAAACGAAGATACGAGTATATCAAAAACATAAAAATTACTAAAAATATGCTAAAAAAATCATACCATCCATTAAAATATGCTTTGACTGAAGCTTTCCCATCCTTTAGCAATGGTGTTCGGTCTTTTGGGTAAAAGAAACAAGGAAGATGATGTTTTTTTTTCATCTTTTATTTACTTTATTTTATTTTATTTTACCTAATTATCATATTGGCCTTAATAACTTAATTAACGATTAACAATTTAATGTCCATGGCTGTCCATTACTTTTATATATGATATAATTACAAATTAAGTCCATTAATTTAAGATTCCATAGCCATTTGACCCCTTTAACTAATAAAATTTAACTTTTGTAGCTTTTACGATTTAGTCTTTTTCAATTAATTAACTATCTAAACATTAAAATTTTCGGGCCAAACTTCAATTTACCTCTATTATAACTTGTAAATATTTAGTAATAATATTTACGAGCTCGGTTTATAGAAACAAGGTCCCAAAACCATATTTTCCAAAACCACTTGACTTTAGGGACAAACCACTTGAACTTAACTATTCATTCAAATAACATAAATTATCAAATCAAAATTTATTATAATACTATATTTGACTCTTAAATATTAAATAATAATATTTATGGAGTCACTCATCGTATTTGTGGCCTTGAAACCACCATTTTCTAACATCACTAAAAAACGGGCTGTTACAAGTTTAAGGGGGGCAAGGTCCGTAAGGGAGGTGGAAAACTTCTTGTGGGATATGAAACAATACTTTTGTGTCATGGGCATCAATGATAATGATGCTAAGGTAAATATTGTTGCTCGATATTTTATTGATTTTGCTCTTCTTTGGTGAAGATGTAGGCCTACGGATGAAAAATGTGGCCAAGTTACAATTGGGACTTAGGAGGAGTTCTAGAAAGAGTTCAAGGAGTAATTTTACCCCCAATATGTCATGAAGAAGGCTAAGGCTAAGTAACGTCAGTTTTCACAATGAGGCACAATTCGGGAGTATGTGAAGGAGTTTAGTGAACTAATGCTCAAAATTACGGATCTAGGTGAGAATGAGGCATTCTTCTTTATCATGGATGATTTGAAGCCACGAGTTAAGCAAGAATTGAAACGTCGAGGGGTCCAAGAACTATCCAAATCTATGATCGTGGTAAAGTCCTTAATCAAGCATATTCCAATGAAAGACAAGTTCAAGTCTTCCAATGTAACACCCCTAACCCGAGACCGTCGCCGGAATAGGGTTAAGAGGCGTTACCAAACAATCGAAACATTTCACCACCATTTCACGACACTAAGTCATTCGTAATCAATACATTACAATTAATAACATATGGTCCTTTATTGAGGTCTTCGAGACCTTAATCATATGCGAGAAAGGGTTGGGACTAAACCGAACACTTACGAAAATTTTCAGAAATTTAAACATTTTTCAACACTACAGAGCTCACACGCTCGTGCAATCAGGCCATTTGCCTCACACGGCTACCAAACACACCCATACGTCCAGGCCGTGCCAAATCAGGGCATACATACTGACTTATCCACATGGCTACCAGAACGCCCGTGTATCATGACCGTGTGAACATATGCTAGTTACTGACTTGGTCACACATCCACCAGACACACCCGTGGACCAAAGCCGTGTAACTTATCCAGACACACCTAGAAGTGACCTTTAAACCACATGGCAGAGACACACGCCCGTGTCTCTTGGCCGTGTATGCAAAATAGACCATTTTCAAAGCCAATTTGCCATCCACACAAAGATCATCCCTACAAACACAATCAAGCATTTTCCTACACCCAAATTCACAACCAAATACATGACAAATGATCAACATATCATCCCATCCAATCTCACTGCTAATCATGTCAACTTATATACCAATTTGCACAACTAGAACACATACATTACCAAGCATGATTCATTTTCATTATCACTAGATCATAATAGCATTAATCCATCACTAAGCTTACCATTCATAAGACATTTTCATTATCATTAAATCATACCATAATATGCATCATATACCAAATCCACTCATGTATATAAACAACATATATCTAGCCACATCACATGGCTATTTACACATCTCAAATATGTTTCAAAACAACTAGCCTATACATGCCATATCCAAATATACACAACTTCAAAAGTACCAAAATAAATTGTTGATAGTGTGATAGAGATGCTGACGATCCCCGGATCCGAGCTAGCTTTACTAACATTGCAAAGTAGAGAAACAAATCACACAGTAAGCTTTTAAAGCTTAGTAAGTTCGAAATACAATACATATAACTCAATAATACCAAATCACTTGTAATTAAACCATCACTTAGATAAATGCACAATTAGCTCATCATCAATCTAAACCATATGCTCAAGTATCTATTCATTCAACTTTTAAAGCTATCATCAACCACATAGGTTCACACGTACCTTGATCAACACATAGTTACTCACCATTCATGCTACTCAATAACTCGATATTACCTCTCGTTCAACCCTTGCTATTCCTCTGATTTATTCGCACACTTAGTGCCAATTTCATAGCTGAAACATAGTTGTCATCGCACACTTAGTGCCAATATGTTAAACTGAACTTATATCAGTATCGCACACACAGTGCCAATTCAATAAGCCAAAGCTCCTATCTTTTCGCACACACAGTGCTAATCATATCTGTCTCATTTCTAATTCCGCACACTTAGTGCCCTCTAATTCAATTTCACACATAGCATTTCTAATCTCATAGTTATATATATATTCATTCAATTCACATCACATAAATATAGTTTACAACTAGTACTATATTCGAACTTACCTCGGATGTCGAAATACCAAAACGATCGATTAGTCGAGCACTTTATCTTTGCCTCGATCTCAATCCGAACCTCTCTTTTCTTGGCCTATATACTTTCAAATTCAATCCATTCAATCACATAATCATTCAATTTAGTCCACACGCACTTATTTAGGGCATTTTACAAAATAGCCCCCACATTTTCACATTTCGACACTATAGTCTTTAATTCACAAAATAACAAAATACACATAATCCCACACCACATATGCTTAACCGAATTCTTCCCATGCTAATACAAGCCCACAAATTTCATTTATTTCACAATTTAGTCCTTCAACTTCTTATTTTCTCAATTAAGCCCAAAATACTCAATTTCACTAAAAATCCCAACACAAACTATGTTAACCCAACACTAAGCTTTCATTTTCCACAATCAAACATTCAAGAACTCACATGTTCATCAATGGTACATTTCAAAAACATCATCAATTCACAAAATTTAAGCATGGATTTGAAAGAGCACGAAGCAACGATCACAAAAACGTAGAAATTTTCAAAAACCAAACAAATCTCTTACCTTAATCAAAGACACAATTAGCCGAACCCTAAAACTCTTCTCCTTTCTTTTTCTTTAGCAAGTTTTGGCAAGGGTAGATAAAAGATGAACAACAATTTGATTTTGTTTCATTTAATAATAACTTAATAGGCTTTTTACCCTTTTGTCCTTAATGAAAATTAATAATAACACTAAAACCATGCTATCATCGTCCACTAACTTATAAAATGGATTAATTGCATTATAGAACCTCCAAATTATAAAAACAACAACAATTAAGCACATAACAATCAGCACACAGCATTTCACACTTTATGCGATTAGGTCCTTTCTCTTAATTCGACATACAGTCGATAAAATTACCACACAGGCTATATCACATATAATCAACACCAAAAATAATATTAAAATATTATTCCGGCCTTAGATTTATGGTCTGGAAACCACTATTCTGACTAGGGTCTAAATCGGGCTGTTACAACTCTCTCCCCCTTAGGGATTTTCGTCCCCGAAAATCTTACCAATGAATAGGTGTGGATATTGCTCTCTCATAACGTTCTCAAGCTCCCATGTAGCCTCTTCAACTCCGTGTTTGTGCCACAACACTTTCACTAAAGAAATTCTTTTGTTTCTCAACTCTTTGGTCTCTCGTGCCAAAATTCGAATCGGTTCCTCACTATACGACAAGTTTGACTGAATCTCAACCTCAGTAAGAACAATCACATGAGACGGATCAGAACTGTACCATTGAAGCATCGACACATGAAACACATTATGAATCTTTTCCAACTCAGGTGGCAACATCAATCTATAAGCAACCGGTCTAATTCGTTCAACGATCTCATACGGTCCGATAAACCTCGGACTCAGCTTGCCTTTTTGGCCAAATCTAAGTATCTTTGTCCATGGGGACACTTTCAAAAACACTTTATTTCCAACTTCAAACTCGATATCTTTTCGTTTCGAATTTGCATAAGACTTCTGACGATCTGAAGCCGCTTTCAAGCTATCACGATTGACTTTCACTTTCTGCTCAGTCTCTTTTATAAGATCAACCCCGTGAATTTTATTCTCACTTAGCTCAGTCCAATTCAATGGAGTTCGGCACTTTCGATCGTACAAAGCCTCATATGGTGCCATTTTGATACTAGATTGAAAACTATTATTATACGCGAATTCAATCAACGGTAGATATTTTCCCACGTACTCTCAAACTCAAGAATACAACATCTCAACATATCTTCGAGAATTTGAATGATCCGCTCGGACTGACCATCCGTTTGTGGATGAAATGCAGTACTGAAATGCAATTTTGTGCCTAACGCATCTTGTAATTTCTTCCAAAATCGCGAGGTAAATCTCGGATCTCTGTCAGACACAATAGATAATGTCACCCCGTGCAATCTCACAATCTCAACAATATACAATTCAGCCAATCTATCGAGTGAATAATCTGTTTTCACCGGAACAAAATGAGCTGGTTTTGTCAATCTATCAACTATCACCCAGATTGCATCTTTCTTTCCCGGAGATAAAGGTAACCCCGACACAAAGTCTATTGTAATTTTTTCCCATTTCCATTCAGGAATCATGATCGGCTGTAACAAACCAGACGGAACTTGATGTTCAGCTTTAACTTGCTGACAAACTAAACATTTCGACACAAAGTCAGAGATGTCCCGTTTCATACTATGCCACAAATAAAATTGTTTCAAATCATTGTACATTTTCGTACTCCCCGGGTGAACAGTCAAACGACTATTGTGAGCTTCATTCAAAATCATCTGAGTCAACGCTAAATTCCTCGGAACACAAATCCGATCTTTGAATCTCAAACAATCATCACTATCAATTCGATATTCTAAATTGGAATTCGAATCACATTGAGCTCGTTTTGCTATCATTTCATCATCACTTTTCTGAGCATCACGAATCTGATGTATGAACATTGGTCTTATATTCAATTCAGCCAAAACTGAACCATCATCACATAGATCTATCTGAGAATTCATAGCTCACAAAGCACATAAAGACTTTCGACTCAAAGCATCAGCAACAATATTAGCTTTGCCCGGATGATAATCAATCACAATTTCATAATCTTTCAACAATTCTTACCATCTTCTTTGTCGCAAATTCAATTCTCTCTGAGTCATCAAGTACTTCAAACTCTTATGATCAGTATAAATATGACATTTCTCACCAAATAGATAGTGACGCCAAATCTTCAATACAAACACAATCGCTGCTAATTCAAGGTCGTGCGTCGGATAGTTCTTTTCATGCGGCTTTAACTGCCTCGAAGCATAAGCAATAACTATTCCTTCTTGCATCAGCACACAACCTAAACCATTTAAAGATGCATCACTGTATACTATGAATTCTTTACCCAACTCAGGTTGAACTAACACTGGCGCTTTTGTCAACAATACTTTCAACTACTCAAAACTCTGATGGCACTTTTCTGACCACTCAAATTTAACATCTTTCTGTAGCAACTTCGTCAACGGAGTCGCAATCATCAAGAAGCCTTTCACAAATCGTCTATAATATCCCGCTAGTCCCAGAAAACTACGGACTTTAGACACATTTCTCGGAGGCTTCCATTCTAAAATAGCAGAGATTTTACTCGGATCAACTCGTATTCCCACAGCTGACACAATATGCCCCAGAAATCCAACCTCACGCAACTAAAACTCACATTTACTAAACTTAACATACAATTGTTTCTCATGTAGAGTCTGTAGCACAATTTTCAAATGTTCAGCATGTTGCGTCTCATCACAGGAATAAATTAGAATATTATCAATGAACATCACAACAAAGCGATCCAAATATTGTCTGAATATTCGATTCATCAGATCCATAAACACTGCAGGAGCATTTGTTAATCCGAAAGGCATCACTAAGAATTCATAATGTCCATACCTCGTTCTGAAAGCAGTTTTCAGCACATCAGATTCTTTAACTCTCAATTGATAGTAACCCGATCTCAAATCTATCTTAGAAAAAACTGTAGCTTCTTTCAACTGATTGAACAAATCATCAATATGAGGTTGCAGATAATTATTCTTTATCGTCACTTTGTTCAATTGCCTATAATCGATGCATATCCTCATAGTGTCATCTTTCTTTTTTACGAATAACACAAGAGCACCCCAGGGTGAGAAACTCGATCGTACAAATCCTATGCCAGTCAACTCTTGTAACTGAGACTTTAACTCTTTCAACTCCATTGGTGTCATTCTGTATGGAGCTATTGAAATGGGAGTAGTCCCCGGCACTAATTCAATACCAAATTCAACTTCTCGAATCGGAGGTAATCCCGATAGTTCTTCAAGAAACACATCTGGAAACTCACTAACCACAGGCACAAGTTCAACTTTCTTTTCTGACACTTTTGTATCAATCACATATGCCAAATAAGTTTCACAACCCTTTCTCACCTAATTCAAAGCTTTCATTGCGGATATAACAGCTGATAACCCTTTCATATCACTAGATTCGATTCGAACTATCTCACCATTCTGACTTCTCAATTCAATACTCTTTCTCTTATAGTTTACAATAGCATTATGCATAGTAAGCCAATCCATACCCAAAATTATGTCAAATTCATCAAATGGTAACAACATCAAATTAGCCGGAAAGCATATATCTCGAAACATCAATGGGCAGTTCCTGCACACTTTATCCACCAAGACACACCTGCCTAAGGGGTTCGATACTTTAATCACAAATGCAGTAGACTCAACAGGTAGAGTCTTACTTGATACTAAATTCACACATACATAAGAATGAGTAGAACCCGGATCTATTAATGCAATCACATTAGTATTAAATAGAGTAAATGTACCAGTAATGACATCTGGCGATGACGCTTCTTCTCGCGTACGTATAGCATAGGCTCGGGCAAGTGCTCTCGCCTCTGATCTCACAGCTATATCGGTAGTCCCTTTCTAGCTTCCTCTCACATTTTTGATGTTTCTAGATGGTTTACCCCTAACCCTCACATTACTCGATCTCATATTCTGAACATTTTCTTCCTCGGCCATCTTTGGGTAGTCTCGAATGAAGTGATCTCGTGATCCACATTTTTAGTAAACTCTATTGTTTTACTTGCCACAGCATTCTACCACATGTCGTTTTCCACACTGTCTACACTCAGGTTTGTTACTTTTGGCACTATCAACACTTGATTCTATTGGAGCTTGAGTTCTCGGACCAACACTTAGTCTTGCGCGGTCTCTATTCGGATGTCCAAATGAAGTATTTGATCGGTTGCTTGTATCTCTAAATCTCTTCGTCGAAGGTTGAGAAAACTTACTCATCAATCTTTTTCTTTCATCACGAGCTTCAGAATCAGCTTTCTTCTTTTCTTTACTGAGCTCCTCGGCTTTGCATGCTCCTTCAACTAACACAAAAAATTTGTTTATATCAAGTATCCCAACCAACAACTTAATATCCTCATTCAACCTTTCTATAAAGCATTTACACATAGTAGCTTCAGTCGAAATACATTCCCATGCATACTGGCTCAATTTCACAAAATCTCGTTCATATTCCGTAACTGACATACAGCCCTGTTTCAGCTCTATAAACTCTTTACATTTCTAATCAATAAATCGTTGACTGATATACTTCTTTCTGAACTCAACTTGAAAGAAATCTCAGGTGATTCTCTCTTTCGGAACCACGAATGTCAATGTCTTCCACCAGTTATAAGTCGTATCTCTCAACAAAGAAACTACACACTTAATACACTCATCAGGGGTCAACGACATCTCATCGAATACTCGAATTGTATTCTCGAGCCAAAACTCGGCTCACTCAACATCTTCATCAGCTGTGGCCCTAAATTCTTCGGTCCCGTACTTACGAATCTTATCCACAGGAGGTTTATTCAATCTGACCGGATCTACAACTTGTGGCACAACAGGTACTTGTAGGGGTGGAGGTTGTGGAGCAGCACGATTCGTTTGAACGTATTCTGAAAACGACCCACTCATCATTCGGAAGAAGGCTTGCTTAGCCTCTCATTCCTCACCACTATTATTCGGCCTAGATGTGACCGGCGCTGTCCCTTGAGCGGGAGCAAGTGCGTTACTCTTAACATCGTCAGCAACTGCTTGATCGGGATCCATTACTATATGAAAACACATTTATAACTGTTAGGATTCATTACATTATCGCAATTTCATATATATGGCATGTATAGCTAGACTCACACTCGCTACGTTAGTCCGAGAATCGGCTAAACCGTAGCTCTAATACCAATAAAATGTAACACCCCTAACCCAAGACCGTCGTCAGAATAGGGTTAAGAGGTGTTACCAAACATTCGGAATATTTCACCACCATTTTACGACACTAAGTCATTCGTAATCAATACATTTCAATTAATAACATATGGTCCCTTATTGAGGTTTTCGAGACCTTAATCACATGCTTGAAAGAGGTCGGGACTAAACCGAACACTTACGAAAATTTTCAGAAATTTAAACATTTTTCAACACTGCAGAGCTCACACGCCCGTGCAATCAGGCCGTGTGCTTCACACGGCTATCAAACACACCCATGCGTCTAGGCCGTGCCAAATCAGGCATACATACTGACTTATCCACACTGCTACCAGACACGCCCGTGTGTCATGATCGTGTGAACATATGCTAGTTACTAACTTGGTCACACGTCCACCAGACACGCCCGTGGACCAAGGTCGTGTAACTTATCCAGACACACCTAGAAGTGACCTTTAAACCACACGGAAAGACACACACCCGTGTCTCTTGGCCATGTATGCAAAATAGACCATTTTTAAAACCAATTTGCCATCCACACAAAGATCATTCCTACAAACACAATCAAGCATTTTCCCACACACAATTAGACAACCAAATACATAACAAATGATCAACATATCATCCCATCCAATCTCACTTCTAATCATGTCAACTTATATACCAATTTGCACAACTAGAACACATACATTACCAAGCATGATTCATTTTCATTATCACTAGATCATAATAGCATTAATCCATCACTAAGCTTACCATTCATAAGACATTTTCATTACCATTGAATCATACCATAATATACATCATATACCAAATCCACTCATGTATATAAACAACATATATCTAGCCACATCACATGGCTATTTACACATCTTAAATATGTTTCAAAACAACTAGCCTATACATGCCATATCCAAATATACACAACTTCAAAAGTACCAAAATAGATTGCCGATAGTGTGATAGAGATGCTGACGATCCCCGGATCCGAGCTAGCTTTACTGACACTGCAAAGCAGAGAAACAAATCACACAGTAAGCTTTCAAAGCTTAGTAAGTTCGAAATACAATACATACAACTCAATAATACCAAATCATTTGTAATTAAACCATCACTTAGATAAATGCACAATTAGGCTCATCATCAATCTAAACCATATGCTCAAGTATCTATTCATTCAACTTTTAAAGCTATCATCAACCACATAGGTTCAAACGTACCTTGATCAACACATAGTTACTCACCATTCATGCTACTCAATAACTCGATATTACCTCTCGTTCAACCCTTGCTATTCTTCTGATTTATTCGCACACTTAGTGCCAATTTCATAACTGAAACATAGTTGTCATCGCACACTTAGTGCCAATATGTTAAACCGAACTTATATCGGCATCGCACATACAGTGCCAATTTAATAAGCCAAAGCTTCTATCTTTTCGGACACACAGTGCTAATCATCTCTGTCTCGTTTCTAATTTCGCACACTTAGTGCCCTCTAATTCAATTTCGCACATAGCATTTCTAATCTCATAGTATATATATATATATATATATATATATATTCATTCAATTCACATCACATAGATATAGTTTACAACTAGTATTATATTCAAACTTACCTCGGATGTCGAACTACCTAAACGATCGATTAGTCGAGCACTTTATCTTTACCTCGATCTCGATCCGAACCTCTCTTTTCTTGGTCTATATACTTTCAAATTCAATCCATTCAATCACATAATCATTCAATTTAGTCCACACGCACTTATTGAGGGCATTTTACAAAATAGCCCTCACATTTTCACATTTTAACACTTTAGTCCTTAATTCACAAAATAACAAAATACACATAATCTCACACCACATATGCTTAACCGAATTCTTCCCATGCTAATACAAGCCCACACATTTCATTTATTTCACAATTTAGTCCTCCAACTTCTCATTTTCTCAATTAAGCCCAAAATATTCCATTTCACTAAAAATCCCAATACAAACTATGTTAACCCAACACTAAACTTTCATTTTCCACAATCAAACATTCAAGAACTCACATGTTCATCAATGGTACATTTCAAAAACATCATCAATTCACAAAATTTAAGCATGGGTTTGAAAGAGCACGAAGCAACGATCACGAAAACGTAGAAATTATCAAAAACCAAACAAATCTCTTACCTTAATCAAAGACACAATTAGCCGAACCTGAAAACTCTTCTCCTTTCTTTTTATTTAGCAAATTTCGGCAAGGGTAGATAAAAGGAACAACAATTTCATTTTGTTTCATTTAATAATAACTTAATAGGCTTTTTACCCTTTTGTCCTTAATGAAAATTAATAATAACACTAAAACCATGCTATCATCTTCCACTAACTTATAAAGTGGATTAATTGCATTATAGAACCTCCAAATTATAAAGACAATAACAATTAAGCACATAACAATCAGCACACATCATTTTACACTTTATGCGATTATGTTCTTTCTCTTAATTCGACACACAGTCGATAAAATTACCACACAGAATTTTCACACAGGCTATATCACATATAACCAACACGAAAAATAATATTAAAATATTATTTCAACCTTGAATTTATGGTCTGGAAACCACTATTCCAACTAGGGTCTAAATCGGGCTGTTACATCTTCTAAGCCCAAGGAGAAAGGAAATGGTGAGGAAGATGAAGATGGACAGGTTGAGAATTGCAACGATTGTACTAGCAATGAGAAACCACAAAATGGGAAGAAGAAACCTAATAGTAAATTGAATGGGCTATTGAAATGCTTCTTTTGTGAAGGTTCGTATATGGTAAAAGTCTATTCGAAACAATACATGTTCTCTACCATCAAAGAAGACGATGAGCTAGAAAAGTGCCAACGAGGCTCGATTCAATTGTGTGTGAGATCAAAGGTGTAAAACCCTTATCCTATTTCCATTATCAGAATAGGATATGAGATATTACGAGTCAAATTAGAACAATTAATAATAATTTAAATTCAATATTCAATTCAATTCCATAATCACAAATAATATTCAATATTAAAAAGAGACCATTTAGTTCGAGCATTAAATCGAGCTTTTGAAGCTCTAAAAATAAGTTACGAACATTTAGGGACCAATTCAGAAAAAATCAGAACATTTAGGAAGAAATTGAAAATTTTCAAATCAAGGGTCACACGGCCATGTATCCAGGCCATGTGACAGAGCCCAGCCCGTGTGGCTCTAACATGGCCATGTGGCTATCCCACATGTCTGTTTGCATGAACCGTGTAACTCTCCGATTTGGATAATACGATCATTTACAGGTCATGTGTTGGCCCGTGTAACAATCGAAATACCCTCACACGGCCGTGTGTCTGCCCGTGTGAAAACTGCACCTATATTGTTTTAAACACGCTCTGGGCACACACCCACGTGGGTTGCCCGTGTGCTTCACACGTCCTTGCGGGTTGCCCATGTGCTTTACACGGTCATGTGGCAGCCCGTGTCCCAAGCTGTGTGTACACAAAAATGACCAATTCTTTACTCAAATTTCACCTTTTCTCTTGGGTACCTAAATACATTCACTTACACAATTTCATAGGTTAAAAATCATCTCCAAACATACTCAAACATGCCAATAGATTCAACCTATATATCAAACCAATGTGCCCTCATTGACACCACAAAATGTTGCATGACATTTTAACTTCAAGATCACTATACAAGGTATAGTTATTCATCAACAAGCCCTATTTCACTTCATCCCATATCCACATCTAATGTCAATATTATCTCATTCAAGATTAATACTTAAGGTATACAAACATGTTTCTTTTGTTTCCATCAAATAGCACAACTTAAGTTAACTTGCTCTACTAGGATTGAATATCAAACATACAAAATAAATCCTAGTACATGCCATATATACCAACTAAAAAAAAATCTACCAAGCATCTCTTGGAGAGTGTGATTTCTGGTGTTGACCCAATCCTCTAAGCTTTCAAAACGTAATCTACAAAATGAACCAAATACAGGTAAGCTTGGATATAGCTTAGTAAGTTTGTTTTATAAATGAGAAACCTTTCCAATCAGTCATAGTAATCGATTTAGAACAAACATATAGAGATTTATACAGTATGCAACCTTTATCACCGTTTAACAATCAATATAGTAGTTCAGTATATTTAATGGATAATACTCGGTTGACCTTACTCGGCATATTAGTAAACAACACTTAGTTGAGCTTTATTTAGTATATCAGTAGATAACGCTCAGTTGAGTAACACTCAGATAGTCAGTGAGCTTTTACTCCTTTGAGTAGCATACAATATGTTTCAGTAGGGTTGCTTGTTTAAGCAACGATTCAGTATATTCAGTATTTAATTTTCGTTCCAAGATGCTATAAATATTGGAGATAAAATTTAATAAGACTACAGTTACACAGAATATAAAAACCATCAGTGGTTTGAATGAGTATAGGAACTTACCAGGTTAATTTGAGGAATTTTCCAAAGTACAGGGACTACTCCACAATTTTCCCTTTCCTGCGATCGTCTTCACGTTCTCGATCTAACACAACAGTTTCATTCAATTAACTATTTCAACAGCAAAAATAAATCACTTATTGCAATTAAGTCCTTTTTGAAAATATACATATTTTCCCACAATTTTGCACTTTTTCTCAATTTAGTCCTTAAGCCCTAATCATGTAAATGAACCATTTTTCTTAAAACCCAATTTCAACTAAACATTCCATTGTCTTCTAACAGTCCTTATCTACTATTATTTCACACTAAATACAAACAATTTTATCATTTTATCAATTTAGTCCTTAAACATTAAAATCACTTTTCAAAATAATCCACCCATACAATAAAACTTTATAATCCTTCATAAACTTCAAAGAATAACCAAACTCATTAATGACAACATTTGTAATGTTTAAAAATTTCACAAATTAGTACTCGGAACAGCTAGATTAAGCTAATACGAGTTTAAAAATGTAAAAATGACTTAAAATGGGCATTTAATCACTTACCAATCAAAGCTTTGTGTAAAAAAGAACCAAAGCCTTAACTTTGTTAGGTTTTTCCGTGGAGAAGATGAGAGAATTTTAAAATTTCGTCTTAATTTTAGTTTTACCATAATATATATACCTTGACAATTTTGTAAATTTTACAACTTTCATAATTAACTTTAATTAATCAAGGTTAAGCTTTATTAACCACCTGTTATGCATAATACCATCTAATACCACTAACTTAACTTTCCTATGGTTAAATTATTCATTTAGCCCTTTTAATTTAATTACTCAACTTTGTATCTTTTACAATTCATTCCTTTTTACTCATTATCCTATCCAAACGATAAAATTTCCTAACCAGAATTTAATACAACTTTATAGTCCTCATAAATATTAATTGAATAACATTTACGAAATATCTATGTTGGAATTATGGTATTGAAACCACTATTTCTGACACCATTAAAAATCGGGTTGTTATAGAAGGTAAGAGGGGCAAAGAGTGTGAGAAGAAACCAATGAAATGTTTCTTGTGTTGTGGTCCACATAAGATGCAAGACTTCCTAGAGCGATCCAAGACTTTCGTGATCAGTAAAGAAGTGGAAGCAGAGCCAGAGAGTGAGACTTTGAAGCTTGGGTCAATGATACTCAATTCTGTGAAAGTGAAGAGGGATCGCAAGCAGAACGGGTTAATGTATGTGGACATCAACATCGCAGGTTACAAGAAGAATACTCTTATGATCCAAGGGCATCAAACTTGTTCATATCAGGAAAAGTTATGGGAAACTTGGTCTCTCAATTAGGGAATTAACTAAGAAGATCAAGACTGTTAACTCTTAAGAGCTCCTAATTGTGGGAGTAGTACAAAAAGTTGAGCTACAGATTGATCAATTGAAAGGCAATGAAGACTTTGAAGTAATTCACTTAGATGATTATAATTTTGCTCTTGGCTTAAATTTCCTCGATAAGATTAATGCTATTTTGGTTCTTTTTGTTGATTGTATATGAATATTAGATACTTGACAACAACAATGTGTTGTGTGGTGAGTCGAGACATGAGAGGTGAAACGAAGGTATTTTCGGCAATCCAACTAGCTGAGGACGTTCATGAGGGAAAGAACATTGAATTAGTAGATTGAAGGAGTGCTGTGAAGACCCTCTTGGAAATGCTAGAGGGGCGACAAATTGACATGAAGCTTCTTGATTTATTAGTGGGGCTACCACCTAAGAGAGAGGTAGGTTGTGCATCGGGCTTTGGGGGAAAAATGGCGATGCAAACTAGGTAGCTAAGACGAGTAAATACAATGAGTGAGGTACATCTTAAACACTTTTATAGTGTTTTTAATTTTGACTTGTTGGCTTGGCAAGGACACAAGAGACCTTTAGAGTTCTAAAGCAGGTAAGCTAAGGGGCTTACAAACCAAAGTTAGTGGGAATACTCAAGGTTGACCGAATGTTCAATGTGGGCATGTAGAAGCCTATTTGTGCGGATCAAGGAGATCCAAACTAAGGCAAGTCATAATGTGGGAAAGTGAGAGCGGCAGACTCTTACGAACAAGATGTACTAAAAAGGAGAAAAACAATTCGAGTTAGGAGACAACGAAAGCCGAGGCAAGTGTTCTGAGGGGCAAGACTACTTGACAGAAAGGCTAGTTAGGAATCGAATGAGGCATCGAGAAAGTTTAGAGGTGAGTTAAACCAATGTCATTCCGAAGACACAATAGGGTGTTGCCAGAATGGGTGGGGAAGAATGTCACGGGCCCGTGATGATTGCGCGAAAAGTGTCCCATAGAGGTCAATTAATGAAATGAGGCTCATTTAACTTGATGGAACTAGCCCCACTCATGGAACCAATGGAGAAGCCCATCTACTTGAAGCCTTAGTAGCCTAATGAAACACTCCAGTAAAACTAGAGTTACCGGGGTAAATAATGTAAATCCTAAAGGGATAAGATTGTATAGAGTTTAAATTCCTTAGGACTCTTAATTGCGGATAGCTCTAATCTTGACCATTGATGTAACTCAATCTGTATCGTTGATTTTGGGGGAGCTCAACTATAAATAGAGGTCTTCCCTCTCATTTGCTAGCATTCCATTCATAGTTGTGAATATATTTGAGAGCATTTACTCAAGCACTTGGCGTACTATTTTCCTTTGGCTATTCTGTTCTTCGTTGCTCTTTAGTTTCGAGTGTGATTCTGCTATATTTTCGGTGCCTTAGAGAATTTCTGCGAGAATTCTCACTTCTACGAGAGCTAGGCTGACTTGGCAGATTCGAAGCAAAGAAATCGCCTAAGGCCGTACGGTTTGCGAGACTAAAGTTCTAGCTCCACGACACTAGTTGACTAGTAATGATTTTATGTTACCTATTTGAAAGACAATGAGTGTTAAGTGAGTTTCTCATATCCGCTCATATTAGGAATTATTTATTTTTGAGAAAATTTTATCATTAATGATTGGGATAATAGATAACAAAAATTTGAGAATATTAGAGTTGGGTTTATATTATTAATCTTTATACTGAGGTTATTTTAGTAAATTGATTCTTTGAAAAAAACTTCGTAGATATAGATTGTAACAGCCCAATTTTAAATAGTGTCGGAACAGTGATTCGAGATCATTAAATCTGACGAAAAGTTAGAAAATTTTGTTAATCGATACTTATAAGTTAAGTGTGATTTTAGAAATATTTTAAAATTAGTGAATTTTGTGAACTGAAAGAATTAATGAGAAAAATTGGGCCAAAAACGAGGTATTGAGACCTCGAATTCATAAAGTGAGCCATAAATATTTCTAAAAATATTTATGGAGTGTCATTAAGCTATTATTAAACTTTCGTTAGAAAATTTTAACGTTTGGGTAGGAAATTAAATGAAAAGGACTAAACTGAAATGAAAGTAAAAGTTAAATTATAGATTAAAAGAAATTATGAAGGATCAAAATGGTAATTATACCATTTTGCATAGTTGAGGCGGTGTAACGTAAGAATATCTGAGATTTTTTAAAAAGTATATTATTATATTATATATTTATATTATATTATATTATTATATTATTATATTATTATAATGTTATATTATAATAAACTAAAGAAAAAAAAAAAGAGAAACAGAAACCAAACGAAGCAGAGAGCAGGGGAAGGAAAGAAAGAAGAAGAGAAGAGAAAGAAGAAAAAGGGGGAAAGTTGGAAAATTTCCAAAATTAGCTAAATAAAAAGGGGGATCAAATTGAAATATCGGGATAATTCTCTTCATTTCTCTTCATTTTCTTCAGCTGAAAAACAGTCATGGAAGAGAGTTCAAGTTGGTATTTATACTCAAGCTTCATGTAAGTTTAATACTTGCTTTCTCCTTGAAATTTCTATGTTTTTTGGACTTTCTACAATTGAGTCCAACTTATTAATTCATTAGTTTATGATTCTATGGTTAATTTTTAAATTTTATGTGGATTAGTGCTGAAATAATATGATGAATAAATATTGATTTGAAGCTTTAATTTTGCTATATGATGATTTTATCAAGTGAAATTGATGGAAATTGGTTTTAGGACCTAATTGTGAAATAGCTGAAATTAAGGCCTAGTGTTAAAATTCTGGTTTTAAAGGTTATGAAGTAGTTTAAAATGATAGATAAAAGTATTAAATGAGAAAAATTAACTCAATTGAGGGGTTAATTCAGCAAGGACTGAATTGTATGAATTGTGGAATTAGGGACAAAATAGAAATCAACATGTTACACTAAAGCAGTCTTGGACAGCAGCAGTTGTCTAACTTTGAAAAATCACCAAAAATTGTAGAAATTGAATTAGAAGTTGAGTGAGATATGGAATTAAAGCCTGTTGAGTCTATTTTCATATAAAAGAAACAGAGCAAGCAAAGGAAGTCTATATTTTGAGATATTTAAATTTTTGTAAGAATGGTTTAGAATAACTTCGTGAACCCCTGTTCTTACTTTAGCAATTCACTAAAAATTGTATAAAAATAATTATGAGTTATAATTTATATTTTTGTATTCCTTAATGAGTCTATTTTCATTAGAAATAATCAAAAACACTGTATGAAAATCGTACTATGAGATAATTGATTTTTAGTGAAGAGAGGTCAGAGCTGTCAGACTGTGTAACAGGGGAAAACTTAACTAATAAACTGTACTAATTGGCTAAGCCAAAAAATTCTAGAAAATTTATGGTATGAAGATATGTGAGTCTAGTTTCAGAGAAAATTAGCGGTTTGAAATTCGGAGCTCTGTGGCTCAAGATAAAAATAATTTAGTGACTATAACACAGATGGACAGCTTGAACATTCACATGAGTAAATAATGAAAATTATAGAAAATGTTAATTACAAGTGTGTTGTTTATACATTAAGGATGTGGAATGGAGAGGAGGAGGAGGAAAATATGTATGGATACTTAGGTAGTATGGCTAATTTGTAATGTTTTAGGCTCAGGGACTAAATTGAATAAAAGTAAAATTTTATGATTAATTTTGTAAAAATGTGGAAATGACCAATTTGCATGAAATAGATTATTTTATTATTTAAAATTGCAAAATTGAATGAAATTATTAATTTAGATTAAGATCGACTGAAAAAATCAATGAAAATAGAAAATTTCCAAAGTGCCCTGAATTTTGATATTTCTGCAAATTTAGCCAGGTAAGTTCGTGTAACTTAATGATGTGATATAAGGAAATGTAAGTTGATGGTACGTGAAATATTGATATGATGAATTAACTGTTTTATGTTTATGAAGAAACGGCAAGTGAATGATATTTATCATGACATTACTATGTGATTATCTTTAATATGTTAATACAAGGTAATTAAGTATGATGAAACAAGTAATAAATTCAAGTAAGACATGACGAGAAAAATGAATATGTTTAAGAGACAATATGTTTGATTTTGATTGGTTTCAAATATAAATATTGAATTAAAATAAAATGTCTGATAAACAAATTTGTAATTTCGGTAATGCCTCGTACCCTATTCCGGCGTCGAATACGGGTAAGGGGTGTTACATAGATTAAGTCTGAACTGATGTGCAAAGTTTTATTCTTGTTGTTCCTACTCTTGTGGCCTTGACTTTTACCATAACATAACTGAATGTGCATTCAAAAGCAGAAAAGTTTCCTACATTCATATTATGGAAAAACATTTGGTATACTATCAGTGAAGTTTTTAGACTCTACAAGTAGGATTAGATGGTTGACAAGTGTCCTAAATGATTATAGTAAAATATTAAAAAATAAGTATTAAAAAAAAAGATGTGGCAAATTTCAAGGATGCTTATGAGATAGAAAAAGTACATTGATAATGTACCAAATACTAACCCTTCATATTATATAGGCTTGAATCAAGGTAAGAGATTTGATATTTAAAAATGGCATAATACAAAATTTAGCCCTTAACGTTTACCTCTTTTTTCAAATTGACCTTTATTTTTTTTAGCTAAATTTGACTATTAAACTTTTACAAAGATTCAAATCGCTTTATTTTAACGAAAATGTTGACTAAAACATTAACTTTTTTAACAATGTTGGCATGACAACTCGTGTGACAGTTCACATGTACTTCATGCTGACTTGACACTATTTGTCATATATGCTACAACAACAAATAATTTAAAAATTATAAAAAATTCAAAAACTAAAAAAATATAAAAAATTAAAAGTTCGTAAAAAATCAAAAAAGATAACATAAAATACACGTGGATTGCTATGTCGATTGCTATTTTTAAAATTTTAATGTTTTAGTCAGTATTTCTGTTTAAAAAATTATAATTCGACTGTTTTCGAAAGGTTGATGGTCAAATTTAATGCAAAAAAAAAGGAAAAAAGAGCAAGAGCTAATTTGGCAAAAAATGTAAGAATTAAGGGCTGAATTTATCAATATTCCTTTAAAAAATATTGAAAAAAAATGAATACATTTATGTTTACATGGATTGAACCATGATCAGTTCATTAAGGGATAAATCTGAAAACTATATATTAAAAATCGGATTGGATCGGATCAAACAATCGAATTCCTTGAATTGTGGAGAATGGATAGAGATAGCATTAAAGACATCATTAAGACCATATCTTCTACAGTCTACTTTACATTAGTCTTTATTAAGTATACTGTATTTTTTTGCTATTTAATAGGGATTGAATTGTAATTGATTTATAGTATGTTAGGAAGTCTCAAAAACTCTTATATATTAAGAGAGTTGTATAGGTTTTGTATAGAGGATTGAGAGCACTTATTTGTTTATTGTGGAATGGTTTTTGCGAGTGCATTTGAAAGAATAAATAAGTTTGTAAAACTCTCTTATATATTAAGAGAGTTATATAGGTTTTGTATAGGGGATTGAGAGCATTTATTTGCTTATTGTGGAACGAGATTTTAGTGAGTGCTTTTGAAAGAATAAACAAGTTTGTTTAATTGTCTAAGTTCTCATGGGGAAACTTAAAAGTGAGTGATTTAGGTATTTAGATGTAAAAGTGAGGTTGCTATACTAGAGGGTAAAAGAACTTAAATCACTTATTATATTTACTCAATAAGACGTAGGGAAACTAAATTATATAAACAATCCTTTGTGTCATACAAGAGTGAGGTTGTTATACTAGAGAGTAATAGAACTTGAATCAGTTGTTGTATTGGGATTAAAGATAGTTAATTTACTTAATGAGCTAGGCTCCGTAGACATAAGAAAACTAAACTTCGTAAACAATCTTTTGTGCCATTGTTTTATTTTGTTGTTTTGTGTTGTTCATTATAGTGACAACCTAAGTCGCCACTGCAATCAAACATTTCCTTTCAACACTTTGTTCTCTAAACAATTAGCAATTATTCACTTCAACAAGTCATAACCTAAATGTTATCATCAACACAGTTAAACATTTTTCATTTGATCCTCCAGCAAGTAAAAAGCTTTTGTTCTAAGCTCTTCATTTTCTTTAAGTTCAAGCTTCATAAAAGCATTTATTTACATCCTTCAAATCTATATTAGCAAATGTTCCCATAAAACTCAATGATCTCTCTTCTTTATCTATAAATTAGAATAATATCCGATCTTCACTTTCAACTTTTTTTTTTTTTTTGAAAATTTTAAGATTAACTTTAAATATGTTAAAGAGATATTTATTGATGTAAATATGACGTTTAGTTTTGAGCATATGAATGATTAATTTGTTGCAATAAAAATAAAAGCAATAAATTGAAAAAATTAACAAAACATTAGCACATATACAACTAATTAAGAGGGCTTCTAACACACTTTCTGGTTTTGGCAACCTTACAAGCTTTGAACCTGCAGAAAGCAGGAAAGAAAATGTTAGCTATGGCAAGCCTCCATATAATGGTGAAAGTAACTTTAAACAAAGAAAAACAATACAACTAGAAGAAAAGAAAAACTTTTTTTTAAAACTCTAATAAAACCCTAAAAATCTTAAGGTCTTCCACAGAGTAGTGGCTTCACTGAAAAGAATGATGATCTAAAAATTCGTTGGATGATGTTGGTTTAATGAGTGAGTCAAAGAAATAGTAATTGAATTATAAAAGATGTGTATTCAAAGTTGAAACCAATTTCATGTTTTGTTTGTTGTGCTATAATATAAGCTCAAGGAGCCATTTAGTTTTTTTTTTTTTTTGGTGAAAAAAATCCTAAAGAATAGAAGTATAACAAGCAGAGAGAAAATGAAGGAATTTAGAATATGATATTGGAACTTACTCTAGTAGAGGTGAGAGCATCGGTAGGAGTAGGTGAGAGCGCCGGTTAGATAGCCGATGAGAGTGCCGTTTAAGGAGAGAGGCCGACGAGGGAGGAGTGAAGAGGTGAGAGAGTAATATTTTTGGCAAGCTATCATGTTTAGAAATTTAATATTTTAGTTAGTCTTCGTTAAAAAGAAAATTATTTTAGCTCTTTTCAAAAGGTTAATTTTTAAATTTGGCTTGTTTTAAAAGGTCGAGAGATAAATTTAACAAAAAAAAAAAGAAAATAAAAATCAAATTTAAAAAGACACAATCGTTAAAAGTTAAATCTGATAATATCCCAATATTTTCTTTTTACGTTTGAATAATTTGTGAGCATTACCTAATTTTAGGGTTAAGTGTTTTTTCTAGAAAAAACCAAACACAGGAAAAAATTGAAAAATGTTTTTCCAAAAATATTTTATTTCAAACAAAAATACTCACTCTTTTTCATTTTTAAAGAAAACAAAAATAAAAAAAAAATCTATTTCCTAAAACTAAATGAATCCTTTTTCTTGAAACCGGTTGAAGGGGATCAGCTCTTCTACGAGAAGTCTTCGAAGTGTCATCTTTGGAAATGCCAATTCAATCCCTCAACAGCAGAAGGTATTGTTCTCTAGGGAAGGTTTTGTCCCCCTTCGGTGAGAACCGTATACGGTTCACAAAGGAGGCCGCCTTGACTAGTATACCCCAATAGGTGAACTATATTTCATAAGTAAAGGGTTTGAATCCCATCAAGAGCGAGTCACTCACGTCGCCTTTTGGTGGGTGATTGTACATCCATGTACAGTTGATGCGCTCTTAGCTCTGTGAATTAGGCCCTTAAGACAGTCGATCACGGCATATTGACTCTCGACAGAGTATAGGAGGCAAAACCCTCACCCAACAGACAAGACCTTTGATTGTTGAACGTTCGGATTGGTGTCCAAAAAATACATTTCAAAGACTTCTTTAATGAACCAATTCAGTCGTCAACAAAACCCAATTTATACATATTTATAATCCATCATTCAAATAGATAATAAGTAACCTTTGATTTTTTTTCCAAAAATGAATAGAACTGACCAAAACCAAGAAAAAAGAACAAGAAAGGAAAAATTGTAGAGACGAGGGAACAAGAAGATTGATGATAAACAAATTACGACTAACACAAACAGCCAAAGAAGTTTCAGACAAAACTTAAATTGGTTACAACAAAATATGTTTAGTACCCATCCCCATTGTTAAACAGCCATAACTTCTGAAGATACAGATTCCAGACATGGGTTTCGTCGCTTTTCGCATAACAAGTTTTCGTATACCTTTGTCAAGATTTAGCAACAAATCAAGACTATTTACTGTATTTGTGTTCATTCTGTAAGAATACTTCAAACTCAGTGGACTATACTAAAGCAGTCACATAAAATATTGACCTAGCATGATTGATAACATTAAATTGTCAAGTAAAGTTTTTTTTTTTTTCTAAATATGTGACGATTTAGTATCGATGACTTAAATTGTATCAGCATTTTACGATTCAATTTCTGAAAAGACGAAAAATAGTCTTGGATTATGTTGAATTGTTAGGAAAAAGAAAATACTTCTTCGTCACAGTTGATGTTTTGAGATTAGCGAAGAGTGTAAAGTTGTGAACTTCACTTTACTAAACTAGGATTATTTATATGATTACAAGTTCCAAAAAGTTGTGTTCCAACGGATGAGTTGGCCATGGCAAAAGTGGTAGTGATAGTAGGGAAAGAGTTGCAATTGAGGGAATGGGTGCCTAACCTTATCGGCCGGGGAAAAAAGCAACCCTATTTTGCACACAAAATGAGGAGATTTAAGGTTGTTAAACCAGCGGTCCCCATCACCCAAATTTGAGAGCAGCCATGAGCATGAAAGGAGAGACATGTGATCCACAAAGCAACTTGGGGGGGGGGGGAACTAAGCTAAGCTTGGCGTCAAATTTGATTATTCTTCTTTGCCACTAAACGTGGATGTAACTCAAATTTCCATTTTTCAATGCTTATCCCTTTTGGCCTTTAAAATCCTTGCCTCCTTTCTATTCGTTATGATAAAAAATCACTAATGTTGAAATTTTTTATGTTGAATCCTTAAACAATCTTTTATTAAAAAAAGACTCTTCTCATACAAATATGAACAACGAATAATAAATGGATTCATATTATTTTCGGTATAAAAAAAAGATTGCAATAGGAGAATTAGAAGAAGCTATACAAGTTAGAATTTTGTATTATGTTTTGGAACAAAAAAGTTTATTGGATTGAATATTTCTAGAAATGGAATAATATATAAATAAAGTGTGATTTCATCATATTCTAGTGCATGAAACTATGAGGGGATGCAAAGATGCCAATGATATTGATTAATCATTAAAAAATGTGTAGAAAAAGCAAGTGTATGTGATGTATATAGTATAGAGGCTGAGTCTGGTTTTGGTGGAAACTTGTGAATGGATGACGTTGTAAGCTTAGCAACATGTGGTCCACCATCATGAAAGTAGTGACAATCAAAGCCCACTGAGCATTGGGAATGGGCTCCTGAACGTGCATTTGTGGAACTTTGCTATCCTCCAATTTGGCATGGGACTCCACCCTACAGTTTCTGCTCTTCTTCACATGGCTCTAACCTTTTCACCCTACCATGTCCTACTATGCCTTTCAAACCTAGCCAAAATGGCAGGTTCTGGTAATGTTTACCACTGGTCTCCCATCTTTGGGGGTTTGAATTTGGTTCAATAACCCGAATCCATTAATTTGTTTATTTTATTATATAATATAAATGGTAATTGAATTTATTAGGTAGAAATGGTTGTATTAGTGGGAAATTGAAGGGAAAGCACTTAAAAACAAGGTCTCCCATCAAATATTAATCAGGTGGGGTACAAAAGATGTATCTCCCAAAATACTTGGCTGATGCCACGTGTCCTGACAGCAGGGCTTGTTAAATAATCGTCACGGCAGTCCACGTGAGTAGACTGTTTCATTAAAGATATATTAAATTTAAAGGTTACTTTTTAACGGACCTTAATTAAAAAAAGTAAAAAAAAAAAAAAAAAAACAACTAAAGAATATTATTTTTATTCTGAAACCCAACTTTGGATCCTTTTTAAGTGAATGAGCTTTTGTCTTTTTAACAGCAGCAGGAGGAAGAGAGAAAGCGCTGATGACCCGAAACTTCTTGTTATGGAGGCGGCGGTGGTGGAAGGGATGTTAGAATGCAGGCGGTGACAGTGATTATGGCAGTCGTGGCGCCAGCGTTACCAATGACGTGACCATCTTAGGATTCCTTCTCATAAAAAGAAAAGTTGGCACTTTTCCTTTACAAAAAAAAAAAAAAAAAAACCCCAAAATAAAGCATTTCTAATAATTTCTTTCATTCTGATTTGATCTTTATTTTTCAGGTTTGTGGTGTTGATTGAACTGTGGGTCCCTAAGATTGTTGGGATGCATCTGAGCTGATTCAGTTCTGGTTTTGATTAGAACCGGTTGGCTTTGAGTTGACCTCCACATTTTTTTTTCTTCATCTTGGAATCTCAAGTTTTAAGCTTTTCCGGTCGATGATTCAGGTAAAAAGATACCCGTTTTTTAAAAAATTGATGTCTATTTATTGGTTATTGCTCTTGAGGTTTTCTTTATCTCGTGTTTTCCGGGTGTTAAATTTTATTTATTGAGTTTGATTTTATGTGAATTTGCTTATGGTTGAGCTGAGATTTGAATAGTGAAGAAAAATTGAAAAAAAAAAAAAAAGAAGAGAAAATCTTTTATGGTGTTTGATATGATATGCTATTATTTTCAGTTGAATATTGAGAAATTGGATTTGATGTGCTTATAAGAAGATGTCACTGAGGAGTATTATGCGGGAGTTAAAGGAACTGAAAGATGGGATTGGGAACATGTCAAAGAGGGGAGATCAAAGCAAGCTGTGGCGTAGCCGGACTAGATCCCATGTTGCTCCTGATGAAGCACCATTGGAATCTCAACTCTCAGAACAAAGCCCCTGGGCCAATCTACCACCTGAATTGCTATTGGATATCATCCAGAGGGTCGAAGAGAGCGAGACAGCTTGGCCTGCTAGAGCTGTCGTTGTATTTTGTGCTGCAGTTTGTAGGTCTTGGAGGGAAATTACAAAGGAGATTGTGAAGACTCCGGAGCAGTGTGGACGACTCACATTTCCTATCTCATTGAAGCAGGTTAAACACTTTCCTATTAAATATGCCATTTTGATCCCTATACAATAAACTGCTGGAGCCTTCAAGTTCAGAATTTAGCTACAAAACTTTGCACGGATATATTGGTTGTATCCATCTTTGCCCTTTGTCAGGCTTAAATAATAGTATAGATAAAGCTAAAGTATATATTTTCCTAACCTTCTGTGTCTGCACACATTCAGTAATAACTCTCATGTTGGTGTCTTTAAATAATGGGAGTGGCGATTTTCTTGTTCTTCCATTTAAACGTTTGTCTATATCTTCTCTTTGTGCTCATGAACAGCCGGGTCCTCGTGAGTCTCCAATTCAGTGCTATATTAGAAGGGACAGAACAAGTTCTACATATCTTTTGTTCTATGGTCTGGTGCCTTGTAAGTCATCTTGTTTTTGATGTCCTTAGTTACTATTATTAATTATAAATTTAAAAATATGTACCTTTATATCTTTCATTATTATCTGAAACAAAATACTCGAATCAAAAAGTTAGTGTGGCATCTTAGGTTTCTTTGAATAACCTAAGATGCCAGTCTATCTGTTTTGGTTGGAGAACTCTGAAACATAGTTTATTATTTATTTTGGAAGCAACTTTGTGACATAATCAGGGTTACTCAGCTCTGTAGTGTGAAGCTTCCTCACTTTTTATCAGGTGTTCACATGTGTTGCTTCTGTGATTTACAGCTGAGGGAGAGAGTGATAAATTGTTGTTGGCAGCAAGAAAGGTTAGAAGGGCAACATGCACAGACTTTGTTATATCTTTGGTTGCAGATGATTTTTCTAGGGCGAGCAATACGTATGTTGGTAAAATAAGGTAAGTCTCACCTTTAAGTTTCTTATGCTTGTCTGATTATTCTCTCATGTCTATACATATTGTGATTTCTTTTCAGGTCAAATTTTTTGGGTACCAAGTTCACTGTATATGACAGTCAACCTCCATGTGACTCAATTATCCAATCTACTGCTCGACCGAGTCGTAGATTCCACTCTAAGCAGGTGCCTCCAAGATTACCTGCATGCAACTATAGCATTGGTACAGTTACGTATGAGCTCAATGTTCTGCGGACACGAGGACCAAGGAGAATGCATTGCATTTTGCACTCAATTCCTGTATCTGCTATTCAAGAAGGAGGCACTGCTCCAACACCATCAGCTCTCCCCCAATCTTTAGATGAACAATTTTCTCCCTTGCATAGTTCAAAAGGAAAGGAGCTGATTGTAGACACCATCTCCCCAAGCATCCGAGCCACACCAGTATTCTCCCCAGGCTCACGAGAACCATTAGCCCTTAAAAACAAGGCTCCTAGATGGCATGAACAGTTACAGTGCTGGTGCCTTAACTTCAAGGGGCGTGTGACGGTGGCCTCTGTTAAGAATTTCCAGCTGGTCGCAGCTGTTGAGCCATCACATAATGTATCACCTGAAGAGCAAGAGAAGGTAATCTTACAGTTTGGCAAAATCGGCAGAGACATCTTCACAATGGATTATCGATACCCTCTATCTGCTTTTCAAGCCTTTGCAATCAGCCTAAGCTGCTTTGACACCAAACCAGCTTGTGAATGATCACCACAGGTTGGGGATCTGCATCATTGATGTTGCCATAGATTATCAAGTACCCCTCTATCAATGCCATCGCAATCTACAAAGTAGCTTTACGCGAGCTGGCATATGGATGCCAGTATCTCGGTAGGAGATAAATATCTTTCTCCTCTAGATTGCTTCCCGTATTTTAGTACTGTATTTATGGTTGTAATGGAAGGAAGCTTTTCTTGTTTGGTCTTTACTGGCTGGCTGATGTAAGTTGTCTGGTGCATGGCTTTTCTGATCATGCAATCTGACTTGTATATTGTTGGATCATCTTAGAATCAAAGTAAATTAACAGCAGGTTGCCTATATCTTGTATCGTTTTCTTATTGATGATAGCTTTTCCTTGATCACGAATAGTAGTTAGCTAGTTGCAGCTATTTCCCTTAACTTTAAAAGTGTCTTCCCATCCAAACCCCAAGGGAAGAGGATTTAAGATCTCTCATATTGAGGAAGCTGCACTCTGATTAGCAACCAAACCTTGTGGGGTTGGTTTTTTTTAACCTTTCAAGTGTAAACCAATATATGAGGTTATAAAGTAACAAGAGTGAAGTTTAAGTTAAAAAGGAGCCAAATTTAACTAATATATGGGGTTATAAAGTAACAAGAGTTGTTTGAGCTCAAAGTTTGTTTCATTGAGACAACTGTAGGGATATTTATAAACATCATAGAAGTATCATCTAAAGTTTAAAATTTAAATTTAAAAATAACAATTCCATCTAAAATTTAAACTTTAGATTTAAAAATAATAATCCTTTCAAAACTTTAAACTTTTAAGTTAAAAAAAATCTATATCTACGGGATAAAATCTTACATGATATTTATAGAGTTTTTATTTTATTTTTAATTATTTTGTTGATATTAACTCCTAATTTTCTGGAGATTTACCTGGATTTATTTACATGCCTCACAAGGTGGAGCCATCAGCTACACCTATCTCGGATCACAAAAACTAAAAACCGTTATCTAGCAAGATATTTTGTAAGACCATCAACAAGTTGATCAACTGTGAACATATAGGAGCCCATCATGTAACCAGATTGAACATGCTGCTTTACAAAGTGATAGTCAAGAGTTAAATGCTTCCTACGAGAATGGAGAATAGGATTTGCATTAAGTTAAGATGCACCGATATTAACACAGTGAATAATTAGCATTCTCTTGGAGGAGAAATGTCCAAATGAGTTTCATAGTGGCATTGACAAGCGCTCCATATTTTGCTTTAGTCGATAATCAAATAACAGTATTTTCCCTTAATTTCCAGGATATCTGCGACTGTTGCCATTCTCTATGGGATTTAGTGATTGCCGCATGACGAGCCAAATTGTAGAGTTGTGGATGGAGAGGGTGGCGAGACATATGGTTACATAAATCCCGCGCTGCAGGGAATATATATCTTGTCGTATGGGCTCAATTTTCAAATAAACATGTATACTTCCTTGAAACAGTTTCCCCCTTTCTATTGCAGACTCGATATCTGGGATCGTCAGATTTCCAGCAATATTGACCTGGTTAAGAGTTGCTCGCAGTGGAGTCTGGAGTATCCCGAAAATGTAGCCATAAGTAGAGTGGAGGGAACTGAACTTGCGATTGCATTGACAACACTAAACAGCATTGTGGTGCCATTATATGTGAATGCAATGATAACCGAGACTAATGACGGGTTGTGAAGATTTTAAGACAGTCGAGGAATTTGGGCAAAGAATTGATCTTGATATGTGTATGCCGAGTCGTCTTGGGGTTATCCTCATTGTGTGGTTTGTTTGGATAAAAATTGGTATAGTTGATGGCTAATCTGTGCGCACCGTAGGGCTGACATATGATCTTGAGACTAGTTTTGTAACACCCCGTACCCGGCCCGATTGTTGGGTCTAAGTTATAGGATGCCACATTCGTTGCTAAAGCAACTACGATCAATTATATTCAATTATTACCATTAACCTTCATGTATGAGTATTGTAAACACATGATGCAATATACAATCATTTTTGAGTCTTATATGAGCTTACGAAAGTTTTAATGCTAACCCGAGGTCGAATTAGGACCAAATTTTAAAGATTTAAAAGTATTGGGTTGACGTTGCGACTTTGAGGGTTCCTCGTCGCAATGCAACTCATTGGCTAGGATCGTCGCAACATTGAGAGTACGTCGTCGTGATGTAACTCTCTATTTGATCTCTTCGCGACGTTGAGAGGACGTCGTAGCGACATACTATTTCCAAAGGGTCCAATTTGGTACTTATTCCATTCACTTGTTAATACAATATATCCCTCCCATTCAATCAATTAACTAAAATACCATAATTCAATACTCCATCCTAAGCAATCAACACAAATTATGCATAAATATTACTACCATTTCACCATTTCATTCGAACATACAGTTAATTAACATGTTGATAACCATTTAACCATTTAACCCTTTAAACCTACTTACATTTTCATAAGTTATAACTTAGCATCATCTCATGCATTTCAAGTATACCAAAATCATCTATACAACTATTTCATTTTGCCATTAACCAAAATTATCAATTCTAGCTTCCAAAAGTTCACAAGATAGCATATTATATAAAAAATCAACTCAACCTAGGTACATGTCATATATTTAACAAAACAAGACTATACAAACTTTGTTGAGTTAAGGATTGCTTCCTAGATGCTGGAACTGCTTCTCATATTCTCGAGGATCACATATACCTGTGCAAGGAGAAAACAAACCATACAATGAGCGATAAAGCTTAGTGGTATTTCCATGATTCAAGTTAATATAACACAAGTTTAATCAATGCATACATCCAATTCAAGCTCAATATTCAACATATTCTCATGCAATTTCATGCCAAAAACTTCCATTACTACTTAAGTATACATATATGCATTCTTACACAGCAATTCACTCTCAATGCACCTAAATTTTCCTTTTCTGATTCATTGCATATAGTATTTAACCAATTCATGTTGACAACTATAGACACACATTTATTATTTCATCTACTATCACCAGCATGTATACATATATACATATTGTTGGATCTGGTGCCTTAAGTGTAGTATATTCGTTTATAAACTTGTAATTTTTTCGAACAGATTGGTTAATAAGACAAATTCATGGATTATATTAATATACTTTGTATAATTGTCCTCATATATTTTTTCACGCAAAGCAAAATAGAAGAAAATATTAGCTCACTGGTTATCTAATGTTTAAACTAATACTAAGCGATATTACGTGGTCGGATCGTAATACAGAAAGATATCTTATATTAGTCAACAAACCTATCCATGTCCTTAGTCTAATTGGAAATGAGCAAACGATTGAAAGACTAATATGTCATCTATCAAGTCCAATTGGGGAGATGCTTTGTGTAACAGCCCAATTTAGGGGCTAGCCGGAACAGTGATCTCGGGATCACTAAACCGAGGTTAGGGAAAATTATTTTCATGTTATTTTATGTGTTAGAGGATGATTTTAGAAATACACAAAATTTTGGTATTTTAATTTTAGCGATTTCTTGCTTAATATCGAAAAAGGACTAAATCGCATAAAGTGCGAAAGTTCCATTCTATAAGCTAAAGGTACCAAATAGCCATAGATTGATAATTGGAGGTCTTTAAAAGGCAATTAGACCCCCAATATATGCTTGGCCGGCCATAGGGGACAAGAATTGACCAATTTGGTCAAAGTTGGTGATGTTTGGTGGACTAATTGCTAGTTTAATATTAAAATAAGGAAAGAAAAGATATCATCTTTCTCCATCGATTTTAGCAAGCAAAATAGAGGTTTGAAAGCTCAAAATTTTCAGCAAGCTCTCCTCCATACTAGTAAGTGATTTTGATAATATTTATTGATAATAATTGTACTTTTGAGACCCCTAAAGCTTAAGCTTTTAAATGAGGGGACTATTGTGCAATATGGTGAAAAGGTTAGAGTTTTTTCATGAGAGCTATCATTGTTATTTGCTGCATTTCTATGGAGAAAGTGGAGTCTTAGTTGTTAGATGAACAACTTTTGTGAAAGGTGTTGTCTTGAAAACACCTAATTGGACTTTGATGAAAAGGTTACAAATTTGTAGTAATTATGTGAAATGTTGAGTTTTGATGATAGCTATAAGAGTATTAAATGTTCACCTAGGCTTGTTGAAGGTAGAAATATGATTAGAATTCATTACCGAGCCTAGGGGCAAAATGGTCATTTTGCCAAAGTCTAGGGGCAAAATAGTAATTTTGTCAAAGCATGACTATTAAAATGCTTTATTTAATTTGAGTATTAAAATGAGCTAATTTGCTATTATAGAGCAAGAAGAATCGAGAATCCGACTTGATCAGTGAAAGAACAAAGTCTCAGACTAGACCATCGAGCTAGCTCATGTTAAATACCAAGGTAAGTTTGTATGAATTTAAGCCTGCATATGTTTTTATGTTTAAAATTACTTATTATGATGTATAATGTACATTACTTCCATGAAGATGAATATCAATGTCTAATAAGGAAATCAATGAGAGCATGTAAGTAAAAATCCCGGTTGAAGACTTGGAATTACAAGGATACCTATGCCATAACATGAGACAAGGAAATCCCGTGTAAGACCATGTCTGGGACATGGCATCGACACCCAAGGAATGTAGGTCCCATGTAAGACCATGTCTGGGACATGGCGTCGGCACCGAACGTAGATCCTGTGTAAGACCATATCTGGGACATGGCATCAGCATCGAACAAGAAAGGTCTCATGTAAGACCATGTCTAGAACATGGCATCGACACCATACAAGAAAGATCCCGTGTAAGACCATGTCTGGGACATGGCTTCGGCACCAAAGGAAGATCTCGTATAAGACCGTGTTTGGGACATGGCATCGACATCAAGTTAAGGGATCCTATGTAAAACCATATCTGGGATATGGCATTGGCATCATGAGGCGATCCCATGTAAGACCATGTCTGGGACATGGCATTGACATTAAGACCCATGTGAGATGAGATTGAGTAACTTCAGTTATCCCGGGTTATTCATTGGGCAAAAGAGCCAAGTATGAAAGAGGTAACAAGGAAGCTAAGCAAGTAGAGATAGTAATAAGCTAAGTTGTTCAAAGTTGATAAAGAGTTTTATTCAAGTTAAGAAAGATGAAGATCGAATTTATGTTTGTATTAGCAAAATATACTAATTTATGTGATTAGGTGATACAGGTACAATGAGTACATTACAAGTATGTAATTATTATGTATCATGTGATGAGTAAGAATAAGTATGAGTAAGTAAGCCCAAGCACTCGTGACTCATGTTATATTTGTCTCTTGATGGATGAGTTATATTAAGCAAATATAATTGCTATATGAATTTCATGCAAACTTACTAAGCTAAATGCTTACTTCTTCCCTTTCCTTTTCCTTGTAGTTACGCCAAGCTAATTCGAGGATCATAAACGTCGGAGCTCGGGCCACACTATCAATCAATATTTTGGTATAGCCAAGTAGTTTATCTTTGGTATGGCATGTATAGGTTATGTCATTCTAAGTGATATCATGTTGAAAGCCAAAGTGATGGCTATTAAGGTTATCATTCTTTTTGTATATGGATAAAGAGATTTACCAATATTTATTAAGTTTATACACTGATGTTGTTAGATTATGCATTATTGTTCATGCATTTGAAGCGATATTTGTGTAGTTGGAGTGGACATTGATATGTTTTTGTTTTCAAGGTGGCAATTGGCTTGGAAAATAGCCTTTATGCATCCACATGGGTAGACACACGGGCGTGTGTCTAGGCCGTGTGTGACACACGGTCAGCCCCATGGGTGTGTGGATCGACCGTGTGTTCCCTTGCATGCTAGGTTTGCAAGTCAGTATGCCCCACGGGCTGAGACACGGCCGTGTGCCTCAGCCGTGTGGGAGACACGACCTATGACATGGGCGTGTGCCCAGGCCGTGTGAAGTCTGCACATTAATTGTGGAATTTAATTCGACACACGGGATAAGGACACGGGCGTGTGCCTTGGCCATGTGACCATAGTGAGTTGATGATGTCATAGTCAGAATACCAAGGTTTTGGCACAAGGGATAAGACACTTGTGTGTCTAGGCCGTGTGAAGGACACGGGCCATCGACACGGGCGTGTGTTTGGCCTTGTAAAAACCCCTGTAGGTTCTAAATAAAAATAAATTGTACACAGGCCAGAGACATGGGTGTGTGAGACCACACGGCCTGTCCACACGGGCGTGTCCCCAAGTCACACGAGCGTGTGACCCCTGTTTAGGCAAAAATTTTCAAAGAGTGTAAAAGTTTTCGATTGAACCTCGAAATCTTTTGAATGTTTGTTTAAGGCCTCGTAGGGCAATGAGATGCATGTTATGACTGAGAAAGAAAAGTTTTTAAATCGAAATGAAATTTAATAGCCCGTTATTACATGTTCAAAAAAGATTAAGCATGGTAATGCCTCGTATTTGGTCCTGGCATCGGACACGGGTAAGGGGTGTTACATTTTGTCTTGGACATCGGAGCGGATGACTCCCAGAAAATAGACATAAATGTGACTGATTGGATTGACAGTATATCAGATAGAACCCAAGAAGAATAGATCTTGAATCCGTTTATGAATCTATTCACTTGTGATGTTCATAGAGTGACATACCTAAATCCTAAGTGGATGAAAGACTATGTATGCTGACTCGTATACTTTGATGTAAGTAAAAGCTTGAGTTCAAATAATAAGGAACCAAAAGCTGGTACGATGGGTATACGACTTCTACAATATGCATCATTATTCAAAACGGTGGAATTCATAGCTCGAGACATGGGTGAATAATATCCTCTCATTGGCATTACATGGTTGATAAAAGTGAATGTGGAATTTGTGATGAATGACTTGATTACTATTTGATAGTAATTGACTTTTCATGAAGGAAGATGTAATGGTTACCATGAGATGGATCATATTGGGAGAAGGGATATGAGGGTAACACACTTATGACAAGGTTATTGGGCTAGAGTTGATCGAGTTGCTTTCGTAATGATATGTCGTTAGGGAGAGCTCAGTCAGGATACTATAGCGAAATAACTTTGTGACGAAATAAATTTATAATTAATTGGTGAAAAGCTAGAACTTAATTATAAATAATTTGAGCCTCAATTGCATATATCCAATCGGTCTCTTCACTAGCTCGTTGAAATTAGAAATGAATTGTATGTGGAATCAAATGAATAAAAATAGATAAAAATAGTGAAAATGGAGAAATGTGAAACATTTGGAAATGATTATAGTTTTCTCTAAAATGAAAATGAAAATAAAAATAAAAATGACTTAGAAATAAATTTATGTTTTTCAAATTAAACGGAGCTCGAAAATGGAAATAAATCATTTGGTTATAGTGAACCGTTGAATGTAGAAATATTAAATATATTTTCTCATAGATTATTTGACGGTAAAGTCGTCATGATTTTAACGGAATTAGAATTGGGTTGAGAAGATTATTTAATTGTATATATATTGAGATGTTTATTTTGGGAAATAGAAAAACAAATATCGAGTTGGACCAAATTATAAAGTATTGGGTTAAAAGCCCAGGAAGTACTTGTAATTAGAACCGATATGGGAGAGGCCCAAAAGCCCTTCATGTTAATGAGGGGGACGACAAACCCTAGTATTATTAACTAGGGTTGCTGCCCCTTATACTTCTAGATTAAATAAACTTCTACAATTCAAAAAGGGTTCTACCTCTTTTCCCTATAAATAGATGGCATCGGCAGGTCTATTTGGATAACTTTAAGATATTGTTACACTGCCCGAAAATAGAGAGAATTTATTCTCAACTATTGAACCCATTTTCTGGAGTAACAATTTCTATCGGTTTCTATTTGAGAAGAGATTTTCATTTTCACACTTAAACAAAGAAAACTAGTTCTGATTTTGTGTTTGATTCGAATCATTCATGCCCACACTTAAAGTAGTTCGTGGTATGAGAATAGCAGAGAAGACCGTTTGATTGAAAGCTAGGAATGACAAGGATTCATCTAGCCAAAAACATAGATGCAAAGTAGGTTGAAGGTTTATTGTTAAAAATATCACAAATCGACTCGATTTTCAAAATTTTAATTTACCGCTGTGCAAGAAAACCGTTTTCAAACCAGATTTTTTTTCAACATATATATATATATATATATTCAATTTTATGCCAACATTTCAACCATTTTCGAGCCTATTGGCTCATTACTATTTAATTAGCTCCCAGGGCTCGTTTTTAACTCATTTTACATGATCTTTCACATGCTATCGAAAATCACATTTCAATTACATTTCAATTCACATACCATTTAATCAATTCATGTTTTATAAACCTATTAACCAGACACGGACTTAGAATGGATACGTGGATCCGTCACCTCGGGTTGCTCAACAACGATGACATTGGACATGTACATACCACCACCCGGGTTGCCCAACAACGGCGGTTTTCACAATCTGATTATTCTGTCACCCCAGATTGTCTGGCAACGATGGTTTTCAATAATAATTCATGACCCTATGGCATGCAACTATATCCAAACTAGTCCGAATAACTAATAGGGTAAATAATTCCCTGTAACACCTCACGCCCGACCCATCCACCGGATCCATGTATGGAGCGTCACAAATAGACTGGTTTCACCTATACTTAATTTTTATTGACTAAATTAATATAAAACAAGCTAACATAAAACCAATGGCCTTAGCCACTAAATCAAATTCATCATCATCAGTTCTTTCCTCTTCAAACTAGAGGAATTAGATTGTTAGCCTGAGTTACATGCAACTGCCTTGCCTTTATCTTTTGGATCATCGACTTGAGGTGGAGGAGGGTGAGAGTCGTTGTTCAGTTTATTGATGCGTATACCTTGGTATTGAGGCCTTTGCACCATTGTTCCAGCAACCGACTCTTGATGTTCTATCATAGGATCATTTGAAATAACAAAATTAATGTTAGTATGAGAGGATGTAGGAGAATATGAGTGCCACACCTGAACACAAAATTGCAAAGTTTGGCGTAGAGCAATACTATCACATGCCGTAGCCGTAGAAAGTGCACTAGAAGGCCTGTTAGCAAGGCTAGGTTTGTAACAACCTAATTTTCAGTGGTGTTGGAAATAGTGGTTCGAGACCACCAAGTCCGGCGAGTATGCTCGTAAATTTTATTATTAAGTATTTACAAGTTAAATGTGATTTTAGAAAGATTTTTGAATTAGTAATTTGTGTTTTATAAGGATTTATTATGTTAAGTGATTTAGAAAACGAGGTATCGAGATCTCGATTTTATAAACTAAGACGTAAATATTTTTATAAATATTTAAGGAGTATCATTAAGGTAGTATTAAAGTCTCGTTAGAAAATTTTAACATTTTGGTAGTTAATTAATTAAAAAGGACTAAATTGAAAAAGGTGTAAAACTTGCTAATTAAGGAAATAGTGATTAAATGGCCTAAATGGTAAATAGGGAGGACTTAAAGAGTAAATTAGCCTAAGTGAAGTGGCTGAGGTGGCATAAGCAGAAAAAAATAATGGAATTAGGTGATTTAAGGGAAAAATTGGAAATAAAAATAAAATTAAAATAGCTAAAATGAGATTTTAAGAGTTTCTAGACCATTTCTTCTCCAATTTTCTGTCCAAAAACAACATTGAAGAGCTCTTAAGGCTGGTTTCATATTTTAGCTTCATGTAAGTTTAATTCTTGCCTTTTCTTGTAATTCTTGTGTTTTTAAAACTTTTACAATTAGGTCCAACTAGCTATTTCATTAGTTTTTTTATTTTATTGGAAATTTTGAAAGTTACCATTGATGAATACTGGATGTTTTTGATGAAATAACATGGATTTAGAGCTTTAAATTTATTGTATGACGATTTTATAAAGTGATTTTGATAGATATTGATTTTAGGACTAAATTGTGAAAAGACTAAATATTAGTGTTTGGTATTAAATTTCTATTTATCAAGGGTTGTATGATAGCCTAGAATATTTAGATAAATTTTCAATTGAGAAAAAAATAGTTTATTTGATAGAATAATTAATAAGGGACTAAATTGCAAAAGTTGTTAAAGTTAGGGTAATTGTGTAAATTCAAAAAATTGAGGGGTATTAATTGTGAAGTGAATTGAAACTGAAATATATGCTAATGAATGAGTAATTTTATATTTTAGATCAAGAGCCCGTAGATACTCGTGAAAAAGAGAAATTAGCAGAATAGTCCCTAAACTTCTACAAATCTTACAATTTAACCCAGGTAAGTTCATATGGTTAAACTTTAATAATTATATTGAATTGATGAATGGTATTATGTATTTGGCATATTGTTGAAAATGGAATTATTGTTAAGATATAAATTTGAAGTGGAGTTAAATGGAATGCATGATTTGAGTACAATCGTTGTGTGGCGCAAGCCAGTAAATGAGGAATTGACGACAAATTACCCAAGTAAACTGAGGTTTAGCATTTGTTGTGAACTTTCATGTTTACTTTCCGTTTAGCTCTCACAAGCTTCTGTTCAACTCATATGAGTTTTCATTCAGCTCTTTTGAGCTTCTGTTTAACCCTTATGAGTTTCCGTTCAGCTCTTATGAGCTTCCGTTTAACTCTTATGGGTTTTTGTTTAGCACTTATGTGCTTCTGTTCAGCCTTCGGGCTTCTAAAAACGATGTACTCATATCCGTAAGCCGTTATCCGATTTGGTAAGATTTGGTAAGTGACTTATGTAATTGAAATTGGGAGACTTATTGTTATTATTGGTATTGGTCTGAAATAAGCATATTCATCGATTGAAGTTATGGTTGACAGGGAATTTACATTTAATGAATTTATTTATTTGATGGGTTATAGTAGGTTAGATAAGATTTATGTTTAACCTATCGAACTTAATAAGCTTCATTAAGCTTACTTTTGTTGTTTAATGTCCTTGTAGATTAACGTGACGTTTGGAGATTGGATCAACACATCAAGCCACACTATCCAACTTGTTCTGGTAGTTTTTTCAACGTATACTATGATTTATATGGCATGTATTTTTGGAAAATATGGACATCACATATATAATAAGGGTAATTACATATTGTTTACTATTATGATAGGTTAGCCCAAATTAAAAGTGATCTAATTTGGTTAGAATTTTATTGGGCTTTAATTATTAAATAAAGTATGGGTCAAATATGTGTAGATACCCTAGTAATTGAGTTCTAATCAAATTCTAATTAATGATGGGCTAATTAGATTTTGATTAGAACTAATATGCCAAGGTTATAAATATTAGGGTTATGGTCCTCAAATTATACACAAGATATCTTTTCTAATATCCCATCATTAGGAAAGAGAGAGCAGATATTCTCTGAATTTCTTGTGTGCTAATTTGGAAGATCAAATCCCCAAGATCTGGTAAAACTTCAAGGAATTCATAGATTCAGGTACGCTTCCGTATTTAGTTTTATTCTTGATTTATTCTTGATGATTTGACATGATAGATCCTGGTTTATTCAGTTTTATTTTAGATTTATTTTACAAATCTAACATGTATGGGGTTGGTATGGATTTAATTAAAGCTTAGTTTGTATAAATGTTAGGAGTGAAGTTTTGTTTAAATATTCAACTTATGTTGGTTTGGAAATGAAGTATTAAAATGTGAATGTGAATGATATATGCTTGTATGTATGTAATTAGTAGTAAATTTTAATAAATTAATGAGATGGATTAAATAGGTAAGTTAAAGTATTTGAGTATAAGTGATGTTATGTTATGCTTAAAACATGATTTTGGTTGGTTTTGATTGCTTGTTTGGGGATGTATTGATATATCAAAATGTTGTGTATAGGTTGATATCAAAATGGGTGAGAAATATGGCCTTAAAATGACCTATTTTTGTCCACATGGGCAGAGACACGGGCGTGTATCTTAGCCGTGTGTGACACATAGCCTAGCACATGGGCGTTTTGTCCGGCCGTGTGTCCCCTGTATCTTTAAAATTGAGAAATAGAATGCCCAGGTTTTTGCACACGGGTGTGTGGCTTGGCTGTGTGACCCAAGTCAGAGAGTTACATGGGCATGGACACGGGTTGGGACACGACCGTGTGCCTTACATCGAATGTCCGCATAGCCTGGCCAAACGGGCATGCGTCCCCTGCACCTAAGGCAAAATTTTGAAATTTTAGGTAAAATTTCTCTGAGTTCCCAGTTTAATCCCGACTTATTTCTAATGCGTATTTTGGGCCTTGAGGGCTCATACAAGGGACCATATGAGTGTTTTATGATTAGTTTCTGATATGTAAATTAAATGTTATGAATTGTTCGTATTTGATCTGAAAGGTCCAGTAATACTCCGTAACCCTGGTTCTGTGACAGACAATGGTTAGGGGTGTTACAAGGTTCTTGGTAGTATTGATCATTTGTGATACCTTTGACACATTCCCGAGTAATTATGCACATTGATTGATTGTGTAACACCCCTTACCAGTGTTCGAAGCCGGAACCGGATACGAGGCATTACCTAACTTAACTTGCTTAAACATAACACATCGGGCTATAAAATTTTGCTGCAGCTTAGAAACTTTTCATTTAAACTCATAACCTGCTCATTCTGGGCCTACGAAGACCTATACATACTTCCGGGAGGTTTCGTAATTAAATCGAGAACTTTTACGCGCTTAGAAAATTTTTGTCCAAACAGGGGCCATACGCCCGTGTTGTTCAAGGGACACGCTCGTGTGCCCCTGAGACATGCCCATGTTCTTCACCCATGGTCAACACCGACTTAATTCATACGGCCAGACATATGCCCGTGTCCCTAGCCCGTGTCCCTCACACAGCCTCGACACGCCCGTCTCTTAGTCCGTGTGCCAAAACCTTGGCATTCCGTTTATGACGTCATCACCTCACTAAGGTCATAGGCCAAGGCATACGCCCGTGTCCTTAGGCCGTGTGTCGAATTAAATTCCTAACTTCAGGTGCAGACTTCACACGGCCTGGGCACACGCCCATGTCTAAGGCTGTGCCTCCCACACGGCTGAGACACACGGCCATGACTCTGCCCGTGTGTATACTACTGAGCATACTGACTTGTAAACCTAGCTTACAAGGGGACACACAACCGATCAACACGCCCATGGGGCTGACCGTGTATCACACACGGCCTAGACACACGCCCGTGTGTCTACCCGTGTGGACATTAAAAAGGCTATATTCCAAGCCAAATGCCACCCTACATAGCAACCATACTTACACCAACTCAAATCAAGCATAAACTTCATGATTCATCCTCAATGATATATATATATATATATATATATATATATATGAGAACTAGTCAAGTATTGGCCCAACTTTAATGACCATTTACAAAATGAATTGAAACAACCATAGTAGCCAACACATTTGGCTTGAAAATATGACATAACCAAAACATTCAAGTCCTATACATGCCATACTCAAAATAAATCTAATTTGACTATACCAAAAAGTGGTCGATAGTGTGATCTCCAACTCCGACGTCCGCGAATTCTCGAGCTAACTTGGCAATACTACAAGAAAAAGGGCAATGAAAGGGGTAAGCATAAAGCTTAGTAAGTTTGCATGGAAATGAATAGCAACAATAAGCTCATGACAATATCCATCCATGGCATTAAGTAACCACACACAAAGTCATAGGCTCCTTGCCAAACTTACTCATACTTGCCCTTATCTAGTACACACCATGCCACATATCGTAAATGTTCTTTGTGAATTACTCACGGGTACTTGTGTTAACTCAATCACATAGCTTTAATACAATTCTCATTTCTATTTCTAAGCTGATCTATTTATCCCAATAAATCATTAGGGATACTCAAAGATGCATATTCATTATCATTATCATAAACGCGAAGCCAATGCCACATCCCGGATATGGTCTCATATGGATCATCTCTGAATACCGATGCCATATCCCGAATATGGTCTTAAACGATTTCTCATATTCAATGCCGAAGCCATATCCCAAATATGATCTTATATGGGATCTCAGTTCGGTGCCGATGCCATGTCCCCAACATGGTCTTATACGAGACCTCATCCATCTCATGTCTCAATTATAGTGTTTTCACATTCATTATAGTCCAACTGGGACTTCAACATCTCAACTTACTCATTCAACATCAAATACTCAATTTAGTAGAATATCTTGTATCATCATAATATCAAACATTCTCAAACATGCTGGCATAATTGTTAAATTTATCACATACAAACTTACCTCGTTTTCAAAATAGCCTAGATTGTCGGTTTTGTCCGATATTTTGTTCTTTCCCCGTTCGAGGTTGATTCTTGGTTTTTCTTGCTCTATAATAGCAAATTAGCTCATTTTAATCATCACATTAATAAATGAATTTCAATAATCATGCTTTGGCAAAATTACTATTTTGCCCTTAGACTTTGGCAAAATGACCATTTTACCCCTAGGCTCGAAAATTAATTCTAATAAAATTTCTACCTTCACCAAGCCTAGGTGAACATTTATTTCTCTTATGGCTATCATCAAAACCCAACATTTCATACATTTACTACAAACTTTATAACCTTTACAAAAAGGTCCATTTAGGTGTTTTCATAGTAACACCTTTCAAAAAAATTTTTATCTAACAACTAAGACTCATTTTCTTCCATAAAAATGCAGCAAATCACATAAAAGCTCTCATGGAGAAACCCTAAACTTTTCACCATTTTGCAAAATAGTCCCATCATTAGAAAGCCTAAACTGTAGGGGTTCCAAATGCACAATTTTTATCAAGAAAGGATCACTAGAACACTTACTTGGATGATGGTAAGTTGCTGAAATTTCAAAGCTTTCAAAAACCCCTCTAAGCTGGTATTTTCGGTGGTGAAAGTGGTGAAGAAAAGATGATATCACTATTTTCTTTATTTTATGCTAAAAAAGCAATTTAGTCACCAATTTCTACCTAACCAATTGACCCATTTAATAATCTTGTCCCTATGGCCAACCATCCCTTCTTCAATGGCTTATTTGCACATTAGGAACCTCTAATTTAATACCTCTTAGCCATTAAACACCCCTAGCTTGTAAAATAGAACTTTCGCACTTTATGCGATTTAGTCCTTTTTCGCGATTAAGGCTTCAATCACTAAAATTAAAGCACCAAAATTCTCATGCATCCTTATAAACATGCTATTACACATGAAATAATATCAAAATAATTTTCTTCAACCTCAGATTAGTGGTCCCGAAACCACTGTTTCGATTATCCCTTAAATCAGGCTGTTACAATTCTCCTCCCTTAAGGATTTTCGTCCCCGAAAATCTTACCAGCAAAAAGGTTGGGATATTGGTTCCTCATGGTCTCTTCTGGCTCCCAAGTAGCCTCTTCTATTCCATGTCTCTGCCATAGCACTTTGACAAGGGTTATACTTTTGTTTCTCAGCTGTTTGACCTCTCGTGCTAAAATCTTAACCGGCTCTTCACCATAAGTCAAGTCCGGTTGAATTTCTACCTCTATTTGTAATATGACATGTGAAGGGTCCGAACGGTATCAGCGCAGCATGGATATGTGAAAGACATCATAAATCTTTTCCAATTCAGGTGGCAAGGCCAAACGATAAGCTACCGGTCCTGTTCTTTCAGTAACTTCACAAGTTCCGATAAAACGCGGACTCAATTTGCCTTTCCGGCAAAATTAGATGACTTTCCTCCAAGGTGATACTTTCAGAAACACTTTATCACCTACTCGAAACTCAATCTCTTTCCTTTTTAAATCCGAATAGGACTTTTGTCTCTTTGAGGCCGCTTTCAGACATTTACGTATCACTTTTACTTTCTCTTCAGTTTCCCTGATCAAATCGACCCCGTGTATCTGTTTCTCTCTGAGTTCTGTCCAATACAAGGGCGTTCAACATTTACGCTCATACAATGCTTCATAAGGCGCCATTTTCAAACTTGACTAAAAACCTTTGTTGTAGGCGAATTCCACCAATGGTAAGTATTTCTCCCAATTACCTTGGAATTCCAAAACACAACATTGGAGCATGTCTTCGAGTATTTGTATTACTCTTTCCGACTGCCCATCGGTTTGTGGATGGAAAGTTGTACTGAAGCTTAATTTTGTGCCTAAGGACTCTTGTAACTTTTTCCAAAACCGTGACGTGAATCTTGGATCTCTATCTGAAATAATCGACAACGGTACACCATGGAGTCTTACTATCTCTGACACGTACAATTCAACCAACTTATCAAGCGAGTAATCGACTCGTATTGGTATGAAATGGGATGGCTTGGTAAGTCTATCTACTCTGACCCATACAGCATCTTTCTTTTTCGGTGTCAACGGTAAACCCGTCACGAAGTCCATAGTAATACGATCCCATTTCCACTCAGGAACCATTATGGGCTGAAGTAGACCCGAAGCTACTTGATGTTCAGCCTTCACTTGCTAGCAAATCAGACATCTCTATACAAACTCAAAAATATCTTTCTTAATGTAGGCCACTAATACCATTTCCTCAAGTCATTGTACATCTTGTGCTGCCTGGGTGTACAGTTAAACATCCACTATGTGCCTCACTCAAAATCCTTCTAATAAGTTCATCATTTCTCGGTACACAGACCCTATCTCGAAACGTTAAACATCCATAAGGATTTACCCGAAAGTCTGACTCAACATCTAACTCACATAGAACTCTTTTGACTTGTAAGTTGCTATCCTCTTTCTGTGCTTCACAAATCACTTGAAGAAATAATGGTCTAGCCCTCAGCTCGGCTAGAATAGAACCATCATCTAACAAAGTCATCCGTGTATTCATGGCTCTCAGTACAAACAATGATTTTCTGCTCAAAGCATCGACGACCCGGTCGCCTTTCCTGGGTGGTAATCAACTACTAAGTCATAATCCTTGATTAGCTCTAACCACCTTCATTGCCTCAAATTTAATTCCTTTTGAGTCATCAAGTATTTTAGGCTTTTGTGGTCTGTGAATATTCGACACCTTTCACCATATAAATGGTGTCTCCAAATCTTTAATGTAAACACAATGGCAGCCAACTCTAAGTCATGGGTCGGGTAATTCTTCTCATGCGGCTTTAACTGTCTAGAAGCGTATGCTATCACCTTGCCCTCTTGCATAAGTACACAACCCATACTATTCATGGATGCATCACTGTAAACCACAAATTCTCTTCCCGGCTCAGGCTGCACCAAAACAGGAGCCTCAGTCAACAACGCCTTTAGTTTCTCAAAACTCTGTTAGCACTTTTCTTTCCAATCAAACTTCACATCTTTTTGCAACAGTCTAGTCATCGGAGTAGCTATCATGGAAAACCCCTTGACAAAATGTCAATAATAGCCGGCTAGGCCCAGAAAACTCCTTACTTCAGTTACGCTCCTTGGCAGTTTCCATTCAACAATCGCTGAAATCTTACTCGGGTCAACTCTAATTCCATCTACCGATATGATGTGCCCCAAAAATCCAACTTCCTTAAGGCAAAATTCACTTTTACTAAACTTGGATATAATTGTTTATCTCTCAAAATTTGCAGAACCTTTCTCAAATGCTAGGCATGCTCGTTTTCATCCCGAGAGTAGATTAGTATATCATCGATGAAGACCACGACAAATTTATCCAAGTATGGCCGAGAAATGCGATTCATCAGGTCCATGAAAATGGCAGGGGCATTCGTTAGACCATAAGGCGTGACCAAAAATTCATAGTGGTCATACCTCGTCCGAAATGCAATTTTCGGCACATCCAAGTCCTTGACTCTCAACTGATAGTACCCAGACCTTAAGTCTATCTTGGAAAATAATGTGGCTCCCTTCAATTGATCAAACAGATCATCAATTCTCGGCAACGGGTACTTGTTCTTCACAGTTACCTTGTTACGTTGCCGATAGTTTATGCATAATCTCATGGAACCATCTTTCTTCCTCACAAATAATACGGGAGCACCCCACGGAGAATAACTCGGTCTTGCGAAACCTTTATCTGTTAGTTCTTGCAACTGTGCTTTCAATTCTTTTAGCTCGGTTGGAACCATTCTATATGGAGCAATAGAAATGGGGGCGATACCCGGAGCTAACTCAATCCCAAATTCAATCTCCCTAATCGGAGGTAACCCTGAAAATTCCTCGGGAAAAACATCTGGATACTCGCATACTATAGGTACCGGCTCAATTTTCAATTCAATCTCTTTAGTATTCATCACAATGGCAAGGTACGCTTCGTACCCCTTTCTTAAGTACTTCTGAGTCAACAAGGATGATATCACTACTGGTGATCTATCTTGTTCGTCTCATTCAACACGAATAAGATCCTCATTTTCACATTTCAACTCAATAAGCTTCTTTCCACAATTCACAATTACATCATGAGCAACTAACCAATCCATCCCAAGGATGACATCAAACTCATCAAACGACAATAATATAAGATCAACCGAAAAGCAATGACCCCTAATCATTAAAGGGCAACCTTTGTATACTCTATCAACCAACACATACTTGCCTAGGGGATTAGACACTCTTATTACAAATTCAGTAGACTCTATAGGCATGTTCATGCTAGAGACTAATTTCATGCATATGTATGAGTGGGTAGATCCTGAATCAATTAAAGCTATAACACGAGTACCATAGAGAGAAAATGTACCCGTGTTCACGTTAGGGGAAGATGCCTCTTCACGAGCACAAACGGCATATGTTCTCGCCGGTGCTCTACCTTCGACTCTTGTAGTCTACTCTCTAGATGAACTCTTTCTACTCATCTCATTTCTCGGGTTTCTCTGCGGTCTTCCTCTAGCAGCACTTCCCGGTCTTGCATTCTAGGACTTCTCTTTCTCGCCCACCTCGGGGCAATCTTTGATAAAATGGTCTAAAGACCCACATCTAAAACAAGCCTTCTTGTTTGCTCGGCACTCACCAAAATGATGCCTGCCATACTGCGGGCATTCCGGTCTACTCGGTCAGGTATTGCCAACACTAGCAACTGATGTGGTCTGCACTTTAGACCCCGAAAACTGTTTGCCCTTACTTAGGTTTGAAAACCCGACTGAAGTGGCTGGTCGAGTAGCAAAATCGCTCTATTTCTTAGATGAGGATTGATAGGACTTACTCAATTGCCTTTTTATCAAGTCATGGGACTCAATCTCAGCTCTTCTTTTCTCTTTAGCCAACTCTTCGGCTTTACAAGCTTTATCTACCAACACTACAAATTCTTTTAGTTCGAGGACTCTAACATATAAACAAATATCTTCATTTAACCCGTCCTCAAACCTTTTGCACATGATGGACTCGGTAGACACGCACTCCCGGGCATACTTACTAAACCTTACGAACTCACGTTTATATTCAGTCACCGTCATTCAGACTTACTTTAGCTCCAAGAACTCTTTCCTCTTCTGGTCAATGAATCTTTGGCTGATATACTTCTTCCGAAATTCCTCTTGGAAGAATTCCCAGCTAACTCTCTCCCTTGGTACCACCGACAGAAGGGTGTTCCACCATTGATAGGTCAAATCTCTCAAGAGAGATACCGCACATTTTATGCACTCTTCAGGCGTGCATGACAACTCATCGAATACCCTGATGGTATTCTCGAGCCAGAATTCTGCTCCCTCCTAGTCATCATCCTTACTAGATCGAAATTCCTCGGCTCTTTGTTTCCGGATCTTATCGACCGGAGGCCTTTCTCTTCTCACTACCTCAACGACTTGAGGAGCTACAGGAGCGGGTTGAGGAATAGGTGAGGATGGAGGGGGTTTAGAATTAGTATTTGCTCGAATGTACTCAGTGTACTAGTTGCTCATCATATGGAGAAAGGCTTCTTGGGCCTCTTCTCCCTGACCCAAGGTCTCGGGTCTACTATCTACTGGCGCGGTTCCTTGCGCGGGAGCCGGCGCATTACTCAAAACATCATCAGCTGCAGTTTGGTCAGGATACGGATCCATTTACTATACAAAAACACAATTTAAAACGTGAGGAGCCATCACACTATCATTACACAGGTACTCTTACGTATGACATGTATAGCTAGATTCATACTTACGCTACGATAGTCCTAGAATCGACTAAACCGTAACTTTGATACAAATAAATGTAACACCCCTTACCCGTGTTCGAAGCCAGAATCGGATACGAGGCATTACCTAACTTAACTTGCTTAAACATAACACATCGGGCTATAAAATTTTGCTGCAGCTTAGAAACTTTCCATTTAAATTCATAACCTGCTCATTCTGGGCCTACGAGGCCCTAAACATACTTCTGAGAGGTTTCATAATTAAACCGAGAACTTTTACGCGCTTAGAAAATTTTTGTCCAAATAGAGGCCACACGCCCGTGTGCCCCTGAGACATGCCCGTGTTCTTCACCCGTGGTCAACACTGACTTATTTCACATGGCCAGACACACGCTCGTGTCTTAGCCCGTGTGCCAAAACCTTGGCATTCTGTTTATGATGTCATCACCTCACTAAGGTCACACGGCCAAGGCACACACCCGTGTCCTTAGGCCGTGTGTCGAATTAAATTCCTAACTTCAGGTGCAGACTTCACACAGCTTGGGCACATGCCCATGTCTAAGGCCATGCCTCCTACACGGTTGAGACACACGGTCGTGTCTTTGCTCGTGTGTTTACTACTGAGCATACTGACTTGTAAACCTAGCTCACAATGGGACACACAGCCGATCAACACGCCCATGGGGCTGGCTGTGTATCACACACGGCCTAGACACACACTCGTATGTCTACCCGTGTGGACATTAAAAATGTTATATTCCAAGCCAAATGCCACCCTACATAGCAACCATACTTACACCAACTCAAATCAAGCATAAACTTCATGATTCATCCTCAATGAATATATATATATATATATATATATATGAGAACTAGTCGAGTATGGCCCAACTTTAATGACCATTTACAAAATGAATTGAAACAACCATAGTAACCAATACATTTGGCTTGCAAATATGACATAACCAAAACATTCAAGTCCTATACATGCTGTAACAGCTCGGTTTAGACCCTAGTTGGAATAGTGATTTTGGGAGCACGAATCTGAGGTTGAAAAAATATTTTAATATTATTTTCTGTGTTTATTATATGTGATTTAGCTTGTGTGAAAGTTCTGTGTGAAAATTTTATCGTTTGTGTGTCGAATTATGAGAAAGAACTTAATCGCATAAAATGCAAAAGTTGTGTGCTGATTGTTTAAGTGCTTATTTGGCATGGCTTTATAAATGGGAAGTCCTTATATTCTAATTAGACCTTTGATAGTGGAGATGGACAAAAATGGGCTTATATTAGTTGATTTTAAATTTTTTATATTAAGGGCAAAATGGTAAAATGTCTATTAAGTTAATATAATTAAAATAAAATAAAAGATGGCCATTATATCATCTTTCTTAGCCTAATTTGAATAAGAAAAAGAAGGAACTAGGGCTTGAGACATTCGGCCATTGTTAATCTTGATTGAGGTATGTTTTGAGCTCGATTTTTGATAATTTCTACGTTTTTGTGATCGTTGCTTACTGTACTATCAAACCCATGCTTTAATTTTAGAATTTGATAGTGATTTTGAGATATTCCATTAATGAATGTTTGAGCTTTGTGTTGTTAGTTGGTGGAATATAAAAGCTTAGTGTTGGGTTATCATATTTTGTCTTGGAATTTTTAGTGAAATTGAGTAATTTGGGCTTAATTGTGAAAATAAGATATGGAAGGACTAAAATGTGAAATAAATGAAATGTGTGGACTTGTATGAACATAGAGAGAATTCGGCTAGACATGGGTGAAGTGAAATTTTGTGTATTTTGGTGATTTTGTGAGTTAGGGACTAAAGTGTAGAAATGTGAAAATGTGAGGGCTATTTTGTAAAATGCCCTAAATATGTATGTTTAGACTAAATTGAGTGAATTGGTGATTGAATGAGTTAAATTTGAATATGTATAGACCAAGAAAAAAGAGATTTGGATCGAGATCGAGGCAAAGACAAAGTGCTTGATTAATCTACCGTTTTGTTACTGCGATGTCCGAGGTAAGTTCAGATATAATACATGGTGTTAAAATATGTTTTAGTGTTATGGAATGAATTTATATATGATTACGAGGTTAGAAATGCTATGTACAAAATTGAATTAGATGGCACTAAGTGTGCGTAAATGAAATCGAAATAGAATTGAATAGCACTGTGTGTGCGAAGCTATGAAAGCTACGGCTTATTGATTTGGCACTGTTTGTACGATACCGAGATAAGTCGGTTAATAGGATAAGCACTAAGTGTGCGATGACGAATATGCTTCGGCTATGAATTTGGCACTAAGTGTGCGATGAAATTAAACAGATATCAAAGGTTGATTGAAATGTAATATCAAGCATTGAGTAGCTTGTAAGTGAATAACTATGTGTTGGCTAAGGTATGTATTGAACCTTTGTAGTTGATGAGATTATATATGAAACTATGAATGGTTGAATGAGTATTTTAGCTATGGATGATATGGTATGAATATTTGAGAATGGATTTATGTGATGGACTTACTTGTTTAGTGAGATTGGTTTGTTAATTTGAATGTATTATGTTACGAACTTACTAAGCTTTTGAGCTTACTGTGTGATTTGTTTCTCTATTTTGCAGTGTCAGTAAAGCTAGCTCGGATCCGGGGATCGTCAGCATCTCTATCACACTATCGGCTATCTATTTTGGTACTTTTGAAAGATGTACATATTTGGTATATGGCATGTATAGGTTAAAAGTTATGGTACATTTTGGTAATGTTGAACCTTGCCATGTGATTTGGCTTGGAAGTGAATGATGTTAGCTTCTATATATGAGTCATGGAAATGATGAACTTAGCATGAGCAAGTGAAAATGGGAGTGGCATGTTTCATGCTTAAATGGTTGATGAGTATTGTAGTTTGAATGTGAATTGTGGTAGGGAGTATACTATGCTTAGCTTATAACATTTGAGTTGTGATAATGATGAATTGAATGAATATATTTGAGTAGAAAATGAGTGTGGAGTTATTGATTTAGATGATGACTAAATGGTGCTTATATTGGTATGATTGGTTGCCATTTGTGGTATAAATGCTTGTGGAATGAGATTTATAGGTGAACTCAAGTGTGGATGGCAAGTTTGGCCTTGAAAATGGCCTATAATTGTCCACATGGTTAAGCACACGGGCGTGTGGCTCGACCGTGTTCCTCAATGTTGTAATTTGATTCAAGTCAGACTCGACCACGGGCTGGACACTCGGGCGTGTGACTGGCCGTGTGGTGCAAATCAGTGTCGACCACGGGTGAGGCATACGGGCGTGTCTCAGGCCGTATGGACAAGTCAGTAGGTATGCCCTGTTTTGCCACGGCTTGGACACATGGGCGTGTCCAAGCCGTGTGAGGCACACGACCTACCCACACGGGTGTTTGAATTTCAAAAATTTTTGCATGTGTTCCGTTTAGTCTCGACCTCTTTCTAACATGTGTTTAAGGTCTCGTAGACCTCATGTAGGGACTATATGCTTATATTGTGATATGTATTGATGATGATTGACTATGTGTTAAAAAATGATATGAAATGTTTCGATTGTTCAGTAATGCCCCTTAACCCTATTCCGGAGACAGTTACGGGTTAGGAGTGTTACACATACCATACTCAAAATAAATCTAATTTGGATATACCAAAAAGTGGTTGATAGTGTGATCTCCAACTCCGACGTCCGCAAATTCTCGAGCTAACTTAGCAATACTACAAGGAAAAGGGCAATGAAAGGGGTAAGCATAAAGCTTGGTAAGTTTGCGTGGAAATAAATAGCAACAATAAGCTCATGACAATATCCATCCATGGCATTAAATAACCACACACAAAGTCATAGGCTCCTTGCCATACTTACTCATACTTGCCCTTATCTAGTACACACCATGCCATATATCGTAAATGTTCTTCATGAATTACTCACGGGTACCTGTGTTAAATCAATCACATATCTTTAATACAATTCTCGTTTCTATTTCTAAGCTGATCTATTTATCCCAATAAATCATTAGGGATACTCAAATATGCATATTCATTATCATTAGCATAAAGGCGAAGCCAATGCCACATCCCGGATGTGGTCTCACATGGATCATCTTTGAATACCGATGCCATATCCCGAATATGGTCTTATATGATTTTTCATATTCAATGCCGAAGCCATATTCTAGATATGATCTTATATGGGATCTCAGTTCGGTGCCGAGGCCATGTCCTCGACATGGTCTTATACGGGACCTCATCCATCTCATGTCTCAATGATAGTGTTTTCACATTCATTATAGTCCAACTAGGACTTTAACATCTCAACTTACTCATTCAACATCAAATACTCAATTTAGTATAATATCATGTATCATCATAATATCAAACATTCTCAAACATGCTGGCGTAATTGTTGAATTTATCACATACAAACTTACATCATTTTCAAAATAGGCTAGATTGTCGGTCTAGTCCGATATTTTGTTCTTTCCCCGTTCGAGGTTGATTCTTGGTTCTTCTTGCTCTATAATAGCAAATTAGTTCATTTTAATCATCATATTAATAAATGCATTTCAATAATCATGCTTTGCCAAAATTACTATTTTGCCCTTAGACTTTGGCAAAATGACCATTTTACCCCTAGGCTCGAAAATTAATTCTAATCAAATTTCTACCTTCAACAAGCCTAGGTGAACATTTATTTCTTTTATGGCTATAATCAAAACCCAAAATTTCACACATTTACTACAAACTTTATAACCTTTACAAAAAGGTCCATTTAGGTGTTTTCATAGTAACACATTTCACAAAAGTTGTTTATCTAACAACTAAGACTCATTTTCTTCCATAAAAATGTAGAAAATCACATAAAATCTCTCATGGAAAAACCCTAAACTTTTCACCATTTTGCAAAATAGTCCCATCATTAGAAAGCCTAAGCCTTAGGGGTTCCAAATGCACAATTTTTATCAAGAAAGGATCACTAGAACACTTAATTGGATGAGGATAAGTTGCTGAAATTTCAAAGCTTTCAAAAACCCCTCAAGCTGGTATTTTTGGTGGTGAAAGTGGTGAAGAAAAGATGATATCACTCTTTTCTTTATTTTATGCTCAAAAAGCAATTTAGCCACCAATTTCTACCTAACCAATTGACCCATTTAATAATCTTGTCCCTATGGCCGACCATCCCTTCTTCAATGGCTTATTTGCACATTAGGGACCTCTAATTTAATATATCTTAGCCATTAAACACCCTTAACTTGTAAAATAGAACTTTCGCACTTTATGCGATTTAGTCCTTTTTCGCGATTAAGCCTTCAATCGCTAAAATTAAAGCACTCAAATTCTCATGAATCCTTATAAACATGCTATAACACATAAAATAATATCAAAATAATTTTTTTCAACCTCGGATTAGTGATCCTAAAACCACTGTTCCGATTAGCCCCTAAATCGGGCTATTACAGATTGTCAATTGGTTGAAAGAATGCTTCGTGGTAGAGATTACTTTGGGGGTAAATGTCATCAGACACCTCATATTGCTACATATGTTTGTAAATTATGTTGAAATTTTCATCCTCTAAGTTATAGCTGTATACAACTTAATAGTTGAAAAATGGACTTGCATGCACATTAGGTTCCTGTTTAATAGTTTTAGTTTTCACAGGCATTGCTTCATACAAGGTGAGAATAGTTTGTTGACTGGTTTGATCCATTTTGGTGGTTTGTGTATGAGATCCTATGTTCGGTAGGGTATAATGTTGATGAGAATCCTCTTATGGATCAATAGAGGTACTTGCTGAAAGAGAAGGTTGTTGGGGGCTGCTCGTATATGAAGAGAAATTGCAGCAAAAGGGTTGGCATTCCAGGTATGGTGATGTGTCACGAAACTAACTAAAGTTACGACAAAGCCAAGTGCACCTATCAATAAATAGTATAGCTACGGTGAGTAAAGATATTGTATCAATGAGGACTAAAAGTATTAGTAATTACCATTTTCCTATTATTTAACCGAAAAATTGGAGTGATTGATTTAAGCTAAAATATACTAAATTAATTAACTAAAGAACTCAATAGAGAATAAATCAGGAAAATAATTGAATAATAACCAATGAGTGAAACAATATCCAAGAAAGAATCCACCTAGACTTCATCTATCATTATGAATATGAATTAAACGATTTATTCACTTGGTATCTTGATCCGTAGAAATCCCTAAATTATGCTAATATCTCTTTCGAGACTAAGAGCAACTGACTCTAGGTTGATTAATTAAAATTTATTTCTAATTGAAACCCCTATCATCGTATTAATTCTATCTATGGATTCCCCTATTAGATTTGACTCTAATCCGATATATTTATGTCGTCCTATTTCTAAGATTGCATGCAACTCTACTCAATTATGCTAGATCTACTCTTAAACATGGACTTTTTCTCCTTTGATTTAAGCACATTAAATATGAATTAATATCCCGAAATTATTAAAATAAGAAATAAACACAGATAACTGAGAACAAGAATCAAGTATTTATTGCATAAGACAAAAATCAAAAAATAGAATTCATCATAGGGTTCATCTCCCCTAAGTATCTAGGAAATTAGTTCATAATTGTGAATAAAAACATCTTAAAGACATAATAACCATAGGAAATAAAGAAACTCATAAAAACTTCAAAATAAATTAAAAGGGGGTCTTCAATCTTGATGGAAATATGCTTCAAAGTTGGCTCCAATGGTGTTCTTCGAGTTGTTTTCTTCAATATTCTCTGTTTGCTCCCTCTTCTCTTATTCTATTTGGTATTTATAGACCTTAAAATGCCCAAAAAGCCTAAAATTGAGTTTTTCCGTGTGTTTGAGATGCGAATCATGAAATCGATAAGGTCTGACATATGGCCGTGTGCCAGCTCGTGTGGCTCTTGAAATCTGCTCTATTTGTCTGATTTTCGCTCATTTTTTGCTCATTTTGCTCCCAAATGCTCTCCTAAGTATAAAAACATGAATTTAAAGGATTAAGAGCATAAAATTCACCAATTTGCATAAATAATCATCAAAAAACGCATTAGGAATGAGATAAAAATATGTTACTTTTATCACTTATCATATGGGAACGATAGCGAGCAAAGTGTTCAATATGGGTGGAAGTATGCATGCCCTATGATGTGTCGTGGTCATGTGACGTCCGAAGTGGGCTTGGTAAACATTTGGTGCAATGCTGCATCCCAACCGTCGTTGGATTTCCATTTGATTGGCAATGGTCTGTTCCACATCTTGGTACGAGTAAATAAATTTTAAACTTAAATTTAAAAGCAATGGTTTAGATCTATATCTAAAAAGGATAAAATAGTATATAATATTTATTAAGATTTTATTTTATTTTGAATTATTTCAAGGCTTAATGCATAATTTGGTATCAAAGTTTGACATTTTTTTTCTAATGTGGTATCTACGTTATTTTTTATTCAATATGGTTATTGTATTTAACAAAAGTTATACATATGGGTACTTGAAATAACAATGTTAACTTTTGGTTTAATGTATCATTTGGTACCCGAGTTTGCCACTTTCTTCTAATGTGGTATTTGTATTATTTTTTTGTCCATTCCGATACATGTATGACAAAAGTTATATATTTTGACATATTATTTTTTTAATGTTTAATTCAGGTTTTAAGATTGATTTGATAAAAGCTAATTATTAATAGTATTAGGCTTGAAATTTTCTTGATTTTATTAATAGAATAAATTTAGTGTTACATGTGAATTTGTTTAACTTTGTGTTTAATTAGTCAAATACAGTCTGATGAATGTCATTTAATTCTTATTTAAGGGATTTGATAAAAAAATTCTTATTTAAGGGTTGATTTGATGAAAATTCTTCATCAAATCAACTCTAAAACCCAAATTAATTACTAAAAGTTAATAATGTTATCTTGAAGTACCAAAATATATAACTTTTGTCAAATATATGTACCATATTGAACCAAAAAATAACACAAGTACTACATTAGAAAATAGTGTCAAACTCAAGTACCAAATTATGCATTAAGCCTTAACTTTTTAATGTTTAATTCAGGTTTTAGGATTTGGTTTAATAAAAGTTAATGGCTAATAACATTCACCGGATTGTATTTGATAAATTAAACACAAAATTAAACAAATTCATAATTAATGCTAAATTTATTCTGTTAACAAAATAAGAAAAATTCATACCTAATAATATTAGCAATTTACTTCCATCAGATCAACCCTAAAACCTGAATTATATACTAAAAAGTTAACACCATTACATTTAGGTACCAAAATATATAACTTTTGTCAAATTTGGGTGCCGCATTAGACCAAAAAATAACACAAATATCATATTAGAGAAATTATCAAATTTAAGTACCAAATAATATATTAAGCTTAATGTCTTCAACTTCTGATTTTGTGGAGATTTACCAAATTCTTTACCTAAGGTTTTGTCTGAAAGTTGTAGGATTTTGTCAACAGCCTTTAGTAGTGTAAAATAGAATGTCATTAGAAGGGGCAATAAAACATAAAATAACCTAATCATGGATACCATTCGAAGCTAGCTTATTATCTGACGAGAACAAGCACAAGCACGAGGGAGTCAATATCAACTCATTTTCTTCCTATTCATCATGTCATGATATAGATTTATATCTTCTTATCATCTATTAGTTGTTAGTTCTAAAGATATGGTTGCTTTCTGCAACATGTTTTTTTTTTTTTCTTTCTCTTCAATCTCAGACAAGCTTCCACATTTCATATTCAATGTCCTTTTGTTCTCCAAGCCAGCTACCTATCAGGTCACATTTATTATTATCAGACAGTGGAGAGCACGTGATGAATTCCCCCGAAGCAAATTAGAATGATTGGTGAGGAATATGATTCCTGCAATAGACCATTTATACAACATAAAAGAGATGTATGGACCTACGGTACGCAAGGTTCAGGTCCATCAACTTTCATCTGTCTTACATTTAGCTAATTTGACAAAACAAAAATTGCTGGATATTAATTGGATCAGTTAATGAATGCCGAATGAGGGTAAATGTTTGATACAAATATGCTTGAAGAAAATGAAACTGTTAATGGCCGCCGTAATGATCAAGAATGATAGAGGTTTAATCCTAGTTTTAATACAATCTGACTGAACTGTCATTTGCTTTTTGTAGTGCTAATGAAGGAGTTTGCATATTTGCATGAGGCACAAGTTGGGCGGCTGCTGGGCCATTTCTTCCACTCATCTCTATCATCTTAGTTGCCCCCCCAACAATGACTTAAAGTTTCCAACACAATGCCTCCTCTGTCATTTTCTATTCCCATTTGCTTTTTTATGGTAGTCTTAGCGTGGTCCTGTACACTTTCTCTCCTTTCACAGCCTACAAAGACATATCTATATTCATTGTATTGAGTAAACATACAGACAAGAAACATATCTCTAGTCATTATACAAGTGCAAATATGTAAAAACTTATGATGGTTGATCATATAGATGATATTTTATTCCAATAGTGGGGCTATACATGAAGAACAAGACTTTGTTCATTGAGTAATTTGTTGGAGTTTTCGTAGTAATAAGTTCTGTAAGAATTAACATGGTGAATAATGTCAAAAAAAAAAAAAAAACATCTTCATCTTTATACTTCTAGGATTTCAGGAATGGTAACTATAAGAATCACTGAAATAAAGCCTGTAAAGAAGGTGAATAGTAGCATTTAAAATTCCAATCCCTTTTGAAGTTTGATGTGATTCCAAGAATAGTATCTGCAGAAAAACCAGTAAACAAACAGTACTTAGCTGCTAACATACTCATGTCCGACACTCACACCGGAGTCCAAGTAACACATATGTACAAAGGAATTGGAAAAGAAAATAAGAGTAATATTGCTAGAGCTACCTGTTGATGTTGGAGACAAAATTAGTTGATCATTCTTAATGGAACCCCATATTGTACACATTGTAAAGACCTTGAGGATCCATGTTCCAAGTTGAAAAAGGTTGCAGCTGCTGCGATGAGTTTGAGCCAGTTTCAGAACACCATACATGAAATCAGGGAAAAAGGGTATTTAACATCATAAAAGCAGGAAACATTACAGTTATGGTGGATGAGCTGAGCGCTTGTTCTGGGATAGAAACAGAAGCAGTTGCAATTCCTTCAGTTGCTGTTAGGGGAGGATGCATTGTTTCATTTAACATACAACTTACAGCTTCTTTTTGCATTGGATTTAACTGAAAGCAGGTCAAATTGGGCATTGCTGGTAACTTAGCGGCTGCTGGAAAATTGGCGACGTAAGCAGGAAACTTCATTGCATGATTATTTAAGCACGAGTCAGTCGTAAAAGAAGTCACTTGTTGTAATTCATTTTCTCCAATAAACAGTGAGAAATGACAATTCTCGAGGCTGTTTTCTTACCTCTTTTATAGGCAGGTTTTCAACATTGAATTCAACACTTGAATTTAGAGCAGCGATTTTCATTGACAAGAACTGCAAGAATATTAAATTGCAACCTGATAAGTTAAACAGAAAGATGTAGTAAAATATTCAAGTCTAACAAGATCAATATGCATACCTCAACTTGTCTTTGGAGAGATTGAACATAGTTGATTATTTCATCAAGCATTCCAGCTTTCCCTGTGACCTTATTGCAACCAGGGACTAAATCTTGCAAACATTTCATCTTCTTACTGATCTTTTCCCTTCTGGCCTGTATATTAAAGACAGGTAAAGGCCATACCAGTTAAAATTACTAGTAATTTTCCTTAGCAATTACAACTCGAGACACAAAATTCGAACTTACTCTTTCTGCCAAGCTGTGACTGTCAGTAGCCTGGCCACGGCGCACCCTTACATGAATGTAATCCGGCTTCTGAACCTCACAAGCCTTGGAATTCTCCTTTGAAGAATTCCTGGAAACTTGTGTACTGCATTTTGTTTTCACCTCAGATTCCCCTTCCACTTCACCTTTGATCCTCTTATCTTTGCTTTTATGGTCTGCAACAACCTGCACATCAAGAATGACACTACATATTGAACTGATTTGATCTAGTAATTCACATGAGTAAACAATTCATACATGTTTTGCTTTCCTTAATCAAAGAAAAACCTTATCATCGTATTGATTAAATTTATTCAGAAGCTGATAAATTCATTCTTCAAAGTGAATAAATTTGGAGTGAAGACAAAGTCAGAAACCTCAGCTTTTCTCTTGGTAAAACTCTCTCTGCTGCCACTGCCAGTGGTGGATTCCATTTTCTCCAAAATCATATCCTCTCTTTCCTCTTTCATAGCAGCAGCATGGAAAGCTGTCATCTGACAGCTAGAAGTCCGAGAAATACAGTAACCGGGAGCAGCATCAGGCGGCACCAAATTCAACTTTTCACTGTCACCAAACTCTGGTCCTCCACCCGCTGGAAAGTAGACAAATTCGTGAAAACCATCACCACCCAAATAAGCTTCTGGCCTTTTCAGCTCAACTATTGGTCCACTACCTAAATAACCCTGAAACAGGGGCACTGAACTTGCACATAATTCAAGGGGATAGGTTGCTTGTTGTCTGTCGAGCACTGTCACGTCCATCCCGTTATAGGGTACAGCTTTCCAGGGACTGCAAACTGGAAGGAGGAGAATGAGATTCTTTTGCTTTCCTCTCTAAAGATTTTGAGCACCCTGGTCGCCTAAGTTGAAGATGAATTTGTAAAGGATATATAATAATAATAAATTATATATAAAGAGAAGGATTTGGGTAGAAGAGAGGCAAAGAATCAGAAAAGAATGTAAGCCATTAACGAGAGCTTGTGGCCTATGGGACCCAGTGACATAAACGCCATGTGAGAATGTCAGTTTATAACAGAAAACGGAGAGGTTCCCTCCAAAGGGTTTCGGGTAATCTTTTCTAGGTTTGTTGAAGGTAATTCAATTTGAAGGTGAGGGTGATATTTGGAGGCTTCCCACCTGCAGATTAAGATTTTTGATTTGGTGAGTTTTCAACGTCTCCAAAGTCTTTGGCTCTAAACAAAATAAACAATCAAATCAAGTTGTTTGATGAACCTTCTATTAAAGTATTAATTAATTTCCTTTTTTAGAAAAATAATTCTAGTTTGATAATATTAATATTATTTTTTTGATAAATATCAGGAACAGCACAAGAAATGACAGAATTTTTAATCACCGTAGTCGATTAGTTTTATCAGGAACAGGGAAGAAAACAGGAGAGCAAGCCTACACGATGTCGTTATACTCAGGAACAGGACAAAAACAAGGAGAGCAACCGTTATGCACGGAACAGCCAAAATTAGTTTGATCAGGAACAGGAAAAAAGAAAAGGAGATACGGAACAAAAGGGAGTAAATCAAGCAAAAACGGCGTCGTTGTACACAACAAGCAATAACGCTTGAGGGATTCCGACCTAGAATTAAGGTTGGCCATATGCAATAGCCAACTAAGCTACTCCAGCTTTTTTTCATTTTTAGTTTTGACTGAGGTTAGGAAATGTGAAAATGGAGAAAGTAACTTGGTTTTCCTGTATTGCTCCTCCAGATTTAGATAAAAGAAAGCCAAATCTCAACTTATCTATTTCAAGTTTTACATAAACAAATCAGTTTTTGAATCCGGATAAAGCCTAAGTGCAGCAGCAAGCAAGTAAATGTTTCTAACGTTTCAAAGCAACCGGCATGCAAAGATACTTTGCAATATCCTGTGACTGATTCGGGGACAAACCTGCTTAATATGTATGCACTTCCACAGGTATTTATATGGGTTTTTTTTTATAAAGCTTATGGGCTGCTTAATAAAAAAAAAAACTCTTCAATTTTCAAGGCAAATTATATTTGCATGGGATATATTGAATGGATTCTACGAGTGACCCACCGACAACGTGTGACAATTTAAGGCAGAATATAAACAAATCCCCCGACCAGCTTTTTCTTTTCATCTAAGAAAGAAACTCACGTCACATGACACATGACAGCAAGAATCTTCATGTTCTATTCTATACTTGAAGTTTTTATTCAAAGAGCTAAAAATGAAGATGATAAGAGGAGTTTCAACTTTTTCATTACCATATACTTGCACTAGAGATGCGACTATAGGTTTATATTTTTCAACTATATCTTTTTATAATAAAGTTGAGTGTCTTAAAAATTGTTTGAAGGTCTAATTAAAGATATCACTTTATTTAAGATTCGATTCAACTCAAATTCAAATTTTATTAAAATTCAATTTTACTTCCGAAGGTATTACGCTTAAGAAAACCACTTATGTTTAGTTTGTTTCTTGAATACCAATTTTCACTATTATATTTACTTAAATTAGGAGGAGATGGATTCAATGATGGGCTCTTTTGTTTCCTTATAAATTTTCAAGAACTTCACGGTAGATTAACCGTGAGCTCACTAATAACGGGACAAAAGAAGGAAAAAAAAAGACACTATAACACTAACAATTTATGCAGATAAGATATAGTTTCTAAATCTAAGGGCCCAGATATAGTTAGATGTAAAATAAATAGCTTGAATAATGGGGTATAAGTGATATTGGACCGGAAGGCTGATTATTAAGTAATTTTAAATCCAAAAGAAAATTATTTGACCTAACAGACCCATTTATCTGAGGCATAAAATATTTTTATTCTGTCCTTGTAAGTGATGGTAGGGTAGACCATGCGTAGGGTATGTTGAAAGGAGGTTCACCAACTTCATGTGGGTATGTCTCCACAAGATTTGACCATGAAGGCTCCTCATTAAGTAATGGTGAATATCTATTAATCTCACTCCAAAACCCCACCATTATTGGCTATTGTTCCTTGCCAACTCATTGAAGTAACCTACCAATGATCGAAAACTTGCCCATCAAGTTCTTTTTAATTCTGTTTCTGCAATATTCAGATCTATGATTGCAATTACTGACCTTAGCTCTAACTGGACCCAAGTTCAAAATGGGTCCATCAATTATAATAAACTTTAAAGAGAGGAAAGCATGCAATCGGATATGAACTTATCATCTCATCTATACAAAAGTCGAATATATAGCTATCTTCCATTAACTAGGCTTCAATTTCAGCCACTTAACATTGACAAGTTAAAAGATATTGTCAGGTTTGGGAATGTTTTCTTATTGGAATTAAGTGTACACACAAATTTTCTATTCAAATATGATTTCAAAATTTCGTCACAAATCAAAAAAACTTTTTTTATTAAGTTTTAGGTATAATTTTCAATGTTTTAAAAACAACATTTTCCTTTTTCAGGCAAAAATTCAATTAAAAAATTATCAGAATTGATATTGAATGAACGTGATTTGTTTCAAAGATTGTCTAATGTTGATCTTAAAAATAGATGTGAAAAGATGCTAAGATGCTTAATTAAAAATATGATTTGATTTAGATTTAAAGGTCAATTGAGACTTGACTAAAAATAGAATTTTCTTTTTTTTTTTTTTATAAACCAAATCAGAATAGAGCGTGTAATAAGGTAATTTTGCCCGGGCTGAAATAAACCAGAATAAAAAATAATAAAATAAATAATAATGTTTTTAAACAGTCCATTTAAGAATACCCTTTACAGTGGCCCAATACCCAGCAACCCAAACTAAAGCTAAGCCCAAACCCGAAAACACCACCAGACCCAATCCTGGACAGGCTACCCTACCCAGAACCCAGACTAGGCCCAAAACATTTTAGCCCAACACTAAACAGTTTCGACCTAGGGTTTCCCTAGGCGCTGCAAGCCCCAGCAAACACCCCAGCCTTCGCGCTGTAACCCACGCCAGCCCTCGGTCACGCCGCTATCAACGCCGCAATTCGCGCTTAGCCACCGTCGAGATCTCTGCTCCTGCACAGAAAAGGAAAGAACAGCGAGCATGGCAACATTTTTTTTATTATTTTAATTTTTACTTTCATTTCAAAGGCTATAAAAAGCCTACAAGAATTTGTAAATGGATACACGAAATATACACACAGATATTCAGAGAAAAAAGAAAATAAAAACACAACAGAGGTGATTTTCGAAAGTTTATTCGCGTTTCTTTTTTTTTTATTTATTTTTTTATATAAAATGCTACTAAAATAAAAAGACGGATTATACCTTTCGACTTGCGCTAAAAAGGGCAAAATTTCGGACCTCCGGCCGTTGTATGTGGCGTCGCTACGGCGGCGCGTGGGGTACACGTGCGTTAGGCCATCATCGGAGCCTTAATCGGACCCTGGCCTCCGGCCGTGGGGGAAACCCAGAGAGCATCTGTTTTGATTTTTTTTTTAAAAGGTGTATGAAATGAATTTTTGGGGGATATTTTTAGCTTATATAAGTGATCTATACGGCGTTGTTTTGAAGATAGCCCCTTAAAACAAAAACGACGTCGTTTTTCTCTATAAGATCCGCGCGTTGACCGTAGAACCCAGGTAGGATCCGCGCATTTTTTTATAAACGGGCAATTTGCCATTTCAGTCCCTTCATAATTTTATTTGTTTTAATTTCATCCAATTCAACATTTTCTTTATTTTTAAATTAGCCTTGAAGGTTTGTTTACATTCCAATTTAGTCCTTTCGGGCTACATTAAAGTTTAAATTTATTACGATGCCGTTTTGAAATTTGGCATAATTGCCATTTTAACCCCTGTGATTTAATGCGCGTTTTAATTTAGTTCTTTTATATCTGTTTTAATTGCTATTTTAACCCCAGTTTCTTTGTTTTATTTATCCTTTTATTTTATATTATATTTAATTATTTCCTTATATTATTAATTTATTAGTAGTACGAAATCCATATATATATATATATATATATATTATATGTGTTATCTTTATATATATTTAATTATATATTATTTGGTTTAATATAATTTATATATTATTTATAGTTTATATTATTTATTATATTATATTTTTAAATTTGTATATATATATATATTATATGTGTTATCTTTATATATATTTAATTATTATTATATTATTTGGTTTAATATAATTTTGATCGTTATTTTATGCGATGTCAAAGTCTTAAAATTTATATAAAGAATGATCAAACCTGGAAACTAACTATGACAATGATTTGAGGCAAGCGCATCTATCAAACAGTAGTATAGTTAAGGCAAGACCAGAATGTCGAACCCAAAGGAACCAAAAGTACTAATACTAACTCTCTTTTTATTATCTAGCCTAAGAATTAAGGGAATTGTTTATCTAATCTAAAATTAATTAACTACTAAACTAAAGACTCTAAGACAAAGAAGAATGAAATTGGAGAATAACTTTTAGGCAAAAACCAATTGATTAAGACGACACCCAAGGAAGAATCCACCTAGACTTCACTTGTTATCTAATTCTGAACCAGACGATTTATTCATTTGACTTGATCCGTAAGATTCCCTAAGTTATATTAATCCCTCTCTCGAGGCGACTAACGTCTAACCCTAGGTTGATTAATTGAAATCTCTTTCTAATTAAAACCCCTAGAATTGCATTAACTCGATCTATGGACTCCCATATTAGGTTTCACCCTAATCCGGCAAAATCTCGTCACCCTATCTCTAGGCGTGCGATCAACTCCTCTTAATTATACTAGATCTACTCTTAGGTAGGGACTTTTGCTCCTCCACCTAAGCACATCACACTTGAATTAATATCCCGAAAATATCAACACAAGAATTAAGAACACATAATTAAGAACAAATCAAATATTTATCATATAGTTTAGCAAACGATAACAAGATTCATCTTAGGTTTCATCCCCCTCAAGTATCTGAGGGTTTTAGTTCATAACAATGAAGGAAAACATCTCAGAAGAAAAGATAAAACAAAACATAAGAAATCCCTAAAACCCCCTGAAAGAATTGAAGGAGAGATCCTCCGTCTTGAGTATAACTCCAGCTTCTTGAGATGGATCAACTGGCTATCTTCAAGTAAATCTCCACAAATCTGCCCTCTTTGGCCTAGCTGGACGCCCCATGACTAAAGCCCTGGGTTCCCCCCTTTTAAGTCATACTTGGGGTGTTTATATAGGCTTCTGAATATGTTTCTTTGCCCCTAAGTATCCTAATCTGAGTGAAACTCTTCTTTCCCACGGCAGGGACACGCCCATGGCACACGCCCGTGTAAGTCGTGGTCAGTCCGTGTGGATTTTGTGGTATGGCCTATTTACTCCGTTTTGGGCCCGTTTTCCGTTCTTTTTGTTCTCCTGTGTTCTCCTGAGTATAAAACATGAAAATAAAGGATTAAGAGCACCAAATTGTGTAATTCAAGGCTTAAATCATCCAAAAGCATGCTAAATATGGGCTGAAAATATGTTACTTTTACGGTTTATCAAATACCCCCACATTTAAGCTTTTGCTTGTCCTCAAGCAAAATTCTCAACTCACAATTAAAACAAACTTTGTAGATTCATAATATTCATCAATAATGTTTTGTCATAATTCGAAGATAATTCATACATGGATAATTCAACTCAAAGGGTCCTAAAGATTCAAACAATCAAAGTCATACATTTATAGCCCGAAAACATTATGTGTTTCCCCTTACCTAATTAATTACCTCTGATTCAAAATTGACAAGAGTTGACATCCTCACAAAAGATTCACTCAAATCACTCAAAGTGTTTTAAGGTTTAGAATAAAGCACTCAAAAGTCGAACATGAAAAGTTAATCACATAGGCTTGCATGAGAATCAAATCTCCACCACTATAATATGAGATGATACACAAATCAAAAGGTCTTTAACAGGGTTGTAATGGGACTTGGGTTGAAGGTATGGATATAGGCTGAATTAAAGGGTTAGAATCGAGATTGACCTGATAAATTACCTAACTGGAAAAATGAATTAATCTTAAATAATTACATCAATTGAAAGCTTGTAGTACTAATAACATGAGCTTCTTCTTCAATAATTGGAATTTAAACGTATAAGCTCATTTAATCATATAACTAATATTGAATATACTTTGATTTTTTTAAGAACAAATCAAATATTTAATAAAGGATGAATTTACTACTGAAATAAAAATCATAGTTAGGCAACTGATTAAATCAAATCTCGATAAAAAGGTAGTCAAAAGGAATGGTGATAACAAATACAAAGGGTTTTGGGTTAATATTAGTGGGTGAGTCAATAAAAAGGGTTGTTAGGATCAACGTGGTTCACTAGGGGTTAGTTGTGAAGGTAGGCTTTTTAGTGGAGTAAGTGCGTTAAAACCTAGGTGCCTTTATCATCTCTGTATATCAAATCAAAGGTGTGGTCTTAACATGTATAATCGAAGCAAGTTCTAGAATAACAAATCAATGTTGACACACTCATAATCAATAAAGTGAGCAAGAAAAAGAATATATGCTCTATAAGGCTCAAAATCTCACAAAAATTATGGGTATTTGATATCAACCTCGTAAATTTTAAACTTCAAGGTAATAATTAGATTCAGGTAGACAACCTAACAAATTTTAAATTTCTGAAAAATAGACTTATTATGCTTGATTCTCTAGTGTCTTAAAGTTTAATTATCAATGCATAATTATCAATGACTTAATCCAAAACATATCAACAAAATCATAAATCAAAGGAAATTTGATTTTAATCATAATATGAGAAACTTACTTTAAGACAAGATATCATTCAGGGATTTGAGAATAATGCTGAAAGTTAGGCACTTTCTTGAAATAAATATTCACCCCCACACTTAAGATGTACATTGCCCTCAATGTACAAAGATGGATAATATCAATATAATAATGGAAATCAAAAGAGAGGGGAAGAAGTGAAACTTCCCTGTATTATGGATGATATTCTTAGAGGGTATTCCATGACGAATATGATGACTAGGTATATGTGATGTTTTTGTTCCTTGAGTGGTACATTAAATCTATTTAAGCTGCGAAGTCATCAATTAAATTTAATGAATGGATGTCATTATGGAGACTTAGGGTTAGATAGCCAATGATAAAGTGAGATCAATAGTACTAATGAGATTTTCAAGTCTTTAGACAGTAGACTAAAACAGAATCAACATAAATAAATGTAGAAATAAAGATAAAGGAGAAAAATAAAAAGAAAAAAAAATAAACGTAAAAAAAAAAGACTCAGAAGTTCTCTGCATCAGCTGGGTCTTGAGGTGGTGGTGGCGATGAGATATGAAGGTGATGACAGATCTGCTGAAGAATCGCATCAATGCTGTCGAATCTTCGAGCGGTGTTTTTGAATTGCTGCGTACAGTAATGCTCGAACTGAGTGAGACGTACAGAAATGTTTGCGAGTGAAACAGCCGAATGAACTGTCCGATGGCTCTGATGTGGTGCTTCCTGTGGTGAAGGAACATTTTCAGCAACGTCCTCAGGCTCCTCCTCGTCGATGGTGGGTGCTAGGCTATATTGGGGGGTCTGTCCCTCGTCGACGTTGAATCATCTGCATGTGTAACATTATTTGGATGCCCTGTGGGGTTATTTGACCTATCAGTGTAAGGGAGGAGGTTTGATCGTCGGTGTTGAGGAGCCCGAAATATTTAGCCAAGCGTGTGATGTAGGGCCCCATAGAGATGACTTCTCTCTTGTGTTGCTCAGTCTGGTGTTGAATGGCGCGAGCTAAGAAATAAGCCAAGCCGAAAATGTACTCGTTCGCCATGCACCATAGGAAGTAAGCGTCGTGAGTGTTGACGATGCTGGTAATCTCTCGCCGACCTGTCAGTGTATGAGCTAAAAGCGCGTGTATGTACCTCAGGGATGGGACAAGGGCCGTCGCTTTGGAGCGACTAGGGTCATACTTGTTGTTGTTAGGAGCTTTGTTGTAAAACATCTTACGGGGGTTTTGTGGGTATGGCGAGAAAGCTCCGAGAGATCATGTTCCTCCATGAATTCATCGTTATAAAGTCCCAATGCGGCCCCAAATTGTGGTACATTCAGTTCTCGTATGATACCTCCGAATCGGAATTGGATTGTACCGAGGTCATCGTGTTGTGACATCACTGTCTGAAGATGAAATGTTGAGCAGAGCTCCAGAATGAGCTCTAAGTAGATAGGTTCGATGATGTTGAAGAACTGGTTCCAAGGGTCGGTAGTTAGTAGAGCCCGTACGTCGTCGGCTATTTGGACCTGTTCCAATGCAGCCCAATCAATACATCTCCCTGTCCCGAGTGGTCACGTCCGAAGTATCTTGTAACAATCCTCTTGAACACCTTGAGGAAAGCGTAGGAATAGGTGGCGCACTTTCGAGGTTGCACTAGCTGATGAGGAACCGGGTCCCTTTCGTTTTTTATAACTAGGGACTGCGGTTTTCTTGCCTCGGGATGATGACATTGTAGGCCTGAAAAGAACTGATAAGTAATGATTCAAGTATATTTCCAACCAAAACATATATCAAGGGCTTTGATCAGTGTCTAAAATATACAAAGGCTAAACTTATAATGAGTTGAATTAATCGTGTTTAGCAGGAGCAAGAATTTGACAAATAAAGATTCTATCTAATCCTAAGCATTAGTCAAACTAAGATGCAATGGCTACATCAAAATAATAGGACTGCCCTAATATTAAACGTAATTAAATAGATAAAATTGTAAGTCTAAAATAGTTAAATAAAGGTAAATGTGACAGTGAGGTGTGACCGGTGGTGGTAACGGTGTGTTTTGGCGAAGCACGGGCGTGTAGGGGCGAGCCACGGACGTGTGCTGCAACTCGATGGGGAAACACGACAGTGGAAGACCTTTGGGCAGGCGTGTACTCCATTGGCATGGGCGTGGACTAGTTTTTTAATTGGTAAGTGAAAGAGGGAGGGAGATAAAGACTCGGGAAAGTCAAGGGTGTGGGTTTGTTTGATGGTGGCTGGAGTGGGGTAGAGAGGTTTGAGGAAGACGGTTGGGGTTGGGAGTTTGGGGGAGAGTTTTGGAGAAAATGGGGGCTGTGTTATTTAAATAGGGAAAGGTGGCACGGGCGGTTGGCCACGCCCGTGTCTCTTTTATTCAGCCCGTGCTTTTCGTGATTTTTAAAATTGGGTGCGTTTGAGATGTTTCCCATGCCCGTGCTCCTTGGGCGTGTGCTGTTATGTTCGCTTCTCCCACGCTCGTGCTCATGTTGCCACTCCCGTGTGCAAGTAGTCAGTGTCGCACACGGTTGGTAGGCACGGGCGTGGCTCATGCCCGTGCTGGTTTACTCAGAATAGAACACGGTTTCATCACACAGCCGTGGTCTATTATCGTAGCCCGTGTAAAATTTTTCTTCTTCATCTCAGCACGCCCATTTTTTATCCCATGGCATCCACACGGCCACAGGTACGCCCGTGTGCAAGGCTGTGTGGTGGGGGAAACCTGCGCTTCACTGTATTGGTTAGTTTGGGTTAGGTGTTAAAAGGAAAAAAATAAAATTAAAAAAAATTAAAAATATGAAAATTAACGGGGTTAGTGAAGTCAGTGCTCGAGTTGCCTCTCGAGAAGCACTCATTTAAAGTCTTAAGCTAGACTCACTCCATTTTCATTACTAAAAGAAGGTTCACGGAGCTGAAGCTCATCTTTTAATTCCTTGAAATCTTCACCATTATAAAGTTTCAGTCGGTGGCCATTTACCTTGAATGTTCCTTGAGTTGGGTGGGTTACCCCGACTGTGCCGTAAGGAAAAATAGTTTTGATCACGAATGGGCCTGACCACCTTGATTTCAGCTTCCCATGAAATAGTTTGAGTCTTGAACTGTATAGCAGGATCAAGTCTCCTACTTCGAATTGCTTTGATTGTTTTAATCGAGCATCATGATGTCGTTTTGTTGCCTCCTTATATAGTCGTGAGTTTTCGTAGGCCTCAGCTCGCCATTCATCTAATTCATTCAACTGCATCATCCTCTTTTCACCTGCAGTTTTAAGATCATAATTCAAGAATTTTATAGCCCAGTATGCTTTGTGCTCTAACTCAAATGGTATATGACAACTTTTCTCGTAGACAAGTTTGTATGGGGATGTTCCCAAAGGGGTTTTGAATGCTGTTCTATAGGCCCATAAAGCATCATCTACTTTTAATGCCCAATCTTTTCTGTTTGATTCAACTGTTTTTTCTAGGATTCGCTTAAGCTCTTGATTTGCTACTTCCACTTGCCCACTGGTTTGGGGATGATAAGGGGTAGCAGTTCAGTGGTGTACTCTATAGCAGGCCCAATCTGCACGGGCCCATACCAAAAACAAAAAATACAAAAATAAACAGTCCCAAATAATAAATCAAATCAGTCCTTTACAAAACAGTCCATTAATAAAAAACAATCCAGTTTCAGCCCAATTTACAAATTAACCCCACTAGCCCTAAACTATAGCCTAAACTAAAGACCCAAAATTCCGGGGCCCAAATGGCCCAACATCTTAATTTTTTCAGAAACCCTAAGGGTTTCTGGAATTTTCCAGCGCCGCAACAGTCTCCTTGGCATGTGCCTCCACACGCGCCGCTGCCCGCTCTTCCACGCCAGCGCATATCCTCCGTACGTGCCACGTCCACGCCTTCGCACTACGATGGTCGTACCTGCACTACGACAACAAATAGCAACAAAGAGAAACAAGAAAACAGAAAAATAGTTGGATTTTTTATTTTTTTTATTTTTGATTTCTGCTTTAAAAAGCCCGAAATCAACCACTGTAAGATCTGGGGACAATTTCCATGATTTACGAATACATTGAATACAAGAAAAGAAAAATCAGATCGAAAAAAAGGTCTCTGCTTCTTCTTTATTTTTTCTTTTTTTCCTCTCTTCAAGTCGCTTTTTATATACGTATAAATATTTTTTACTTCTATCCTTTTCGAAAATATATATAGTATCATCAATATCCCCCTGATTATACTCTACCACACGTGCAAGCACTACTTGAAGTGACTGTACAAAGGCCATATGTCACGACCAGGCCTCAACAATTCCAAGTTGATGCTTCAGCAAACCCCCAAACTGGCTTAGGTTCAGGAAATAATCCAATCATTACTAATGTCCCTGATTTGGATGAAATAGCTGAAGGAGAGTGGACAAAAGCAGAATTGCCAAAACAGCTATAAGATAGATATAAACGGTTAAAAGAGAAGTTTAAAGCGATCGAAAGTGCTGATATCTATTACGGAATTGATGCCAAAGATTTAAGCTTGGTCCCAGGTTTGGTGCTCCCATACAAGTTCAAAATACCTGAATTTGATAAATATAATGGGACAAGTTGCCTCGAGGCTCATATTACTATGTTTTGTAGGAATGGCGGGGTACATTAATAATGACCAACTGTTAATCCATTGCTTCCAGGATAGCCTGGTAGGAGTAGCAGCCAAATGGTATAGCCAGTTGAGTTGTGCCAGAATTGGTTCATGGAGAGATTTAGCCTAAGCATTCATGAAACAGTACAGTCATGTGACAGACATGACTCCCGACAGAATTACTCTTCAAAACATGGAGAAAAGGGCGAATGAAAGTTTTATACAGTATGTGCAGCGGTGGAGAGAGGTTGCCATCTAAGTCCAGCCACCACTTCTAGAGAAAGAGACCACAATGCTCTTTATTAATACACTAAAGGCCCCGTTTATAACTCATATGATAGGGAGCGCTACAAAGAGCTTCTCAGACATCGTAATGACTAGAGAAATGATTGAGAATGCCATAAAAAGTGGAAAGATAGATGCTGAAGAAAGTGCCAAAAGATCAGCCCCGAGAAATAGGGAAAATGAAGTGAACAGCTTGAGCAAGCGTCCCAAATTAGTCACTGTAGGTCAACTGAGGGCTGTGACCACTGGCCATCAGGGCTTATCAAGACAAGAATCCAGTACAAAGCAACTCCAGTTTACACTGACCCCAATGACGTACAAGGAGTTATATCAAACCCTATTCGATGCACATGAGGTGGCTCCTCACTACCCGAAACCGATGCAACCTCTATATCCAAAATGGTATGACCCAAATGCCCAGTGCGAGTACCACGCAGGGGTCATAGGGCATTCGATAGAAAATTTCCTTGCTTTCAAGAAATTGGTGGAAAAATTCATCGGCATGGGTATTGTGAAATTAGATGACACGCCAAATGCAGAAATATGAGCCTGGGAGTGTTTTGAGCAATAGGACTGTGGAAGAGACATGTATTTTTAAGGCTAATCTAGAGTAATATTCGAAACACACATTGCTTTCAGCCTAGAGGCAATAAGAGTCATTTTATGAAATAGGCTCGTGTTTAGAATCTTTATTTCAATAAAAAACATCTTTTTGAGAAAATATATTTCCATTCTTTCTATTCATAGATTCTTTTGGTACTTTAGATTACTATTCAAATATTCTTTCATTCTTTATTCATGATCACACCATACAAATAATCATTCTTGAAATCAATTTTTTTGGAATTTACCTTCGTACCCACAATGGTCCCCATATATCAATGACATGGGCGACGCTGTTACGGACTCCCTTTTTGAATGAAATATGGGTCTAAGGGATCGCAGGACTTTGAAGATGATAGAAATTGTCACCTATCTTCTGATTTGTTAATACTGGATGAAAAACAGATCCTACGTCGTGAGGCAAGGAAGGAGATGAAGATCAAAGCCTAGCTCAATACAGAAATAAGATTTCTTACATGCGGGGCGTGGATGTTATCAAGCCAGTCTCATCAAAAGCTTCTGGCCAACATCGATTCATTTTCGTGGAAGTCAGTTACTTCACTAAGATGGTAAAAGTCGCTTCATATGCCAATATTGCAAAGTCGATAGTCATCAAAAAAGAGAAGAAAGAAAGACAGAAAGAATGCCGACACAAAAAATGTCAATAAGATCACATTTAACCGTACAAGGTCAAAAGTCTGCGATCTATTCAAAGATTAGGTGCCACATTAGTGCAGCAAGGGCAGCTAAAAAAAAAAACAAAAGATTAAAAAAGACCGAGACTTGTAAAGATTGGCATACAGAAGTTACTATTTACCCTCTATGCTCATCAAACATTGGCTAGGACTGTCACTGGATCAACACATTTCTCATTGGTTTCACCCATTAAAGTTGAAATTCCTTTTTTCGAGTTTTATCAGAACTGAAGTTGGATGAGGCAGAATGGATCCAATCTCGATCTGATTAATCAAATTTGTGAGGAAAGGTTAATAGCCATCCATTACAGTCAGATGATACAGTTTGCGACAACGAGGTTCATCCTAGAAAATTTCAAAAGGGGGCCTGATATTGAAGAAGATCCTTCATATACAAAAGGATTTCAGAGAAAAATGGAGGCCAAACTAGAAAAGACTTTATGTAGTGAAAAAGTCTGTCTTGGAAACATTGACCAAATAGATGGTAGGGATATGCCCAATTCGGTTAATTCAGTCAAGAAGTATTTCACTTAAAAAGAAGAAGAAAAAGGTATATTTAAAAAAAACAAAAAAAAGAAAGAAAAACTTCAATCAAAAAGAAAGAAAAAGGAGAGGCCAAGGTGAAAACCCGCAAAGGGCGCTTTGAGACCAAAGGGGATTTGAGTTGAAAACCTGAAAAGGGCGGCTCAAATTTTGATCAAAGGGGGCATACAGCAGTCTTGCTATGCTTGAATTAACAATGAAGAAGTATGCTACATCTTGGGGCATCGACAAAGTACTTTAGATCCCCTAAACACATGTCGAGCTTAAAATGGTCCTTAAGAAGTTTGAACAGAGAAGCTCAAGCGCCGATATTTGGGGCACCTAGTTTCTATCTTATCCATTTTGAATTTGCTATCTTTGATTACCCTATCCTTTTCAAGATACGTCTTTAATAAACTCCCTACGTAATTGTATTTGCTAGCTTTAATTAACTTGCTTGTTGCGAGCTATGCTCCCAATTAATTTCCTTCTTGTCCATGGTTATGATCTTTTTTCAAGCATTTTGCATTGAAATAACGATTAGTGGACTAATAATATTTTCATAAAATGAGTTTCGTATATTACTCTGGAAACTTCTGAATAATACAAGAACTTGAAATAGGACTATTGTTTAAAACTCACCAAGTTTAAGGAAGAGTCTAAACTGAGATTTTCTTTCTGAATTTTTTGTCAAAGATGGCGGTTGAAAAAAATGACAAGATATTGTGTCAGTAATACAATCCTGACGAAAAATGGGCAATGCTAACCCATGCGTAAAAGGGGAATCATTCTCGAAAAAATGATATTCCGCATTCATGCAAATATCATACATACAAATTTGGTTAGGTCACCCTGAGTGATCAGTTGATGGAACAAGCTACAGATCCTATACCTTTGAATAGAAATAGGATGGATTGAAGAACCAAATCCTACATTCTGGAGTTGCAGTGGGATGGATGGGAAAAGATTCAGATCTTATACCCCTAAGTTGATGAGATGAACCCTAAAGTTACAGTGGGGCAAATCTGTTGAGCAGTATATAATCATTTTCTCGGGTTTTTTACCAGCCGAACAAGATGGAATCATAATGCATCAGTGATAAAGCCTTAATAAACAATGAGTAATGACACCTTAAACTTTTAAAAAGGGATCATTCTCATGAAATTCTGCATTCATGCAAAACACATTTAGTTAGGAGCATTTGATTCATTCCGATCATTGCATCCTAATCATTATAAGAAATCATTCTCATGACATTCTACATTCATACAAATGTCATCCATAAGACACATCTATTTAGGGGCATTTGATTCATTCCAATCATTGCATCCTAATATTTGTAAAAAGACCATTCTCATGACATTCTGTATTCAGGAAAATATCGTCCATAATACATTTAGTTAGGAGTATTTGATTCATTCTGATCATTGCATCCTAACCATTTTGCATAAGCATAAACACAAAACTAATTTTACAAGATAGGTCCCCTAGAGGACGTTGTCGCAACATCGGTGAATTCGAATATCTTGCCTTCCTGAGTGAAACAGATTGAAGGTAGTAGATCTGGCAATCCTGAAGTTGTAGGAACAGATCGAAGCCATACAAGTCTTATTTCCTCAAAGTTCTAGTGGAGTAGGTTCAGGCTACAAATCCCTCCTCCCTAAGTTTACAATGAAGATCAGTCCGTATTTCTTTGAAGTTTTAGCAGAGAAGATTGAGGTTACGAATCTCTTCTCCCTGAATTTCTATTTCCTCGAAGTTCCAGTGGAGTAGGTTGAGGCTACAAATCCCTCCTCCTTGAGTTTACAATGAGGATCAGTTCGTATTTCTTTGAAGTTTCAGCAGAGAAGATTGAGGTTACGAATATCTTCTCCCTGAATTTCTATTTCCTCGAAGTTCCAGTAGAGTAGGTTGAGGCTACAAATCCCTCCTCCCTGAGTTTACGAAGAGGATCAGTTCGTATTTCTTTGAAGTTTCAACAGAGAAGATTGATGTTATGAATCTCTCCTCCCTGAATTTATATCTCCTTGAAGTTCCAGTGGAGTAGGTTGAGGCTACAAATCCCTCCTCCCTGAGTTTACGAAGAGGATCAGTCCGTATTTCTTTGAAGTTTCAGTAGAGAAGATTGATGTTACGAATCTCTCCTCCCTGAATTTCTATCTCCTCGAAGTTCTAGTGGAGTAGGTTGAGGCTACAAATCCCTCCTCCCTGAGTTTACAATGAGGATCAGTCCGTATTTCTTTGAAGTTTCAGCAGAGAAGATTGAGGTTACAAATATCTTCTATCTGAATTCCTATCACCTCGAAGTCCCAGTGGAGTAGGTTGAGGCTACAAGTACTTTATCCCTGAGGTTATTGAGGATTAACCTTTATTTCTGAGAAGTTTCAGTAAGAAGATCGAAGTTGTAAACCTCTTCTCTTTGAATTCCTATCACCTCGAAGTCCCAGTGGAGTAGGTTGAGGCTACAAGTCCCTTCTCCCTGAGGTTATTGAGGATCAACCTTTATTTCCGAGAAGTTTCAGTGGGAAGATCGAAGTTACAAATCTATTCTCTCTGAATTCCTATCACCTCGAAGTCCCAATGGAGTAGATCGAAGTTACAAATCTCTTCTCCCTAAAATTACATCAGAGTGGATCGAAGCGCTAGTTCTTATACCCCTGAAGATGCAATGAGATGGAATGAAGCTACTCGAAGAAGAAAAGCACTGAAAGAAGTTAAAGATTTGAAGACCGGACAAGATTGGCCATTCTTATAAGTCTTTGCTCCATTCTCGTTACACGACAACGAGCAAAGAGGGGCAGCTATAGCAGGCCCAATCTGCCCGGGTCCATATCAAAAACAAAAAATACAAAAATAAACAGTCCCAAATAATAAATCAAAACAGTCCTTTACAAAACAGTATTAATAAAAAAACAATCCAGTTTCAGCCGGATTTACAAATTAACCCCACTAGCCCTAAACTATAGCCCAAACTAAAGACCCAAAATTTCGAGGCCCAAATGGCCCAACATCTTAATGTTTTCAGAAACCCTAAGGGTTTCTAGAATTTTCCAGCGCCGCAACAGTCTCCTTGGCACGTGCCTCCACACGCACTGCTGCCCGCTCTTCCACGCCAGCGCACATCCTCCGTACTGCCACGTCCACGCCTCTATACTACGATGGTCGTACCTGCACTACGACAACAAATAGCAGCAGAGAGAAACAAGAAAACAGAAAAATAGTTGTATTTTTATTTTTTTATTTCTGATTTCCGCTTTAAAAAGCCCGAAATCAGCCACTGTAAGGTCTGGGGACAATTTCCATGATTTATGAATACATTGACTACAAGAAAAGAAAAATCAAACCGAAAAAAAAGGTCTCTGCTTCTTTATTTTTTTCTTTTTTTCCTCTCTTCAAATCGCTTTTTATATACGTATAAATATTTTTTGTATATACTATATATATTTTCGAAAAGGATAGAAATAAAAAAGGGAAAAGGGAGCATTTTACCTGGTTTTGAGCACCATTTGCGGTGGCTCCACGGCGGGCATGGCGGCGCTCGAGGCTAGGGACAAAACCCTAGCAAAGAAAGCAGAAAACCTTTCCCCTTTTTTTTGTTATAACACGGCAGAAATGATTTTTTAACAAAAAATTTCCCCTTTTATAGGCTCTGGGAACGACGTCGTTTTAGGCCTGTTTAAGTGGCCTCTAAACGGCGTCGTTTAAACCCCTCAACCTGCGCATTGAGCCAACCCAGGGAAGGATCCGCGTGTTTTCTGAAAGTGGTATATTTACCGCTTTGGTCCGTCCTTTTTTAAAGTTTCGCAATTAAGTTATTTTATTATTTTAATTTGGATCTGGAATTTGATTTCGTTGTCAATTGGGTCCCCATTTGGACGGCGCCGTTTTGGGGTAACGGCAGAATTGCCCAGTTGGTCCCTCGCTCATAGCGCGCGTTTCCATTTGATCCTTTTCCTTTTATTTATTCACGAATTCGCCCCCAGATTTCTGTTTTCATTTAAAATAGTCCCATGTTGTTAGTTTTGTTATTAATTTAATTAGTTTTAACATTATGTTCATTATTTTATTACTTTTATTGTTTTTTAATATTATTATTATTGTATTTATTATTGTTACTTTTCTTATTATTATTATTATTATTACTATTTATTATTATTATTATTATTATTATTATTATTATTATTATTATTATTATTATTATTATTATTATTATTATTAGTATCCCTATTTTATTATATATTGTTTATTTCGAGAGCATTCATATATTATTATTTTCATATATAAGTCATTTATATTGTTTTTTTTACATGTAATTTTGTAGATTAATATATTATATTGTACATTATTTACTTTGAATTTCTTCTTATATAATATATTTATTTTAAAATTCATTTATATTATTATGTATTAGTTATTTTCATTTTGTTTTTCTTTTATCTATTTCAAACTCTATTATGTGTTGCTTATTTGTAAATTTTCATTTATTTAATAGTGTTGGTATTTTCAAAATAGGAGTTGTGAGATTATTGTTTTTGTATAATTTGGATTGTATGTTCATATTATTATTTTTGTTATCCATTTGTACGAAATTGTATTCACATATTATTATCCATGATCAATATTATGTTTTTGCTTTTTCATTATCGAATAGTGATTGAATAAAAAGCATTTGGAGTCAATTTTTAAATATTCTTCAAAATAAGGCAATGTTTCGTGTTTGGAAATCAGAGAGATTGTGCCCTAACGTGCTGGGTTTCGGTTTTTCGTTTGACCAAATAACCGAATATTCTTTTAAGATTTCATTCATGTTTTCTTAACTCTAAAATAAGGCAATGTTAGTGTTTGGAAATCCGAGAGATTGTGCCCTAACGTGCTGGGTTTCGGTTTTTCGTTTGACCAAATAACCGAATATCCTTTTAAGATTTCATTCATGTTTTCTTAACTCTAAAATAAGGCAATGTTTGTGTTTGGAAATCCGAAAGATCGTGCCCTAACGTGTTAGGTTTCGGTTTTCCGTTTGACCAAATAACTAAATATCCTTTCGAAATTTCATCCACATTTTCTTAAATTAACAAAGGTAATATTTCGTGTTTGGAAATTCGAGAGATCATGCCCTAACGTGCTGGGTTTCGGTTTTCTGTTTGATCCCAAATAATGAAATACCCTTTTGAAATCTCAATGCATGAGTTTGAGAATTTTGAGATGATCTGGAATTTGAAGACTTAAATTGTTACATTCTAACGTGCTGGATGTGATATTTCATTCCTTCGGAACTAGAGAATCTTAATATTCAAATTCGAGTATCTTTGAATGGGTCGAAAAAGGTCATAGTTTTAAAATCTTTTCAAGTTTTTCGACATTAGGGCATTAATTAATCAATTTGGTACCAATTTTGGGCGTTGCGAGGGTGCTAATCCTTCCTCGTACATAACCGACTCCCGAACCCGTTTTCTTAGATTTCGCAGACCAAAATTATTGTTTTAATAAATCCAAAATGTTTTATTAAAATAATTCATCTCAAGGTGATCTGATCACACCTCGAATAAAAGATCGGTGGCGACTCCATTTTCATTTCTAAAGTCGATCCCCGTTTTTTCAAAATTCATAAAAAATGGTTTCGACATACTCCATATTTTCTTAAGATTTTATCGAATTGAGTATTGCAAAAGTGAGTACCCCTATCACTGATGATCGCTCTGGGTGTTCCAAAACAAGAGAAAAGTTTCTTAAGAAACTTTACTACAACTCTAGCATCGTTAGTAGGTAAAGCTTAGGCTTCCACCCATTTTGACATGTAATCTACTGCTACTAAGATGTATTTATTCCGAATGAGCTAGGGAACGGACCCATGAAGTTAATACCCCATACATCGAATATCTCACATGATAACATATATGTCTAAGGCATTTCATCGCGTTTAGAAATATTACCTGTTCTTTGGCATTTATCACACGAAGCGACATACCTGTTGGCATCTTTAAAAAGAGTTGGCCAATAAAATCCTGATTTGAGCGTTTTGTGTACTGTCTTAATCCCGTAGTAATGTCCTCTTGAAGGTCCTGAATGGCAATGTTCTAGGATCTTACTTGCTTCCGTCTTTGTAACGCATCACCGAATTACTTGATCTGCACATATGCGGAAAAGAAAGGGATCCTTCCAAAAATAGTTTTTCGCATCAACAAAGAATCACTTCTTTTGATGATGTGTTAACCTTTTTGGTAAGATGTTAGCAGCTAAATAATTTGCAATATCTGCAAACCACGGTACCTTAGAGTTGGTTATAGAAAAGAGTTGTTCCTCGGGGAACGAATCGTTTATCTCACTTTCGTCGAGCTCTTCAATATGTGGGTTCTCAAGCCTAGAGAGGTGATCCACTGTAAGATTTTCAGCTCCCTTCTTATCCTGAATTTCCAAATCAAATTCTTGTAAGAGTAAGATCCATCAAATGAGTCGAGGTTTTGCATCAGATTTAGTTAGGAGATAACGAAGAGCTGAATGGTCAGTGTAAACGACAACTTTAGATAATATCAAATACTGTCTAAATTTGTCAAATGCAAAAACTACAACTAGTAATTCTATCTCTGTGGTGGTGTAGTTTTCTTGTGCGGGCCTCAATGTTCTACTAGCATAATAAATTGGCTGAAAATGCTTGTCTCTTCGTTGTCCCAAAACTGCACCTACTGCAAAATCACTCGCATCACACATTAGTTCAAAGGGTAAATTCCAATCAGGTGCAATTATAATCGAAGCATTTATTAGTTTATCTTTGAGGATATTAAATGCATCTAAACGTTCCTGATCAAAATTGAAAGGAACATTTTTTTCTAGTAATTTTGTTAAAGGCATAGCTATTTTAGAGAAATCTTTAATGAATCTTCTATAAAATCCAGCATGTCCTAAAAAGCTTCTAATAGCCTTAACTGAACTAGGAGGAGGTAATTTTTCTATGGTTTCAATCTTTGCTTTATCTACCTCGATCCCTTTACTAGAAATTTTATGTCCTAACATAATCCCCTCTCTAACCATAAAGTGACATTTTTCCCAATTCAGAACCAGGTTTGTTTCCTCACATCTTATTAGAACTCGTTCTAAATTTTTAAGGCAAAGGTGGAAAGAATTACCAAATACCAAAAAGTTGTCCATAAATACCTCCATAATGTCTTCCACAAGTTCATCAAAGATGGCCAGCATGCAGCGCTGAAAAGTAGCAGGAGCATTACATAATCCAAAAGGCATTCTACGATAAGCAAACGTACCGTATGGACATGTAAATGTTGCCTTTTCTTGATCTTCAAGAGCTATTGGGATTTGGAAATAGCCAGAGAGTCCGTCTAAAAAACAGTAGTACAAATTCGCATATAATCTTTCTAAAATTTGATCAATAAAGGGCAAAGGGAAGTGGTCTTTTCTGGTGGCGTCGTTCAGCTTCCTGTAGTGAATACAAACTCTCCAACCTGTGACTGTTCTTGTAGGAATCAATTCATTATTTTCGTTGGCTACAACAGTCATGCCTCCTTTCTTTGGAACTACCTGCACAAGACTTACCCAAGTACTGTCAGAAATAGGATAAATTATTCCTGCATCTAGAAGTTTAATTACCTCAGCTTTGACAACTTCTTTCATATTGGGGTTCAAACGTCTCTGAGGTTGCACACACGGTTTATACTCATCTTCCATTAAAATTTTGTGAGTACAGAATGATGGGCTTATTCCTTTAATATCAGACATTTTTCATGCTATGGCTCTTTTATGTTTCCTTAGTACCTTTAGCAAATCTTCTTTTTCTTTGGGTCCTAGTTCTGAAGAGATGATTACTGGAAGCGTAGAATTATCCACTAGGAAAGCGTATTCTAAATGTTTTGGTAACTGTTTTAATTCTAATTTGGGCGGTTCATCAACAGAGGATTTCTGTTTTTGTTCGTCATTGATTTCAATATCCTCTATTTTCATCTGTCTAGGATTTAATTCATTGATATCGTCATCTATCCCCTCTCCTTGTGAATGACACAGTTCCATCGTGTCATTGTGTATGATTTCCTGCAAAGACTCTTGAAAGATTTGATCAGTGGCATCAACAAAGTAACAAGAATCATTTTGTTCTCTTGAATATTGCATGGCATCATAAATTTGGAACTCAATTTCCTTATCGCCTACCCTTAGTGCAAGTTTACCATCACCAACATCAATGACAGCCCTAGCAGTAGCTAGAAAGGGTCGTCCCAAAATTAAAGGTACCTCTACGTCCTCATTCATGTCAAGCACAACGAAATCAACATGAAATATAAATTTATCTACTTTTACCAGAACATCTTCGATAATTCCCCTAGGATACTTAACAGATCTGTCAGCTAACTGAATACTCATCGTAGTGGGTTTTGGTTCCCCGAGACCAAGTTGCTTAAACATTCTATAAGGCATTAGATTAATACTGGCACCTAAATCAACTAATGCTTTCTCTATGCTCAAACTACCAATTAAACAAGGAATAGTGAAACTCCTTGGATCTTTCAATTCGGTTGGCAGCTTGTTTTGGATGATAGCTGAGCTTTCTTCATTAAGTTCCACTGTTGAAATTTCCTCGAACTTCCTCTTATTTGTTAGAAGCTCTTTTAAAAATTTTGCATATGTTGGCATCTGCGAGATAGCATCAACAAAAGGTAAGTTAATATGTAGTTGTTTGAAAAGTTCAATAAATTTACCATATTGTGCATCTAAGCGGTCTTTCTTCAATTTTGCTGAATATGGGATTGTTGGTTTAATTTCCTCACGAGTAGGGGTTATCTTTGTCTTATCAGTTTCATGTGGTATCTCTTTCTTCGTTTCGATTAACTCCCTTCCACTTCTTAGCATCACTGCCTGTACCTGCTCCATTTCCCTAGGTAAGCTTTCTGATCGTGTTTCAAAAACTGACTTAGTGAGTTGCCCGATTTGATCCTTGAACTCCTGTGTCAATGCCTCAAGTTTCGTTTCTATATTCTGGAAACGTGTTTCTGTGGCTGCCATGAATTTTGTTAGTATCTCCTTGAGGTTTGGCTTCTTTTCCTGTGGGTAGGGCTGTTGTTGGAAGTTTTGGGATGGTTGCTGTCTTTGATTTCCTTGGCCCCCTATGAGAAATTGGAGTGGTTCTTCTAACCTGGATTATAAGTATTACTATAAGGTTTATTGTTAGATCGGAAATTGTTACCCATATAGTTCATCTGTTCGCTCTCCATGCCCTGTCCGTAGGGTGGGTACTCAGGATTCGCCACTCCTCCACTTGCGTCGCACTGCATAACTGGATGTGCCTGCGAAGAACCGTATAAACCATCAAATTTTTTATTTAGCAACTCTACCTGATTTGATAATATGGTTACTGCATCGAGGTTGAAAACTCCGGCTACTTTGGCTGGCCTTGTCCTTGTAACTTGCCACTGATAGTTATTCAATGACATCTCCTCTATAAACTCGTAGGCCACTTCAGGAGTCTTGTTGTTCATGGTTCCACCGGCGGCTAAATTGATTAGTTACCGTGTTGAAGGGTTCACACCATTGTAAAAAGTTTGGACCTGTAGCCACAAAGGTAATCCGTGGTGTGGGCACCTCCTCAACAAATCTTTGTATCTCTCCCATGCATCGTAAAGTGTCTCTAAATCCATCTGCACAAAAGAAGAGATATCATTCCTCAATTTGGCCATTTTGGCCGGTGAAAAATATTTTAATAAAAATTTTTTGGTCATTTGGTCCCATGTAGTGATTGACCCTCGTGGAAGAGAATGTAACCATTGTTTGTCTTTATTCCTCAAAGAAATGGGAAATAACCGAAGACGGATGGCATCATTAGAAACGCCATTTATTTTGAAGGTATCACAGAATTCTAGAAAATTTGCTAAGTGTGTATTAGGATCCTCATCCTGCAAACCATCAAACTGAACAAACTATTGTATCATCTGTATAGTGTTAGGTTTCAGTTCAAAATTATTTGCAGTAATAGTAGGCCTAACAATACTTGACTCAGTTCCTGTTAAACTAGGTTTAGCATAATCATACATAGTTCGATGAGCATGATGTTCGGCCATCTCTAGAGGTGGTGGATTATTCTCAGCCATCTCTTCGGTGGTACTGATTTCGGCTTCTTGCTATTATTCTATGTAGTTTAAGCTTCGCCTTATTTCTCTACAATTTCTGCGAACGGTACCTTCAATATCACTGTCGTAAAGTAGGGGTCCTGTCGGGTTTCTTCTAGTCATAAACTAGAGATACCTGAAAGGAGTGAAAGAAGAAAATTTAGAAAAGTTAAAGATAAAATTTAATTGTAAAATTAAAATAAATATGGCTAAAGTAATAAAAAATAAAAGTTTTTAATATTTTAGTTCCCCGGTAACGGCGCCAAAAACTTGATCGTTGTTTTATGCTATGTCAAAGTCTTAAAATTTATATAAAGAATGATCAAAACTGGAAACTAACTATGACAACGATTTGAGGCAAGCCCACCTATCGAACAGTAGTATAGTTAAGGTAAGACCGGAATGTCGAACCCAAAGGAACCAAAAGTACTAATACTAACTCTCTTTTTATTATCTAGCCTAAGATTTAAGGGAATTGTTTATCTAATCTAAAATTAATTAACTACTAAAATAAAGACTCTAAGACAAAGAAGAATGAAATTGGAGAATAACTTTTAGGAAAAACCAATTGATTAAGACGACACCCAAGGAAGAATCCACCTAAACTTCACTTGTTATCTAATTCTAAACCAGACGATTTATTCATTTGACTTGATCCGTAAGATTCCCTAAGTTATATTAATACCTCTCTCGAGGCGACTAACGTCTAACCCTAGGTTGATTAATTGAAATCTTTTTCTAATTAAAACCCCTAGAATTGCATTAACTCGATCTATGGACTCCCATATTAGGTTTCACCCTAATCCGGCAAAATCTCGTCACCCTATCTCTAGGCGTGCGATCAACTCCGCTTAATTGTGCTAGATATACTCTTAGGCAGGGGCTTTTTCTCCTCCACCTAAGCACATCACACTTGAATTAATATCTCGGAAATATCAACACAAGAATTAAGAACACATAATTAAGAACAAATCAAATATTTATGATATAGTTCAGCGAACGATAACAAGATTCATCTCAGGTTTCATCCCCCTCAGGTATCTGAGGGTTTTAGTTCATAACAATGAAGGAAAACATCTCAGAAGAAAAGATAAAACAAAACATAAAAAAATCCCTAAAACCCCTTGAAGGAATTGAAGGAGAGATCCTCCGTCTTGAGTATAACTCCGGCTTCTTTATCTTTGAGTAAATCTCCACAAATCTGCCCTCTTTGGCCTAGCTGAAGCCCCCTGACTAAAGCCCTAGGTTCCCCCCTTTTAGGTCATACTTGGGGTGTTTATATAGGCTTCTGAATCTGTTTATTTGCCCCTAAGTATTCTAATCAGAGTGAAACTCTTCTTTCCCACGGCAGGGACACGCCCATGGCACACGCCCGTGAAACTCGTGTTCAGGCCGAGACTGTTGAATGAGGCACGACTGTGTGGTCTTGGGCCCAGTCCGTGTGGATTTCGTGGTATGGCCTATTTTACTCCGTTTTTGGCTCGTTTTCCGTTCTTTTCGTTCTCTGGTGCTTTCCTGAGTATAAAACATGAAAACAAAGGATTAAGAGCACCAAATTGCGTAATTCAAGGCTTAAATCATCCAAAAGCATGCTAAATGTGGGCTTAAAATATGTTACTTTTACGGTTTATCAAATTTATATATTATTTTATAGTTTATATATTATTCATTATATTATATTTTTTTAATTTGTATATTATATAGTATTATATTATGTTTTTTTATAAAATCTATTCATATTATATAACCTATTTTATTTACATTATTTATTACATATGTAATTTTTATGATTAGTTATATATATGTTTTTTTATTATATACCGTTTACTAATTATTTTTATAATCATTTATATATATATTAAATTATTAAATTTTGTATTTGTTATAAATTTTTCTTTTTATATACTTTTTTATTATTTATTTAAAACATTATTTATATATGTTAAATCGTTTTAGAAATTGTCATATTCCTTTTCCCATTATAATGTATATTCAATGCTTAACATAATTCTTTATTTATTTATTCATGTTATTTTATTCTTTACTATTTATTGTTAGTATAATTTGTAGTTATGTAAAATTGCTATTAAATATATATGTTGCCATATCTACTCCAAAACCATTTGTTTTATAAAACACATTTAATTACATTTATGCATTTTCTTCAAAGGCTTTTAAATACAACAATATATGATATTTGGGGACCTCGAGAGAAATTATACCCTAACTTACTGGGTTTTAATTTTTCCTCGTAGAACATAAAATATCAAGTATCCTCTTTTTTTAAAACCTATAAATTTTAAATAAGAACTTACTGGATATGACGATTTGTTATCTCGGGATAAGAATTTCAGAAAATAAGGCAATGTTTCGTGTTTGGAAGTTCGAGAAATTGTGCCCTAACGTGCTGGGTTTCGGTTTTTCGTTTGTCCAAATAACTAAATATCCTTTTAATGAATTTTGTAAATCATGAGATGGTTTTGGTTACGAAAGTTTAAAACATCATGTCCTAACGTGCTGGATGTGATGTTTGTATACCTTCGGAAAAAAGGAATCTCTAATTTCAACTCAAATTGTTCAAAATTTTAAAGAACCCATATTTTCAAATCTTTTTCAAATTCTCGACATAAGGGCATTAATTAATCAATTGGGTACCAATTTTTGGGCGTTACGGGGGTGCTAACCCTTCCTCGTACGTAACCGACTCCTGAACCTATTTTCTGGTATTTTGTGGACTAAAAATCAATGTTTTGAAATAAAATGTTTTATAAGGTGATCCAATCACACTTGAGTAAAAAGGGATTGGTGATGACTCCATTTTCGTTTTAAAGTCGATCCCCATTTTTTTTTCATAAAATTTAAAAATGGTTTCGACAGCTTGGCGACTCCACTGGGGATCAATAAGAGAGTCAAGCCATAAATTGATTATTTTTGTCCTTTTATCAAAAATTGAAATTTGATTTTGATTCTTTCGCTGCATGAGTTTGTGTCGTGTCATATGTTTATTATGGTTTGAGTCTCGTAGGGTACTTTTGTATCATATTGCATGACCGTTGTGGTCGCACCTTTAAGTGGGAGTGAGAAACTATGCCTTCGTGAGGTTTTCACCTCCGCATGGGCTAGTGGACTGCTTCCAGGATACATCCGTACCTATGTCTTCGTGAGGTTTTCACCTCCGCACAGCCATAGGGAAATGTATTCCCCTGAATCGAACTCGGTCTGTATGAGCCTATAATGGGTGAGGATCAAGGAATCTGCTGGTTCGGGTACCTCAACTTTAGAGCTAAACCGCATATAGTGAACCCTAAGAGCCCACCTTAAGTAGAACTATGTCAAACCTTAGTGGTCACCCAGATAGGTCTTTGTTTATTTCATTTGCTTTATATTCCATGATACTAACTTGTTGTGTTTTATTCTTTTGTGCATATCATTTCATATTTTAAGAGGTATTGATTCACGGCCAGTTTCTAAGTTAGAAAGCTGGTTATGGAGAACGAATTCCTTGATAAAGTGGAAGACAATGCAGCCGTTCGTATATGGTCAGAGCAAAGGTAGTTAGAGAAAGAGGGTCGTAGAATTTTGCTGTCTCTTTGAATTCCTTAGGGTTTCTTGTTTCAAATATATATATATATATATGTTTTTTCTCTCTAGATTTCAAGGTATGGATTTGTTTGAGCAAGAGGGAAATGGGGCAGCGCTAGAATCCCTGCCACCTTTGCCTCCTGATGTTGTTCCGATCAAAGTAGAATCGGATGCGAAGAAGATTGTACGACACCTTATGGCAAGGCATGGTGTTGGAACTAAAGGGCAGAAGGTAACTATACTCCCCAATCACTTCAAAGTAAGCGTGGGAAGTACGGATGGACACTTCTACCATTACAGCGTTTCTCTTTCATATGAAGATGGTCGCCCTGTGGATGGTAAGGGTGTTGGAAGGAAAGTGATTAACAGAGTGCATGAGACCTACAAAAATGATTGGGATGGAAAGAATTTTGCCTATGATGGTAAAAAAGGTTTATTTACTATAGGTCCGCTACCAAACTTCTCGGCTTCTCGTTGTGATCGAAACAACATTGCAAGGGATTTGATTCGTTGTGGAGAAATGAGAGGAATTCATATTGATCTCCCATTTGATATATTCAATGAGATGAACCGGAATGGACGCCTTTCACCTGTGGTTAGAGTTGAAAAAAGGTTTGAACAGATACAATCTAAACTCCCTGGAGCTCCACAGTTCCTTTTTTGTCTGCTTCCTGATAATAAAAACTCTGATCTTTATGGGCCATGGAAGCGGAAGAATCTCTCTGAGTATGACACTAGCTAGGGAGAATGATCAATACTTTTTTGAAGATTGATACTAAGCTTGGACGATCTCTTCATCACCATCGAAGCCATAATTCCGCAATCGAGTTAAGTCAAGCCTGAACAAGATCGAGGAAATGAAGGGTAAAATTGAATAGTTAGAAGCAACATGGCACAGTTGTGAACTTCAGATCGAGCTTCACCATTCCCATGACCAAGTTAGAAGTCGGGATTACTTCATGGGTGAAGCAATAGTTCAGATTCGAGTTTGGCATCATAGGCTGATACGTTGAGCATGAAGTACGAGCTACAATCTAATCGTAGTCAATAGCTAGCTTCACTGCTTAGGAAAATCAAAATTTTAAGACTTAGGACGAAAGCATATTTGTAGTCCATTTTATGTAAAGGATTTTGTTTTCTAATAAAGTTTTCTAAAATGAAGTTGAATCAGAATCGATGCCTCTTTGCATTCATGCATTTGCATCACATTGCATCATTTGCATTAGACTTTTACAAAAGGACCCTAATTTGGTAAAATTATCTTAGTTAACCTGAAAAACATGGAACAAAGGTTGGAGAAATAGAGCAAATGCAAATACAGATGCAGGGGCAATTGATCGAGATTCAACAAGAAATGTGGGAATAAATGCTAGAATTCCAAAGGAATGTGATAGGCCAGCTAACCCAGTTATTAGCTGGAGGACTTGAAAAAAGGAATGGCCCAGTGGTCAGCAGTGTAGATGATGATGAAGACATTGTTTATTCCCCAATTGGTGTCCTGACTCAACCAAACACGCATTCGCATGGGGTACCTGTCATTATTGGATTCCAATGTCAGACTGATACTTCATCCCTATTAAACCTCCCGATGGGTTTAGATTTCAACCCAAATGATGATCAAGCCAAATCGGTTGTTCAAGTAGAAACAAAGGAAAAGGGAGAATGGACTTCAAAGGCCTAGAAAAAGAAGGAAAAGAAAGCAAATAGTACCGGTAGGTATAACAAAACCAGTTCAGAGCCGATTACAGTAAGCCAGTCAAAGATGGTAACTACCAGTCATCAGGTCTCCCCAAGGCAAGAACCCAATTCAAGATTGGACTAAGAGAAACCTCAATTCTCACCCATTCCAATCACGTATAGGGAGTTGTACCGAATTCTGTTTGACGCATATGTCATATCCCCTTTTTATATAGAACCAATACGACCCCCATACCCCAAATGGTATGACGTAAATGGCCAATGTGAATACCATGGAGGAATCACAGGGCATTTGATCGAGAACTGCGTCACTTTTAAAAAGATAATTGAAAGATTCGTCAGATTGGGTGTCGTAAAATTCGATGATCCCTATGGTGCAGAAAATTCGTTACCCAACCTTTCTGTTAAAGGGGTAAACATTGTGAGTTCCACGATAGATGGGGGCAGGGATCCAAGAATGCATCGAGCTCAGGGCCCTTGTGCAAGGCTTGATTAAGGAGATCAAGGACCTAATGGGAATGTTGGGGAATCTAAGCATTAATGACATATCCGAAGAGAGAATCGGGAAATAAAAATTTCCAAAGCCCTTACATACCTTAGAAGATTTTAAACAATGAAACTATGGAAGGAATCCTTGTATTTTTTAGATTAATCTAGAGTAATATTCAAAACACGCTTGTTGCCTTAAGCCTAGAGGCAATAAGAACCCTTTTGTGAAATAGGCTTGTGTCCTAAATTCTTATTTCAATAAAATGCATCTTTAATTCTTTCCATATATAGATTCTTTAATTTTTGGACTTTCTTTCAAATATTCATTTATTCATTCATATCATACAAATAACCATTATTTGAACCATTTATTCTTTAGAATCTTTCTTCGAACCTACAATAAGGTCTCCAGATATCAACGATATGAGCAATGCTGCTACTGACTCAGAGTCTCCTTTCGAGTAAGATATGTGTCTAGAAGGATCTCAGGACTTTGAAGATGACAGAGATTGTAACATATCTTCTGATTTGTTAAGAGTGGTTTAACAAGATGAAAAACAGACCTTACTTAACAAAGGGTCAGCAGATATTATGAGCCTAGAAAAGGGGTGAAGATCGAAGCCCAATTCACCATAGAAATAATGCGAGACACCATTGAGTTATTTTCAAGAATTCAAAGATGTTTTTGCATGATCATATCAGGACATGCCTGGGCTACTAAGACGCGGGCTTAACATGAGGATCGGGTACTGCTGATCTACATAGAAAGGGATGGTATCAGCTATGCCATATTTAAGGAGACAAGATTCATGTATCTTCTCCAGTTCTTCACAAATTTTCTATATGTGGGGCATGGATGTGATGGGGCCAATCTTGTCAGAAGCTTTTAGCCAATATCGATTCATCGTCATGGTCATCGTTTACTTCACTAAGAGGGTGGAAGTAGCTTCTTATGCCAATATTACAAGGTCGAAGTCATTAAATTCTCAAAAAAAAAAAAAGATCAGGCGCCAGCAAAGAATGCCTTAAAGGATCACGTTTAATAATGCATAACTGTACAAAGTCAAAGTTTACAGTTTGTCCAAAGATCAGGCAGCATATCACAGTGCAGCAAAAGTTGCTAAAAGAAAATACAAAAAAAAAACGAAAACTATGGAAGGTGACTAAGACTTGTAAAGATTGGAATAAAAAGCTACCATTTACCATCTGTTTTATTGAACGCCGGCCAGAACCTTCGCTGGGGCAACATCTTACCCATTGGTTTATGGAATTGGAGTGTTTTTGCCAACTGAACCTAATCGAAGAAAATGTTAAAAGCTATTCATCACGGTCAGATGATACGAGCTTACGATAAAAAATGCTTATCCTAGAAAATTCCACAAGGAGAACCTAATCATTCTTTTACAAAAAGGGTTTTAGAAAAAGTAGATGCCAAACTGGGAAAGACCTTATGTTGTAGAGAAGGCTTGTTCTAGAGGAGCATTGATATTGACCAAGATGGAAGCCAAAGACTTGCCCAATCCGGTGAATTCAGGTTTATTCAAGCAATATATTACCTGAAAGGGGAAAGGCCAAAAACCCGCAAAGGCCGCATTGAGTGCAAATTCAAAAAAAAAAAGGGAAAAAAGGAGAGGCCAAGGCGAAAACCCGCAAAGGGCGCTTTGAGACCAAAGGGGTTTTGAGCCGAAAACCCGAAAAGGACGGCTCAAATTTTGATTAAGGATAGGGTATGTAGTAATCTTGCTATTCTTAAATTAACAGTGAGGAAGTATGCTACGTCTTGGGGCATTGACAAAGTACTCCGGATCCTCTAAACACGTATTGAACTCAAAATGGTCCTCAAGAAGTTTGTACAGAGAAGCTCAGGCTGCGATATCTGGGGCACCTAGCTCCTATCTTACCCATTTTTGAATTTGTTATCTTTGATTACTTTATTCTTTTCAAAGGTACACCTTAATTAATTTCCTTTTGTAGCCTAGGTACCTTTGCTTACTTTATTCTTTTCAAGATACACCCCAATCAATTTTCATGGTTATCTTTCTCGAGCTATGCTCTTGATTAATTTCTTGTCCATTGATCTTTTTCAAGCATTTTATATTGAAATAACAATTATTGGACCAATAATACTTTCATAAAAGGAGTTTCGTATATTACTCTAGAAGCTTCTAAATAATATGAGAATCTGAAACAAGACTATTGTTTAGAACTCACCAAGCCTAAGGGTTAGAAATAGTAAAAGACGATTATCTCTTCGGTTTTATTGGATAAGACATTTTGTCAGTGATACCATTTCAACAAATGACGAGCAATGTCAACCCAGGTATAAAAGGGGATCATTCTTGGGAAAAAGAAAATGATACCTTGCATTCATTTGGTCATTACACCCAGGGAATGATGTAATAGACCAAGTTGATTGAAGATTACATACCTTTGAGTGGTAACTGGATGGATGGAAGGAACCAAATGTTATTCCCCTGAAGTTCCAGTGGGAGGTACAAATTTTATGTCCTAAGGTTCAAGGGAAAGGACTCTGAAATTACAGTGGGGCAAGCTTGCTGAACAAAATACGATTGTTTCTTTGGGTTTTCTGTCAAAGATGCCATCTGAACAAGAAAGCATGGTAGTGCATCAGTGGTAGAACCTTGATGAACTATGAGCAATGACAACCTATAGGGATCATTCTCACATTTCCAATTAGGAGCATTTGATTCATTCCGATCATTGTATCCTAATCGTTGTACCAAAAAAAAAGAGGAAATCATTCTCATGACATTCTGCATTCATGCAAATGTCATCCCTAATATCATTTAGTTAGGAGCATTAGATTCATTCCGATCATGCATCCTAATCATTATTCTCATGACATTCTGCATTCATGCAAATGTCATCCATAATACATTCAAGTCTACAGGACATATCCCTCAGAGGATGGTGTAGCAACATCAGGGAATTCACCAATCCTATCTCCCTGACCAGCAGGGGAATAGGTCGAAGATTGTAGATCTTGTCACAAGATCGAACGACAAATTTATCTCCATAAAGCAGCAGAGTAGATTTAAGCCATCAGTCTTATCTCTCTCGAGATGGTAGTGGAGCAGGCTGAAGATTGAAGTCTTCTTGAAGATAGTAAGGAAGCAAATTAGAAAGTTCAGATTTTGTTCCATTGATGGTAGTAGAGCAGGCTAAAGATTGAAGTCTTCCTGAAGATAGTAAGGAAGCAAATTAGAAAGTTCAGATTTTGTTCCATCGAGATGGTAGCGAAGCAGGCTGAAGATTGAAGTCTTCCTGAAGGTAGTAAGGAAACAAATTAGAAAGTTCAGATTTTGTTCCATCGAGATGGTAGTGGAGCAGGATGAAGATTGAAGTCTTCCTGAAGATAGTAAGGAAGCAAATTAGAAAGTTCAGATTTTGTTCCATCGAGATGGTAGTGGAGCAGGCTGAAGATTGAAGTCTTCCTGAAGGTAGTAAGGAAGCAAATTAGAAAGTTCAGATTTTGTTCCATCGAGATGGAAGTGGAGCACGCTGAAGATTGAAGTCTTCCTGAAGATAGTAAGGAAGCAAATTAGAAAGTTCAGATTTTGTTCCATCAAGATGGTAGTGGAGCAGACTGAAGATTGAAGTCTTCCTGAAGATAGTAAGGGAGAAATTTAGAAAGTTCAGATTTTTGTTCCCCCGAGATGGTGGTGGAACAGGCTGAAGATTGAAGTCTTCCTAAGATAGGAAGGAAGCAGATCGAAGACATTAGTCTGGCATCCCTGAGTTTGCAGGGAGCAGATTAAAAAAGCAGATTTGGCATTCCTGAGGTTGCAGGAAGCAGATCGAAGACATTAGTCTGGCATCCCTGAGTTTGCAGGGAGCAGATTAAAATAGCAGATTTGGCATTCCTGAAGTTGCAGGAAGTAGATCGAAGACATTAGTCTGGCATCTCTGAGTTTGCAGGGAGCAGATTAAAAAGGCAGATTTGGCATTCCTGAGGTTGTAGGAAGCAGATCGAAGACATTAGTCTGGCATCCTTGAGTTTGCAGGGAGCAGATTAAAATAGCAGATTTGACATTCTTGAAGTTGCAGGAAGCAGATCGAAGACATTAGTCTGGCATCCCTGAGTTCGCAGGGAGTAGATTAAAATAACAGATTTGGCATTCCTGAAGTTGCAGGAAGCAGATCGAAGTCATTAGTCTGGCATCCCTGAGTTTGCAGGGAGTAGATTAAAATAGCAGATTTTGCATTCCTAAAGTTGCAGGAAGCAAATCAAAGACATTAGCCTTACTTCTCTGAGAAGAGCAGGCTAAAAGACAACAGACTAAAAATGGTGGATATTGCCTTCCCAAAGTTGCAGTGAAGCAGATTGAAGCCGTCAGATTTATAGTTCAATACTTCTAAAGTTGAAGTTCCAATATCTTTGCAGTGAAGTTGGAAGCCATCTGGAGAAGACGAGGGACAAGAGGTCAAGATTCGGCAAGACCGGGCAAAATTGGTCCTTTTATAGTCTTTACTCTATTCTCGTTACACGACAACGAGCAAAGAGGGGCAGCTGTAATAAGGCAATTTTGCCCGGGCTGAAATAAACCAGAATAAAAAATAATAAAATAAATAATAATGTTTTTAAACAGTCCATTTAACAATACCCTTTACAGTGGCCCAATACCCAGCAACCCAAACTAAAGCTAAGCCCAAACTAGAAAACACCACCAGACCTAATCTTGGACAGGCTACCCTACCCAGAACCCAGACTAGGCCCAAAACATTTTAGCCCAACACTAAACAGTTTCGACCTAGGTTTTTTGAGGAAACCGTAGGCGCCGCAAGCCCTAGCAAACACCTCAGCCTTCGCGTCGTAACCCACGCCAGGCCTCGGTCACGCCGCTATCAACGCCGTAATACGCGCTTAGCCACCGTCGAGATCTCTGCTCCTGCACAGAAAAGGAAAGAACAACGAGCATGGCGACATTTTTTTATTATTTTATTTTTTACTTTCATTTCAAAGGCTATAAAAAGCCTACAAGAATCTGTAAATGGATACACGAAATATACACAGATATTCAAAGAAAAAAGAAAATAAAAACACAACAGAGGTGATTTTCGAAAGTTTATTTGCGTTTCTTTTTTTTTTGATTTATTTTTTTATATAAAATGCTACTAAAATAAAAAGACGGATTATACCTTTCGACTCGCGCTAAAAAGGGCAAAATTTCGGACCTCCGGCCGCTGTATGTGGCGTCGCTACGGCGGCGCGTAGGGTACACGCGCGTTAAGCCATCATCGAAGCCTTGACCGGACCCTGGCCTCCGGTTGTTGGGGGGAACCTGGAGAGCATCTGTTTTGATTTTTTTTAAAAGGTGTATGAAATGAATTTTTGGGGGATATTTTTAGCTTATATAAGTGACCTATACGGCGCCGTTTTGAAGATAGCCCCTTAAAACAAAAACGACGTCGTTTTTCTCTATAAGATCCGCGCGTTGACCCGAGAACCCGGGTAGGATCCGCGCATTTTTTATAAATGGGCAATTTGCCATTTCAGTCCCTTCGTAATTTTATTTATTTTAATTTCATCCAATTCAACATTTTCTTTATTTTTAAATTAGCCTTGAAGGTCTGTTTACATTCCAATTTAGTCCTTCGGGCTGCATTAAAGGTTAAATTTATTACGACGCCGTTTTGAAATTTGGCATAATTGCCATTTTAACCCCTATGATTTAACGCGCGTTTTAATTTTGTTCTTTTCTATTTGTTTTAATTGCTATTTTAACCCCTGTTTCTTTGTTTTATTTATCCTTTTTGTAACACCCCAAACCTGGCCTAGAAGTTAAGCCCGAATCTGGCGTGTCACATAGAAGTTTTTTTTTTTTTTACCATCTTTGAGATTGTTAAAAACTTGTTGAGAATTACAACCTCTTTGTTAAAACCCAAAACACTTAAGCAATTGTTGAAAACGTAATTATCTTTAAAGACCTTTTTGGTTGTGAAAACATATTTGAAATAAACAATTTAATAAAATGAGACATTTGGGAATAGTGTTGCAGAAACATTTTGAAAGAAAATCTGAGGCCTTATTACAACATTTAACCCAAAATAGTAGAGTAATAAAATAAACAAGAAAAAAAGTCTAAAGTCTAAATAAACCATTTCTGAAGTATGGTCTCCATCGAGTCATCCAAGGCCCAAGTCCACGTCACTGAGCATTACCTGAAAAGGTTAAGAGAAAGGGGGTGAGTTACAAGAACTCAGTGTGTAATCCCCTTACCATCATCCATTGGGTCGGAACACACATAGCAATATTTTGGGCCTAAGCCCATTTACAATTATAACATAATAACATGTATATAATATGCATATGATATGCAAATCCCAAACCAAACCTAATTTCCATCCGCTACACACCACCCGTACCAACCAGCACACCTGTGGGGATCAAGTCAACCCACCCCGCCAACACACCAATCGCAGGCATAAAGCCATTTAAAATGTTTGTGGCAGAGCCACCAAACTAGATTGTGGCAGAGCCACCGAACTAGATTGTGACAGAGTCACCGAACTAGAGGCATTAAGCCATTTAAAATATTTGTGGCAGAGCCACTGAACTAGATTTTTGGCAACAGGCCATTTAAAATATTTTGGCAACAGGCCATTTAAAATATTTGTGGCAGAGCCACCGAACTAGATTTTTGGCAACAGGCCATTTAAAATATTTTGGCAACAGACCATTTAAAATATTTGTGGCAGAGCCACCGAACTAGATTTTTAGCAACAGGCTATTTAAAATATTTTGGCAACAGACCATTTAAAATATTTGTGGCAGAGCCACCGAACTAGATTTTTGGCAACAGGCCATTTAAAATATTTTGGCAACAGGCCATTTAAAATATTTGTGGCAGAGCCACTGAACTAGATTTTTGGCAATAGGCCATTTAAAATATTTGTGGCAGAGCCACCGAACTAGATTTTTGGCAACAGGCCATTTAAAATATTTTGGCAACAGGCCATTTAAAATATTTGTGGCAAAGCCACCGAACTAGATTTTGGCAACAGGCCTTTATTCCCTTCGTCATTTATCCCAACCCATGCAGTCATGTATGCATATACAAAGCATAATAATATTTATAGAATAATTTCAACATAAGGCCCATAACACAAGTTGGCCCATTAAGCAATCTAGCAAATTTGGCCCATTAATCAATCTAGCAAATTTGGCCATTAAACGATCTAGCAAATCTAGCCCATTAAACGATCTAGCAAATTTGGCCCATTAAATGATCTAGCAAATTTGGCCCATTAATCGATCTAGCAAATTTGGCCCATTAAACGATCTAGCAAATTTTACATTTGGCCCATATAACAAATATCACATTTGGCCCATATAGCAAATATAACATTTTGGCCCATAAAGGGTATTTTCGTAGTTTGGCCAATAGGGACATTTCGTAATTCGGCCCATTAGGGGCATTTTCGTAACTCGGCCCGTAAGGGCATTTTCATAATTCAGTAATCGTACCCACTAAGGGTAATTCGGTAATTTACTCTCTAAGGGTAATTCAGAAATTTTACCCACCAAGGGTAATTCGGTAATTTTCGCAACCCAAAGGTATTTCAGTAATTTACCCTCTAAGGGTATTTTGGTAATTTTGCAACCGAGGGGTATTGCGAAAATTTACCCTCTACGGGTATTTCAATAATTTCGAAACCCAAAGGTATTTCGGTAACTTACCCTCCAAGGGTATTTTGGTGATTTTTACAAGCCAAGGGTATTTAAGTAATTTACCCTCCAAGGGTATTTTGGTAATTTCACAACCCAAGGGTATTTCGATAATTTACCCTCTAAGGGCATTTTGGTAATTTTACAACCCAAGGGTATTTAAGTAATTTACCCTCCAAGGGTATTTCGGTAATTTACCCACTAAGGGTAATTCGGTAATTTACCCTCCAAGGGTAATTCGGTAGTTTTACCCACCAAGGGTAATTCGATAATTTCATATTTAACGGTGTTTCAAAAGATTCACTATCGCCTCGAGTGATACAGAACTCTATTTGGGTCTCTACGGAACTATTGGGTTAAAATCCATTTTAGGCCCAAATGGGGTAATTTTGCAACTAAAACTTAACTAGTAATTTGGGGCATACAAATTTAAAACTGTCCATCTGCGTCATACTGACTGAATTGATTATAACTCAAGTTAGGATTCTCGAAATTTAGATCCGTAAAATTTCCTTGAAACTAGACTCATATATCTTCTTACTATAATTTTTCCAGAATTTTTGGCCTAGCCATTTAGTACAGTTTATTCCTTAAAATTTCCCTTGTTTCACTGTCCAATGATTCTGACCTCTCTTACCTTAATTTCAAATATCTCACCGTACGGTTTTCATATACTGTTCCAACTTATTTCTCTTGAAAATATACTCACTAAGGAATCCATACATATAAATTATAACCCATAATGCATTTTGTACAATTTTATATGATTTTTCCAAAACAGATCAGTGAACCCCGAAGTTAATCAGAACCAGTCTCACTAAAATCAAGATATCTCAGAATATAAAATTTCTTTTCCTTCTCCGTTTCTTCCATATTAAAATAGACACAGTAAGCTTTAATTTGATATCTTATTCACTTTCTAATTACTTTTCTCCTATTTTTAGTGATTTTTCAAAAACACGTCACTGCTTCTAACCGAAACTGTTTTATTACGAAATACGATTACCACTACGATCATACGCACACCCGAGTGATTATGGATGCCGGTTTTTAGTTTTCTTCGGTATTTCCACCGATTAACAGCATATTTCATACAAACTTTCAGATAAGTGTGAGATTACACACCATTTCAGATATGTATATGGAAGGGTATGAGATTACACACCTTATTCGGAATCCGTAACGCGATGCTCTCCGCTACACCAAAAATCCGAGTCACCTATTACGAGGGATAGGTTTTCGATTGAACCTTTGATAAAGTACTTCGAGACCTTGCAACCAGCATAAAATCTCTCATGACAAGTCCCTAGACTCTCAACCATGTTACAAATTAGTCCCCTCATTAGCTAGCTTAAGCTTTGAGGACTCCAAAAATACAAAAATTATCAACTAAAGCCATCAAAATCACTTACTTCAAGAGATAATGAGTTGCTGAAATTTTCAAGCTTTCAAACCCCTCCCATGGCTGATATTTTTGGTTGGTGAAGGAGAATAAAAGAAAAGATGATAACTTTTGCTTATATCATCTTATTTTATTCATTTTACCTACCAATACCACCAATTTTGACCAAAATAAATGCCCTTGTCCCTATATTTTTTTTATGGCCAGCCTACTCATTTAGACAAGGCCAAATTGTATATTTGGGACCTCCAATTTCCAATCCATAGCTATTTGGCACTTCTAGCAAATAAAATTAAACTTTAGCACTTTATGCGATTTAGTCCTTTTTTCGAAATTAAGCCTTCAATCGCTAAAATTGAGACACCAAAAATTTCATGCATGTTTATAAACATGTTATAACACATAGAATAACATAAAAATAATTTTCTCTATTCTCGGTTTAGTGATTCAGAGATCACTGTTCCGACTATCCCCTAAATCGGGCTATTACACCCTCCATGCAATTTTTTTTTCTCACCTACCCCCTTCTTTTCAAATCTCATCATTATATTTTTTTTTCTTTTTCAACAAATCACTCTCCATCATTCCTTTTTCCACAAATCACTCTCCATCATTCCTTTTTCTCCCATTTCTTTTTTTATTCTTTTTCTTTTATTTCTTTTCTTTAATAATGTCATGGTTGACACTTGGAAGAGTACACAAAAATAAATCCAAAATTTTGCAAAAGATGGGATTTGAACCCCTTCCCTCCATGCTCTCCACTTGATGCCATAACCTCTTTACCAATAGTTCATTTATGATAACAATTTACTCACTTATTTCCATAAGTTTTGATGCCTCTTACTATTTCTCCTTAATAGGCTTAAACAGTAACTTTCATTAAGGCCCAACTTGAACCCGAAACTTCATAGAACCCCGTAACTTTCTAAAATCATCTTCTTAATAAGTCCAACTTGAAATAATGTCATTCTCTTATTCTCAAAAATTTTAAACACTCCTACTCCCAAGGCCCATTGGGCTTAATCCTACTAGGCCCAATTTCGAGATGTTACAATTTTATTTCATATTGTATTTAGTTATTTCTTTATATTATTAATTTATTAGTAGTACGAAATCCATATATATATATATATATATATATATATTTTATATGTGTTATCTTTATATATATTTAATTATTATATATTATTTGGTTTAATATAATTTATATATTATTTTATAGTTTATGTATTATTATATTATATTTTTTAATTTGTATATTATATAGTATTATATTATTTTTTTATAAAATCTATTTATTATATAACCTATTTTATTTACATTATTTATTACATATGTAATTTTATGATTAGTATATTATATATATATTTTTTATTATATATTGTTTACTAATTATTTTATAATCATTTATATATATATATATATTAAATTATTAAATTATGTATTGTTATAAATTTTTCTTTTTATATACGTTTTATTATTTATTTAAAACATTGTTTATATATGTTAAATAGTTTTAGAAATTGTCATATTCCTTTTCCCATTATACTGTATATTCAATGCTTAACATAATTCTTTATTTATTTATTCATGTTATATTATTCTTTACTATTTATTGTTAGTATAATTTGTAGTTATGTAAAATTGCTATTAAATATATATGTTGCCATATCTACTCCAAAACCATTTGTTTTATAAAACACATTTAATTACATTTATGCATTTTATTCAAAGGCTTTTAAATACAGCAATATATGATATTTGGGGACTTCGAGAGAAATTATACCCTAAATTACTGAGTTTTAATTTTTCCTCGTAGAACTTAAAATATCAAGTATCCTCTTTTTTTAAAACCTATAAATTTTAAATAAGAACTTATCTGCGAGAATTCAAAATTGTCGTGTCCTAAATCACTGGATATGACGATTTGTTATCTCGGGATAATAATTTCAGAAAATAAGGCAATGTTTCGTGTTTGGAAGTTCGAGAAATTGTGCCCTAACGTGCTGGGTTTCGGTTTTTCGTTCGTCCAAATAACTAAATATCCTTTTAATGAATTTTGTAAATCATGAGATGGTTTTGGTTACGAAAGTTTAAAACATCATGTCCTAACGTGCTGGATGTAATGTTTGTATGCTTTCGGAACAAAGGAATCTCCAATTTCAACTCAAATTGTTTAAATTTTTAAAGAAACCATATTTTCAAATCTTTTTCAAATTCTCGACATAAGGGCATTAATTAATCAATTAGGTACCAATTTTTGGGCGTTACGGGGGTGCTAACCCTTCCTCGTGCGTAACCGACTCCCGACCCTATTTTTTGGTATTTTGTGGACTAAGAATCAATGTTTTGAAATAAAATGTTTTATAAGGTGATCCAATCATACCTAAGTAAAAAGGGATTGGTGGCGACTCCATTTTCGTTTTAAAGTCGATCCCCGTTTTTTTCATAAAATTTAAAAATGGTTTCGACTGAGCGAATTTGATCTAAAAATCTTTGATAACTAATCTTGGCAAATAAATTTGTTTCAAACATTTTCTAAACTTAAAAGAACGAATTTGATCTCATTTGCATCAATGGAAACCTAACTTTTAGAGATTTCCTAAGAACATGCACAACGTTGTTCAAGAGTTTTTTTTTTCTGGATTCATGGGAAGATTTTTTTCAAAATTTGGAGAGAGTTTCAATACTCAATCCTGTTTCTAGGCTTTTGAACTTGTGAGTGATTTCTTAGTGGTTGGTTTTTATAGTACGAGTTAATCAATAAAAAAGTTTTTATTGAACATGATTTCTGCAGGAGAGTTTAAAAGACCTTATATTTTTTTTATCACATTTTCTATAAAATAATTTAATTGTTAAAGAATATAATCTCATTATAAAAGATTTATTTTTCTCTTAATTAAAGTAGAAATAAATAATAATGACATGGCAAGTTATATAATCTTTTTAATGCATTGTAATTTGTAATTTGTAATTTGTAAGTCACACGGGAATTTCTAATTTGTTCGAATTATTTTATCTACAAATGCTTCTCAAGACTTGATCTAGTTTTGGTTCAGAAAATTTCATTAGAGCATTACATAGCACATTATGAGTAATGTTATTAGAGTAGCATAAACCTTAGCAATTTGGACTTGCAATAGATTTTGATTACTTTTTAGTAACATCATATTGAGATAAATAAATAAAAAAAAGGAAATTAGGTACGGGAGAATCTTAAATTTACAAGAATTTTATTTTATTTATTTTGAGTAGATTAATGAAGAAATTTAAGGATTTTGCATCGAGTATTTTCTGGGGAACTGATTCTATCATTTATTCAAACTAGACGTGGAGCTTAGATAAAGGACTTTCATCCTTCATCGTTTGGTGTAATTTTCGAGTGCATTAATTGTTAGGATATTGTTCTTTGGTGTAGCAAATTTTGTAATTATTTCGATTAATAATTTTTTCTTTGTTTATTTGTAAAATCTCTCACCCATCTTGACATGCAATATAAATGGGAGGGGTTACTGGAGCATTTTCTAAATTATAGCAAAAAAATTTCTTTAACAAAACACCAGTTGACAACTTTATAGATTTTTTTTAAAGCATTTCTCAATGTTCAAGAAAAGAGTAAAATATAATTTTGAAATCATTTTGGATCATTGAATACATGTTAGGACCCATTTAAATCATAAACCAAATGTTTGAGACTTCAACTTAAATCGAGGTCATTCGGGTTGAGAAGGGTAAAAATTTTACTATGAACTAAAACTTCAAACATTTTTATATAGTTGAAAAATCAAAATTGAGATGATCTGGAGGCTTTAGAATCCTAAGCCTGGCGGATTTGAGATTAAGGTGTGCAGTAGATAAATTTTTTGTTTGGCGAAGCCCATTTGCTTCTTTCGACAAATATGTGTGGGTGTATAGTAACCGCCGTGTAAGTAAGTGAAGATTTGATAAGATTTGATCCCAGGGTATTTTGCTATTTAAAGAAAAAATGTGTAAGCAAAAAAGTAATTATGGTTTGAGTTACCACCAAATATATAGTATGCCTTGTTTGTCTGAGTTCTGTGTTAGTTGGATTGTAAAGTGTCCTGGTTAGGATTCTTATTTATGTTTCTCTCGAAATCTTTAGGCCACTAGAAAAGACAAATTTTGAATTAAGTGACACTAGTTAAGTTTTACTAAGTGGGATGGGGTTATATATATGTGTGAGAAGAATTCTAAGAAAGATTCTTCTTTCTTCAATATTACTCTCTGATTTTTTCTTCTCAAATCTATTGACATCTCTTCCTCATTAAGTTGGAAGCTAAGTTTCTTGATTTAATTAGTGGTCATTCCATCTCTGGGTAAGTGTCATTACTCTGCATGTTAAGTTTTGAAAGATTAAGTCTGTAAGAGGTATATGAACAGTAAGTTGTTAGTACAAGGCTTTGCATGGGGGTTATCTACGGTTCAGATGTTAAGTAATTTGAATGCATGAGGGTTGTAATAGTGAACCTATGTGTAGAAGGCCCAAATTGCCCGGGCCCAAAATAGACCAAACAAAAACACCCGAGCCCAATTACAGTGGCCAATCAGCCTAGGTGACCCAAAATATTTAGGGTTTCAGAAAACCCTAAGAGCCTCCACGTTCTCCAAGCGCCGCAGCCCCCATGTGCGCACCACTGGCCTCCACTACCGCAGCACCACGCCTACTAGCCCTTTGGCGCCGCTCCTCCACTAACTCCTGCAAAAGGCAGACGACAACAGCACAAAGGGAACTTATTTTATTTCGAGAATTTCAGTTATAAAAACCGAAGGAAAAACATTGTAGAGGACCTTTTTTTTTTTGAAGGAAGAGAATAAAAAATTTTCAATACTAAAAACAGATTCAAACATTAAAAAGGCGGAGTGAATATTAAAAGGAGAACGAGGTGATTTCGTGTTTTTTTTTCTTTTCATTCGTCGTTTCGATTTTCTTTTTTACTTTTATTACTCAATCAAAATATATATACATATACATCCATATATTTAAAAAAAATAAAAAGGAAAAAGGAGAAGTTTTACTTTTCTGGCCACCGTGCGCGGTGGCCGGCGGTGGTGTCCACGGTGGTCCCCTCGCCGAATTTCGGGCCTGCAGAAAGAAGAGAGAAAGGCTTAGATTTTTTTTAAGGGGCAAGTTGAAATGAATTTTTTGTGATTTTGGGGCCTTTTATAAGGCAATGAAACGGCGTCGTTTTGAAGGGCCTCCCCAGACGTCAAAACGACGTCGTTTTGGGGAGGCCAACCCGAATTCAACCCGACCCAAGGCCAGGATCCGCGTGTTTTTGCGGAAGGGTCTATTTGCGCATTTGACCCTTCCGTATTTCTTCACCTTCCTAATCCAGTTTTTCTTATTTTCAAATCTGCCCCAGTATGTTTGCTTCTGTTCCAATTTAGTCTCATACAAAACGCAGTGCATAAAGAATGGAATAATTGTTTTTTTGGACCCTCTCCTTCCACGCGCATTTCAAATAGGCTCTCCCCTCTTTATTTTATTGCAAACTTTACCCCAAGCATTTCGATTTTGTTCAATTTTAGCCATTTTTAATTATTTTGATTAAATTTATTGCTTTTATTATATGTATTATTATTATTTATGCTACTAGTGTTATTATTATTATTATCTACTTTATTTTTCATCATTATTACTATTATTATTATTATTATTATTATTATTATTGTTATTATTATTATTCTCATTATTACTACCTCTATTATTATTAACATAGTTTTATTTTAATTTTTTATTTTAATGTTATCTTTTTAATTTTGTTTTTATTATTGTATCTTTTATTATTATGTCTTGTTATTTCTCGTTTTTATCTTTTCATGAAGATTGATAGTTTTGAATCGCAACTCGACATTTTATTTTGTTTTTTTAATTCACAAAAAAAGGGGTTTCACAAAGGTAACATTCATGTGTTTGGAAATTCGAAGAAATTGTGCCCAATCATGCTGGGTGTGATTTTTTTGTTTGACCAAATAAATGGATATCCTATCAAATTTTGCTCGTATTTCTAAATCAGGTGATATTCGTGAGTTTGGAAATTCGAAGAGATCGTGCCCAATCGTGCTGGGTGTGATTTTGTGTTTGACTAAATGAACGAATATCCTTTCAAAATTTCAAAAGCATTTCAAACTTTTCGACATTAGGACATTGATTAATCAATTAGGTACCAAGTTTGGGCGTTGTGAGGGTGCTAATCCTTCTTCACACGTAACCGACTCCCGAATCCATTTTCTGATTTTCGTAGACCAAAATCGTTGTTTTGATAAATCAAACGGTTTATTTAAAATAATCACTTTTCGAGGTGACCCGATCACACCAAGCAAAAAAGATTGGTGGCGACTCCCACATTTTATTTTCATTTTCAAGACCCCCAAGTCGATTCCCGCCTTTCCAAAAAGGATGGTTTCGACAGCTTGGCGACTCCACTGGGGAGTTCGAGAGTCAGGCCATAAAATTGATTATCCTTTGTCCTTTTGTCGAAAATTTGGAAAATTGTTTTGAAAAATCATGTTTCTTTTGATGTGTTTGTTGGTGCTATAATGTTGAGTCTCATAGGATACTTCTGCATTCATATTTGCATGACCGTTGTGGTCACACCCTTTAAGTGGGAGCAAGAAGCTATGCCTCCGTGAGGTTTTCACCTCCGCATGGGCTAGGGGACTGCTTCCGGGATACATCCGTACCTATGGTTCCGTGAGGTTTTCACCTCCGCATGGCCATAGGGAAATGTATTCTCCTGAACTGAACTCGATCCGTATGAGCCTATAATGGGTGAGGATTGAGGAATCTACTGGTTCGGGTACCCTTCCTTTAGAACTAAGCCACATATAGTGAACCTTAAGGGCCCACCTTAAGTAAAGCTATGCTAAACCTTAGTGGTTACCCATATAATGGTTTGACGTCCTTTTTACTTGTTTTGGTTGCTATTATTCAATACTAACCTGTTTATTTTGGCCATGTTTGCATGTCATTTCACATTAAAAGGTGTCGATCTCTATTTGATTACTAAGATAGAAGCTTGTTATGGGGGACAAATTCCTTGATAAAGTAGAGGATAATGCGGCCATGTGTATATGGTCAGAGAAGATACAACTTGAGAAAGGGGATAGTCTAGCCGAGGAATATACATCGGAATTGGGGGACTTCACTCGCATCAGTATAACACAGAATGAGCTCCAAGAATTAAGAGACATATGGGCTCGTTGGGATGAGGGGACTAAGCAACTTTTCTACATTAATTATGGCGATCTACCCTATTTGCTTGACATCAGAGTGGGCAAACACTTGTTTCGGGCCATAACTCAATATTGAAATCCCGCATATAGCTGTTTCACATTCGAGGAAGTGGACTTGGCACCTACCGTAGAAGAATATACGGCTTTACTTTGTAGTCAAAAGGCTCGGGTTGACAAAGTTTACTTCAGGGCCGGCAATGCACCAACTTTCGTAAAGAAACTGATGAGCATCACTGGGATGAGTGGACAATGGGTCATGGCACATATTCAACAAAAAGGCGAAGGGAAATGCATTCCGTGGGTGAGCTTAAGGGACTTGATGGTGGCACATCCAGACGTTAAGAGGAAGGTTGACATTTTCGCCTTAAGTATCTACAGCCTGGTAATTTTCCCAAGGGCTTTGAGACATGTAGATGAGGCAGTCGTTGACTTATTTGATCGTTTTGACAAAGGAGTTACACCGATACCAGCGATTCTTGCCGAAACATTTAGATCTTTGAACACGTACCGGAGAGCAGGTGAAGGTAGATTCATGGGATGTGCACAACTATTGCTGGCTTGGTTCCATAGCCATTTCTGGAGGATAGATAGAGTTTCTTGTCGAGTTTACTCTGAGAATTACTCCCCATTAAAGGAGTTGGCGGCTGTGCCTAGGAGAGATGACATATCAGAAGAAAATTGTATTGCACTCCTTAAGAATCTTCAGGAAAATGACGTTGAATGGAAAGCTCCTTGGTTTATCCCTGATGAAATTCTCTACCGGTGTGGGAGTTATGATTGGGTTCCCCTGCTAGGAATTTGGGGAGCCATTGGGTATGCTCCTTTGCTTGTGCTAAGGCAATACAAATCAAGACAGTTTATACCGACGACGTATGGCCTATTTCAGTTTGAATTTTTGTATAAGGGGAATAATTCTAAGCAGAAGGTTCGAGAGATTGTTGATGCTTGGAAACGGATTTACCGAATGAAAAGAATTGTTGTAGGTCCAATGGTAACCCTCGAGTATAACGCCTGGCGGAGTAGGAGAGTAAACGATAATATCCCCATACTGACATAAGATAGTACTCAACCAATAGAGAAATACCTGCAAGTGGTCCCTTCTGAGGTGGAGATTATGAAGCAAGACTTTAAAACTAAAAATTCAGAGTTGGAAAAAAGGATAGAACAACTAGAAAAAGAAAAGATGCACTTGAGGTTAGATATTGATGTCCAAAAATTAGAGGCTAAGAAATTGAAAAAAGGGAAAAGGAAGGCCGAAGAAGATTTAGAGAGCTTGAAGACTGATTACAAAAAGCTGCATCTATCGATGAGGACTGCTGGGTTGGGTAAAACTTCAGACCAATGGCGTCAAGAAATTAGAGAAAAGAAAGCCAAGGTTGACCAGTGGAAGAAGAGGTTCCATGAGGCTCAAGCACAAAAGAATGCTCTGAGGGAGACTGCAAGGGAGAGCCAAAGAGAGAATGAGATGCTGAAAGCTCGAATAGCAGAACTAGAGAAGGCATTGTGCCGAAGACGCGACTCTACGATGAAGCTAGAATCAAGCCTAAACTAGATTGAAGAGTTGAAAGGGAAGGTGGTAGAGCTAGAAATGACACTGTAGAATAGTGAGTTCCGGATTCAACAATCTCAGAATCAGGTCAGAGAAAGAGATTATGTCATTAGCGAAGCTGTGGCACAGATACGAGAAGTAGCTGAACATTTACAAACCTTAGCGGCTCAGGCTGATGTATTAAGTGTAGTATATGAGTCAGTATCAGACCGGGGCCGAGAGCTAGCTTCGCTTCTCAAGAAAGTTAAAGCTCTGGGCATAAGGGCTAGGTAGTATATGTGACTCTATTTTATGTAAAGGATTTTATTCTTTAAATAAGCTTTCTATAAGAAATTGAACCAGAATAGACGCCTTTTTGCATTCATACCTTGCATTTGTATTGCATTTCATGCACTCGCATCACATCATATGCATAGAGAGAGTCTAATAAACCAAAAATTATAACAGAGAGAGAAAAAAAGAAACCTGGAAGCTGAACACCCTTACGGCACGCGAGCTAAGTCGAAAAAAATGGATCAAAGATACGAGCAACTCCAAAAAGAAATACAAGAACATGTGCAAGCACAAATACAGGAGCAGCTGGCCAAGATCCAACAAGACATGATGGACAAGATGATGGAGTCCCAGAGAGACATGATGACTCAAATGAAGCAACTGATGAATAGGTTTATGGAGAGAGGAAAAGGCCACATGGCTATTATTGGAGAGAAGAGTGAAGGTATCCCTTCAGGTTCTACCCTGCCACATGCGCCTTCACAACATGAAGAATATCCCCAGAGGCCATCCATAACAATTAGGTCTCAACAATGGCAAGCTAATACCAGAGCTCTTGTGAATTTCAAGTGGGCTAAGGATCCAACCCAGGAGATGACCCAGTTAATCCTATTGTCCTTGATTTGGACATGATGGAGAAAGAAGGAATAAAAGCTGAATCCTCAAAGCAGTTAGAAGATCGCTGTAGATGGTTGGAGGAGAAATTCAAGGCTCTGGAAAATATCAACCACCACTGCATCATTAAAGCGAGAGACTTGAGTTTGGTCCCAGTTCTGGTACTTCCTAATAATTTCAAGATGCCAGAGTTCAAAAAATATAATGGGACAAGTTTCCCTGAGGCTCATATTACGATGTTCTGTCGGAGAATGACAGGTTACGTCAACAATGACCAGCTTTTAATCCACTGTTTCCAAGATAGCCTGATTGGATCTGCGGCTAGGTGGTATAACCAGCTAAGTCATGCCCAAATTGGTTTATGGGGGGACTTGCCCTAAGCTTTCATGAAACAATATAGCCACGTGACGGACGTGGCACCCGATAGATTCATGCTACTGAATATGAAAAGAAATCGAGCGAGAGCTTTAGGCAGTATGCCCAACGATGGAGGGAGGTCGCGATGCAAGTCCAACCACCACTCTTAGAGAAAGAAAGGACCATGATCTTCATTAACACATTGAGGCCCCCATTTATCACCCATATGGTAGGAAACACAACTAAGAGCTTCGCAGATATAGTCATGGCTGGGGAAATGATCAAAAACGCCATAAGGGGTGGAAGGATCGAAATATGAGAGGTCTCTAGGAGATCTGTTCCTAAGAAAAGGGATAACGAGGTGAACAATGTGAGTACATATAACAAAGGGTACTCAAAAGCAGTTACAGTTAACCCGCTGAAAGTAGTGACTGCCAGGTAACAGGGGACGACAGGACAAGAACCAGGCCCAAGACAAAATTTTGAAAGGCCCCAATTTACGCCAATCCCGATGACGTATAGGGAGCTATATCAACGTCTGTTCGACGCACACATCATAGCCCCATTTTATCTAAAGCCGTTACAGCCCCCATATCCTAAATGGTACGACCCAAACGCTGAATGCGAGTACCATGCAGGGGTAGCAGGCCACTCGATAGAAAACTGCACTGCCTTCAAAAAGGTAGTCAAAAAGTTCATCAAGATGGGGATCGTGGAGCTCGACGATATACCTGGTTCAGGGAACCCATTACCCAATCATGGGGATAAGGCGATAAATTGCATCGGGGAAGGGGTAGTGAAAAGGACCAAGGAAGACATCTCAGAGGTAAAAACCCCATTGAGAATGGTCTGGAGGGAAATGTTAAAAAGAAGGCTGATAAAGTCAAGACTCGAAGGAGAAGGTGAAGAATCTGGAAATTACTACGCGTTCCATGGAGTTGAAGGACATAAGATCCAGGGATGTGCGGAGTTTAGATTATTGGTGCAGAGCTTCATGAACAATAAAGAACTAGAATTTTATGAAGAAAGCTCAGAAGGAGGAAACATACATGCAATAGAAGGAGAATCGACCCGTTAAAAAGTTAATTTTCTGAAGATCATTATTTCCCGCCCGAGAAATCCAGAAAGCGGAGCTCCAATGGCACCTAAAGTTATAATCAAGAAACTAGTGTCCTTTCCTTACAAGGACAACAAGAAGGTACCATGGAACTACAATTGTAATGTAACAGTACCAAGAGTAGAAAGCTCTGCTAGCGCTGCCAAGGAGGTCCAAAGTGAGGGTTTCCGCACGTGAAGTGGAAGACGTTATGACACGGGAGGCGTCAGAATAAGGGCTACAACAGTTGAACCAGAAGAGGAACCTAGACCCCTTATCAATGTACCTGTAAAAGATGAAGAGACTAAAGAATTTTTAAAATTCTTAAAGCACAGTGAATACAGCGTAGTGGAGCAACTGCGTAAGCAGCCGGCCCATATTTCAGTGTTATCCTTACTTTTGAGTTCGGAAGTACATCGTGAGGCATTGATGAAAGTGCTGAATGAGACTTACATTACTAAAGATATATCTGTCAATAAACTCGACCGATTAGTGAGTAACATAAGTGCTGACAACCAAGGCCTTGCATATAACTACTCGTTGTAAGGGATCTATCCTACCGAGCGTGTTAATCGACAATGGGTCAGCCTTGAATGTCTTACCATTGTCAACTCTGAAAAGGTTGCCAATAGACAGTTCTCACATGAAGTCATGCCAGAACATAGTGAGAGCGTTTGATGGCACTGAGAGGAGAGTGATGTGAAAGATAGACATACCATTACAGATCGGGCCGAATACGTATGAAGTAGATTTCCTGGTGATGGATATCAAGCCCTCGTACAATTGTTTACTAGGAAGGCCCTGGATCCATTCGGCAGGGGTAGTACCTTCATCCCTCCATCAAAAATTGAAGCTGGTGACAGATGGTCGAGTGATTACTATAAACACGGAAGAAGACATAATAGCGACTGTTACCAATGATGCACCATATGTAGAGGCAGATGAGGAGGCCATTGAATGCTCTTTCCGGTCTGTAGAGTTTGTCAACGCGACATTCATTCGTGAGGGGAGTGAGATTCTGGTACCCAAGATATCCAGGACCACGAAGATGGGCCTACAAATGATGGTCAAGAAGGGGGCTTTACCAGGAAAAGGACTAGGCAGATATCTCCAAGGTGAAGTTCAAGTGCCGTTATTGAAAGAGAAGAGAGACCGTTTTGGCTTGGGATTTAAGCCAAATGCTAGAGAAAGAAAAATAGAAATAGAGAAGAAGCAAGAAAGGAGAAGGGCCCGACTGAATGGAGAAGAAGTCCAATGGGAATCGATGACATTCCCACACATATCCCAAACCTTTGTATTTGGAGGGATAATTCACCCCGAGAGGGAGCTATTAGAAAGTCCTCACGTCAATGCCATACATGAGGAAGGAACCGGACAAAGAAACCTGGCGGGCATTCGCCCATATGAACCTGGAAGCGTTTTGAACAATTGGACTGCAGAGGAACTGCCTATTGTTTTTAGAGATTACACGGAGTAATATTCAGAACGCACTTGTTGTTTTAAGCCTAAGAACAATAAGATTTCTTTTGTGAAAAGGCTCATGTTCAGAAACCTTTATTTGAATGAAATGCATTTGGATCCATTGTGGAAAATATTTGATGTTTTTCTCTATCAAATTTTTTTGTTTTGTTGTTGTTTTTTTCCCTTTTTCTCATTCATAGCATGAATAATTATCCTCAAATTCATACACTTTTTGGCACCCACCACAGGTCCCTAGATATCAACGATGTAAGCAACGATACTACAGACCCAGAGGTCCATTTTGAGCAGGACATGTGTTTAGAAGAATCTCAAGATTTTGAAGGTGACAGAGATGGTGACTTGTCCCCGGATCTGTTGAAAATGGTACAGCAGGAAGAGAAACAAATCTTACCCCATGAAGAGGAAGTAGAGAACATAACCTTAGAAGAAGGAAATGTGGTGAAAATCGGAACACGCATAGCCGAGAAGACTAAACAAAACCTTGTGGAGTTACTATGGGAATTCAAAGATGTCTTTGCATGGTCATATCAAGACATGCCTGGTCTAATACTGATATTGTAGTGCATCGCCTCCCCATAAAGGAAGAATGTAAGCCAGTGCAGCAAAAGCTACGAAGGATGAGGCCTGACGTAGTGTTGAAAATAAAAGAGGAAGTAAAGAAACAATTTGATGTTGGTTTTCTACAGGTAGTCAAATACTCAGAGTGGGTGGCCAATATCGTTCCTGTCCCGAAAAAAGATGGAAAGGTCCGGATGTGTGTAGACTATAGAGACTTAAATAAAGCCAGCCCAAAAGACAATTTCCCTTTGCCTCATATTGACACGCTGGTGGATAACACGGCGGGGTACTCGTGGTTCTCTTTCATGGATGGATTTTCCAGATATAATCAGATCAAGATGCACCCTGAGGACATGGTGAAAACCACTTTCATAACGTTGTGGGGCACCTTCTGTTATAAAGTAATGCCATTCGGGCTGAAGAATGCAGGGGCAACATACCAAAGGGCCATGGTAACTTTGTTCCACGACATGATGCACAGAGAGATTGAAGTGTACGTTGATGATATGATCGCCAAATCTCAAATGAAAAAGGAACACATCGAAGTTTTGAAGAACTTGTTTCTAAGATTGAGGGAGTTCCAATTGAAGCTCAACCCGGCCAAGTGTACTTTTGGAGCTCGATCGAGGAAACTGCTGGGTTTCTTGGTCAGCTAGAAAGGGATTGAAGTTGACTCGGATAAGGTCAAAGCTATACAAGGTTTGCCTCCACCACATACTCAAAAGGAAGTTCGAGGTTTTCTTGGAAGATTAAATTACATTGCTCGGTTCATTTCGTAGTTAACCGAGAAATGTGATCCCATATTTCATCTTCTCAAGAAACACAACCAAGGTGTGTGGGACGAAGAATGCCAGAGAGCTTTTGACAAAGTCAAACAATATCTGTCAACTGCCCCAGTACTATCTCCACCAAATTCAGATAGACCATTGATACTGTATCTATCAGTGTTCAATAACTCCATCGGATGTGTGCTTGGTCAACACGGTGAGTCAGGAAGGAAAGAAAAGGCGATATACTATCTCAGCAAAAAGTTCACTGAATATGAAATGAGATATTCGTCGATCGAAAAATTATGTTGCGCTTTGATTTGGGAAACCCGAAGGCTAAGGCAGTATATGTTATACCATACAACCTGGTTGATTTCGAAGCCTGACCCGTTAAAGTATATGATGGAGTCAACTGCTTTGAATGAGAGGATGGCAAGGTGGTAGATTTTGCTGTCTGAATTTGATATAGTTTATGTGAACTAAAAGGCTATAAAGGGAAGTGCGATAGCAGAATTTCTGGCCAGCAGAGCATTAGAGGATTATAAACCTTTGAGTTTTGATTTCCCCAATGAAGAATTGATGTATGTGGCAAATGCTGAAGAAAATCCGTGGAAGTTGAATTTTGATGTGGTGTCTAATGCTGTGGGGAATGGAATTGGGGCAATCTTGGTATCCTCTTGTATCCCCTTGTGGTGATCATTATCCACTTATATGCAGATTGGATTTTGGTTGCACAAATAACATGGCAGAATATGAAGCTTGTATTATGGGAATTCGAGCAGCCGTAGAGTGAAAGATTAGGGGTGCTAGAAGTATATGGAGACTCTGCATTGGTGATTTATCAACTTAAAGGTGAATGGGAGACCAGAGATCCCAAACTGATTGAGTATCGGAAGATAGTTTTGGGATTGATTGAGGAGTTTGACGACATCACTTTTAATTATCTCCCACGTGATGAAAACCAGATGGCAGATGCCTTGGCAACTCTAGCTTCTATGATCAAAGTGAATAGATCGAAAGATATGAGACCTATCCAGATGAGTATTTTTGAATCTCCAGCTCATTGTTATAATGTGGAAGAGGAGGAAAGAGATGATCACTCCTGGTATCATGATATATTGCGATATATAAAGAATCGTGAATACCAAGAGCATGCAACTGAGAATGAGAAAAGAACACTCAGAAGATTGGCCACTGACTATGTTCTAGATGGTGACATATTGTACAAAAAGAGAAAAGATCAAGTGCTACTAAGGTGTGTGGATGCCGTTGAGGCTAAGCAAATCTTGGAGGAAGTCCACGAGGGCGTTTGCGGAACACATGCCAATGGTTTTACAATGGCTAGGCAGATCATGAGGTTCGGGTATTATTGGTCCACCATGGAAGGAGATTGCATCAACTATGCCAAGAGGTGCCATAAATGCCAGGTTTATGGAGATAAAATTCATATGCCTCCGTCACCCTTACACGTCATGACTTCCCCATGGCCTTTTTCCATGTGGGGTATGGATGTTATTAGACTGATCTCATCGAAAGCTTTGAACGGGCATCGATTTATCTTCGTGGTCATTGACTACTTCACAAAATGGGTAGAGGCTCTTCATATGCTAATGTCACTAAATCAGCAATAAGTCAGTTTTTAAAGAAAAAAATCATTTGTCGATATGGAATGCCCGAGAGGATCATATCAGACAACGCACTGAATTTGAACAACAACACAATAGCAGATGTTTGCAGTTAATTCAACATCAAACACCACAACTCATCTCCGTACCGTCCAAAAATGAATGGGGCAGTGGAAGCGGCCAATAAAAACATCAAGAAGATAGCGGGGAAGATGACCGAGACTTATAGGGATTGGCACGAGAAGTTACCATTTGCACTCTATGCTTATCGAACGTCTATCAGAACCTCTACTGGGGCAACTCCTTTCTCGTTAGTTTGTGGGATGGAGGCAGTCCTACCTATTGAAGTGGAAATACCCTCTCTTCGAGTTTTGTCAGAAATAAAGTTGGATAAAGCTGACTGGATCCAGGCTCGATACGATCAGTTGAACTTAATCGAAGAAAAGAGGCTAAGGGCTATCCGTCATGGTCAGATGTACCAAAAACGAATGATGCGAGCCTATGATAGAAAGATTCACCCAAGAGAGTTTAAGGAGGGAGATCTTGTACTGAAAAAGATCCTTCCCATACAAAAGGATTTCAGGGGAAAATGGATGCCAAACTGGGAAGGACCATATGTGGTGAAAAAAGCTTTTTCTGGAGGTGCATTGATTTTGACTGAAATGGACGGTAAAAGCTTATCCAATCCTGTAAAGTTAGATTCAGTCAATAAATACTTTGCTTGAAGGGACCAAGGTGAAAACCCGCAAAGGGCGCTTTGAGACCTCCCCCAAAATAAAACTTAGAGGCCAAGATAAAAACTCACAAAGGGCACCTCGAATACAAATAGACGAGAAATGAAGTTGGGGTACCAACAAAGTACTTTGAGTCTTCTAAACACATGCTAAACCTAAAATAGTCTTCATGAAGTTTGTATGTCGAAGCCCAATCAATGATATCTAGGGCATTTGACCTTTGTTATCTTTAAGACATATTCTTTGATAACTTTTCTTGTATTTCTGATAATTCAGTCGACTCTTGTTGAAGTCAATTTATTGTTGTATGTTGCATTAAAATAATGATTAATGAACTAATAATTTCACAAAAGAGGTTTTGCATATTACTTTGGAAATTTCTAGATAAAACAGAAGACCGAATAAAATTTCCACGCGTATAGATTGGAGATGCATGAGAAAGAAGAGCCTTAAGGGACTATTTCTTTGAATTCTCCGTCCAATCTGACGGATGTGACGGAGATAAAAATATCATCGGGTCATGGTATCACAGGCCAGTTCTTGATAGGAGAGGATTCGAACAACCCAAAATTGTAGTGGAATGAACCGAAGATGAAACAAGTCCTATGTTCTCGGGGGATGGCTTGAAGCTGATATACCACTTACATCCTTATGACTCATGAGCCCTAAAATCGTCACAAGGGCGGAATGTTTAAACAAGAAAATGATACTTCAAGATGACCAAAATACGAAACCTTGAGGGATGAAATATAACGCATTGAATAGGAACCATACTCATAACATTTTTGCATCATAGCATGTCTAAATAGGAGCATTTGACTCATTTTGATCATGGCATCCTAATCATTAGGCATAAGCATGTACCCATTCTACAAGTCATGTCCTCGAGAGGACAGTGTAGTAAGGCTGATTGAAGATAGCAAGTCTGGCATTTCTGATGTTTCAGGAGCAGATTGAAGATAGCAAGTCTAGTATTCCTGATGTTTCAAGAGCAGATTGAAGATAGCAAATCTGGCATTCCTGATGTTTCAGGAGCAGATTGTAGACATCAAGTCTGGCATTGCTGATGTTTCAGGAGCAGATTGAAGATAGCAAATCTGGCATTCCTGATGTTTCAGGAGCAGATTAAAGATAGCAAGTCTGGCATTCCTGATGTTTCAGGAGCAGATTGAAGATAGCAAGTCTGACATTCCTGATGTTTCAAGAGCAGATTAAAGATAGCAAGTATGGCATTCCTGATGTTTCAGGAGCAGATTGAAGATAGCAAGTCTGGCATTCCTGATGTTTCAGGAGCAGATTGAAGATAGCAAGTCTGATATTCCTGATGTTTCAGGAGCAGATTGAAGATAGCAAATCTGGCATTCCTGATGTTTCAGGAGCAGATTGTAGATAGCAAGTCTGACATTCCCGATGTTTCCAGAGCAGATTGAAGATAGCAAGTCTGGCATTCCTGATGTTTCAGGAGCAGATTGAAGATAGCAAGTCTGGTATTCCTGATGTTTCAGGAGCAGATTGAAGATAGCAAATCTGGCATTCTTGATGTTTCAGGAGCAGATTGTAGATAGCAAGTCTGGCATTCCTGATGTTTCCAGAGCAGATTGAAGATAGCAAGTCTGGCATTCCTGATGTTTCAGGAGCAGATTGAAGATAGCAAGTTTGGCATTCCTGATGTTTCAGGAGCAGATAGAAGATAGCGAGTCTGGCATTCCAGATGTTTCAGGAGCAGATTGAAGATAGCGAGTCTGGCATTCCAGATGTTTCAGGAGCAGATTGAAGACAACAAACCTGGCGGTCCTGATGTTTCAGGAGCAGATCAAAGTCAATCATCATCCTTCAAAGCTGCAGTGAAGTGGGTCAAAGTAACAAGAAACAGTGGATTGAGATGAGGCTACTTGAAGGACAAGAGCACCGAAGAATCAAGACTCAGCAAGACCGGGCAACTTTGGTCCTCCTTTATGTCTTTGCTCTATTCCTGTTGCACGATAATGAGGAAAGAGGGGCAGCTGTAGAAGGCCTAAATTGCCCGGGCCCAAAATAGACCAAACAAAAAAACCCGAGCCCAATTACAGTGGCCCAATCAGCCTAGGTGACCCAAAATATTTAGGGTTTTAGAAAACCCTAAGAGCCTCCACGTTCTTCAAGCACCGCAGCCCTCATGTGCGCACCACTGGCCTCCACTACAGCAGCACCACGTCCACTAGCCCTTTGGCGCCGCTCCTCCACTATGCTCTGCCTCCACTAACTCCTGCAAAAGGCACACGACAACAGCACAAAGGGAACTTATTCTATTTCGAGAATTTCGGTTATAAAAACCGAAGGAAAAACAATGTAGAGGACCTTTTTTTTGAAGGAAGAGAATAAAAAATTTTCAATACTAAAAACAGATTCAAACATTAAAAATGTGGAGTGAATATTAAAAGGAGAACGAGGTGATTTCGCATTTTTTTCTTTTCATTTGTCGTTTCGATTTTCTTTTTTATTTTTATTACTCAATCAAAATATATATACATATACATCCATATATTTAAAAAAAACAAAGGAAAAAGGAGAAGTTTTACTTTTCCGGCCACCGTTCGCGGTGGCCGGCGGTGGTGTCCATGGTGGTCCCCTTGCCAGATTTCAGGCCTGCAGAAAGAAGAGAGAAAGGCTTAGATTTTTTTTTAAGGGGAAAGTTGAAATGAATTTTTTGTGATTTTGGGGCCTTTTATAAGGCAATGAAACGGCGTCGTTTTGAAGGGCCTTCCCAGACGTCAAAACGACGTCGTTTTGGGGAGGCCAACCCGAATTCGACCCGAACCAAGGCCAGGATCCGCGTGTTTTTGCGGAAGGGTCTATTTGTGCATTTGACCCTTCCGCATTTCTTCACCTTCCTAATCCAGTTTTTCTTATTTTCAAATCTGCCCCAGTATGTTTTCTTCTGTTCCAATTTAGTCTCAATACAAAACGCAGTGCATAAAGAATGGAATAGTTGTTTTTTTGGACCCTCTCCTTCCACGCGCATTTCAAATAGGCTCTCCCCTCTTTATTTTATTGCAAAATTTACCCCAAGCATTTCAATTTTGTTCAATTTTAGCCATTTTTAATTATTTTGATTAAATTTATTGCTTTTATTATATGTATTATTATTATTTATGCTACTAGTGTTATTATTATTATTATTATCTACTTTATTTTTCATCATCATCATTATTATTATTATTATTATTATTATTATTATTATTATTATTATTATTATTCTCATTATTACTACCTCTATTATTATTAACATAGTTTTGTTTTAATTTTTTATTTTAATGTTATCTTTTTAATTTTGTTTTTATTATTGTATCTTTTATTATTATGTCTTGTTATTTCTCGTTTTTATCATTTCATGAAGATTGACAGTTTTGAATCACAACTCGACATTTTATTTTATTTTTTTAATTCACAAAAAGGGGGTTTCACAAAGGTAACATTCATGTGTTTGGAAATTCGAAGAAATTGTGCCCAATCGTGCTGCGTGTGATATTTTTGTTTGACCAAATAAATGGATATCTTATCAAATTTTGCTCGTATTTTTAAATCAGGTGATATTCGTGAGTTTGAAAATTCGAAGAGATCGTGCCCAATCGTGCTGGGTGTGATTTCGTGTTTGACTAAATGAACGAATATCCTTTCAAAATTTTAAAATCATTTCAAACTTTTTGACATTAGGACATTGATTAATCAATTAGGTACCAAATTTGGGCGTTGTGAGGGTGCTAATCCTTCTTCACACGTAATCGACTCCCGAATCCATTTTTTGATTTTCATAGACCAAAATTGTTGTTTTGATAAATCAAACGGTTTATTTAAAATAACCACTTTCCGAGGTGACCCGATCACACCAAGCAAAAAAGATTGGTGGCGACTCCCATGTTTTATTTTCATTTTCAAGACCCCCAAGTCGATTCCCGCCTTTCCAAAAAGGATGGTTTCGATACTATGTTTTTTAAACAGTTATTGCAGTCGGTTCGAGAAAGATGTTTGAGTCTAGAGCTTCAAACTACAATAGATGAGTATCAGGTGAGTCCTTAGACTCAAATACTACAAGTCATTCTAAAGTGATCTTTATGGTTGATGCTCCAATAGTAATGCATGAGTACTTGAACGAGTGTTGAATGTATATATGAGATCTTCATATAATATCTATAGGTGCGTAATGTGCTATGTGTATGGATGCATATAATTATATGAAACAATTGTATGTGTATGCATGATTGTGTTGATGAGTGGATAATATGTAAAGAAATACGACTTGAATAGGAAAATGAGTATGGATTTCATGAGTGTGTACATATGATATGTGTATGAGGCATGATGAAAATTTATGATGTAAGTTTTGACATTGTGCTAGTATGCAATGAAGTCCGTTGGGACAGTAAACATAAATTTCAGTGTGAAAATTCTGAAGAACAGCCCATAGCCATGGTACATTTTGGAAAGGGCGGATGAGCCGCATTTATCTACTGGGGTTTTCTGCGTGTCCCAAGGCGATGATGGGAAAACCTGTAAACTCTAATTTATATAGGCTTTTTCTAGTAGCTTTTACCATATTTTTACTTAAAAATAATACTAATATCGAGTATTTGTTAATTAATTTAGTGAATTTTGCTTAAACCTCGATAATGGACATGAATTTATAAAATATTCAAATTTGTGCTTTATTACATGAATTTTGTGCATTAATTAAATTATTTTATGTTATTTATTAATGTGTTATATTTAATTATGCAGTGGGACCATGAAGTTGATTTAATAAAGAACTTATTATAAAGTTGCATGAACATGAGCTATTTATTTCCTATGTTGGACGGAAAAATCATGCTAAATGGGTCAACAAGGTGTTATTTTGACCCAGTTAAAATGATGCTACATGATGGACAAGTCTGATTATTTAATAGGTCACAGAACCATCCAACAAAGGGGAGTCAAGCCCAAATTCGACACAAGCATGTTGACTACTCAAAAATCTATTTTTGGATAATTACTGGAGGTCTCTACATTTAGAGAATCATTAGAAATCAACACACAAAGATTGCCCTTGAAACCGTCCGACCCATGCCTAAATTTAGCATGATTCTATGCTCAAATAAAGGAACCATCATCCACCTTCTTCCACAAAATGTGGTCAGCCAAACAATGGAGAAAATGGAGGGATTCCAATCCTTATTTTTAATAGATCTACTTCAAGTATAAATATCCCCACTCATTCCCCATTTCAATCATCCCTCATCCCTCATCTCTTAATCATCCCTCACTTAACATTCATCATTCATTTCCTTTCATCATTCACTAACCTCTCATTCATAAACCCTCAATTTTCCCCTTCATTTAGTTCGAAATTCCTTGAGAAAATTCTCTCTTGACTGGCCACCTTGAGAAACATCTTGCAAAAGAGCAACTACGAGGACCGGAGGAAGCCACCACGATCATTCCAGAGGATTGCCGAAATTATTCTAAGTGTTTTCTTCATTAATCTTTATTGTTGTTCTTGTTATTCAACATGTTCGCAATTTGCTTTAATATTTTTTCATTAAAAATGGTAGCTTAATTTTGTTTAGCTAGGATAATTTGCTTTAAATCATGTTATGGTCTTCTATGCCTCATTCGATCATGTTTTCAATTAAATTCAAGCATGTATTTCATTCATACGTGATTGAATGCATTAGAATTAGTTAAGTGATCCTAACTAGATGACGACTAATGGACACAATAATCGAAAAGTGCATGCTTAATTTAGATCCTAACCCGGCTAAATTAAAGGTTCATAATAACTCAAAAGAGCTCTATTATCTTGCATAGTTTTTAGGTTTATGCGATTAAATTGTTCCAAACCTAACTCGTCCCTGTTAATACATATGAATTCTAAGAAACCCTTAGTTGAATATAATCAGTAAAATGCATGTTTTTCTAAGTAAAAGATTTTGAAAGGATTTAATATTGGTTTCAAGCTCATGAAAGATCGAGTTGTCATGGAATATTTTCTGGAACATTATTGACATGATGAAAATTAACTAAGTTAATTTATGTGATTATTCTGGCCTATTCATGTTATCGTTGTTGAAATCTTGTGAATTCTGCTGCTAAATCCATCTCATACATTTTATTGCATACATTCTATTTAGGATCATTTTGCATCTAGATAATTATTTTTCTTAACATCAACCAATCAAAACTATTGTGTTTTTCTCACCAAATTGTTAACTTTAATTTTACAAAATATTGATTAACATATATAGTCCATATAGAGACGATAACTCTTATACTTACTTGTTACTTGATAATGACTGTGTACATTTGTAGCAACTGACGTGTTACAAAACCTCATGCGATGTGAGTTTAGGCAAATTCATATCGCAAACACGGTATTTCATGGGGTGCCTTTGTGGCATTTTGTTTGGCCTTTGTGGCGTACTTCTATTTGGCCTTTTTGATGTACTTCTGTTTTGCCTTTGTGGCATTCTGTTAGCCTTTGTGGTGTATTTTGTATGTTGCCTTTGTGGCATATTCTGTTTGGCTCTTGTGGCGTACTATGATAAGTTTATGTTAATGATATGATCTGTCTGAAGTTATTTTGGTTTGAAAAGTTCTATGATGTAATCAAATAAGCCTTAAATGAAGTTTCTTGAAAAGAAGTATGAATCTGTATGTTCAAAAAGGATATCCGTTGTGGTTATCTGTCAATTTAGAATATAGACGTATCTTCAGCTATAAGGGGTATATAAGTATCCATTGTTCTGATTTCTTCTGAGTTATGTAGGGTTGGAAATTTGAGATGTTTGGTATCCACCATATCTAAATAGCATATTGTTTTGATTCTAGAATTATATGGTATTTGCCCTATTTGTTAATTCGAGTATTTTCGTGCTTGTAGCAAGAGTTATGAAGAATTCTTCTAAACAATCTGGTTAGTTCATTATTAGTATGATCTTGTGTTGAGTATTGAATAGGGATATGAATTGATTGATTAACTGATAATATCAACTCAATGTGGAAATTCGACAAATGTGTAAGTATCTGCCAGTGAATAATACCTATGATTAACTGTTTTGGATTAGCTAAAGAAAGTCGTCTGAAGAAAAGAGAAAATGTGGTATTGCCTGGTAAGATCTGGATTCATCCATTTAGTTAGATGAAAGATGACATGTTAAGAAAGTATGTGGCGTATAAACATGTGTTATCCGATTATGTGAAGGTATCCGCCAAAGACGAGAGTGGGTAATCTAAAATAATCAGGATGAAAAGTTTAGCATGAAAGGTTTTAAGGTAAATTTTATTTTAAATTAACTAAGTTCATGTAACTTATAAGTGTTATGTTTATGTTTCAGGTTATGTTTTATGAATGAGTTCACCAGGAGAGACAAGCTAGGGGTTTGCCAAGGAAGCGGTGATCTAAGATACTATACCTACAAGGGACAATTTGGAAAAGTGGCGTATTGTAGAATTACATCCTAAAGAGTATGTCTTTAGTAAACCTATGTGTTGTAATAAGTTTGATATATATATATTATTTTTAAATACTTCTATTTGTTCCTCTAATAGTAAGAATTTAGATAAAATAATAAGAAAAATGTTTTAAGCCAAGAGTTCAAGAAGGTTGTTTTGATAATTGTTAAGTTTTACGTGTGGTAACACCCGAGATTTGGACTTGGTGAAGTAAGTCGGGTTAAAGGTGTTACAAATAAAATGAGAGGCCAGAATCAACATCATAATACTTACGAGGGAAGCACACCCTATTAGCCCCTTCTCCCTCTCCTAGTTGCATTAGGAATTTATTTTTCTATTTGAAATAAACCTCTACAATTCAGTAAGGATTCTACCTTCTCTCCCTATAAATAGATGACACCAATAGAACTATTCATATAACTTGAATATATTGTTACTCTGCTGAAAAATAGAGAGAATTAATTTTCAACTATATATATATATATATATATATATATATATATGGAATAATAATTCTGCTGATTTCTGTTTTGAAGAGATATTTTCCGTTTTCACCCCAAAAGTAAAGTAAACTTTTTCTAGTTCTGTGTTTTGATTCGATTGGTTCGAGCCCACACTCAAAGCAATTCTTGGTATGGGAATAGCGGAGAAGATCGCTTGGTTGAAAGCTAGAAAACGTCAAGGATCCACTTATCCAAAGACATTGTTATGATTTCAATTCAAAGTTTATTGCTGTAAATATCACAAACCGGGTCGGTTTTCAAAAGTTAATTTTCCACTGTGCAAGAAAATTGTTTTCAAACCAGATTTTTTTTTCAATAGTAGCATTATTCAAAATAGTGGAATTCACAGCCCAAGATATGAATAAATGATATCCTCTGTAACACCCCAAACCCAGCCTAGACGTTACGACCGGATCTGGCATGTCACATGAAAGAAATGTCTAAAAAAACTGTGCGTTCGTTAAAAAGTTCGTATTCTTTTTGAAACTCCGCGTTTTGTGGTTTGTTTATAAAAGCCGATTCATTTCAATGCCCATTTTACAAAGTTGTTATTAATTTGAATAAAATTGTATTTGTTGTGAAAATTGAGTTTAAGTAATTTTGAATAAAAAAACGGTTTATTATCACTTTAGGAAAATCCCATATTGAACATTTAATAATAATAGGTAGTAATCAAATTAAAAGCTAAACCAAATAAAATACCTAAGCTAAAGTTATAATGGCCTTATTACATAACAAAATCCCAAAATTAAAAGTAAGTTTAAATAAAAGAAATGAGTTTACGAGAAAACATTGCAGGGCCACCACAAGTCTGCCTCGGCTCCCAAATCCACGATCTAATGATTACCTGAAACATTTAAAAAGAGGGGGTGAGTCATCGAGACTCAGTGTGTAATTCCCCTTACCACGATAACTGGGCCTAAGCCCACAGTACTATATTAGCCCAATGTCATGGCATATCAAGAATGAGTGCAATGCAATTAATCCACATGATTCCACACCAAATCCACATAAATCCACATACCACACATGATTATGCAAAATGCACCCAACCCAGCCTAGGGTTCATCCTCTACACACCCCCGTATCCAACCACCACACACCAGGGGATTACTAAATCGACCCTCCAACCTCTACACACCAATTCGGCAATTAATGCCATCCACTGAGTGGTTGAGCCACTGGTCCACGTGATCAAATCACAATATAATCCACAACGTGACCGTAGTCAACGTCAATCCACGATGTAGCCCGTAGCTAACATCAATCCACGATGAGGCACTCAGCCATCACCAACCACGATGTGGCACAAAGCCGACACCAATCCACGATGAGGCACAGAGCCGATCATCAATCCACGATGAGGTACGAAGCCAACATCAATCCACGTACATAAATGTACACCCTTTCCTTCATTAAATATAACCTGATCCCCATGCACATACAATATATTATGATGAAATGACAATGTAATCGTTATGAACATATCAGACAACGTATAAAACGAATTACCATCATAATCAGAATAATAATATACAACATAATCAAGCTAACCAACCTCTAAGAGTATAGCAGTAATTTTACCTACCAAGGGTATTTTCGTAATTTACCAACCAAGGGTATTTTCATAAATTCGCACCTGCAATGGCCTTTCCGAAGGCCTAATGTCACCACGAGCGACTCAACTACCATTTCCGGTCCTTACCGGACTATTGGGCCTAAAATCCGATTTCGGCCCATTCGAGCCCACACGCTCGTGTGGCCCACCTAGCACAAATCTAGCCACGTATATAAGTTCCACCTAGTCTAGTTCAACATATACTAAACAATCATACAGTTTACTCATTTGGTCCCACGGCCCATTGGGCCCACTTCGGCCCATCGTGGCCCAAGCAGCCCAACCCACAAGAATACTACTGATGGCCTCAACTATCGCGTCGAAGCCCCACACGTGCACTCGCACGCTCGCATGGCTACTATTGCCGTGACCGGCACTTCGGCATTTGCCGCTCTACAACTAGAGTAGAGAGAGTTACACACCTGATAGGACTCTGGTGTTAATCCGCGCTCCGACCACTCCTGTGCCCAAACGCCCTCCAAGATGTGTTTACTCTCCTCCTAGGATGCTCTTTATATAGCTAGCTCTTCACCTTCATTCTTTGTGTCTTTCCGATGTGGGATCCCTTCGCCAGTAGAGTTTAAATTCAATTGAAACTCTTGCCGTCCAATCCGCAAAATAAATACTCCCTTGCTTTCCATGAGATTCGAACTCAGGCTCCCTTGCAACATAATCCACGCCGCTAACCAGTTGGCCACAAGCTCCTCTTGTGCCTTAAACCATGCGCAACTAAATATAAACTATGGCCCAAATTCTAAGATCCAGGTAAAAAGAAACCAAAATGCAAATGCCAAGACTTGAACCTTGGACCTCCTTCCTTCTTTGTGGCGTCACCCCCCTTGTCTCTTATGTGGCGTCACTTTGCCACTACACCACACACTCCACTTGTGTCATTTTCTCCACTTTTTATTCTTAAGGCCTACCTGCCAACTTCCAGGGTTTTTTTCACCTAAAACCAAAATTTCCCTAAAGCCTAAATTTGATCCCGGGACTTCCTAGAAGCCCTCTAACCTTCCAAAATCACTTACCTAATAAGTCTAACTTGCATTAATACCATTCTCTAAAATTTTAAACGCTACTATGCCTAAGGCCCATTGGGCTCAATCCTACTAAGCCCAATTTCAGGATGTTACATCCTCTCATTGGAAATAAATGATAGATGAAAAATAAATGTGACCATAGGTCGTTTGTCTTTGAGATAAATGAATTAATTAGTATTTAATAGTAATTGACTTTTCATGAGATAAAATATGATCATATTTGGAGAACGAATATTATCCTAAAGAGATTAAGGATATCCTATGAGAGTAACACACTTATGGCAAGGTCAATGGACGAGCACTAATTGAGTAGCTTTTTAATAGTATGTGATTAGGGAGAGCTCAGACACAATACTATAGTGGGATGACTTCATGACTAAATGAGTTTATAATTAATAGGCAAAAAGTTGAAACTTAATTATAAATCATTTGAGCCCTAATTATATATGTCCAATCGATCCCTCCTCTAGCTTACTGAAACTAGAAATTAATTGCATGTCTAGTCAAATGAACAGATATGGATGGAAATGATAAATTTAGAGAAATAGATCACATTCACAAATGAATGTGTTTTCTCACTAAGTATAGAAATGACTTGATGATTGCCATTTATTCTCTTGCTTTCAAGTTAATGATGATGACTTAATTTTGTAGATGCTAGATTAATTGCAACTCCTTGACTTATGTTATTCATACTCTGCAAATGTTGTTCTAAACATTTGGTTTATTTATTCAATCAAATAAATCATGCTCATTTTTACTTATGCATAATTAATGTTGGGAAACATATGAACTAATTATTTCATCCAAACAAGATGGTAATTAGTGGGCATGTAACAGCCCGTTTTCCAGTGGTTTTAGGACCACAGTTTCAAAGTGTCAGCCCGTGAATAATAATTATTTAATATTTATGAGGTTATTATTGTCGTATTAAAATTTGGCTAGGAAATTTTAATGTTTAGATAATTAATTAAGAAAAAGACTAAATCATAAAAGTTGGAAAAGTTGCTTGCTATTGAATTTTTTTTTCTTATCTAAATGACTTAAATATTTATGTTGGTGGATCTATGATGCAATTAGACCATAAATCAATTGATATGGCAGTTGGTGAAAGAAATGAGTTAAAGAAGTGGTTTCCATCATATTCTTTCTTTCATTTTATTTTGGCCGAACACTATTATTAGGGAGAAGGAAGCTTCTGTTTACTATTTCCCTTGCATGTAAGTGTATTTGATACTCGTTTTTCATGAATTTTATGTTTTTGATATTGTTTTAGCCTAATCTAGCTAACACGAGAGTTTATTTGTGAAATTGTTAAATGTATTTGTAACAGCCTGTTTTTAGTAATATCGAAAATAGTGGTTTCGGGACCACAATTTCGACTATTAAATTATCATTTTATTATTAATTTAATATCTTCAAGATTATATTATGGTCGTATTAAAATTTTGTTAAGAAATTTTGATGTTTGCATGATTAATTAAGTAAAAAAAGACTAAACCGTAAAAGGTGAAAAAGTTTAGTTCTATTAGTTAAAAGGGTCAAATGACTATGAAATCTTAAACTAAAGGACTTGAGTGGTAAATAAACCATTTAATGAGTTAGTGGACAAATTTGGACACAATTATTTAGCTTTAAGTTATATTATTAAGGTTAAATTAGTAAACTAATAATTAAGGTTAAAATAAACTAAAAAATGGGTCATCTTCCTCACTTCTTTGTTTCAACCAAAATTTAGGGAGAGAGTTTTTTGCTATGTTTTGATGTTAAATGATAAATTATGACTCTTTGTTGAGAAATAAACAAGTTTTGTTAAGTGATTTTTTTATGAAATTGGATTTAGGGATCTATTTGTGAAAATAGTAAAATTTCATGTTAAATTTATGAAATAATGGTTTAATTGAGTTGGTATGAGTCCTTAAAGAATTCGGTTAGTCTATAAGGGGGATTAAAATGGTTAGATTTCAAATTAGGAGCTTAAGAACTAGGTTGTAAAAAGTTAAAATGTTGGGGGCAAATTGGTAGTTTTGCATAATTATGAAATGTGGATTAAATTGAATACTAGAAGTATTTAATTGATTGAAATTATCCATTTAGATCAAGATAAACCACGTTCGGATTTAGATCGGGGAAAACCTAAAGCTTCGCATTAGTTCGATCTAACTTCTACGCCCCTAGTTATCGAGGTAAATTCGTATGAATGATTATCGTGTTAATATTATTTAAATTGAATGTTTACTATATTATGTTTAATGAAAAATGATTGATATATAAACATATCAATGCTATGATGAATTGACAAATATCGAGTCTCGGTTGAACCTTAGGAATTCTTAGGATACAAATATCATGTCATTAGGGATTTCATGTTTCGGGTGTTGGTCTTGAATGTCCTACCGAGGGTTGAGGTCCTGCATTTGTTGCGAATTCTCCACAACTCGTGTGAGCATGCCCATTTCACAGCTCGGGTGAGCAATGATGTAAAGGAAAGGTTACGGTTATGTAAAGGCACACTTCGTGTGAGCTTTCCCGAGTATCTGATGTAATTCTAGATGGTTCAACAGGCACGAAAAAGGAAGGAAATGGTAAGTATGTAAATACAATGAATCATGATATTATGGTAACAATGGTGTTGCAAAATGCTATGTTTATACATGACAAACCACATGTCTTATGGTTAATTTCATATATTTGTACTAACTTGTGAATTGATGATATTGTATAGACTTATGCCAAGCTTATGGTTTGGTTGATTTTATACTTATGTTTTATATTGTGCAAATGAAATGGTAAGTTGAGTTTTGGTTTATACGAGCTTATTAAGCATTCATTGCTTACGTAGTTGTTTTTCTTATGTTTATAGATTATCGAAAACTTGATTCGGTTGGAAGCTCGTCGGAGATCTATCACACTATTTAGCAGACAATTCGGTAGTTTTTGAGCATTTTGGCCAAGGTTTATAGAGACATGTATAGGGTGTTGCGTAATGGTACTTTGATGTGTTAGGTCTTAAAGGTTATGTTTGGTTGATGCACTTTTATGTTTACCAAATGTTATCATTTTGGGTATTTGTTAAGGTTTGTAAATATGGTTATCATGGTATGTTTTGAATAGCATGGAAATGGTTAAATGTGGTATGTTTTAGTACCTAAATGGACTAGGTTTGTATGCATGAAATGAGGCATGTGAACATGTTTAGGTAAGTGAAGTTTGGATGCTAATTGTGGTGCCTTTGAATGGCATATTGGTTAGTTGAATTAGGGACTTGGAAATGGAAATTATTTGTGTGCTTGGATGACGTTTTAGTCTATTGAAAGTGTGCACAATTAGATTGAATGATTATGCATGAAATGGTTTGATTTTAGGTAAATTTTGGGTTCACATGGCCTGAGACACGGGCGTGTAACTCAGCCGTGTGAGGCACACGACCTGGCGACATGATCGTGCATCATATGAGGATTACTTAGGGTCTAAGTTAGTGAGTTACACGGCCTAGCACACGGGCATGTAGGGCTACTCAGAGAGTTACACGGCCTGGCACACGGGCGTGTGCCACAGCCATGTGACCCTACTCAAAGAGTTACACTAATGAAGACATGGGGCTGGGGCACGGCTGTGTGTCCCTTGTTCGAAAGTTACACAGCCTGGGGTGATTCCACACGACCGTGTGACCCCTATTTCCAATTTTTATGATTTTTTCTAAGCTTCCTGTTTTGTTTCAATTTAGTCCCGAATTGCTCCTAAGCTATTTTTAGGGCCTCGAGTGCTCGATAGGAACAGTATGCATGTGAATGAATGGATTATGATATATTTAAATTATTGAATGATGTGATTTTTAAATGTTTTTGATTGTACGATAATGCTCCATAACCCTAATTCAGTGACGGTGATGAGTTAAGGGTGTTATAGTTTTGCAAGATGTCATTGATGAATTTGATGTGTTTTTGAAGCTAAGTGGTAAATTACTAAGCTTGGTTGTTAAATAAAGTTAATTTGTAAAGTAATTTTGTATAATTTTAAATTTTAGGGATTTAATTGAAACTAGTGAAAATATGACATATTATTCTTATGAAATTTCAACATGTGAGGATTGATTTGGAATAGTTATTAATTTGGTTTAGAGGGAATAATGCTTAATTGTGTAAATAATCATGTTTTGGTCTTAAGGATTAAATTGGAAAAGTGTAAAAGTTTGGGGCAAAAGTGAAAAGTTGTAATAGGATGAAATATGTACTAAACTGAATATTAAATGAAATTGAGGCTAATAAACTGAAATGATCTATTTTATAGATCAAGAATAAGTAGATAAACGAGGAAAAGGGAAGGCTGCTGAATAGTTCCTGAATTTTTGTTATTTTTGCATTTTGGCCCATGTAAGTTCTATGGTATTATTTTGAGTATCTTTAGTAACATTGTTATTGCTAATTATGTAATTTGGTGGCATTGGTTATATTTGAAAAATTATGATTGAATTGGTGAGAAATGGATTGAGATGGAAACTGTTATACGATTACGTGTATCAAGCTGGATGAACTTTAGATAGGATACAATTGGCATGCCAATAAGTTATATCGCATGCTATACGAGTTTGACATGTGATGAGATGATGATTCTTGACTTATTCCTGTCCATTGAATATACCGAAGTCCAGCATTTGTTGTGGACTATCATGTTATATTTATAGTGAGTCTGGCGTGTTACCAGGGGTGGATGTAAAACCTTCGGGCTTGGCACATAGTGCGTAGGTGTGTTACCGGAAGGATGTTAGCCTATGGGTTAGGCACTTGGTGCCAAGGCGTGTTCTCGATTGGTTTGGCCCGTTTGAGCATTCTGGTGTGTTTTGGTGGATAATCGCGTATCCGTATTTGATATATCGCTCATTGGGTAGATTCTCAATGGTTAACAAACTTGTGATTGAATTGTATAAATGTTTGCATGTTTTTCGATATTATATCGTGACTTGATATTGAATGATTTTGTATTACTAAATGGAATATTACAACTTGTATATATATTACTCACCGTTGAATGATTGTGGTTGACAGGATTAATGTCTATTAACGTTGTTATTAAATGATTTGCTATGTTTATTCGGTAAGTTTTATCGTTTCAACCTGTGAACTTACTAAGCTCTATTAAAGCTTACTCGTGTCATTTTTCATGTTCCTTATAGATAACTTTTTGTGGAATTAGGCAATCGGATTAACTTGTAGCTCATACTATCCAGATACATTTTGGTAGATTTTGATACATTTATTTTGGGTTATATAACATGTAATAGGTGTGTTTTGTATATGTTTTGAATATTTACTACATGCATTACATATGAGATTGATGCAAAGATGTTTAAGCTTTGTATTAGCTTGCTTGTATATGTGCCTTTAATCTTGGTGTGAATAAATTCACATCAAGTTGTTTTGATCATTCAATATAAACCTTATGTAAGTGTTTGAATCATGGTATGAATGAATGTGAATGAATAAGAAGAAATGGTAAGTTTGGCATGAGTTTTATGGATTAACTTATGAATTTGAATGCAAATTAGTTTGGTGTGACATGTGAATTGAGGTTGATAATTGAATTCTTGTGCCAATGAGGTCATATTGGTTAGGCACTTAATTTGAATGTTTTGACATGTTTTATGTAACACCCCTAACATATATCTGTCGTCAGAATAGGGTTTCAAAGTATTACTGAAGTTTACTGATCAAACAGACATAAATTTCAAACATTTTATATCATCAAAACAAGTCATCAAAGCATCATTTTAATCCAAATTATAAACATACCAAATCCAAATCAATTTGTCTAGTTCATGAGCACTTAAACATCAATTTAACATGCCATAATACAGTTTCAAAAACAAACATGTGTTGATATGTATATACCAAACCAATATTAAACTTATAACCTCATTTACAATAAAATCACAAAATAACTATTATTTAGACACCCTAGGTACATACCGACACAAAGGATAAACATCACCACGTTTGAGTTCAGAAGTGTTTTGGATGATGAATCGGCGATCAAAATTGAAATACCTAATCCGAATATTTAAAGACAATATAATATAATATGCATATTTTAATTATAAGCACATTTGAATATTTAAGACCACATTTATTCATACAATGGCATTATCCATTCAATATTCAATTCATAAATACATCATTTCATACCATTCTCAAATATGATCACTTGCTATATAATAGCTTTTCACAATTTAATATATAAATTAAAACAATAATATTATTCAATCTATATCCAATTCATGAATACGTAATTCATGTGTCTCTTTTTCATGTTTCGATTCACTGTCCTATTTTCATTTCACATACAATATCATCCAAAATCAACCTTAGTACTATTTTATTTAATTACCCCTATTAACACGACTCGAACTCGGACGGATACACGGATCCAACCAACACACCAGTTTGGCACCTAGTGCCTCACTGAATAAATCCGAAGTAATAACTGCGCCCAGCGCTATATAAATTTGACACCCACTTCCTCATCGGTTAAACCGAAGTAAATTGGCTCCCGTGCCTCACCGACTCGAAGTCGAAGAAATCCCTGAACTCTTCCAGTCCTATGGCATGCCATCTATATCCGACTCAGCCAGATATAGTTAATAAGGTTTAATTTCACTTTCCAAATACAACCAATATTCAGTTATCATATTTGCACATATATATTCATTTCGATTCAAATAATCAATATATTCATAATATATATCAATTCAATCCATTTAAATGTCAAAGTGCCAAATACTCACCTCAACACTTACCATATGCATTAAATCTGTAACACCCCGAATTTGGGCCTAGAAAGAATGGGCCTTGAGCGTGGGATCAGCTAGGAGACTGCACATAAATATTTATGCATACAAGAAAATGACCCAAATTGCTTGTTTGATTTAGTGGCTAAGTGATTTAGGAAGAGTTGGGAGTGTTGGAGAAGTCCTAGGTTCAAACTTGGGCATTAGCAAAATTTTTGCTTTTTGCTCTTAAGTGAATCTTGGCCTTAGCTTGAAGGCTTTATAAATATTTTTGGGTGAAATCATGACACAAGGAGTTTGCTGGTAAAGGTGGAAAGTGGCGTGTGGAGTGTACTAGTGGTTTGAGGTTCGAATCCCTGCTTATGCAAATGGAGATTATTTTTACTGTTGGCCATGGCAGGAGGTTGTGTTTGACCGAAACACCAGAAGTTTGAACACATTTGAATGGGGTTGTTGTTAGCCGAATTTGGGGAGTGAAAAGGGGGATTTTCGGTTGTTGAGGTTTGTGAACAAGAGTGATTTTCGAAGGAAAGAGGGGAATTCGAATTTGGTGGGAGTAGTGGTGCCGAAATGGGATTCTTCTCAACCATTCGGTTGCCTTTGGAGCCTCTAGCCATTCGGTCATGTTTTCCCCCTTTACCGAATTCTTTGAGGTCTTTTGCCGAATCTGCTTTTTTGCTACTCTCTCGAATTCTTCTCTTCTTCTCCACTTTTCTTCCTCTAGCATCTATTTTTCTGTCGTTTGCACTTTTTGTCAATTTCTAGTAAGTCAAGTGCCTCTCTATACCTTTCGGGTCTTTTTCTTTTCTATTCTCTTTTTGCCGAAAGGTGTCAATTTTGGAAACCTCTCATTTTCTTTTCTTATTCCCCTCCCCTTTCAATAGTTTCTTGCATTTTTCTCTAACTGTTGTCGAATACTGAACTCTATTCTTCATCCTTCTCTTTTGGGATACTTGGCCGAATATTCTCTTGTTCTCTTAGTGGTATGATCTTATCGGCTTACAAAAGTTTTCTAAAAAAAAGAGTAAGTGCTCGTGGTTTTTCTTCTGGTTATTCCTTAACGTTAAAGGCCCTTTCTTATTCTAACATCATATGTTTTTTGCCATTTTCAAATAGGAGTACCGTTGCCCCATTTGATCTCCATCATTCTTAGTACTTTCGGTTTCGGCCCTAAAAGAGGGTGTAGCCCGATTACTTTTTCTCTTCAACTATTGACTTTGCGCTGCCGGTAAGTCAGGACTCGTTTAGCTTAAACTATTCGTTTGAATGGGTGTTTGATAAGATCCGATTCTTATGCAGGGTTTCCCTAAGGCCTAGTGGATAATCTCTGGCAACAGAATAGGAGTGTGGCCTTTTGTTGATTGATCAAGGTAGGGGTTTAGAGTCTTTTTGATTAGTATAATAATGAAAAGATTTATTAAGTATTGGTCTTGTGCAAAAGGGGACTGATGGAGAAATGTAACGAATGTATGTTGGTGCTCAAGAGTTTTTGCAAGTGTTCGCAAACAGGCGTGTACACACCCTGATCTGACTGCAGCACGACAAAAGCCGAAAAGCTGGAAATACGACGATTTAGGCCACATGGGCATGCGAATGCTCGTGTGGTGAACCGAGCCCACGAGACATAGGCGTTTGACTGTAGAGGCCACCATGAGTGATTTCATGGGCCTAGGCTGTTTTGGGCAACGTTGGGCCGAAATGGGCTGTGTTGGCCCAATGAGCTCGTGGGTCCTACACGGGAAAATCTCAAGGACATGTGGAAATATGGGACCCGGTTGTGTCGTTCACATGGCTAAGGTTGTTTCTGGGCTTACTAAGTTACACGGGTATGTAGGCCCACATGAGCCGCATAATGGGCCTTGGGCCCATTCACACTGTTGGCTGTTAAGGTAAAATGACCGAAATACCCACATAGGGTAAATGACCGAAATACCCTCATAGGGTAAATGACCGAAATACCCCCATAGGGTAAATAATCGAAATACCCCCATAGGGTAAAATGACCGTTATGCACCTGAAGGGAAAAATATCTAAAGTACCCCTATATGATACATGACTGATCTTGTATGCCATTTAATGATATGTTTGCATTCATATGTAATATTTTGTTGCATGGGGATGGGATCTTGTATTAGAGGAAGTGATTGATATGTGAGGGTCGCACGGGTCGCGAGAGACAACTGTGGACCCACCGATGGCTTTAAGCCGATTATGTGATTGGCAACTCTGCTGCAATATTGGTTAGTGCCGCCACTGGTGCTACATAAGGAGTGTAGGGATGGGTGGGTCGATTTAATCCCCACAGGAGTGTAGGGTTGGACAGGAGACGGAGTGCAGGGTTGGTTTGGGTATTTATGCATTGCATATACTGATTCTAATATTGAGATGGGCTTAGGCCCAGATAGATGTGATATGTGTCACTTGATATGGGCTCAGGCCCAACCGAGGCTGATGGGGGCTAAGGCCCAATTGCCACCATTATTGTAGTGGGCATAGGCCCAAATAGATGTGATGTATGTTATTTGATTGTTGGAGTTGTACACAATGAGTTTTCACAAACTCACCCCTCTTTTTAATTTTTTAGGTAATCCCTAGTAAGGCAGTTTGACATACCGGGGACTCGGAGGTGGCCACACTACGAACAATTGTTTTTTCGTGTTTTTAATTTACTTTATTTTTAATTATGTTTCTTTAATTTAGGTTTTGTTATAATAAGGCCTATCTCTGGTTTGTTTTAAATTTTGGGGTTTACTTGTGTTGATTGCATAACTTCTAGTTTTAGGTCTCGGGTTTTAAAAAAGAAAACAATGTTTTACAAACCAATTGTAAGTACACAAAAGAAAGCTTCCGTTGTATTTTGAAAGTTTAAGTAACAAGTTTAAAGATTCCTACATAAAGTTTTCAATCAAACCTTAATATATCAAAATTTTTTGAACATAACATTAAGTTATCACTGTCAAGTGTTTTAAACTAAGAACTCCTCAAATGACTTCAAGGCTTTACATCAACTTCAGATTTTACGATTCACCCTTCAATGTGACACCGCCAGATTCGACCATTAATAAACCGTAACATAAACATATTTTAATCCTACATTTAGCACATTTTTGGATGATTTAAAGCTTTGAATTATGTAATTTGGTGCTCTTAATCCTTTGTTTTCACATTTTATACTCACGAGAGCACCGGATGATGAAAAGAACGAGAAATGGGCCCAAAACGGAGTAAATGGGCCATATCACGAAATCAACACAGCTTGGGCCCAAGACCACATGGCCGTGCCTCATTAACAGACCCGAACACGGCCTGGCCACGATTCACACGGGCGTGTGCCATGGGCGTGTCCCTGTCGTGACAAAGAAGAGTTTCATTCGGATTAGGGTACTTAGAGGCAAAGAAAGCCATTCCAAAAGCCTATATAAACAACCTAGAGGCCAACCTTCAAGGGGAGTTCAGTTAGGCCGAAAAGCCAAGCGAAGAGGCCAGAATTGTGGAATTTACTTGAAAAAAGCCAGTTGATTCATCTCAAGAAGCCGGAGTTATACTCAAGACAGAAGATCTTCTCTTCAATTCCTTCAGGGGGTTTTAGGGATTTTCTTATGTTTTGTTTTATATTTACTTCTGAGATATATTCTTTTATTATTATGAACAAAACCCCTCAAATACCTGAGGGGGATGAAACCTAAGACGGATCTTGTTATTGTTTTCTGAACTATATGATAAATACTTGATTTGTTCTTAATTATGTGTTCTTAATTCTTGCTTTGATATTTCAGGATATTAATTCAAGTACTGATGTGCTTAAACAATGGAGCAAAAGTCCTTGTTTAAGAGTAGATCTAGCATAATCAATCAGAGTTGATCGCAACCCTAGAAATAGGATGACGAAAATCTGCTAGATTAGGGTTAAACCTAATATGGGAGTCCATAGATCGAGTTAATTCAACTCTAGGGGGTTTTAATTAGAAAGAGATTTCAATTAATCAACCTAAGGTTAGACGTTAGTAGCCTCGAGAGAGGTATTAATATACATTAGGGAATCCTACAGATCAAGTCAAGTGAATAAATCGTCTGGTTCAGAGTTAAATAACAAGTGAAGTCTAGGTGGATTCTTCCTCGGGTATTGTCTTAATTAATTGGTTTTTCCTACAAGTATTTTCCCAATTCATTCTCTTTGTCTTTGCATCTTTAGCTTGATAGTTAGTTAATTTTAGATTAATTAATAATTCCCTTAATTTTTAGACTAAATAATAGAAAGAAAGTTAGTATTAGTACTTTTAGTTCCTTTAGGTTCGACAATCCTGTCTTGCCACTAAGTTATACTACTGTTCGATAGGTGCACTTGCCTCCACCGTTGTCATAGTTAGTTTCTAGGCTCGGTCATTCTCTTTATAAGTTTTTAAGACTCTGACATAGCGATCAGCCATAATGTTTGGGCCGGGTTTGAAGTGTTACAAAATAAAAAATAAAACAATTAATAATTAGATTCGGATTATAAAAATACAAACCAAGTATTCCGAGCTCTTCCACGTCAACTTTATCTTTCGCCTTTTTAGTTGAGGATTCCGGTGCAACGTTAGCTACGGAATTAAAACAATTAAAATTCATCAATACAGCACAATTCAATTTCATATTGAATATTTGAATTTTTATTCAATATTTGCCTAAATTCCAATTTAGTCCCTAAACCGAGACTGATTTTTATTCTTCACAATTAATTCTATATTTTCATACAATTTCCACTTTAAACTATATTTAACTCCCTATTTTCACTTAAATCCCTAAATTTCAAAATTTTCACAATTTAGTCCCTATTACTTAAAATTTATAATTCATTCTACAATTTAATCCTTTTTCATTTCTAACTTAAAAATCTATCAATTTAATCCCTAATACTAAAATTATTCAACATTAACAACACTTAAAAACTCAATAATTGCTAAAATTTCGACATGGATCGGGTAGTACTTAACACCGGGATTCCAAAAACATAAAGATTACAAGAAAAGGGGACTAAGTTGACTAATCAATTGAACTTGGAACTTTGAAACCCCTAAGTCGTGGGTTCTTCTTTCTTTCTCTTTTTCTTTTTCTTTCTTTCTATTTTGTTTTGCTTTTGTCTTTCTTTATTTCTTTTATTACTAATATATATATATATATATACTTAAATATTAAGTAAAACATATTTTAATATATATATTAACTTTAATTTATTAATAATATATATAATAATTTTACACTTTATGCCGCTTCATTAAAGAACAATGGCATAATTGCTTCTTTAGTCCCTTTAATTATTCTTTAATATATAATTCAACTTTCACCCTATATGCAATTTTGTAACACCCTGGTTTAGGGGCTGTGCATCTTGGGTATAAATCAAGTGTTAGTAGGTTTTTGGGAGTGCTTGGATGAGTTTTAGAGGTTCTAAGAATGCTTGGATGAAAGGGGAAGGCTTTGAAAAATTTTAGATTTTTAGGGTAAAAAGGGGGAAATAGGGCAGGAAGGCCTTAAAATAAATTGGGGGAGTTTAGGACGCAAGAAAGGCCTTGGCAAAGTGGCTCCCATGCGCCACTTAAGGGCTGGAAGTAACGCCAGCAAGGGCCTGGGTTCGAGGTACGATGGCTGCAAGTGGCGTTCTATTTTTGTTTTGGGTGTTGGAGTGGCTTAGGAAGGCCTTAAAAATATTTAGTGAGGAATTTGGACAAGAAAGACGGGCTGGTGGAGTGGCCTGGGGCGCATCATGCAGCAAGGGACCTAGCTGGTCCTAGGTTCGAGTAGCGGAAGCAGAGGTATGTGTTTTAATTTTTTTATATGCGGTGCTGGGCTCACGTTAGAAGGCCTTATAATTAAATGTAGGGGTTATTTAACATGAAAGGCCAGAGGGAAGAGTTGTTGGGGCGCTTAAAGGTGCTGCTGCTGCTTGGGGACGCTGGTTCGAACCCCAGGGGCTGCACTTTGAGTTTTTATTGTTTTATTTTTTTTATGCTGCTGGCGTGAATGGATTCAATTTGGACTCTCAAATTCGGCTGGAGTGGGGTGGATAGATATTAATTTATTTTATTGTTATCTTGAAGAGGTGATAAACAAATAGGATTAAATGGAATTATTATTTGATTATTATTTTAAGTATTCAAATTCAATTTGAATTGCTTCAAATGAGTGGCCTAGAATTATTTTAGGTAGTGAGTGAATTTTTAAACACTTCAAAGGAGAAGTGGACGGCAAGCTAAAAAGGGGGGGTGTCGAATGCCTATAAAAACACCAATTGACCACCTTGTTTTTCTTTTTCCATTTTTGCTTAGCCGAAATTTCTAAAACCTTTTCCTTCTTATTTTTTTTTCTCTTCTTTCATTTTTCTATTCTCTCAAACACCTCTAGCCGAAACTCTTATCCCCCTTCCTCTCCATTAGTTTTCTTTCCATTGTTTTCTCTTCATAATAGCCGAATTCCCCCAGTTGAGAGTGTTGAATTCTTTCTTCTTTTTAAAAGTACCTTGATCGAATATCAAGTGAAGGTAACCCTCTCTAGACTCGACTCCAATCGGTCCATAAGGTGGGTAAGCAATCATGACCGAATGCTATTTTCTTTCCCCTCTGTGTCTCTGTCGATTTTATTTACAAAGGGTAAGGGCCGATTTCATTATTGTAAGCAAAGATGCTAACATTCTTGTGAAACCGATTGGTTATAGGATTCCCGGGACTTGTGGAACAAGCGATCTAGGCCATTCTCTGGCAGTCGACTTTGGTAAGTGGTGGTAAGGGCCTATTGTTAATAGATTATTCTCTTTAGTAATTAAAAGCCGAAGGATATTGATATTGTCATTTGACAATGTTATTTGGTAAAGCAGATTTGTACCTCGAGTGCTGTGATTAGTAGCCAAAAGTGAAAAGGTAAGATTTCGGGTTCACAAGGAACCCCTCTCAAATAATTTGATTTGGCCGAATAGGCCATAATACTAACCCAAGTGGTTGGCCGAATATAGGGACCAGTAGATCTAGGTGGCCGACATCTCCTTTCGGGATTTAGACGATTCAGTGGTGACAGGTGTGTACATACACACTTATAGCAATTAATAACTGTGCTAGATATATGTTGTATGTAAATCTGTTTGATGTAGATACGGATTTAGTACCTTAATGGTACAAGCGAGGATTCCGGTAAGTCTCTGTTAATACGAGATTATTATGCTTTTGGGAAGCATGGCTTATATGATACATGTGATAAATGTATGAGATCTGATCATGACTATTTGACTATTGTGGGTTAAATGAGTGGAGGGGGCAGTGATATTGTGCCGACGGGCACCAGTGTTTTGGCAACACACTGTGACTACGGTCACCAGAGGTTTGGTATCTCCAGAGGTTTGGTACCTCATTGCGTCTCGTCCCAGTGCCTTAGCACCACAGTGGGTTGGCCCCACATATTATATAAGGGATTGACGCCAGTGATTTGGCATCACACGATGGGTTGGCCCCATCAATCGATTGTGTCTATGGACACCAGAGGTTTGGCACCTCCAGTGATTTGGCATCACATCTGTGACTATATGTCACCAGTGGTTTGGCACCACCAGTGGTTTGGTACCACAACGGGGTAGGCTGAGGCGTTTGGTTGGCTAGGTTGGGTACACTTTCTCGTGCATGTTAATTGTTATAATTTGTGTATGAAATTGGTTTAAACCGGGGGAAGGGTTACATACTGAGTCTTGGTGACTCACCTTCTCCTTTACATTTTTCAGGTGACACGTAGATCGCGGATGTGGAGCCGGGTGGACTCGAGGTGGCCATGCAGTGGATTTAATTTAAACGAACCTAAATTTTAGTCATGATATTTTCATTTCCGGGTTTTTATTTCATGTGGATGTAATAAGGCCTCCTGATATTTTGTTTTGCTACTTTTCATACGTTGGTTACTTAGTTTTAAACTTTGTTATTGATATTTAAATCACATGTTTTCCAAGTTAAAACGAAAATTGTTTTTAACGTGCCATCGGGCACACTTGTAATTTTGAAATAACTCGACCTAATAAATTTTCACATTAATCCAAAGTATGGTTTTAAGTAAACAATCAATTGAAAAGGGTTTTCGACAACTAAAAATCGACTTAGCAAAAGTGTTTCCAAAAAGTTTTTCTCCGTAACAGACTAGATTCGGCCATAGTGTTTGGGCCGGGTTTGGGTTGTTACAAATTTAGTCCTTATACCTAATTACTATTAATTCATGCAAATTCACTTAACCAAAACCTAATTAACTACACAACTAACTTCGTAAATATTTCCAATTTACGAAAACGGAGTCCCAGAAATGCACTTTCTGTGTAACATCCTGAAATTGTGGGGCTATGCATTTAATGTGTAGTTATGGTTAATGTGAGTGTTAGGGGTCCAGAATGGGCTCAGGGTTGGGCAGAGGCCTTAATCGAATTTTCTGTTTGGACAGTCTAGTGGAAAGCCTGGTAAGATAGGGCTTAAAAGATGTTATCTGTGTTTTAAAATACAAATGGGCTTGTGGCCCAGTGGCAAAGTGGCGCCACTTAAAAGCGGGAAAGTGGCATCAACTGAGGACGCCCAAATTCAAGTTGCATGACGCCCAACTATTTTAATTAAAATTAGCATTAGGGTTTTATTCTCCCATTCTCTTCTTTATTTTCGGCATTTAGGGTTTTCACCTTCTTTCTTTTCCTCCTTTTCTGAATAAAAGCCGAAAACTCCCTTAAGCATTCTTTCTTTTCACATTTGTCTGCCATAGCCGAATCTGCCCTAGCCTTGCCGAAATTCTTCTTTTTCCTATACCGTTCCTATCACTTCTTTACGTTTGATATTACTCTTTTCTCTCAATCAACTCCTTCTCAAAAGTCGAAACTTTATATATCTCTTGAGATCATCTTTTCTTTTTGACCTTCTCAAAAGCAGAAACTTCATAGATCTCTTGAGATCATCTTTTCTTTTTGACCTTCTCAAAAGCCGAAACTTTATAGATCTCTTGAGATCATCTTTTCTTTTTGATCTTCTCGAAAGCCGAAATCTTCTAGAAGTTGCCGAATTCTCTGTAAAGGTAGGTGCCGATTTCTTCTGATCTATTCTTTTTCTCTTTCGGTTTTTAGAAGACAAAGCCGAAAGGCTAATGGATTGTTGTTTTCTTGTGTTTACGTGTTGGGCGACATTCAGGAATTGAAGTAGATCGCTTAGATCTAAAAGCCGGAACCGTTTGTCTCTGAACCTCATATCTCTTTTTTCGGGATTTCAAGGTAAGGGGTTCTCTTTAGATTCTCTTTAGATTCGCTATCGTAATTGTGATCTTAACCATATGTTATGATAAGGTCTTTTAATGGAATCAAATAATCAAGCGAATGAGGGGATTGGATCTGTGAAACCAATCCCTAAGTTTAAGAAACGAGCGGTGTCAGTAGTACGGGATTGGCCATCGGGTTGTGGACCGGCTTCAGAACAAAATCTTAGGCAGTTAGCAGTCGTATCAGCTTCTAATAGTGTCGACATAGAAGGTCTCGTCTTGTCGGTAATCAGGTGTGTAGATCTCTAACACACTAATTAATCTGTACTAAATATATGTTATGGGCTAAAAGCCGGAAAAAGGCTGTATAGTAATCTGTACTAAATATATGTTATGGGCTAAAAGCCGAAAAAAGGCTGTATAGACAATCGGATTACCCAAAAAGGGTAGGCAAGGGATGCCAGGTACGTAATCATAGAAACTTCTCTATGTGTATCGATGTATGTGATAGACTGTGAACTTTTAGGTAGTATATTGTTTTGATTCTGCATGTATGTATGCATGGGATGGGGTTGATATGATAAAGGGGAAGTGATAAGGTCACGTAGTGATCGGTGGCTCTGCCACAAATGATTTATAAGGTCACTTGGTGATTGGTGGTTAAACCACGGATTATAAAGTTAGGTCACAATAGTGATCGGTGGCTAAGCCACGTTAAATTTATTCTTGACTGTTAGGAATAGGCAGCATGGCTGTCGATATGGTGTGTAGCGGTTGGTGGGTTGATTGTAGAAATCCCCGAGGTGTGTTGGTTGGTACGGGCTGATGTGTAGAGGATGGATTTTTAGGTTGGGTTAGGCCATGTTGCATGTAAATATTTTGTTGCCATTGTGGATGGGCTAAGGCCCATAATGTGTTTGTGGGCCCAAGCCTTTTATGTGTTTTCGGGATTGGCACACTGAGTCTTGGTGACTCACCCCTTTATTTTCCTGACTTTTCAGATGAGCAGTAGATCGTGGGCATGGGAGCCGAGGCGGACTCGAAGGGCCATCAAGTTTCTATTTCCATAAATTATTTTTTTTCGGTTTTCCTTTAAGTTTTAATTTTGGGAATGTTTATGTCATAAGGCCCCATAGCTTAGGTTATCAATTTATAATTGTTAATGTCTTCATTTATTTATTTTTAAATTATATTCAGCGAAAGAGCAAAGGTTTTCTTCCCATATCACTTATTTAACGAATACTTGAATAAAGAAACTGAATTTCCACAGATCATCCAAGTGAAGTTTTTAACGTAAACCCCGTAGCATACCAGATCTGGTTGTAGCATTTGGGCCGGGTTTGGGGTGTTACATTCTGACACCCCTGACTATTGGGTCATTACATTTTAGACTTATTTAAATGTGCTTTTAAAGTATGGAAATAGTTGGTTTTGATTTGGCTTGATACCTAAGTGTTGGATGAAAGTTTGCCTTGTTTTGGAATCTTTTTAAGGTGCACATAGGATGTCACACGACCGTGTACCTTATTAATTTTACGTGTAGGATTTTTCACATGGTCATAGTTAGTTACATGGTTTTAGCACACGGGTGTGTGGTAGCCACATGGCCATGTTTGAGGCCACACGAGCTAGTCCTTTTCACACGGCTTGTCCCTACGGCCGTGTGACCCCTATTTCTAAAAAAATTCAAAATTTTCATGTTTTCTGTTTTGATTCAAATTAGTCCCTAGTTGTTTCCAATTTATGTTTAGGGCCTCGTAAACTCGATTTTAGGTCTGTAAATATATTTATGCTATGAATAATATTTAGTTTTGATTATTGATATTTAAATTAATATTGAATAGTTTAATGATGTTAAATGTTTCAATATGTGTCGTAATACTTCGTAACCTTAATCCAACGGTGGAAACGAGTTCAGGGTGTTACAAGACACATTATTTGAATGGTGCATGTATGATTTCCTAGAAATTAAATTAGTGATAGTATTTAGCAATATTCTTACCTTGCATAACCATGACATTTGCTTATGAAACTTTTAAGTTAATTGAACATAGAAATATGTTAAAGAGACTTAAAGGCTAACAAGTATGACTTCATAACTTAGAAATTCTAGGGTAGTAAATAGCCAATATTGCCATAGATTTTCCATAACATCATTACCATTTTTTTCAACAATTTTTAAGTTAAAAGGAAATAATTAATCTAGCTCTTTCATGTCATAGTAATTAAATCTTGTGATTTGATGCTTAGTATTCTGTGTTAATACTTTCATTTGTTCTTGCACTCTTAGTAATTTTATTTAGGTTAATTAGATACATTATTCACATTTAATTATTTCATTCACCAACTTGCTATTTGATAATTTCACAAACATAACCTTATATATACAATTCCTATGGAGATGATACTATTTACTCACAACTTTGTTACTTGTTGATGACTGTGTATACTTGCACATCATTTGAATATCTCGAAAACAATAATACAAGTATCATCAAGAGATGATAGCTACCTTGAAATCAAGTAATAAAGGTTACGCTAATGAAGCTAATCTACACTGTCAGATGAAGGAGTTTGAAGAGGGAGACTTGGTTCTTGTACATTTGAAGCGAGAAAGGTTTCCAAAGGGTACTTATCACAAGCTTAAGTCAAAGAAGTTAGGGACATGGAAGGTGATGAATAAAATAAGTTCTAATGTTTATGTGATTGAGCTGCCAACAGATTTACATCTCAGCCTAGTTTTTAATGTTTCTGATTTGTACTCCTTAGAGGGTTTTGTTGGAAATGCTTCTAAAATTTCAAACCAAGTGTCGAAACCATTTTTTTCTATTTGAAAAATAGGGATTGATTTCTAAAAAAAACAAAAATGGAGTCGCCACTGACCTTTTTTCGAGGTGTGATCGGATCACCTTGAAATTGAAAACTTTGATTTATTAAAACAAATTTTGGTCTACAAAATTTGAGAAAATGAGTTCGGGAGTCGATTACGTACGAGGAAGGGTTAGCATCCTCGAAACGCCCAAAATTGGTACCTAATTGATTATTTAATGTCTTAATGCTGAAAATTTGAAAAGATTCTGGATTACGATCCGTTTGCTTAAAAAACGGACACTTGAACAAATCAAATTGGACGCTAAGACCCTCTTATTTCAAAGAAATAAAATGTCATACCTAGTGAGTTAGGATACGACATTTCTTATTCTCAAAACTGAGCTTGCTTTTTAAAACTCGTGTATTAAAGTTTGAAAAAGATATTCGGTTATTCGGGCTTTATGAAAAATTGGAACCCAGTAAGTTAGGGCACAATTTCTCAAAATTCCCGAATATAGAATATTGCCTTTGTTTTTTTAGAAATTCTTACCTCGAGATGATAAAACGCCACATCCAGTGAGTTAGGACACAACATCTCGAATTCTCGAGAACAAGCTTTTATTTAAAAATTTTATATATTTTGATTTAAAAAAGAAAAGGGTACTTGGTTGCTAGGATTTAACGAGAAAAATTGGAACCCAGTGAGGTAGGGCACGATTTTCTCGAAACTTCCAAACACGAGCATTGCCTTATTTTAAAAACCTTTGAATGAAACAATTTTTTAAACTTGAATGATATTAAAACATGATCTTTTTAACAAATAAAATGCAATGGAGTAACAACATACAAAGCTATGTAATAATTCCAACACAAAATATTACCAATGAATCATCATAACCAATTAATACCAATTAAAGCCTTACAAAACACAATATAACGATAACTATAAAGTGTACAATTTCACAATTAGCTATATAAAAGGGGTTTAAAAACAATGAAATGAAAAATGAAGTAAAAGTTTAAAGGGGTTTAAAAACATTAAACATAAATATATAAAAAACAAATTCACTAATATATAAAAGGAGTTTTGAAATGAAATAAAAATATGAAATGACTTAACGAAAACAATATACAAAATCTTAAAATAAATAATCATAAAATAATTTTTAAAATGAAGAATAAAAAATAACATATGACATAATTTAGACTAAATAATATATAGATTTAAGATAGATAACATGTAAAAGCTTTAAGTAAATTGTATAAAGAAAATATTTAAACCGATTAATACATAAATTTAATATATAAAAGTTTAAAAGAATAAAATAGTTGAAATAGGCAATATAAAAATGATTTAAAATGAAATATCATAAAATAGCTCTTTTTCAAAAGGAAATAAATAAATCGATTACACAAGTGAGGGGTAAAATTGAAAACAAAATAAAATTTGAGGTTTAAAACGTAAATAGTAACAACAGGCTATTAAGGATCAAATTAACAGTGTGCAAACAGGCGAAGATTCATTGGGAAAATATCCCAAACACTCAAAACGGCGCTGTTCAAATGCTGGTCACCTAACAGCTTGCAGACTAAATACGAACAGCAAAACAAATTCGGGGCTAAATTAAAAAAATAAAATAAATTGGGTTTAAAAGAAAGAAAATGCGAAGAAGCCAAAGCAATAATTATTCCAATAATCAAAATGCACGGATCCTTCTGGGATAGGGTCAACGCGCGGATCTGGCTTCTTAAACGACACTGTTTTGGGCATTAATGTGCCACCCCAAAACGGCGTCGTGTGGGCTGCCTTTAAATAGCAAAAATAAGTTTTTTTTAAACATTTTTATGCTTTTCTAAAAATAAACTTCAAAAACTCTCTAAAAAAACAAGCCCTCTAAGCCCCGGCCATGGTTCAGCGAGCTTCGATCATCGGGCCGCCATGTTCCGCCACCTCCGCCGCTGTATACGGTGGTCAGAGATGCCCGAAAAGGCAGATTTCAACTTTTAAACACCCCTAGTCCTGAATCCGACCCCAAAACAACCAAAACCTTCACTAAGATCGAAAAACAACAAAAAATGCTTCAGATTTGGGACTCTGATCGTCACAAAAAGGTGAAAGTTTGCATTTTTATTCTTTTTCTCAGTGTATGCATGACATTCGAAGCAAAAATAGACTAAAAATTTTGAAAAATACCTCTGCTTTGATATATTTTTGTATTTGAAATCGTAAGAGTCCTTACAATTTTTTTTTCGGCTCTTTATATAGCCAATTCAAAATACTAAAATAAAATTTGAGAAATACAAAATTGTTTTTTGTAACACCCCAAACTCGGCCCATGCGTTAAGGCCAGCTCTAACATGTCACATGAGAAAAATGCTTTTAAGTCCTTTTCATTCGTACATAAATAAATATTGATTTAAAATTAAGTAAAACAAATTTTCCATTTAAAATTCTAGACAAAGTATTACTGAATAGAAGATTGATTGATAAATCGATAAATTTGAACTAATGATTTTTCAACCATGCCTTTTGAAAAGTGTTGATGATAATTTAAGAGAAGATTTCCGAGTTAAAATATTTATGAAAGTTGATTATGAAATCCATTTGTATCTCCATTTTAGAAAAATGTTTATTTAAGTTTTTAGAAAATCTCATTTAAAGTACTTAGAGCAAAATATAAATACGTCAAACATAAAACAAAATAAAAATAATCCAGAGGCCTTATTACAACCTTAACTCAAAATAGTAAAGTAATTAAGTGTACTAAAAAGAAATCCAAAGTCCAAATAGAACCGTTTTTGTAGTATGGCCTCCACCGAGTCATCCATGGCCCAAGTCCCCGTCACTGAGCATTACCTGAAAGGAATAAGGGAAACAGGGTGAGTTACTAGAACTCAGTGTATAACCCCTTACCGTTGTCCACTGGGCCTGAAACCCATTTAGCAAAATTTTGGGCCTATGCCCATTTTTACAAAATAATGTATCAAATAATTCATATGAATGTTATGCAATCCCAAACCAACCTAATGATCCATCCACTACACACCACCCGTACCATCCATCACACCTGTGGGGATCAAGTCAACCCACCTCGCCAACACACCAATCGCAGGCATTTAGCCATTTATAATATATTCAAATTGTGGTCAAGCCACCAGAATCATAGCGAATCAAATTATCAAACATATTTGTGGCAGTACCACCAGAATCACTTCTCTTCAACATTTTCCCATCCCATGCAAAGTCATGTAAATTTATCATACATAGCAAATCATGATATTTACAATATAACAACGATAATTAATAACTCAGAGATTTATTACAACAATTTGGCCCATTAACACTTCGCAAAAATCGGCCCATTAGGGCATTATATCAAATCGGCCCATTAAGCCATATATCAAATTGGCCCATTAGCAATATATCAATTCGGCCCATTAAGCAATATATATCAATGCGACCCATTAACAATATGTCAATTCGGCTCATTAAGCAATATATCAATTTGGCCCATTAACAATATATCAATTCGGCCCATTAAGCAATATATCAATTCGGCCCATTAGCAATATATCAATTCGGCCCATTAAGCAATATATCAATTTGGCCCATTAGGGGCATTTTCGTAATTGGCTCAATGATATTATCGATTTTGTCAATTTTATCAAAATAGTATATCTTAGGCCAATTTTTTTGGTTTACGCCCTATTACGATTTAGTCATAGCGATTTATTTCCAATATGATATCAATCTTAAAATCCACGGAAAATGGTGTGAGATTACACACCTGATTACTGTAAGCACTAAGCCTTCTTGATCGTCGACACCTAAGATATTGCAACACTCGATTAGTCAACATACGCGATTTAATTAATCGACTCTAAAATAAACGATCTAAAGTTTTACCCTTGGAATTCTGAACGACCACGATTTGTCGATTTTCTCCGAATGACGGTCCACAACCCGGTGGAAAATCCCGAACCGCCAAAACTTCCCTTCGTTAGAATTTAGGAGTAGGGATCGCAAATCCGCTCCTTTTGCGATCTCCAATCACTATCCCTTTCGATTCGATATTGCTTGTCTCTATTGAGAACAAATCTTAGTCAAAACTTATATTACGTTGATATGAACGATTGATTAAGGAGAAAGGTCGGCTTACCACTAAAATCGTATGATCACAAGTCGATGGATCGAGCGATTTAGCCCCTAAAACATAAAGTCGATTATTTTAAATTATTACTCCTTAAGCAATCAATCGAATATTGAGTACTATCAATAATCCATAATGAATTCTTACCGTATCGATATTGGATCCGATGTTCACCATTCAACTTAAGACTAGAGTGATGTTCGGCCTCCCATTAGGATACTACAAAAGGGAAAATGATCACGTTGTGAGAGAGAGATGAAAATGATGATTCCAGTTAATAGAACCATCCCATGACAAGGACATATATTCGGCCTTAAGAGAAGAATTTGAAAAGAAGAAAAATTATTACTCACCGATTCGTCAAGAAGATAGTGTCCAAACACGAAAGAAAAAGAGATAGTGGAGAGACAAGTTGTTATTAGATTCGGCTATGGAGAGAATGAATAAAAGAAATGGATTTGATCAAAATGAATTTTTGATTTTAAGAAATGGAAGAAGGATTGAAAAGGTGATTAAAAGAAAAGAAAGGGAGAGAATGGGTGCTAACTAGTTTCGGTTTTCAAGAGAAGATAAGAGAGAATGATTTGGTCTCAATGGTTTGGTACATTCGGCCAACAAGAAGGAAAATGAAGAAAAATGTTCACTAGCAACTTGGAGTTTCGGCAAGGAGAAGAAGAATTTTGGCGAAAATGACACAAATTGATACTAAGAAATTTTGGCCAAAACAAACACCAAAGCTTTTACCAAAAGACAAAGAAAAAATTCGGCTAAGCCCTCCCTATGCCAAAACCGTCCATGCCTTTGCAAATAGGCCAAAATTTGCCAACCCAAACTTTCCATAACACTTTCCTCTCTTTGCGCCAACATGTTCCCTATTCTTTCCCCTTTCATTTGATTTCTTTCCCTACCTTCATCCTTTTCCTAATTTCCTTATCCACCTTGCCAAAAATAAAAAGTCCAACTTGCCTTATTTACAAGCTTGGCCGACACTTAGGGAAAGGATACAAAAAAAAAATAGTCAAAATTTGTACATTATGGGATTTGAACCTCCTCCCTCATAGTCCATCATGTGGCGCCATATCCTTTTTACCAATTGCTCATTTATGCAAGCACATTACTCATTTATTTCTATAAGCCTTGAAGCTACTTACCATCTCTCCTTAATAGACTTAAACACAAAATTTTTACTAGGGCCCAAATAAACCCGAGCCTTCTCATAATCCCTAAACATGCACAATTAATATTTTATCTAGCTTAACACAAGCAATAATGCAACAATTAAAATTCCAAATTTTGGGATGTTACAATTCTACCCCCTTAAAGAAAATTTTGTCCTCAAAATTTACCTGATTAAAAGATGTAAGGATATTGCTGCAGAATCGTGTCCTCAGGCTCCTATGTAGCTTCTTCCGCTCCGTGATTGCGCCATAATACTTTGACTAACGGTACCGACTTCCTTCTCAGCACCTTAACATTCCGATCTAAAATTTGCACTGCTCCTCTACGAAAGACAAGTCAGGTCTTATCTCAACTTCCTCTACCGGTACTATATGAGACGGATCCGATCGATAACGCCTTAACATTGAGACATGAAATACACTATGTATCTGACTCAACTCCGGAGGTAACTCAAGCTGATAAGCCACTGGCCCAACACGCTTCAATACGCGGTACGCTCCGATGAACCTAGGGCTCAACTTGCCCTTCCGTCCAAATCTAAAGATCTTCTTCCAAGGTGAGACCTTTAGAAAGACCTGATCTCCCACCGCAAACTCAATATCCTTACGCTTCAGATCCGTATACTATTTTTTTCTATCTGAAGCTTCCTTTAACCGTGCCCGAATTATCTTTACTTTTTCCTTCGTTTCTGATATCAGCTCAGGACACAATAACTGTCGCTCCCCCAGTTCAGTCCAACAAGTAGGAGTACGACACCTACGACCATACAACGCCTCGTAGGGTGCCATCTGGATGCTGGATTGATAGCTGTTGTTGTATGCAAACTCTGCCAATGGTAGGAAATCCTCCCAACTACCCCTGAAGTCGATCACACAGCCCCTTAGCATGTCTGAGGATAAAATGCCGTGCTGAAATTTAACCTTGTTCCCAAAGCTTCATCTAAAGCTTTCCAAAACCGTGATGTAAACCTAGGGTCCCTGTCTGAAATAATAGACACTGGTACCCCATGTAACCTCACGATCTCTACTACATACAACTTGGCCAACTTCTGCAATGAGTAATCCGTACGAACAGGTAGGAAATGAGCAGTCTTCGTCAATCGATCCACTATTACCCAAACAGAATCCTTCTTAGTAGGCGTTAAGGGTTACCCACTAACAAAATCCATCGTTATCCTTTCCCATTTCCATAATGGAATTTTCACTGGTTGTAGCAATCCCGACGGCAATTAATGTTCCTGCTTCACTTGTTGACATGTCAAGCACTTACTCATGAAATCAGTAACCTCCCATTTCAACCCTGGCCACCAATACTGCTCACGGAGGTCTCGATACATTTTATTTCCCCCAGGGTGCATAGCATATGGGCTACTATGCGCCTCACGCAGAATCATTTGTTTCAATTTTGAATCTTTGGGCATACAAATTCTTCTGCGGAAACACAATACTCCATAACTATTCAATCCAAAATCCCCTATCACACCACCATCCACTTGCTGAAGTAAGGAACCCAACCTTTCATCTGATAATTGTTTTTCCTTAATCTGGCTTACCCACGCAGGCTTCACCTGAAGTTCGGCTAGCAGACTACCATCTTCATACAAGCTGAGATGAGCGAACAACACTCTCAAATCTAATATCACCTTACGACTCAACGCATCTGCCACCACATTAGCCTTTCCGAGATGATACTCGATTGAAAACTCATAATCTTTCAACAGTTCTATCCACCTCCGCTATCTTAAGTTCAACTCCTTTTGGGTAAGGAGGTACTTTAGACTCTTATGATCCGTATAGATCATCGACTTCTCACCGTACAGATAGTGTCTCCAAATCTTCAAAGCAAACACCACTGCAGCCAACTCCAAATCACGAGTGGGATAATTCACTTCGTGCGGCCTTAACTGACGAGATGCATAAGCCACCACTTTTCCACCTTGCATCAACACACATCCCAAACCCGTGTATGACGCATCACAGAAAACAATAAACTCTTTTCCAGCCTCAGGTTGAATCAATACTGACGCTTCCGTCAGAATCTTCTTCAGTTTCTCAAAGCTCTCTTGCTACTGATCTGACCACACAAATGGTACTCCCTTGCGCAACAGCTTAGTTAGGGGTGCAGCAATCAACGAAAACCCCTCAACGAAACGCCTGTAATAACCAGCCAACCCTAGGAAACTCCAAATTTTGGCCACTGACTTCGGTGGTTTCCAATCCAACACAGCCTCTACCTACCGGGGATCAACTCTAATTCCGTTGGCAGACACAACATGCCTCAAAAAGGTCACTTCCTTCAGCCAAAATTCACACTTACTGAATTTGGCATAAAGTTTGTCTCCCTTAATGTCTGCAATATCACCCACAGATGTGAATCATGCTCTTCTTCATTCTTCGAGTACACCAAGATGTCATCTATGAACACCACCACAAACCGATCTAAATAGGGTTGGAAGACCTGGTGCATCATGTCCATAAATGCAGCTGATGCATTAGTTAACCCAAACGGCATTACCAAAAACTCATAGTGCCCATAACGAGTTCGAAACACAGTCTTATGAATATCCGCCTCATTGACCTTAAGCTGGTGATAACCCGATCTCAAATCTATCTTCGAGATAATCGAAACTCCTCGCAGTTAATCAAAAGATCGTCAATTCTCGGCAACGGATACCTATTCTTGATCATCAACTTATTCAGCTGCCTATAATCGATGCACATACGCATCGACCCATCCTTCTTCTTGACGAACAATACCGACGCTCCCCACGGTGACACACTCGATCGAATGAATCACCGATCCAACAACTCCTAAATTTGAGCCTTAAGCTCCGCTAACTCCTTCGGCGCCATTTTATAAGGAGTAATGGACACCGGAGTCATTCCTGGCAATAACTCAATGCCAAACTCCACCTCCCGATCCGGAGGCAATCCTGGAAGTTTCTCGGGAAAGACGTCCGAAAATTCTTTCACCGTTCTAACACTTTCCACCAACAATTCCTTGGCATCCAAAGCACTAATGAAGGCTAGGAATGCTCCACACCCCTTTTGCACCAACTTTTCTGCCTTTAAAGCAGATACCACATTAGATAGATAGTTTCTTCTCTCACCTATCATCATCACTTCCTTATCCTCCGAAGTTTTTAGTAACATCTACTTTGCGGCATAATCCAAATTCACACGGTGTTTCACCAACCAGTCCATGCCCAAAATAAAGTCGAACTCACTGAATGGCAGTTCCATCAAATCCGCCAAAAATATTTCCCCCTGAATTTCTAAGGGTACATCCCTAAACAACTTATTTACTATCACCGACTGTCCTAAAGGACTAATTACAATTGTCTCTCTAGCAGTAATCTCAGACCTAATGTTCATATTTCCAGATACAGTACAAGAAACATACGAATGGGTGGATCTGATATCTATCAAAGCAATAACAGGTACATCAGATATGAAAAACATACCGGTTATTACATCAGGTGCATCGCCATCCTCTTGGCGTCTGACCGCATAGACCAACCCTGGCTGTCTTGCCTCTGCGTTACCCCTATTACCAGCACCTCTACCTGGTGCACCCTGACCTCGTCCTACGCCATTACCACCTCGACCTGGCCTACGGCCTCTTGATAACTGCTGAGCGCTTCTAGCTGGCTGTGCATCATAGATACGAACATCCTGAGTCTGAGCAGTCTGTTGAGGGCAATTTTTAAGCTGATGGTCCTTGGAACCACATGTGAAACAACCACCGGTTCTCTTCCAGCATTCACCCGGGTGTCGTTTTTCGCAATCCGCACATGGCTGTATCTGATTGGTAGTAGCTGGTACTCTAGCTCGAACTGGCTCCTCATTCCTGGGCCTCTTCTGAAACCCTCTAGCAGGACCTGAGTACCTAAAGTCCCTTTTGCTCCTGCCCCTATCCTTGTCTCGATTTTTCCGCTCCGAGTGCTTAGCCTCTTCAGCTATCTTGGCTTTCTCCACCAGTGTGGCAAAATTTCTCTCCTTTTGTGGGGCTATCAGTGCTCGCAACTCATCACGCAACCCGTCCTCAAAATGCACATAGCGTTCGTAGTCAGTCGGTACTATTCCCCGAGCATACCGACTCAGACGCAGAAATTCCGCCTCGTAAGCTGCCACAGTCTTACCTCCTTGGACCAGATTTAGGAATTCCTTCCTTCGGGCATCCACATAGCTAGCCCCGACATACTTTCCTTGGAATGCCGTCTTAAAGAAATCCTAGGTAATGCGATCGGCCTGAGTGTCTTCCCGCACAGTGAGCCACCATTGATACGCCTCATCTTCCAACAAAGACACAACTCCTTTCAGTTTCTACCCGGCAGTGCAATCCAGATCGTCCATGATCCGCTCCACAGCCTCAAGCCAGTACTCCGCTACATTTAGGGCCACGCCCGAGATACCCCTAAAAACCTCAGCACCATTCGATCTGAGTCGTTCCGAAATTGATCCACGAGCTGTTGGCCCAGTCCTTGCCCCAACAACCCTTTCCAAGACTCACAACATTGCTTGGGACAGAGCGTCATCCTTCCTCATACGATCATGTGACCCAGCTTCAGTCACAGGTGACGCAAGTGCGTCCATTTCCGGCACATGTCCCGACGCCTCAGACACAACTCTAGCGCCTCAGCCTCTACCACGGCCACGTCTATCGCATTCACGTCCTCTAGTGCTTATATTGACTAATTTGATTTAATCTGATTAAGAGTCTTATGAATCAATATACTATTTCAGTGTTTATTAAACAATATTTTATGAAGTATAAGAAGTAAAGTCGTTTTCGCAAGCGCATCCTATAGTCTCAATCTCTATAGTTTCAACACCTAAAACTAAAAGTTCTAGAATATTCCTACAGTCATATCACAATAATCAATCATACAATAATAACATATACTTACTTGACTTGGTGCGGGATGCCCGTGGTGCCATACTTCTTTTAAAACATGCATTTTAAATTTAAAATTCAAAACAGCTTTGGAAAACGTTTTTGAATCCAAACCACAGCCAAGTTTTGAACCCGGCTCTGATACCATAAAATGTAACACCCCAAACCCGGCCCATGCGCTAAGGCCAGATCTGACATGTCACATGAGAAAAATGCTTTTAAGTCCTTTTCATTCGAACGTAAATAAATATTGATTTAAAATTAAGTAAAACAAATTTTCCATTTAAAATTCTTGACAAAGTATTACTGAATAGAAGATTGATTGATAAATCGATAAATTTGATCTAATGATTTTTCAACCATGTCTTTTGAAAAGTGTTGATGATATTTTAAGAGAAGATTTTCGAGTTAAAATATTTATGAAATTTGATTATGAAATCCATTTGTATCTCCATTTTAGAAAAATACTTATTTAAGTTTTTAGAAAAATCTCATTTAAAGTACTTAGAGCAAAATATAAATACGTCAAACATAAAACAAAATAAAAATAATCCAGAGGCCTTATTACAACCTTAACTCAAAATAGTAAAGTAATTAAGTGTACCAAAAAGAAATCCAAAGTCCAAATAGAACCGTTTTTGTAGTATGGCCTCCACCGAGTCATCCATGGCCCAAGTCCCCGTCACTGAGCATTACATGAAAGGAATAAGGGAAACGAGGTGAGTTACTAAAACTCAGTGTATAACCCCCTTACCGTTGTCCACTGGGCCTGAAACCCATTCAGCAAAATTTTGGGCCTAACCCATATTTACAAAATAATGTATCAAATAATCCATATGAATGTAATTCAATCCCAAACCAACCTAATGATCCATCCGCTACACACCACCCGTACCATCCATCATACCTGTGGGGATCAAGTCAACCCACCCTGCCAACACACCAATCGCAGGTATTTAGCCATTTATAATATAGTCAAATTGTGGTCAAGCCACCAGAATCATAACGAATTAAATTATCAAACATATTTGTGGTAGTGCCACCAGAATCACTTCTCTTCAACATTTTCCCATCCCATGCAAAGTCATGTAAATGCATCATACATAGCAAATCATGATATTTACAATATAACAACGATAATTAATAACTCAGAGATTTATTACAACAATTTGGCCCATTAACACTTTGCAAAAATCGGCCCATTAGGATATTATATCAAATCGACCCATTAAGCCATATATCTCAATTCGGCCCATTAACAATATATCAATTCAGCCCATTAAGCAATATATTAATTCGGCCCATTAACTATATATCAATTCGGCCCATTAAGCAATATATCTATTAGGCCCATTAGCAATATATCAATTCGGCCCATTAAGCAATACATCAATTCGACCCATTAGGGGAATTTTCGTAATTTACTCAATGATATTATCGATTTTGTCAATTTTATCAAAATAGTATATCTTAGGCCAATTTTTCGGTTTACGCCCTATTACAATTTAGTCATAGCGATTTATTTCCAATATGATATCAATCTTAAAATCCATGGAAAATGGTGTGAGATTACACACCTGATTACGGTAAGCACTAAGCCTTCTTGATCGTCGACACCTAAGATATCGTAACACTCGCTTAGTCGACGTACGCGATTTAATTAATCGACTCTAAAATAAACGATCTAAAGTTTTACCCTTGGAATCATGAACGACCACGATTTTTTGATTTTCTCCGAATGACGGTCCACAACCCAGTGGAAAATCTCGAACCGCCAAAACTGCCCTTCGTTAGAATTTAGGAGTAGGGATCGAAAATCCGCTCCTTTTGCGATCTCCAATCGCTATCCCTTTCGATTCGATATTACTTGTCTCCATTGAGAACAAATCTTAGTCAAAACTTATATTACGTTGATATGAACGATTGATTAAGGAGAAAGGTCGGCTTACCACTAGAATCGTATGATCATAAGTCGATGGATCGAGCGATTTAGCCTCTAAAACATAAAGTCGATTATTTTAAATTATTACTCCTTAAGCAATCAATCGAATATTGAGTACTATCAATAATCCATAAAAAATTCTTACCGTAACGATATTCGATCCGATGTTCACCATTCAACTTAAGATTGGAGTGATGTTCGGCCTCTCACTAGGATACTACAAAAGGGAAAATGGTCACGTTGTGAGAGAGAGATGAAAATGATGATTCCGGTTAATAGAACCATCCCATGACAAGGACATATATTCGGCCTTAAGAGAATAAATTGAAAAGAAGAAAAATTATTACTCACCGATTCGTCAAGAAGATAGTGTCCAAACACGAAGGAAAAATAGATAGTGGAGAGACAAGTTGTTATTAGATTCGGCTATGGAGAGAATGAATAAAAGAAAAGGATTTGATTAAAATGAAGTTTTGATTTTAAGAAATGGAAGAAGGATTGAAAAAGTGATTAAAAGAAAAGAAAGGGAGAGAATGGGTGCTAAGTAGTTTCGGTTTTCAAGAGAAGACAAGAGAGAATGATTTGGTACATTCGGCCAACAAGAAGGAAAATGAAGAAAAATGTTCACTAGCAACTTGGAGTTTCGGCAAGGAGAAGAAGAATTTTGGAGAAAATGACACAAATTGATACTAAGAAATTTTGGCCAAAACAAACACCAAAGCTTTTACCAAAAGACAGAAAAAATTCGGGTAAGCCCTCCCTATGCCAAAACCGTCCATGCCTTTGCAAATAGGCCAAAATTTGCCAACCCAAACTTTCCATAACACTTTCCTCTCTTTGTGCCAACATGTTCCCTATACTTTCCCCTTTCATTTGATTTCTTTCCCTATCTTCATCCGTTCCTAATTTCCTTAGCCACCTTGCCAAAAATAAAAAGTCCAACTTGCCTTATTTACAAGCTTGGCCGACACTTAGGGAAAGGATACAAAAAAAAATAGTCAAAATTTGTACATTATGGGATTTGAATTTGCTTATAATAATATTTTTCAATCTAGTATCAAAATGGCACTCTACGAAGCTTTGTACGGTCGTAAATGTCGTACACCATTGTATTGGACCGAGCTTAGTGAAAACAAGATACACGGGTTGACTTGATCAAGGAAACTGAACAGAAAGTGGCAGTGATCCGTGATAGTTTGAAAGCTGCATCCGATCGCCAAAAGTCATACGTAGATTTGAAATGTAAGGACATTGAGTTTCAGATCGGAGATCGAGTATTTTTGTAAGTTTCACCGTGGAAGAAGATACTTAGATTTGGCCGTAAAGGAATGCTGAGTCCGAGATTTATTGGGTCGTACGAAGTTGTTGAGCGTATCGTGCCGGTTGTGTACAGGTTGATGTTGCCATCTGAATTAGAAAAGATCCACAATGTTTTCCATGTTTCGATGCTTCGAAGATATAGATTCGATCCTTCTCATGTGATTAATCTATCAGAAATTGATATTCAATCTGATTTGACTTATGAGGAAGAACCGATACGTATCTTGGCTCGCGAAGTGAAAGAGTTACGTAATAAGAAAATCTCGTTGGTGAAAGTACTGTGGCATAAGCACGGAGTCGAGGAAGCAACTTGGGAGCTTGAGGATTCAATGAAAGAACGTTATCCTAACTTATTCACCGGTAAGATTTTCGAGGACGAAAATCCTTAAGGGGGAAGAGTTGTAACAGCCCAATTTTGACCCTAATAGGAACGGTGGTTTCGGGACCACGAATCTGAATTGGAAAAATATTTTAATATTATTCTCTATGCTCATTATATGTGAATTGGTGTGTGTGAAAAGTTCGTATTAAAATTTGATCGTTTTAGTGCTTAATTGTGAAAAAGGGCTTAATCGCATAAAAAGAAAATTTGGTGGTTAAATGTGTAAGTACTGAATTGATGATGTCTTTGTAAATTGGAGGTTTAGAGTTGCAAATTGACCATAAAATGGAGATAGTGGATGGTCATCATTATGCATGTAATAGTGTTGGCATTTTATAGTATATTTTATTATATGTTATTATATTTTATGTTAAAATGAATTAGTTAATATATGATAATAAAAACAAAATAGAAAACCATGCATTGCTCATCTTTTTGGCTGAAACTAAGGAGAAAAGAAAGAAGTTTGAGCTCTCTCTCATATTCGGCCATTTGAAGCTTAATTAAGGTATGATAGTTGTTCGGTTTTTGATAATTTTTACGTTTTTGAGATTGTTGCTATGAGATGTACAAGACCCATGCTTTAATTTTTGAGTTTGATGAATATTTTGAGTTGAGCCATTATTGATAGCTTGATGTTTATGTTGTTTAAGGATGAATTATGTAATACATTAACAAGGTTTGTCTTTGAATTTTTGATGAAATTGGGTATGTTGAACTAAATTGCAAAAATAAATTTTTGAGGGACTAAAATGTGAAATAAATGAAATGCATGGACTTGTATGAAGACTCGGAATATTCAGCCCTTAGGGTGTTTAGCCAAATTTTGTGTATTTTGTGTTTTGTGCAAGTAGGACTAAATTGTAAAAATGTGAAATATTAGGGGCAAAATGGTAATTTGCCCATTTATGTGTTTTTGGATTAAATTGAATGTAAATATATTTGAATGAGCTTAATTTGAACATGTTTAGATCAAGAACCAAAGAAAAGGATTTGGATCGGGGAAAAACGAAAATAGTCGAATAGCCGGTTTTCGTCATCCGTCGATATCCGAGGTAAGTCTTTAAGCAATAAAACCTGGTAAATTAAGTATGTAATCTAATATATGAAGATTTGGAAATTTTGTATTTATATTATTGAATAACCAAATGTGGTTAAATCTAAGATTCAATGTGTTTAAGTTGTTCGATGGTGATATGATATTTGAATGCTCGTACAAAGACTAACCTCCCTCATAGTCCATCATGTGGCGCCATATCCTTTTTACCAATTGCTCATTTATGCAAGCACATTACTCATTTATTTCTATAAGCCTTGAAGCTACTTACCATCTCTCCTTAATAGACTTAAACACAAAATTTTTACTAGGGCCCAAATAAACCCGAACCTTCTCATAATCCTTAAACATGCACAATTAATATTTTATCTAGCTTAACACAAGCAATAATGCAACAATTAAAATTCCAAATTTTGGGATGTTACATTTTTTTTCTTTTTATCTCTCTTATTGTATTGGCTGTTCTTATTTTGTCTTCTTCCGCAGGTAAGGAGGCCGGGGAGGCGTTGATGTGGCAGTACGGAGGCTGTGGAGGCACGAGCAATGGCGTGCGTGTGCAGAGGCTTGCGGCACGAAAGGGAAACCCTAGGGTTTCTGTTCAACTAAACATTTTGGGCTATTCGGGCCGTGTAATTGGGTAGGGGTTATGTTTATTGGGCTTATTTAGTTTGGGTCCATGTTAGGTTTTAAATTAGTTCGGACTTTGTGTAGGGTTTGGGTTAGCTGGGTTAATATTTTGGGTCGTATGTTGGGTAGTGGTAGATTTGGGCTTGATGCAGGTCTGTAATGGGACATTGTACTTCAATTTTATTTTAAATTTTTGGTTTGTATGGACCCAAGCAGATTGGGCCTGCTACAGCTGCCCCTCTTTGCTCGTTGTCGTGTAACGGGAATGAAGCAAAGACTTATAAGAAGGGTCAATCTTGTCCGGTCTCGTTGAATGTTGACTTCTTTGCACTTCTTTCCTTCAAGTAACCTCATTCCTTCCTACTGTGTCTGGGAATTGATGTCTCAACTTATTCCAATTAAAATTTCAGGGAGAAGAGATTTGTAGCTTCAATCTACTCCGCTAGAACTTCATAAAAATGTGGCTCCAATATGATTTCAGGGAAAAGAGATTTGTAGTTTCAATCTTTTCCACCAGAACTTCAAGGAGATAAGAATTCAGAGAGAAGAGATTTGTAACCTCGATCTTCTCTGCTGAAACTTCAAAGAAATAAGGATTGATCCTCATTGTAAACTCAGGGAGAAGGGATTTGTAGCCTCAACCTACTCCACTAGAACTTCGAGGATATAAGAACTTAGGGAAAAGAGATTTGTAGCCTCAATCTTCTCTGCTGAAACTTCAAGTAAATAAGGTTTGATCCTCAAAGTAATCTCAGGGAGAAGGGATTTGTAGCCTCAACCTACTCCACTGGAACTTCGAGAAGATAAGAATTGTGGTCTTCGATCTGCTTTAATACTGCTTAGTGAGATAAGATCTGCAATCTTTAATTGATTTGCTCCACTACTGCTTAGGACGACAAGATCTACAATCTTCGACTGATCTGCTCCACTACTGCTCAGAGAAAAGAACTGTCATCCTTGATCTGCTCCACTGCTATCTCAAGGGAACAAAATCTGAAATCTTCAGTCTGCTTCCTTGCTATCTTAGGAAAATAAGACTACAATCTTCGATCTGCCCCACTACTATCTCGAGGGGACAAAATCTATGAATTCACTGATATTGCTACACCGTTCTCTCGGGAACTTGTCCTGTAGAACCAGTTTTATGTGCTTATGCTTATGCAAATGATTAGGATGCTATGATAGGAATGACTCAAATGCTCCTAACTACATGTGTTATGAATGCAGAAATGTCATGAAAATGATTCCTTTTCAAATATTTAAGGTGTCATTACTCATTATTCCTCAGGATTGTATCACTGACGTATTATGCCATCATCTTGTTCAGCTGGTATTTTCGACAGAACCCGAAAAAATAATTGCATTTTGCTCAACTAGTTTGCCTCACTGTAATGTCAGGGTCCATTCCATTATACCTCGAGGGCATAAGGTTTGTATCATCTTTAAACCATCTCATTGTGACTCGGGTGTATAGGATTTATATTATTTTCAAAATGATCTGCTTACACCATTCTCTAAGTGTCAAACATGAACACATAATTTCTTCTTTAAGAATGGTCTCCTTCTTATTGCTGGTTTATTGGAGCCTCATCTCTGCCGTAGTGTTTTGCTCAAAAATTCAAAGAGATCATCACTATTCAGACAACTCATTCTCAGATATTTCCAAACCTTAGATTTAGTGAGTTTTAAACAATAGTCATGTTTCAGGTTCTTGTATTATTTAGAAGTCTCTAGAGTAATATACAGAACTTCTTCTATGAAAGTATTATTAGTTCATTAATCATTATTTCAATATGACATGCTTGCAAAAGGTAATAACAATAGTTGAGAATAAAATTGATATGAAGCAAAGCTCAAGATAAATAATTTATCCAAAAAACAAAAATAGAAGAAAATTGATTGAAAATGCACATCTTGAAAAGAACAAAGTATTCAAATACAGCAAGTTCAATATGAATAAGAACAAACACTAGGTGCCCTAGATATCGCTGCCTGAGTTTCCCTGCATGAGCTTCTGAAAGACCGTTTTGAGTTTGACATGTGTTTAGGAGATCTTGAGTACCTTGTTGATGCCCCAAGATGTAGTATACCCCTTCTTTGTTAATTCAAGTATAGTAGGATCACCGCATGTCAAAATTTGAGCTGCCCTTTTTGGGTTTTCAACTCAAATCCCCTTTGGTCTCAAGGCGCCCTTTGCGGGTTTTCACTTTGGCTTCTTTAAGCATAGTATTTTTTGACTGAATCCGAATTTACATGATTGGATAAGTCTTTTCCATACATTTCGGTCAAAATCAGCGCTCCTCTAGAGAAAGCCTTCTTCACCACGTAAGGTCCTTCCCAGTTTGGCATCCATATTCCTCTAAAATCTTTCTGTATGGAGAGGATCTTTTTTAGCACAAGGTCCCCTTCATGGAACTCTCTTGGGGGAACCTTCTTGTCATAGGCTCGCATTATACGTTTTTGGTACATCTGCCCATGATGAATAGCTCTTAACCTTTTTTCTTCAATTAAATTCAACTGATCGTACCGAGACTGAATCCATTCTGCTTCGTCTAACTTTAGCTCTGAAAAAACCCGAAGGGAAGGTATTTCTACTTCAATTGGTAACACTGCCTCCATTCTACAGACCAATGTGAAAGGCGTTGACCCAATAGAAGTTCTGACAGATGTTTGATAAGCATAAAGAACAAATGGTAATTTCTCATGCCAATCTCTGTAAGTTTCAGTCAATTTCCCCACAATCCTCTTAATGTTTTTATTGGCTGCTTCCACCGCACCATTCATTTTTGGATGATACGGTGACGAGTTGTGGTGTCTAATCTTTAACTGACTACAGACCTCCGCTATCATGGTATTGTTCAGGTTGAGTGCATTATCTGATATGATCTTCTCAAGCATTCCATATCGACATATGATTTCCTTCTTTAAGAATTTGCTAACTGCCAATTTAGTGACACTGGCGTATGAAGCGGCCTCTACCCACTTGGTGAAGTAATCAATGACCACAAAAATGAATCGATTCCCGTTCGAAGCTTTTGGCGAATTGGTCCAATGACATCCATGCCCCACATGGAGAAAGACCATGGGAAAGTCATAACATGCAGGGGTGAATGAGGCACATGAATCTTGTCCCCATAAATCTGGCATTTGTGACATCTCTTCGCATAGTTGATACAATCTCCTTCCATGGTAGACCAATAGTACCCGAATCTCATAATTTGTCTGACCATTGTAAATCCGTTGGCAAGAGTTCCGCAAACACCTTCACGGACTTCTTCTAAAATTTTCTTAGCTTCAACAGCATCCACACATCTCAAAAGTACCTGATCCTTTCTTCTTTTATACAAGATCTCCCTATCTAAGACATAATCACAGGCTAGTCTTCTCAAGGTCCTTTTGTCATTCTCAGTTGCCTGGTCAGGATATTCATTATTTCTCGCGTATCGTAATATATAATGATACCAAGGATTTTCTTCTTCATCTACATTGTAACAATGTGCTGGGGCCTCATAGATACTCATTTCAATAGGCTTTACGTCATCTTGTTTGCTTATTTTGATCATGGAGGCCAAAGTGGCCAAAGCATTTGCCTTCTAGTTTTCATCTCGTAGGAGATAACTAAAAGTGATATCATCAAATTCCTCAATTAATCCCATAACTATCTTTCGGTAATTGATCAATTTGGGGTAAATTGTCTCCCATTCCCCTTTTAGTTGGTAAATCACTAGTGCAGAATCTCCATATACTTCTAGCACTCTGATTTTGCGCTCTATGGCTGCCCGGAGTCCCATGATACATGCTTCATATTCTACCATATTATTTGTACAATCAAAGTCTAATTTGCAAGTGAATGGATAATGATCTCCATTTGGGGATACTAAGACTGCCCCGATTCCATTGCCGACAGCATTTGATGCTCTGTCGAAACTCAGCTTCCAAAGATGATCTTTTATGATGCCTTCCTTAACAGCCACTACATACATTAGATATTCATTGGGAAAAATCAAAATTCAATGACTCATAATCCTCTAGGGCTCTGCTAGCCAGAAAATCCGCTATTGCGCTCCCCTTCAAAGTTTTTTGACTCACATAGACTATGTCGAATTCAGAAAGCAGAATTTGCCATCTAGCCATCCTTCCATTTAAAGTAGTTGACTCCATCATATACTTTAGAGGATCCAATTTTGATATCAACCAAGTCATGTGGCACAACATGTATTGTCTCAACCTCCGAGTTGTCCAAATCGGGGCGCAACACAATTTCTCAACTGGTGAGTATCTCATATCGTACTCAGTGAATTTTTTACTGACATAATATATTACTTTTTCTCTTTGTCCTGACTTGTCATGTTGGCCCAGGACACATCCCATGGAGTTATTAAACACTGTCAAATACAGTATTAATGGCATATCTGGGCATAGAGGTGACAATACTGGGGGACTTGACAAGTATTGCTTAACCTTATCAAAAGCTCTTTGGCACTCATCATCCCACACACCTGGGTTGTGTTTCTTAAGAAGACAAAATATAGGATCACATTTCTCTGTTAGTTGTGAAATGAATCGAGTGATGTAATTCAGTCTTCCAAGGAAACCTCAAACTTCTATTTAGGTGTGTGATGGAAGCTATTCTTGTATAGCTCTGACCTTATCTGAGTCAATTTCAATTCCCTTTTCACTAACTACGAAGCCCAGCAATTTTCCAGATCCAGCTCCAAAAGTACATTTCGTTGGATTGAGCTTTAACTGGAATTTTCTCAACCTCAGGAACAGTTTCCTTAAAACTCAGATGTGTTCCTCTTCTGTTCTAGACTTTATAATCATATCATCAACATAAACTTTAATTTCTTTATGCATCATATCATGGAACAAAGTCACTATAGCCCTTTGGTATGTAGCTCCTGCATTTTTCAACCCAAACGGCATCACTTTATAACAGAACATACCCCACAATGTTATGAAGGTAGTCTTTCCTATGTCTTCAGGATGCATTTTTATCTGATTGTACCCTGAGAATCCATCCATGAGCGAAAACAACGAGTAGCCTATCGTGTTATCCACCAGAGTATCAATGTGAGGCAAGGGAAAATTATCTTTTGGGCTGGCCTTATTTAAGTCTCTATAATCCACACACATTTGTACTTTCCCATCTTTCTTAGGGACAGGTACGATGTTGGCTACCCATTCCGAATATTTGATCTCTTTCAAGAATCTGACCTCAAACTGCCTTTTGACTTCCTCCTTTATTTTTAGCACAATATCCGGTCTCATCCTTCTGAGCTTCTGCTGAACCGGCCTGCAATCTTCTTTTATGGGAAGGCGGTGTACTACAACATCGGTGTTTAAACCGGGCATATCCTGGTAGGACCATGCGAAGACATCTTTGAATTCCTGTAGTAACTCAATAAGATTCAGCTTCATTTCTTTAGTTATGCATGTTCCAATATTCACTACCTTCCCCTCTTCCAGCGACACAGTTTCCACTGTCTCCTTATGAGGTAAAATTTGTTTCTTTTCCTGTTCTACCATTCTCAACAAGTCCGAAGATATGTCATAGTCTATTTCATCTTCAAAGTCCTGGGATCCTTCTGAACACATGTATTGCTCAAAAGGAGATTTTGAGTCTATAGCAGCATCACTCATGTCGTTGATATCTGGGAACCTATTGTAAGTTTAAAAGAATATGGAAAGAATGAATGAATTCATGAATAATTATTTGTATGGTATGATTATGAATGAAGGAATGATTTGAAGAGAATAACAGAATAAAAGAATCCGAGATAATAATGATTAAAAGAAAAAATAAAAAATGAAATAATGTTTGCTTCAAATGGTAGCAAAGCTATACTTCATTGACATAATGATGTTTGAACATGAGCCTATTTCATAAAAGGAATCTTATTACTTCTAGGCTTAAAGCAACAAGTGTGTTTTGAATATTACTCTGAGTAAGCTCTAAATACTACAGGAATTTCTTCTGCAGTCTAATTGTCCGCAACACTCATAGGTTCATAAGGATGGACATCTGACAAGGGTCCTCCTTCTGTTGTGTCTTCAAATATGGCATTGATATATATGTCTCCCAGCATCTGTTTAATGGTTCCTTTTCTTATCATCATTTGTTCGGGATGCATAATCCCTCCCGATATAAAAGTCTTTGATATGTGAGGAATTATCATTGGTTCCCACTTGATTTCCACGCCACTCAAGTGTTCCTTTCTTATTTCTTGCCTTTTTTCCAACTCTTTCTTTTTTTGTTTTGCATATGGCTTGAATCCTAAGCCAAAGCGATCATGTTTGTCCTTTAACATTGGAACCTTCACCTTTCCCTGGAGATATCTTCCAATACCTTTTCCCGACAAAGCTCCCTTTTCTACCATCATCTGTAATCCCATTCTTGTGGTCTTAGGAATCTTTGGTACTGGAATCCTGTTCCCTCCGTAATAAAGGTTGCATTTACGAATTCCAAGGATCGAAAAGAGCACTCAATTGCCTCGTCATTCATCTCCAGATACGGTGCATCACTGGTTATAGCCGCGATAATATCCTCTTCGGTATTTATTGTCACTACCTGACCCTCTGATACTAGCTTCAATCTTTGATGCAATGATGAAGGTACCGCTCCCACTGAATGGATCCACAGTCTTCCCAACAAGCAGTTGTAGGAAGGTTTGATATCCATTACCAGGAAGTCCACCTCATATGTTGTCGGACCGATTAGCAGCGGTATTTCAATCCTCCCCATAACTCTTCTTTGCGTGCCGTCAAATGCCCTAACTATATTTTGGCATTCCTTCATATGGGAGCTATCCACTGGTAATCTCTTTAAGGTGGATAAGGGTAGCACATTTAATGTCGATCCATTGTCTATCAAAACCCCTGGCAACATGTATCACTTGCATCTGGTGGTGATACGCAAAGCTTTGGTGGATCCCATACCCCATGGTGGTATCTCATCGTCATTGAAATAGATGAAGTTTTCAGCACTTATGTTACCAATCAATCGATCCAGTTTATTAACCGAGATATCATTGGCCACATAAGTCTCATTCAAAACCTTCATCAATGCGTTTTGGTGCACGTTTGAACTGAAGAGTAAAGCTAATACGGATTTACTTGCTGGCTATTTATGCAACTGTTCCACCACACTGTACTCGCTGTGCTTCAAAAATTTTAGAAACTCCTTAGCTTCTTCCTCTTTCACCGGTTCATTGACAGGCGACTCAGGCTCACCTGATTTTTCCTTCTTTTGTTCTACAATTAGAGCCTTCCTTTTTACTGATTCTGGTCGAGTATTTACCAAATCATAGCGTCTCCCACTACGAGTATGAGAACCTGTATCTTGATCTTCCTTTGAAGCACTAGCTGAATTCTCTTTTCCTTGGATTGTCACATTACAATCATAGTTCCAAGGGACTCTCTTGTTATCCCTATATGGAAAAATTGCTGGCTTTTGAATGATTATCTTCGGCGCCGTCTATACCCTCGCTTCATTGCTTTTGGGTCGCGAAATGATAACCACTGGAAAGTTGACTTTTGAGCTCTTTGTTGTTGACTCTGACGCGCATATGCTCCTCTCTTCTGTGCCTTCTACACAAAACTCAATTTCTTTATTATTCATCAAATTTTGCACCAAAGTTCTGAATTCCATACAATTTTGAATTTCATGCCCCATTTTATGATGGTACTCACAGTAATTTATCAACTTTCCATAACTCTTTTCTGTAATAATTAGTCTCCGTTTGACCATTTCTTTCCAGACTAATCTTAAAGGAGTCTTAACTTTCGCGATACTTGCTTTGATTCTTCTCTCCGAACTTTCACTGGTTGCATTGACCCCATTATTAGTATGATTGGGTAATGGATTTTCTGCATTTGGCGCATCATCTAACTTCACAATACCCATGTTGATGAATTTTTCCACCAATTTCTTGAAAGCAAGGCAATTTTCTATCGAATGCCCTGTGATCCCTGCGTGGTACTCATACTGGGCATTTCGGGCATACCATTTTAGTTATGGAGGTTGCATCGGTTTCAGGTAGTGGGGGGACACAACGTGCGCATCAAATAAACTTTGATACAACTCCTTATACGTCATTGGAATCCGCGTAAATTGGAGTTTTTCAGTGTTTTGCCTTGTGCCAAATTCTTTTCTTGATGAACCCTGATGCCCAGTAGTCGTTGTTTTTGGTTTATTAACGGTAATCGACTTTGAGTACCCCATGCTTGTATTATTCACTTCATTTTCTTTCTTCCTTGTGGTCATTCTTTTGTTACTTTCTCCTGCCTCTATCTTTCCACTTTTTATGGCATTCTCAATAATTTCTCCAGTCATTACAATGTCCGAGAAGCTCTTTGTAGCGCTTCCTAGCATATGAGTGATAAACGGGGCCTTCAGTGTATAATAAAGAGCATTGTGGTCTCTTTCTTCAGAAGTGGTCGCTGGACTTGGATGGCAACCTCCCTCCACCTCTGTGCATATTGTCTAAAACTTTCATTCACCTTTTTCTCCATGTTTTGAAGAGTAATTCTATCGGGAGTCATGTCCGTCACATGACTGTACTGTTTCATGAATGCTTGAGCCAAATATCTCCATGAACCAATTCTGGTATGACTCAACTGGTTATACCATTTGGCTGCTGCTCCCACCAGGCTATCTTGGAAGCAATCGATCAACAGTTGGTCATTATTAATGTACCCCGTCATTCTTCTACAAAACATAGTAATATAAGCTTCGGGGCAACTTGTCCCATTATATTTCTCGAATTTAGGCATTTTGAATTTGTATGGAAACACCAAGTTTGGGACCAAGCTTAAATCATTGGCATCAATTCCATAACAGCTATCAGCACTTTCTATCGCCTTAAACTTCTCCTCCAACCATTTACATCTATCTTCTAGCTGCTTTGGTAATTCTACTTTTGTCATCTCTCCTTCAGCTATTTCATCCAAATTAGGGACATTAGTATTGATTGGATTATCTCCTGAACCTGAGCCAGTTTGGAGATTCATTGAAGCACCAGCTTGGAATTGTTGAGGCCTGATCGTGACAGATGGCCTTTGTAAAGTTATTTCAGGTTGTGTTTGTACATGTGGTGGAGTAAAACCAGGGGGATATTGAAGATACTCAGTATTCTCCTCAGCATTAACCATGGGGCTCTTTCCATTATCCATAAGCCCATTCAACAGCTGCGTCATCTGAGTCATTTGAGTCATCATGTTTCTCTGAAATTCCATCATTTTGTCCATCATGTCTTGCTGGATCTTAACCAGCTACTCTTGCATTTGTGCTTGCATTTGTTCTTGCATCTTTTTCTGCATTTGTTCCAACCTTTCTAGTCTTTTATCCATTGCTTTAGTCTTTCTTCATGTACCGTAAGGATGCGTGCTTGGTTGATTTTTTTCGGTTTCCAGATTACTAAAATAATTTTTAATTAATTAGAAACTTTTAGTGAACTTTAATGCATATGATGCAATGCAACACAGATGCGTGAAATGCAAAAGACGTCGAGTCTGATTCAATTCCATAAACTTTATTAGAAAACAAAGCTCTTTACATAAAACAGATTACAAATATGGATTTGCCCTAATGCTCAGAGTTTTAACTTTCCTAAGCAACAAAGCTAGCTCCTGACCCCTGTCTGATTCCAGCTCGTACTTCACACTTAGCGTGTCGGCCTGAACTGCCAAGGTTTGTAGATGGTCAACTACCTCCTGGATCTGAGCCAAAGCTTCGCCCATAATGTAATCTCGGTCCCTAACTTGACTCTGAGAGTGATGAAGTTGTTCCTTCTAATGTTCCTCATTTACTTCAAGAAGCTCTACCTGAAGCTCACAACTTTGCAAAGCTGACTCTAGCTCTTCTATTCTTCCTTTTATTTCTTCAATCTTGTTCAAACTAGTTCTCAGCTCAGCCGCAGAATTATGATTTCTATACTGATAAAGTGCTTTTCAAGCTCTGCCACTCTGGCCTTTAATTCTCCTTTGTCATTTTGCTGATAGACTCCTTTCTAGAGCCTCTCTCTAAGCTTGAGTCTCTTGGAATTTTCTCTTCCACCAATCAGCTTTGGTCCTTTCCGCTTGAATTTCCTGCTGCCACTGCTCTGATGTTTTTCCCAATCCAGAAGTTCTCATTGAGATATGTAATTTCTTATAAACCGTCTTCAAATCATCCAAATCCTCCTCGGCTTTATTTTTCCTTTTCTTTTGCTTCTCGCCCTCTAACTTTTGAACTCGGCATCTAACCTTAAATGCATCTTCTCTTCCTCCAATTACTCTATCTTCTTCTCCAGCTCTCGATTCTTCTACTCAAAATCTTGTTTTATTATCTCCAATTCTGATGGGAATACCTGTAAGTATTCTTCCCTCAGTCGAACGCCTTCCAGACTTGACCCCGAGATATCATCATTAATCTTTCTACTGAACCATCCGCTATACTCAGAAGTAGTCATTGATCCTACCATCAACTTTTTCATCCAATGAGTCTGATTCCAAGCAGTGGAAATCTCCTTCAACATCTTCTTGTAATTATCTCATTTATACGAGAACTCACATTGCGCTAGACCATGCGTTGCCGGTATAAACTACCTTGATCCGTATTGTCTTAGTACAAGTAAAGGAGCATAACCAATGGCTCCCCGAATTCCGAGGAAAGGGACCCAATCAAAACTTCTGCATCAAAACAGGATCTCATTGGGCACCAACCAAGGAGCTCTCCATTCGATATCCTCCTCATGAAGATTTTGGAGAAGTTCCATCCAATTCTCTTCTGACACATCGTCTCTTCTTGGTGTTGTTGCTATCTCTTTCAATGGGGAATAATTATCAGTAAAGACCAGATAAGAAATTTTATTCACCCTCCAGAAGTGGCTGTGAAACCAAACCAACAACAACTGTGTGCACCCTATGAACTTGCCCTCTCCGGATCTTCTACACGCATTCAATGACCTAAACGTCTCGGCCAAGATTGCAGGAATTGGTGTGACCCCTTTACTGAGTTGGTTGAAGAGATCTGTGACTGCTTCATCTATATACCCTAAAGCCCTAGGGAATAACATCAATCCGTAGATGCTCAATGCAAAGACATCAACTCTCTTCTTCATATCAGGATGAGCTAAAATCAAATCCCTCAAATTCCTCCATGGGATGCACTTACACTCGCCCTTTTGCTTAATTCTGGCTGTAATCCACTGCTCACTCATTCCCGTAATGCTCATCAACTTCTTCCAAAAGGCTGGGACATAAGCAGCCCTCGAATAAACTTTATCAACTTGGACCCTCGGACAATGCAGTAGAGCTGTGTATTCTTCCACGGTGGGTACCAAGTCCACTCTTCCAAAGGTAAAGCAACTATATGCGGGGTTCCAGTACTGAGTGAGGGCTCGGAATAACTACTCATCTACCTTGATGTCAAGTAAGTACGGCAAATCCCCATAATTATGGTAGAACAACATCTTGGTCTCATCGTTCCACTAATCCCATATCACTTTTAACTCTTGAAGATTATTTTGTGTAACACTAATACAAGTGTAGTCCCATTACTCTGACACATGCCCCGCAGCTAGACTATCCCCCTTCTCTAATTGTGTTGTTCTGACCAAGTTCGAACAGTTGTGTTATCTTCCACTTTATCAAGAAATTCGTTTTCCATGACCAGCTCTCTAATTTAGCAATCGAACCCGAATCGACACCTCTTAAATATGAAAACGCATGCAAAATAACAAAGATAAACACAAAAAGTCAGTACAATATACAGAAACAAAACTCAAAGCATGAAAAAAAAAAGAAAAGAAAAAACAAACAAGCACCTATCTGGGTGACCTAGTAAGGTTTAGCGTAGCTCTTCCTAGGGTGGGCTCTTAGGGCTTTCTATATGCGGTTCAATTATAAAGTTGAGGTACCTAAATCAGTAGATTCCTCGATCCTCACCCATTATAGGCTCATACGAACTGAGTTCGGTTCAGAGGGAAACATTTCCCTATGGCTGCACGGAGATGAAAATCCCACGAAGACATAGGTACGGATGTATCCCGAAAGCGATCCACTATCTTGCACGGAGGTGAAAACCTCACGAAGGAGTAGCTTCTCACTCCCACTTAAAAGGGTGTGACCCAGCGGTCATGCGATATGATGCAAAAGTACTCTACAAGACTCAAACCACAACAATAAAATGAGATGACACAAGCACATGCAATAAAGGGATTGTAATTTTTGAAATCAAATTTTCAATTTTTAACAAAAGGACAACAAATATTCAATTTACGGCTTGAATCTCAAACAAGTCCCTAATGGAGTCGCCAAGCTGTTGAAACCATTTTTTTCTATTTGAAAAATAGGGATCGATTTCTAAAAAAACAAAAATGGAGTCGCCATCGACCTTTTTTCGAGGTGTGATCGGATCACTTTAAAATTGAAAACTTTGATTTATTAAAACAAATTTTGGTCTACAAAATTCGAGAAAATGGGTTTGAGAGTCGATTACGTACGAGGAAGGGTTAGCACCCTCGAAATGCCCAAAATTGGTACCTAATTGATTATCTAATGTCTTAATGTCGAAAGTTTGAAAAGATTCTGGATTACGATCCATTTGCTTAAAAAATGGACACTTGAACAAATCAAATTGGATGCTAAGACCATCTTATTTCAAAGAAATAAAATGTCATACCCAGTGAGTTAGGATACGACATTTCTTATTCTCGAAACTGAGCATGACTTTTAAAACTCGTGTATTAAAGTTCGGAAAAGATATTCGGTTATTCGTGCTTTATGAAAAATTGGAACCCAGTGAGTTAGGGCACAAATTCTCAAAATTCCTGAATATAGAACATTGCCTTTGTTTTTTTTAGAAATTCTTACCTCGAGATGATAAAACGTCACATCCAGTGAGTTAGGACACAACATCTTGAATTCTCGAGAATAAGCTTTTATTTAAAATTTTTATATATTTTGATTTAAAAAAGAAAAGGGTACTTGGTTGCTAGGATTTAACGGAAAAAATCGGAACCCAGTGAGTTAGGGCACGATTTTCTCGAAACTTCCAAACACAAGCATTGTCTTGTTTTAAAAACCTTTGAATGGAACAATTTTTTAAACTTGAATGATATTAAAACATGATCTTTTTAACAAATGAAATGCAATGGAGTAACAACATACAAAGTTAAGTAATAATTCCAACACAAAATATTACCAATGAATCATCATAACCAATTAATACCAATTAAGCGTTACAAAACACAATATAACGGTAACTATAAAGCGTACAATTTCACAATTAACTATTTAAAAGGGGTTTAAAAGATGAATTGAAAAATGAAGTAAAAGTTTAAAGGGTTTAAAAACATTAAACATATATATATATATATATATATATATATATATATATATATATATATAAACAAATTCACTAATATATAAAAGGAGTTTTGAAATGAAATAAAAATATGAAACGACTTAACGAAAACAATATACAAAATCTTAAAATAAATAATCATAAAATAATTTTTAAAATGAAGAATAAAAAATAACATATGACATAATTTAAACTAAATAATATATAGATTTAAGATAGATAACATGTAAAAGCTTTAAGTAAATTGTATAAAGAAAATATTTAAACCGATTAATACATAAATTTAATATATAAAAGTTTAAAAGAATAAAATAGTTGAAAGAGGCAATATAAAAAAGATTTAAAATGAAATATCATAAAATAGCTCTTTTTCAAAAGGAAATAAATAAATCGATTAAACAAGTGGGGGTAAAATTGAAAACAAAATAAAATTTGAGGTTTAAAATGTAAATAGTAACAACAGGCTATTAAGGATCAAATTAACACGTGCGCAAACAAGAGAGGATTCATTGGGAAAAATCCCAAACACTCAAAACAGCGTTGTTCAAATGCTGGTCACCTAACAGCCTGTGGACTAAATACGAACAGCAAAACAAATTCGGGGCTAAATTAAAAAATAAAATAAAATGGGTTTAAAAGAAAGAAAATGCAAAGGAGCCAAAGAAATAATTATTCCATTAATCAAAACGTGCGGGTCCTTCCCAGATCGGGTCAACGCGCGGATCTGGCTTCTTAAACGACACCGTTTTGGGCATTAATATGCCACCCCAAAACGACGTCATGTGGGCTGTCTTTAAATAGAAAAGATAGGTTTTTTTTTAAAACAATTTTATCCTTTTTCTAAAAATAAACTTCAAAAACTCTCTAAAAAACAGCCCTCTAAGCCTCGGCCATGGTTCGGCCGAGCATCGATCATCAGGCCATCGTGTTCCACCACCTCCGCCGCCGTATACGGTGGTCAGAGACGCCCAAAAAGGCAAATTTCAACTTTTAAATACCCCTAGTCCCGAATCCGACCCCAAAACAACCAAAACCTTCACTAAAATCGAAAAACAACCAAAAATGCTTCGGATTTGGGACTCCGATCATCACGAAAAGGTGAAAGTTTGCATTTTTATTCTTTTTCTCAGTGTATGCATGACATTCGAAGCAAAAATAGACTGAAAACTTTGAAAAATACCTCTTCTTTGATATATTTTTGTATTCGAAATCGTAAGAGTCCTTACAACTTGTTTTTCAACTCTTTATATAGCCGATTCAAAATACTAAAATAAAATTTGAGAAATACAAAATCATTTTTTTTATCTCTCTTATTGTATTGGTTGTTCTTGTTTTGTCTTCTTTCGCAAGTACGGAGGTCGTAGAGGCGTTGACGTGGCAAAACGGAGGCTGTGGAGGCACGAGCAGTGGTGTGAGTGTACAGAGGCTTGTTGAACATTCTGGGCTATTCGGGGCGTGTAATTGGGTAGGGGTTATGTTTATTGGGCTTATTTAGTTTGGGTCCATGTTAGGTTTTAAATTAGTTTGGGCTTTGTGTGGGGTTTGGGTTAGCTGGGTTAATATTTTGGGTCGTATGTTGGGTAGTGGTAGAGTTGGGCTTGATGCAGGTCTGTAATGGGACATTGTACTTCATCTTATTTTAAATTTTCGGTTTCAATGGGCCCAGGCATATTGGGCCTGCTACACCAAGTGCAGCAACTTCCTAACGCTAAGTTGGAGGTTATCGAAGATGTATCGGATGTTAAAGAAGTGAGGTATATAAAGGTAACAAATATATGAGACTTTTGGTGAAATGGTTAGGCAAACCGGCTAGTGAAAGTACCTGTATTGTGGAAGAAGAGTTTCAAAGGATTGATCTAGAGATTTATACTGAAGTTGTGAATGTCTTTTCATTAAAGTCAAGTTTTCCAAGCCAGGGGAGAATGATGATGTAAGAGCTTAAAATTAAAAATATATTACTATTATTTTAGTTTATTTTATTTAGTTTAAAGTATTAGATATGTTTTTTTACAACTAGGATTATTATTACTTGGGGGTTAAGTCTAAAATTATTAATTTAAATTGATTTGCAAGGAAGAGTAGAAACTTTATTTCCAAGGAAATCTCCTATATATTCTCTAACAAAATTTAAAGTACTAGACTTTGATTATTATTATTATTATTATTATTATTATTATTATTATTATTATTATTATTATTATTATTATTTCTTTGAATTTAATAAAGAAATGTAGGGGTTTTCTATAACCCTAAGTTCTCTAAAGTTCAATCTTCTTTCTTACTAAATTACTCAGCCCTAATTTCTTCTTTTCTTATTTTTTTTCACCTCACCATGTCATTTAGTGTAGTACTTGTTTTAATGTTATTTTTCTAAAATGATTAAATTGTTACTTTCATAAGTTGTTCAAACTGCCCAGTAAAACTAGTTGGAAATTCTTAAAATATAGTCGACATACCGTACAATGTAGGGATCCCCATCATTGCTAATTGTCATTTGATAATATGTTTGCATTCATATGTGATATTTTGTTACATGGGGAAGAGATCTTGTATTGGAGGAAGTGAATGATATGTGAGGGTCGCACGGGTCGCGAGAGATGACTGTAGACCCATCGATGGCTTTAAGCTGATTATATGATTGGCAGCTCTGCTGCAATAATGGTTAGTGCCGCCACCGGTGCTACATAATGAGTGTAGGGATGGGTCGGTCGATTAAATTCCCACAGGAGTGTAGGGTTGGACAAGAAGCGCAGTGCAGGGTTGGTTTAGGTATTTATGCATTGCATATACTGATTCTGATATTGAGATGGACTTAGGCCCAAATAGATGTGATATGTGTCATTTGATATGGGCTCAGGCCCAACCGAGGCTGATGGGGGCTAAGGCCCAATTTCCACCGTTACTGTAGTGGACTTAGGCCCAAATAGATGTGATGTATGTTATTTGATTGTTTGGGTTGTACACACTGAGTTTTCGCAAACTCACCCCTCTTTTTAATTTTCCAGGTAATCTTAGTGAGGTGGTTCGACGTACTGGGGGACTCGGAGGTGGCCACACTACGAACAGTTGTATTTTCGTGTTTTTAATTTACTTTATTTTTAATTATGTTTCTTTAATTTGGGTTTTGTTGTAATAAGGCCTATCTCTGGTTTGTTTTAAATTTTGGGGTCCACTTATGTTGATTGCATAACTTCTACTTTTAGGTCTCGGGTTTTAAAAAAGAAAACAACGTTTTACAAACCAATCGTAAGTACATAAACCTTTTCAAAGAAAAGCTTCTATTGTATTTTGAAAGTTTAAGTAACAAGTTTAAAGATTCCTACATAAAGTTTTCAATCAAACCATAATATATCAAAATATTTTGAACATAACATTAAGTTATCACTGGCAAGTGTTTTAACCTAAGAACTCCTCAAATGACTTCAAGGCTTTACAGCAACTTCGAATTTTACAATTCACCTTTCAATGTGACGCCGCCAGATTCGGTCATAATGTCTGGGCCGAGTTTGGGGTGTTACATTTAACGGTATCAGAGCAGGGTTGCAAAACTCGGCTGTGGAATGGGTTTTCAAATTTTTGATTCTAAAAGGTCGTTTTCGAATATGTGAAATGTTTTGAGATACTTCTTCTGAAAACTGTGGCACACCGAGTCTCCGGCGCCGAATCTGTAAGTTTTCTAAATACTTTTTTCTATTTAGAAATTGAAATGCGGTAAGTTAGAAAATATTGTGACTACTTTAGAAATTAGACTATACCACTCTAGATAGAGCAAACTGAAACTATAGCGGACTGAAACTGTAGTGAAACTTCGATCTGCATTAAACTGTTAGTTTTCATAAAATGCGATAGACAATAGACACAAAAGATACATGCGAACGTGGTTCAAGAGGCTGTAATAATGTTTTGAAATCAGAGTGCGCAGCGGGAGCGTGGTGGTGAAGTCTGGGTTGTGCGACTATTCTGACAGTTGGAAATTTCGAGGAGGGGTGAATTGTAACGCCCCGAATTTGGTCCTAGAAGGAATGGGCCTTGAGCGTGGGATCAGCTAGGAGACTGCACATAAATATTTATGTGTGAATGAAAATGACCCAAATTGCTTGTTTGCTTTAGTGGCTAAGTGATTTAGGAAGAGTTGGGAGTGTTGGAGAAGTCTTGGGTTTAAACCTGGGCTTTAGCAAAAATTTTGCTTTTAGCTCTTAAGTGAATCTTGGCCTTAGCTTGAAGGCTTTATAAATATTTTTGGGTGAAATCATGACACAAGGAGTCTACTGGTAAAGGTGGAAAGTGGTGTGTGGAGTGTACTAGTGGTCTGAGTTCAAATCTCTGCTTATGCTAATGGAGATTATTTTTACTGTTGGCCATGGCAGGAGGTTGTGTTTGACCGAAACACCAGAAGTTTGAACACATTTGAATTGGGTTGTTGTTAGCCGAATTTGGGGAGTGAAAAGGGGGATTTTCAGTTGTTGAGGTTTTTTGAACAAGAGTGATTTTAGGAGGAAATAGGGGAATTCGAATTTGGTGGGAGTAGTTGTGCCGAAATGGGATTCTTCTCAACCATTCGGTTGCCTTTGGAGCCTCTAGCCATTCGGTCATGTTTTCCCCCTTTACTGAATTCTTTGAGGTCTTTTGCCGAATCTATTTTTTTGCTACTCTCTCTCGAATTCTTCTCTTCTTCTCCACTTTTCTTCCTCTAGCATCTATTTTTCTTCCGTTTGCACTTTTTGTCAATTTCTGGTAAGTCAAGTGCCTCTCTGTACCTTTCAGGTCTTTTTCTTTTCTATTCTCTTTTTGCCGAAAGGTGTCAATTGCGGAAACCTCTCATTTTTTTTTCCATTCCCCTCCCCTTTCAATAGTTTCTTGCATTTTTCTCTAACCCATTTCGAATACTGAACTCTGTTCTTCGTCCTTCTCTTTTGCGATAATTGGTCGAATATTCTCTTGTTCTCTTAGTGGTATGATCATATCAGCTTACAAAAGTCTTCTGACAAAAAGGGTAAGTGCTCGTGGTTTTTCTTCTGGTTTCTCCTTAATGTTAAGGGCCCTTTCTTCTTCTAACATCATATGTTTTCTGCCATTTTCAAATAGGAGTACCGTTGCCCCATTTGATCTCCGTCATTCTTAGTACTTTCGGTTTCGGCCCTAAAAGAGGGTGTACATCGATTACTTTTTCTCTTCAACTATTGACTTTGCGCTGTCAGTAAGTGAGGACTCGTTTAGCTTAAACTATTCATTTGAATAGGTGTTTGATAAGATCCGATTCTTATGCAGGGTTTCCTTAAGGCCTAGTGGATAATCTCTGGCAACGGAATAGGAGTGTGGCCTTTTGTTGATTGATCAAGGTAGGGGCTTAGAGTCCCTTTGATTAGTATAATAATGAAAAGATTTATTAAGTATTGGTCTTCTGCAAAAGGGGACTGATGGAGAAATGTGATGAATGTATGTAACACCCCTAACCCGTATTCGTCGCCAAAATAGGGTTAAGAGGCATTACTGGAAAATCAAAAACTTTTACGGATAATTCATAACATAATTCATTGAATCACATCAAAGTGTCCCTCAAATAGGTCAACGAGACCCCAAACATGCTTCAAAGTAGGGCCAGAACTAAACCGAGCACATACAGAAATTCTCAAAAATTTAAAATTTTATCTAAGTTACAGAGGTCACACGCCCATGTGGGTAGGCCGTGTGCCTCACACGACCTCAGACACGCCCTTGTGTCTAAGCTGTGTCAAAACAAGGCATACATACTGACTTGTCCACACGACCATGACACGCCCGTGTGCCTCACCCGTGCTCGCTACTGACTTGCACCACACGGCTAGTTACACGCCCGTGTGTCCAGCCCGTGGTCAAGTCTAACTTGTTTTGAATTACAACCACGAGGGACACGGTCGAGCCACACGCCCGTGTGCTCAACCATGTGGGCAATTATAGGCCATTTTCAAGGACAAAATGCCACCCATACTTGGGTCATCCCTACAAGCACATACAAGCATATTTCTAAACACAAATGGGCAACCAAAAACACACCAAATGGTCATCATTTTATCCCATTCAATCCCATTTCTAAGCTTACCAACTTATATGCCAAATAGCTCAATTAATTCACAAACAAACTAAGCATGACTCATCCACAACTTACCACTTCATCATAACCATTGTTCATCAAACACATATACTCACTTTGCATCAATAATCTTACCATTACCTTGACTATTTCATAAACATGGAATCATACCAAAACCAAGCATCATATAGCATGACTCTTCATTCATTACACTACCATTTAACTAGCCATATCACATGGCCAAGTACATATATCAAACATATTCCAAAACATCTAGCCTATACATGCCATATTTAACTATATACACAATCAAAAGTACCAAAATAGAGATTGATAGTATAGTGATGATCCTCGACGATTCCCAAGCCTTTCGTAGCTTTGACGATCTGTAAAACAGATTAAACACACACAAAGTAAGCTTTCAATAGCTTAGTAAGCCATATACAAATAACCTTTACAAAAAATGCACATAACCACAATGACACAATGACATTAATATTTCTCATTTGCAAATTCATCACATATCCTTTGGCTCATTTGTTTAGCCATTACTTACCCACCTTTCATAGCTCAAAATATCACTTTACTCATAACTCATTCAAGCTTGTATCACATATTATCTCATCAAATTCATACCCATATTCACTTTAGTAAGCTCATTTGAAAACTTACCTTTCCAACGTACCTGAATCACCTATACATCTCACATAGACATTCATTTTTCAGACTTGCCCATAGAACTGTTCAGAACTAAATAGGATACTCAGAATGCCTGAAATAGTCATACAATGCCAACGTCCCAGACGTGGTCTTACACGTAACCAAATATCGATGCCACTGTCCCAGACAGCGTCTTACTTGAATCAAATACGATGCCAATGTCCCAGACATGGTCTTACACGTAAATCTCATATCGATGCCAACGTCCCAGACGTGGTCTTACATGAAATCTCGAATCAATGCCAACATCCCAGACGTGGTCTTACATGATCTCACATTTCGGAAACCTATGTCATGACATATGTAATCCTATCTATTCCTAGGTTCGTACGGGGCTTCTCGGACATTGTTGCACTATTGATACATCCTTGATTTTCATACATTTATCATTCTCGTACGCATTCATCACAATGAGATTTCACATGAACATAATAAATCAATACGAATACATTTATTTGTATATTGACTTACCTCGAGTTCAGACAAACGGAATGAACTCGGCTACTCAATTACTTTTGACTTCCCACGATCTAAGTCTGTTTTCTTCGGCTCTTGATCTATACATATTCAAAATTAACCCATTTATTCACCAATTCATTCAATTCCATCCAAGAACACATATTTAGGGCAATTTACAGCCCTCCCATTTTCACATTTTGACATTTTACTCATTATTTCATAAAATCACAAAATACACAAAATTTCATATTACCCATGCCTAGCCTAATTTTATCCATGCTAATATAAGTCCATACATTTTATTTATTTCACAATTTAGTCCTTCAAAATTTTATTTTCTCAATTAAGTACAAATTACTCAAAATCACCAAAAATCCAAAGACGAAACATGTTAATCTAACACATATATTTCATATTTCATCATCAAACATTTCAAAGCTCATGAATTCATCCATGGCCTTTTTCAAAATCTTCATCAATTCAAAAAATTGAAGCATGGGTTTTCAAGAACACTAAGCAACGATTACAAAAATGTAGAAATTATCAAAAACCAAATCAAAAACTTACCTTAATCAAAGAAGACAAAGGCCGAATGCTTCAAACTCATGAACCCTATTCTTTTTTTCTATAATTCGGTGGTGGATGAGCAAAAATGATGAAAGACATGTTTTATTTTATGTTTTTAATTAACAAACTACCACTTTTACCAATTTACCCTTAATAAAAAATTATAAATTCCTTAAAATGCATGTCCACTACCGTCCATGCCATATTACAATGGCTTAATTGCAACATAAATCCTCATATATAAGAAGACACATCAATTAGACCACTCAATCAAATAGAATGCCACTTTTACCATTTATGCGATTTAATCCTTTTCTCAAATTAAGCAAACAAACAGACAAATTAATTCATAGAAATTTCACACATGCTTAATCACGTATCATAGGCACAGAAAATAATTTTAAAATATTTTTTTCTAACTCTGATTTGTGGTCCCAAAACCACTGTTCCGACTAGGGTCTAAATTGGACTGTTACAATGTAGGTTGGTACTCAAGAGTTTTTGTAAGTGTTCGTAAACAGGTGTGTACACACCCTGATCTGACTGTAGCACGGCAAAAGCCGAAAATACAGTGATTGAGGCCACATGGGCGTGCAAACGCTTGTGTGGTAAACCAAGCCCACGAGACATGGGCGTTTAACTGTAAAGGCCACCGTGAGTGATCCCATGGGCTTAAGCTGTTTTGGGCCACATTGGGCCAAAATGGGTCGTGTGGGCCCAATGGGCTCATGGGCTCTACACGGGCAAATCTCAAGGACATGTGGAAATTATAGGACTCAGCTGTGTCGTTCACATGGCTAAGGTCGATCTGGGCTCACTGAGCCACACAGGCATGTGGGCCCACATGGGCCGCATAATGGGCCTTGGGATAAATGACTGTTAAGGTAAAATGACCAAAATACCCCCATAAGATAAATGATCGAAATACCTCCATAGGGTAAAATGATCGAAATACCCCCATAGGGTAAATGACCGAAATATCCCATAGGGTAAAATGACCGAAATACCCCGATAGGGTAAATGGCCGAAATACCCCCATAGGGTCAAATAACCGTTATGCCCTGAAGGGCAAATTGTCTAAAGTACCCCTATATGATACATGACTGATCTTGTATGCTATTTGATGATATGTTTGCATTCATATGTGATATTTTATTACATGGGGATGGGATCTTGTATTGGAGGAAGTGATTAATATGTGAGGGTCGCACGGGTCGCGAGAGACGACTGTGGACCCACCGATGGCTTTAAGCCGATTATGTGATTGGCAGCTCTGCTGTAATATTGGTTAGTGCCGCCACCGGTGCTACATAAGGAGTGTAGGGATAGGTGGGTCGATTTAATCCCCATAAGAGTGTAGGGTTGGACAGGAGACGGAGTGTAGGGTTGGTTTGCGTATTTATGCATTGCATATACTGATTTTGATATTGACATGGGCTTAGGCCCAGATAGATGTGATATGTGTCATTTGATATGGGCTCAGGCCCAACCGAGGCTGATGGGGGCTAAGAACCAATTGCCACCGTTACTGTAGTGGGCTTAGGCCCAGATAGATGTGATGTATGTTATTTGATTGTTGGGGTTGTATACACTGAGTTTTCGCAAACTCACCCCTCTTTTTAATTTTTCAAGTAACCCCTAGCTAGTGAGGCGGTTCGACGTACTGGGGGACTCGGAGGTGGCCACACTACGAACAGTTGTATTTCCGTGTTTTTTAAGTTACTTTATTTTTAATTATGTTTCTTTAATTTGGGTTTTGTTGTAACAAGGCCTATCTCTGGTTTGTTTTAAATTTTGGGATTTACTTGTGTTGATTGCATAACTTCTAGTTTAGGTATCGGGTTTTAAAAAAGAAAACAATGTTTTACAAACCAATCGTAAGTACACAAACCTTTTCAAAGAAAAGCTTCTGCTGTATTTTGAAAGTTTAAGTAACAAGTTTAAAGATTCCTACATAAAGTTTTCAATCAAACCCTAATTTATCAAAATATTTTGAACATAACATTAAGTTATCACTGGAAAGTGTTTTAAACTAAGAACTCCTCAAATGACTTCAAGGCTTTACATCAACTTCAGATTTTACGATTCATCCTTCAATGTGACGCCGCCAGATTCGGCCATAATGTCTAGGCCGGGTTTGTGGTGTTACAAAATAAAAAATAAAACATGTAACTCCCCAAACCCGGCCTAGACGTTATGACCGGATCTGGCATGTCACATAAAAAGGGTTGTTTAAAAATTGCGCGTTCGTTAAAAACTTCGTATTCTTTTTAAAACTCCGAGCTTTGATGTTTGTGAAATTCAGATTTGTTTTTATGGGTTTCTTGTAAAAACGTTATTATTATTATTTGCGAAAACTTTGTTTTTCATAGAAATTAGGTTCAGTAATTTGCGTAGTTGCAGAAACTTGATATTTTGAAAAACGGTTATTAAGTTTTTAGAAAACCCAGAGTTTAATCATTTATAGTTTGAATATAACTGAAACGAAAGTTTAAAAGAAAAATGAAATCCAATGTCCTTATTACAAAATATTTACCCAATCTAAAGAAATCAAAATAAAGATAAGTTCAAACCAAATGTATGAAGCAAATCCTAAGTATGGCCACCTCCGAGTCCTTCACAGCTCCAAATCCTCTAATGTTGGGGATCACCTGCAAGGTTAAAGCAGAGGGGGGTGAGTTATGAGAACTCGGTGTGTAATCCCCTAATCGGTCATTAACTGGGCCTGAGCCCTTACAGTAGCAGACTGGGCCAAAGCCCATACAGAAGCAGACTGGGCCTCAGCCCTATAAACATGATAGTGCACAATGTAATGCAGCCCAACCTAATAATCCATCCACTACACACCACTCGTACCAGCCCAACATACCTATGGGGATTTCTAAATCGACCCACCCATCCGCTACACACCTCGATGGCAGACAAGCTGCTCATCACAGAATTTGAGGCGGAGCCACCAGAATAACAGAATATACGTGGTGTAGCCACCAGAACAGAATGTGGCAGAGCCACTAGAATCATAATCAGCACATAGCCATCAGCGACGGTAATATAATCGGCACACAACCTTGGGTAAATAGGATCGACAAAGAGTCATTGATATCTGTTAGGCACAAAGCCACGGGTAAATACGATTGGCACAAAGCCATATTCAAGATGGCACAGAGCCAAGCTCTCCAATAATGTAGCCAAGCTGCTAATAACGGTATATGTGGCTGAGCCACCAAAATAATATATGTGGCATAGCCACTAAAACAGAATGTGGCAGGGCCACCAGAGAACACTTCATCAGATCATCAAACCCAACCCAATGCAATAAGCCGTGTATGTCATGCTCAATCATTACACGTGTATGCAAAATGGCCATGCTTAGTAATAGTCATTTCAACACATATTAACAACAAATCAGACACACGCCCACAGTTAAGTCGATTAAAACATAGTCATACAATCACAGTCAACTCAGTCAAATTCACAGTCTAAATCAGTCATTTACCTACAAGGGCAAAACAGTCATTTACCCTATAAGGGTATTTCGGTAATCCTACCCCTCAGGGGTATTTCGATAATTCTACCCTACATGGGTAATTCGGTTATTTTACCCATCAAGGGTATTTCAGTAATTTTACAAATCAGGGGTCTTTCGATAATTTCACAAATTAGGGGTATTTCGATAATTTCGTAAACTAGAGGTATTTCGATAATTTTGCAACCCAGGGGTATTTCAGTAATTTCACAAACCGGGGGTATTTCGGTAATTTTGCAAACTGGGGGTATTTCGGTAATTTTACAAACCAGGGATATTTTGGTAATTTTACAAATCGGAGGTATTTCGATAATTTTGTAAACTGGGGCTATTTTATTAATTTTGCAAACTGGGGGTATTTTAGTAATTTCACAAACCGGGGGTATTTCGGTAATTTTGCAAATCGGGGGTATTTAGGTAATTCTATAAACCAAGGGTATTTCAGTAATTTTATAAACCAAGGGTATTTTAGTAATTTTGTAAACCAAGGGTATTCCAGTAATTTTGTAAATCGAGGTATTCTAAGCAGAGATAACGATGCGAATAGGCCTATGCCCATTCTCGGCCCAAATGGACCCACACGTTCGTGCGACCTATTTAGTCCAAATCTAGCCACAGATATGAGATTCACATAGACCAGTTCACTATCTACTACACAATCATACAAATTATTCCTATGGACCCACGGGCCCCACATGGCCCATTACGGCCCAAACAGCCTAACCCACAAGAACACTCATGATGGCCTCAACTATCGCGTCGAAGCCCCTACACGTGCGCTCGTACACTCCGAATGCTCCTATGCCCAAACGCCCACCAAGGTATGCTTCATCTCCTCATAGGTAGAGCTCTATTTAAAGCCAGCTTCTCACCTTCCCTCTTGCTAGCTTTCTGATGTGGGATCCCTTCTTCAGTAGAGTTTAAATCCAACACAAACTCTGGCCGTCCAATCCGCAAAATAAATACTCCCTTGCTTATCATGAGCTTTGAACCCAGGCTCCCCTGTAGCATAATCCACGCCGCTAGCCACTTTACCAACTAGCGCCTTGTTGTCTTAAAACATGCACAACAAAATAAAAGTCTATAGCCAAAGTCTAAAGTCCATTTAAAAAGAAAATCAAAATGCAAGCACCAAGACTTGAACATTGGACCCCTTGCTTCCTTGTGGCGTCATTCCATTGTCTCTTATGTGGCGTCATTTGCCACCAGACCACAACTCCTTTTGTGTCATTTTCCTCCACATTTTATCCCTAAAGCCTACTTACCAACTCCCAGGGTTTTGTTCACCTAAAACCAAAATTTTCCTAAAGCCCAAGTTTGAACCCGGGACTTCATATAAGCCCCCTAACCTTCTAAAATCACTCACCAAATAGGTCCAACTTGCATTAGTTCCGTTCTCTTGTTCTTAAGAATTCTAAACGCTCCTACGCCCGAGGCCCAATGGGCCCACATTCGGGGCGTTACAAAACAATTAATAACTAGTTTCGGATTATAGAAACACAAACCAAGAATTCCGAACTATTCCACGCCAACTTTATCTTTCGCCTTTTTAGTTGAGGATTCCGATACGACGTTAGCTACGGAATTAAAACAATTAAAAGTCATCAATACAGCACAATTCAATTTCATATTGAATATTTGAATTTTTATTCAATATTTGCCTAAATTCCAATTTAGTCCCTAAACCGAGACTGATTTTTATTCTTCACAATTAATTCTATATTTTCATACAATTTCCACTTTAAACTAAATTTAACTCCCTATTTTCACTGAAATCCCTAAATTTCAAAATTTTCACAATTTAGTCCCTATTACTTAAAATTTATAATTCATTCTACAATTTAATTCTTTTTTCATTTCTAACTTAAAAATCTATCAATTTAATCCCTAATACTAAAATTATTCAACATTAACAACACTTAAAAACTCAATAATTCCTAAAATTTTGACATGGATCGGGTAGTACTTAAAATCGGGATTCCAAAAACATAAAGATTATAAGAAAAAGGGACTAAATTGACTAATCAATTGAACTTGGAACTTTGAAACCCCTAAGTTGTGGGTTCTTCTTTCTTTCTCTTTCTCTTTTTCTTTCTTTCTATTTTGTTTTGCTTTTGTCTTTCTTTGTTTCTTTTATTACTATAATATATATTTACTTAGATATTAAGTAAAACATATTTTAATATATATATATAAATATATATATTAACTTTAATTTATTAATAATATATATAATAATTTTACACTTTATGCCGCCTCATTAAAGAACAATGGCATAATTACTTCTTTAGTCCCTTTAATTATTCTTTAGTCTATAATTCAACTTTTACCCTATATGCAATTTAGTTCTTATACCTAATTACTCTTAATTCATGCAAATTCACTTAACCAAAACCTAATTAACTACACAACTAACTTTGTAAATATTTCCAATTTATGAAAACGGAGTCCCAGAAATGCACTTTCTGAAACCCCTGACTATCGGGTCGTTACATTTTAGACTTATTTAAATGTGTTTTTAAAGTATGGAAATTGTTGGTTTTGATTTGGCTTGGTACCTAAGTGTTGGACGAAAGTTTGCCTTGTTTTGGAAGCTTTTTAAGGTGCACACGGGCTGTCACACGACCGTGTACCTTATTAATTTAAGGTGTAGGATTTTTCACATGGTCATAGTTAGTTACACGGTTTGAGCACACGGGTGTGTGTGGTAGCCACATGGCCATGTTTGAGGCCACACGAGCTAGTCCTTTTCACACGGCTTGTCCCCACGGCCGTGTGACCCTTATTTCTAAAAAAATTCAAAATTTTCATATTTTTTGTTTTGATTCAAATTAGTCCCTAGTTGTTTCCAATTTATTTTTAGGGCCTCATAAACTCGATTTTAGGTCTGTAAATATATTTATGCTATGAATAATATTTAGTTTTGATTATTGATATTTAAATTAATATTGAATAGTTTAATGATGTTAAATGTTTCAATATGTGTCGTAATACTTCGTAACCTTAATCCAACGATGGAAACGAGTTCGGGGTGTTACAAGACATATTATTTGAATGGTGCATGTATGATTTCCTAGAAATTAAATTAGTAATAGTATTTAGCAATATTCTTACCTTGCATAACCATGACGTTTGCTTATGAAACTTTTACGTTAATTGAACATAGAAATATGTTAAAGAGACTTAAAGGCTAACAAGTATGACTTCATAACTTAGAAATTCTAGGCTAGTAAATAGCCAATATTGCCACAGATTTTCCATAACATCATTAGCATTATTTTCAACAATTTTTAAGTTAAAGGGAAATAATTAATATAGCTCTTTCATGTCATAGTAATTAAATATTGTGATTTGCTGCTTAGTATTCCGTGTTAATACTTTCATTTGTTCTTGTACTCTTAGTAATTTTATTTAGGTTAATTAGATACATTATTCACATTTAGTTATTTCTTTCACCAACTTGCTATTTGATAATTTCACAAACATAACCTTATATATACAATTCCATAGATGATACTATTTACTCACAACTTTGTTACTTGTTGACGACTGTGTATACTTGCACATCATTTGAATATCTCGCAAATAATACAAGTATCATCAAGAGATGATAGCTACCTTGAAATCAAGTAATAAAGTTTATGCTAATGAAGCTAATCTACACTGTCAGATTAAGGAGTTTGAAGAGGGAGACTTGGTTCTTGTACATTTGAAGCGAGAAAGGTTTCCAAAGGGTACTTATCACAAGCTTAAGTCAAAGAAGTTAGGGACATGGAAGGTGTTGAATAAAATAAGTTCTAATGTTTATGTGATTGAGCTGCCAATAGATTTGCATCTCAGCCTAGTTTTTAATGTTTCTGATTTGTACTCCTTAGAGGGTTTTGATGAAAATGCTTCTAAAATTTCAAACCAAGTGTAGCAACTTCCTAATGCTAAGTTGGAGGTTATCGAAGATGTATCGGATGTTAAAGAAGTGAGGTATATAAAGGTAACAAATATATGAGACTTTTGGTGAAATGGTTAGGCAAACTGGCTAGTGAAAGTACTTGTATTGTGGAAGAAGAATTTCAAAGGATTGATTTAGAGATTTATATTGAAGTTGTGAATGTCTTTTCATTAAAGTCAAGTTTTCCAAGCCAGGGGAGAATGATGATGCAAGAGCTTAAAATTAAAAATATATTACTATTATTTTAGTTTATTTTATTTAGTTTAAAGTATTAGATATGTTTTTTTACAACTAGGATTATTATTACTTGGGGGTTAAGTCTAAAATTATTAATTTAAATTGATTTGCAAGGAAGAGTAGAAACTTTATTTCCAAGGAAATCTCCTATATATATTCTCTAACAAAATTTAAAGTACTAGACTTTGATGATGATTATTATTATTATTATTATTATTATTATTATTATTATTATTATTATTATTATTATTATTATTTCTCTGAATTTAATAAAGAAATGTAGGGGTTTTCTATAACCCTAAGTTCTCTAAAGTTCAATCTTCTTTCTTACTAAATTGCTCAGCCCTAATTTCTTCTTTTCTTATTTTTTTGTCACCTCACCATGTCATTTTGTAACATCCTGAAATTAGGCCTAGTAGAATTGGGCCCAATGGGCCTTGAGCGTAGTAGCGTTTAAATTTTTGGGAGAATAGGAGGTCGGCTTTAGTGCAAGTTAGACTTATTAGGTGAGTGATTTTGGAAGGTTAGGGGGGTTTCTATGAAGCCCCAGGATCGAACTTTGGCTTTGGGGAAATTTTGGTTTTAGGTGGAAAAAACCCTGGAAGTTGGCAGGTAGGCTTTAAGAATAAAATGTGGAGGAAAATGACACAAGTGGAATGTGTGGTGTAGTGGAAAAGTGATGCCACATAAGAGACAAGGGGGTGACGCCACAGGGAAGGAAGAAGGTCCAAGGTTTAAGTCTTGGCGCTTGCAATTCCTTTGTTTTATTTTTTTTTAAGTTAGCTTAGACTTTGGCCATAGGGTTTAAAATTAGTTGCGCATGGTTTAAGACACAATAGGAGCTTGTGGGTAAGTGGTTAGTGGCGTGGATTATGTTGCAAGGGAGCTTGGGTTCGAATTTCATGAGAAGCAAGGGAGTATTTATTTTGCGGATTGGACGGTAAGAGTTTCAGTTGAATTTAAACTCTACTGACGAAGGGATCCCACATCGGAAAGATATAAAGAAGGAATGTGAAGAGCTAGCTATATAAAGAGCATTCCAGGAGAAGAGTTAACATACCTTGGTTGGCGTTTGGGCACCGGAGTGGTCGCAGCGCGGATTAGCACCAGATTCCTATCAGGTGTGTAACTCTCTCTACTCTAGTTGTAGAATGGCAAACGCCGAAGTACCGGTCACGGCAATAGTAGCCACACGAGCGTGCGAGCGCACGTGTGGGGCTTCGACGCGATAGTGGAGGCCATCAGTAGTATTCTTGTGGGTTGAGGTTGCTTAGGCCACGATGGGCAGAAGTGGGCCCAATGGGCCCATGGGCCCTTATGAGTAGACTGTATGATTGTTTAGTATATAGTGAACTAGACTAGGTGAATCTTATATACGTGGCTAGATTTGTGTTAGGTGGGCCGCACGAGCGTGTGGGCCCGAATGGGTCGAAATCGAGTTTTAGGCCCAATAGTCCGGTACGAACAGAAATGGTAACCGAGCCGCTTGGGGCGACATTTAGGCCTTCGGAAAGGCCATTGCAGGTGCGAAATTACGAAAATACCCTTGGTAGGTAAAATTACCGTTATAGCCTTAGAGGTTGGTTAGCTTGATTATGTTGTATTGGTTATTCTGATTATGATGGCAATTCGTTTCATACGTTATCTGATATCTGATTTGCATACATGTCATACTGCATACACGAATTATTATATTATGCCGCATGTGCATCGGGTTCGGGATATATTGTATAAGGGGAAGTGTGTACATTTATGTACGTGGATTAGTGATGGCCTCGAGCCTCACTGTGGATTGATGATGGCCTTAAGCCTCATCGTGGATTGATGTTGGCCTTGAGCCTCATCGTGGATTGATGATGAACTTGAGGCTCATCGTGGACATTTGTGATTTAATCACGTGGATCAGTGGCTAGACCACTAAGTGGACTTTGAGCAGCGTACTGCCAAAGAGGTGTGTAGCGGATGGAGGGTCAATTTAGTAATCCCCTGGTGTGTGGTGGATGGATATACGGGTGGTGTGTAGCGGTTGGATACTAGGCTGGGTTGGGTTAACATTTTGCATCATTATGCGTGGTATGTGGTTTATGTGGATTTGGGCCAAGCCCATTTGTGGAATCATGTGGATTAATTGCATTGCACTCATTATTGATATGCCATGACATTGGGCTAACATATTACTGTGGGCTTAGGCCCAGTTATCATGGTAAGGGGAATTGCACACTGAGTCTCGATGACTCACCCCTTTGTTTAAACTTTGCAGGTAATCATTAGATCGCGGATTTGGGAGCTGAGGCGGACTCGAGGTGGCCATACTCAAGATTGCGTTTCTTTCATTTTAAATGGTTACTTTGGACTTATTTCATTTTATTTTAAATTTGGGATTCTGTTATGTAATAAGGCCTATGGTTTTATTTGATTTTAGCCTTTAATTTGGTTACTGCTTATTATTGTTAAATGTTTAATTCGGGATTTTCCTAAAATGTTAATAAACCGTTTCTTATTCAAAATTACTTCAACTCGATTTTTCACAACAAATATAAAGAACACGAACTTTTTAACGAACGCACAGTTTTTAGACATTCCTTTCATGTGACATGCCAGATCCGGTCATAACGTCTAGGCCGGGTTTGGGGTGTTACACATTTAGTGTAGTAATTGTTTTAATGTTATTTTTCTAAAATGATTAAATGATGTTTTTCTTTGTTAAATTGTTACTTTCATAAGTTGTTCAAACTGCCCGGTAAAACTAGTTGGAAATTCTTAAAATATAGTCGACATACCGTACAATGTAGGGATCCCCATCATTGCTAATTGTTCATTGTGCGGATTGTCTTGAGTATTTGGTATTTGATTGTTCATTGATTAAGTCGTGTTTATCGTGCAACAGAGTATCGTCATTGTTGGTGCTTATGTCATATTTCATTAACCATTTGGTGATTGGTTGGACACTCATGTGTCTGAATGTGTAACATCCCAAAAATTAGGGGTTTGTAATTTTTCAAAATTGCATGTTGTGCTTGCTCGACGGGTTATTTGAAGGTGTTTAGGGGTTCTAGGGAGGTCTGGGTTCGAATCCAAGCCTTGGAAAAATTTTGGTTTTTGGGTCTTCAGTGGAGAGGGCTGTTGGAAGCAGTACTTATGTAAGTTAAAGTGTGTTTTGCTAACACAATGGGAGCATATGGTGGAGTGGTGTGGCGTCAGGTGGAGAGCATAGAGAGAAGGGGTTCGAATCCCACAAGCTGCATATGGAAGCTTTTGTTTTATGCTTTGGGAGAGGAGGAAGCAGAGTTGGGATCAAACTCTGCTATGGGAGTTGGAGAATGGGTCAAACAATTCAAACAGATAAAGGGGAGCAAATTTAGGAGGAAAAAGGGGAGAGAATCAAGGAAGTGAAGTGTGTGGAAGTGTAATGGCCTAAATTCAAGGTTATCGGAATAATGGTTTCGTAACCATAAATCCGATTTAAAGAGAAATTTATTTTAATATTTTTGCATGAATATTTATATGATAGGAAAATCGTATTAAAATATCGATAGAAAAATTTTACCGATGTAGTGGTTAGTTAGAAAAAGGAATTATTGAAGGAATTGGGTAAAAACAAGGTATCGAGACCTTGATCTCATAAAATTGAGTAGGAAATATTTTTATAAATATTTATAAAATGTTAGTAATGTGGTATTAAAATTTCGTTAGAAAATTTTAACGTTTGAGTATGTAATTAAATGAAAAAGACTAAATTGTAACAAATACAAAATTATGGAAAATGATTAAATAGTTTAAATGATAAAAGAAAGAGGGATTAAAAGGAAAATAGACCCAAGGTCTATTTGGGCTGGACGGCAAGGGCATGAAATCAGCAAGAAAATAAGGAGAATTAAGGGCAAAATTGGAATATTGCAAAATTTACTTAATAAAGCTAGGACTAAAGTGGAATTATCTAGATTTCTCTTTATTTTTCTGCATTCTCATATTTTTACTGCAAGTAAGTTAATCCTTGCCTATTTCTTGTAATTTTTGTGTTTTTAAGACTTTTACAACTAGGTCCTACTATTAAATTCATTAGTTTTTGATTTCATGGATGAAATTGAAAGTTACCATGGTTGAGTGCTGTAAGTATATGATGAAGTAGCATGAAATTTAAGCTTTAAATTGTTTATGAGATGATTTTATTAGGTAATTCCAATAGAAATTGATTTTTAGGATCTAAATTGTGAAAATATTTGGAAATAAAGTCTATTACTGAAATTCTGATTTCCAAAGGTTATAAAGTAGTTTAAAGTGATAGAATAAAGTTTTAATTGAGAGAAATCAGCTCAATTGAGAAATTAATTGAGAAGGGATGAAATTATCATTTATTGAAAGCTTAGGGGGGAAATTGGTAATAAACAATTTGCACTAAAACAGTTTTAGACAGCAGCAGTAGACTAACTTTGAAAACTCACCATAAATCGTAGAAATCGAATTAGAAAATGAAAAAAATATGAAATTAAAGCTTATTGAGTCTAGCTTCTCATAGAAGAAACGGTGTAAGGAATAGATATGTAAATCATGAGATATAATAAATTTTGTGAGACAAGGTCAGAACAAACTCGGGTTCCCCTATTTTGATTTTATAAAATCATCAAAAATTAGAGAAAAATAATTAGGGGCTTAAATTTATATTTTTAGAATTCTTAATGAGTCTATTTTCAATAGAAATAAACGGGAACATCATCCGAATCCTGTATGAAGAGATAATTAATTTTTAGTGAAGAAGGGTCAGAACTGTCAAATAGCAGAACAGGGGTGACTTTAAAGAATAAACTGTACTTATTGGCTAAACCAAAAATTTTGAAAATTTTATGGGAAGAATATATGTGAGTCTAGTTTTAGGGAAAATTAACGGATCTAAATTTTAAGTTCTGTAGCTCAAGATAAAAATAATTTAGTGACTATGACTCAAGTAAACAGCTTTGAATGAACTAAAAATAATAATAGAATTATAGAGAATGCTACATGTGAACATGAAATGTATTGAATTGATGATTGAATTTATTTACTTAGATCCGGAAAACTCAAATACGAAGCTAGATTGAGGAAAGGAAAAAGTCCCGGATTAGTAGATTTTATATACGAACTAGTATCGAGGTAAGTTCATGTAACTTGAATTATATTCTTAAATGCTTGAAATGTATGTTATTGATGTGAATATAATTTGAATGTTCATTGTACGGAAATTGGTGATACATTGGTATATTTGATAAAAAAAAAAAGGAAGAAATCCCGCTTGAATGAAAAGAAAATTCGATGGATCTCTGAAAAGGAATTGATGGTAAAAAGGATCTAGCTCGGACGGGTGATCCTATCCTGATATAGCCCTCCCGAAGAATATGTGGAAAATGGATTTAGCCCGGACGGGTAATCCGAATTAGGGTCTGAATTTAGCCTGGACTGCTAATTCAGATCCAAGCTCATTAAAGTAATTGTCGTTGCAGGGGATTTAGCCTGGACTGGTAATCCCGCTGTAAAGATGAGGTTCACGGGAGTGTGCTCTCTGAAATAGAAATGTGCGTACATGAATATGAATTGACGGACCCGAATTTGTACACTAAAAGTGTACCTATGAAAATCCATCGAAAATTCCAAGAAAATTCAACGGGATAAATATGGAAAAAGAATAAGGGAATAGGAAATCATGGTATTGATGAGTTCATCAATCATGGTATATATTACTAATACATGAAAATTATTGGACTAACTTGAAAGTTGAGTTTGTGCATGTTAGGGTAATAGTGCATTGAATGGATATATGAATGTTTATTGCATTGTATTGAAAATATTAGGTAAGTATAATTCTTGTTATATGGGCTTACTAAGCACAAAGTGCTTACCCTGTTTCCTTTTCCCCTGTTTTGTAGTGTTAAGAGCTCAGAGGTCGGATTCGGTAGGAGATACATCACACTATCAGCCTCAAGATTTTGGTATATAAAGAAACTTTATTTTGGAAATCAATGGCATGTATAAGCTAATAAAGTAATGTTAATATGAAATGAATGTAAGGTCAGCCATTGGAATGGCTAGCAAACCTTGGCTTGGTATGTGTTGATGTTATCTTATAAATTTGCATGAATCTATTTTGAAAATATGTTGAATTGGATTGGTTGATGTGGATTGGTCTCGGTTTAAAATTTGCAGGGAAGGCTAGATATTTATAAGGGGCTATATTAAAAAAAATCATAAACTTCGGTAATACCTTGTACCCTATTCTGACAACGAATACGGGTAGGGGTGTTACAGGAAGGGTTGGCCATGAGTGGGAGTGTGTGTTAGGGGGAGTTTCGGTTGGAAAGGGGTCTTGTGTAGCAAATTCGGTAGCCTAGTGTGTTAGTAGAACCGAAAACTCCCTTGTGTGATACGTTTTCTTTTTGCTCTTTTTTCAGGATTTCTCTTGAGAAGCAATTTGAGCACTCTTCTTTCTCTTCACTTTTTACTTCTTGTGCATTCTTTTCTTTTCATTTTCTGATAGCCTAAGCATTTGTTGGCCGAGTCATCTCTTGCTCACCTCTCTTTACGTTGTGCCTTTCTTCTCTTGTCTTTAAGTCGAATAGCCACACCTTCTCCTACTTGACTTTCTTGTAGTCGAACATCAAATCGTTTGGAGCTTTGATACTCTTTTGTTGGCCGAACTTAGTAAACCTCTATATTCACTTTCTCGTTCTCTTAATATTATTTTTCCTCTCCATACAAAGCATTAGCCGAAGCATTTTTCTTTGTTCTAGGCAGAATCTACTCACCCTCTTCCATCTCGAATTCTATTTGTTCTCTGCTGTGAAGGTCGAATCTTGTGGTTAGCCACTTGTCAATGTTGTCGTGTATGGGTTGGTAAGTGTATCTAAAGCCGAATATGGGGTTGGTGTTCTAATTTTGTTGTATCTTCTTTAGCCAAGACAACTCTCACTTCTGTTACCATGAAGATGGATTTCGCTAACACCCTCTTTTTGTCATTGAATGTTGCTAGGAACTTGATTCTTTATACAGGAGTGGTAGGCCGAATACTCTCCATAAAGGGGGATCTGCCGTTTGTTGGTAAGTTAAGGAAATAGTTGGTTATTTCTATATTCTGGGTTGTCAAAGGAGAAGTCTAACTAATGGCCAATTGTTATTATAGGTGTTTGGAAGCAGTGGAAGTCACAACTCGTAAACAGGTGTGTAATCTCACACCATTGTTTGTGATAGCATGTACTGCTTTGTGAATCAGCCAAAAGCCGAAATGCCGAAAAGCCGAAAAACTGGCAACCGTGATCACTCGAGCGTGCGAGGGCTCGTAGAGATAAATCGAGCCACTAGTGATGGCGATGGACCGTTGAGAGTGTCACAAATACTCTCGTGAATCTGAGGCTGTAATGGGCCTTGTTGAACCGAAAACGGGCTAAGTGGGCCCAATGGGCTAACGAGCCCACATGAGCAAAATCGATGGAAAATTATCCGAATGACTGATGCGACTGCGAAGTTCGCAGAACCGAGACTGAAAACAAACAGAATGGGCCACATGAGTGTGTGGGCCCAAATGGGCAGAAATCAGGTTTTAGGCCCAACAGCATTGTATTGGCCAGAAATGGTAACCGAGTCGCTTGAGGCGACATTAGGCCTTCGAAAAGGCCGTTGCGGGAATAAATTATCGAAATACCCTTAGAGGGTAAATTACCGAAATACCCTTGGAGGGTAAATTATCGAAATACCCTTGGTGGGTAAAATTACTGAAACACCCTTAGAGGGTGAATTACCAAGATACCCTCGATAGGTAAATTACCGAAATACCCCTAAAGGGGTGAAAATTATCGTTATACCCTTAGGTGACAAAATGACCGTTATACCCTTGATTGTGGTTAAATATTGTGTATGTGATTTTATTTATACTGTTTATACCTATAATACACTGCATTCATATCATGTTGCATGGGTTGGGTTTGATGATTGGAGGAAGTACCGTTTAAGTGGCTCTGCCACATACTGTTTTAGTGGCTCTGCCACATACCGTTCGAGTGGCATCGCCACCTACCGTTTTAGTGGCTCAGCCACAGATATCGTGATTAGCAGCTTGACTGTAATATTGGTGTGGACTAGCTGGGTGGGTTGACATGGTCCCCACATGGTGCGATTGGTTGGTACAGGTGGAGAGTTAGACGGCTGGTAGGTTTGGGGTGGGCACATACTCATATACATTGAGATGACTTTGGGGCGCAGGCCTAGATTGTTATCGAATAGGGCTTAGGCCCAGACCGATACCGTATGGGCTCAGGCCCAAATAGTGATTGTTCTAGGGGATTACACACTGAGTTCTCGTAACTCACCCCTTTTCCTTTAACCGTGCAGGTAATCCCAAGCGTTAGAGGATTTGGAGCTGTGGAGGACTCGGAGGTAGCCATACACCGGATCTGCGTCATAACGAAACTTAGTAATTTTGGTTTTAATTAATTTTATATTATTATTTTTGGGTTAATATTTTGTGTAATAAGGCCATTGGATTATTCTTTTTTAAACTTTCATTTGGTAATCCTGCTAGTTATGAATTGTTAAACGATTAAACACCGGGTTTTTAAACAATAACAATCGTTTTCAAAATATCACGTTCTGCAATTCTTTTAAGTCAGACTTTTGCAAACAAACAAAGTTTTCGAAAACAATAACCTCTTTACAAGAATACACTTAAAGTAAGTCTTGTTTTTACAAACAACGAAATTCGGAGTTTCAAATAGGATACAAAGGTTTTAACAAACACTTAGCTTTTAAACAAACCTTTGATGTGACATGCTAGATCCGACCATAACGTTTAGGCCGGGTTTTGGGTGTTACATTTTATGGTATCAGAGCGAGGTTGCAAAAACGACTGTGGAATGGGTTTGAAAATTTTTCCAAATCTGTTCAAATTTTGGTTTAGAAAAAGTGAGAGTGTTACTGGGAGTATGGCACACCAAGTCTTCGGCACCAAATCCGTAAGTTTCCTGATCTCATACTTTGTTATATGCTATAGTGACTGTATTGAAAAACTACTAAGGATAGTATTAGTATACTGAACTCTTATTTAGAGAAACTGAGACTATAAAGACTGAAACTTTAGTACAATCGATCTGCGAAACCTACTCTTATTACTGTTTTCTTTTCATAAAACATTTGTTAATAATTACATAAATGATAAGCTGATGCATAAAACTCTTAATTAGATTAATACGTTACACCGATATTACTGCCAGAGGTCGCAGAAGAGGTACAGGTGGCTGTGGTAGGGGCCAAGGTGCTAGGGCTGGCTGCTCAGCATCGGGACATATGCCTGAAAGGGAGGCGCCGACATCACCGGTGACTAAAACGGGGTCTCATGATCGAGCTGGAGGGGATGATACTTTGTCTCAAGCGATGCTACGGGTTTTGGAAAGAGTGGCTGGAGCGAGTACTGGGTCGGTGGCTCGAGGGTCAATTTCTGAGGGACTCCGGTCAAATGGGGCGGAAATCTTCAAGGGCGTCTCTGGTATAGCCCTGAACGTAGCAGAATATTGGTTAGAGGCAGTAGAGTGAATCATGGATGATCTGGACTGCACAGTAGAACAGAAACTGAAAGGAACGGTGTCCCTACTGCGAGATGAGGCATACCAATGGTGGCTTACTGTAACGACCCAAAATCCGTGGGCACCAGAAAAGTGTGTTATCGGGCCTCCGTCTTAGTAAATCGAGTTAGTAAATAATTATTAGGAGTAATTATGAGTCTAATAGTGTGTTTAATTAGATTTTTATTTAGTGAATTTAGCTTAATTGAGAGAAATTAGGAAAAAGGACTAAAGTGAATAAAGGGTAAAAGTTGAATTGTAGATTAAAAGAAAATAAAAAGGACTAAAATGGCAAATAGACCATTTAGTATATTTGAGGCGGCATAAGCATAAAAATCTGAGATTTTTATGTGTTAAAATATATTATTATTATTATTATTATTATTAGATAATTATGTTAATATAATATTATATTATATAATAAAGTAATAGAATAAAAGAAAAAGAAAAGAAGAAAAGAAACAGAGAGCATACGAAGCAGGAAAGAAAGAAGAAAAAGAAAGGAAAAAGGAAAAACTAAAGATTCAAGGTTTTAAGCTTTAAAAGGTAAGTTGATTTAGTCCTTTTCTTTTAATTTTGATACTTTATAAGATTTAGAACAAAGTTTTGATAAATTTAAGTTGAAGATTTTGAAGTTTTAGAGTTTTTGAATATAGCTTATGATGAATAAAATCATGAATTAGTGGTTTAATTGAAAGAATTTGAAGTTAGAATTGGATAAAGGACTTAATTGTAAAATAAGCTATAAGAAAACAGTTTTGGAACAGCAGCAGTAGAGTAAGTTTGAAAATTCACCAAAAATCGTAGAAGTGGAATTAAAAGTTGAGTAAGATATGAAATTAAAGTTTATTGAGTGTATTTTCATATGAAAGAAACAGAGAAAGAAAAGAAATTCTGTATTTTGAGATATTTAGATTTTGGTAAGACTGGTTCAGAGTGATTTCGAGATCCCCTGTTCTGACTTGGAAAAATCATAAAAAATTGTATAAAAATAATTTGGGAACATAATTCATATGGTTAGATTCCTTAATGAGTATAGTTTTAGAATAAATAAACTATAACATCATCTGAATTCTATATAAAAAGATAATTAATTTTTAGTGAAGAAGGGTCGGAACTGCCAGACAGCAGAACAGGGGTGACTTTAAAGAATAAACTGTACTAATTGGCTAAATCAAAAATTCTGAAAATTTTATGGCAAGATGATATGTGAGTCTAGTTTCATAGAAAATTTACGGATCTTAATTTGGAATTCTGTAACTCAAGATATAGATGATTTAGTGACAATGACTCAGGTAGACAGCCTAGAAAGAACTTATAAGTAAATAATAGAAATGTGTACAAAGAATGTGGAATGAAGAATAAGGGTAGGAATTGAATAAAATTCAATTATTTATTGTAATTTAATGTTATAATTAATAATGTAAATTGTTATTATTATTGTAGCAAACAAGGAAATCGAGACGTCTAATACGAAGGGGAAGGAAAAAGTGATCGAGGAGTAGCTCGAGAAAATATCGATTTGTATTATCATAATTCAAGTTATTTATAATTGCATGTTTAATTTCAATGTATGTGTATGAAAAATGAAATTTAGGTAAGTATTGATGTTTGAATTGAATATGACTTGGACTTAATTGATGAATATGTGTTAGTATTGAATTAAAAATATTGATATGAAAGGTATATTGAATTAATTTGTGAAATTAAATTGGAAGTGGTTTGAGATTGAGATTGAGATTGAGATTGAGATTGAGATTGTATTGATAATATGTATGAATTGAATCTGAATGATTATGATCAGTTGAAAGTGAAAGTGATATGAATATGTGATTTAAATACCCTATTAACTAGTCGGGCTGAGTCGGATATAGTTGGCATGCCATAGGATTGGAAGTGTTCTGGGATTCTTCGACCTTGAGTCGATGAGACACTGGGTGTCATATTATTTATTTCGGATAGATTCAATAAGGTACTGGGTACCACTTTACTTCGGCTAGGCCGATGAGACACTGGGTGTCACTATTTGCTTCGAACTATCCGATTAGGCACTGGGTGCCAGTATGGTGTGTTTGGTTGGATCCGAGTATCCGCCAAAGTCCGAGTCATGTTAATAGGGGTAACTATGTGAAATAAGAAAATTATATGAATTTGATTATTTGAAACTCTGAATGAAAGAGATATTGTGATACGAAACTATATGTGATTGAGAGATGAACCAAAGGTTCATGAACAGTTGGAATTCTATGGATGAGATATTAATTCAAATATTAAAATTGTTACATTGGAAATATAACAACTTAGTATAATTATATGTATAATGTGTTATTTATCTAAGTATGTTTACGATATTTGATCATTGTTATAAATTGAATTATGATAATACCACTGAGTAATTCCAATTCTCAGCGTACGGTTTGTTTTCCGTGCGCAGGTTAGTAGAGTTTCTGACCCGGTCCAGCATCCAAATCCAATCCGACTCCAACAAGAGGATTTTGGTGATGAAATTCTTCCTTTTGTTAAGTGGCATGTACTAGATAGTTATATGAATTATGAACATATATATATATATATATATATATATACTTAAGTTAAATGCTTTAGTTGTATTTAATGATTATAATATTTTGGATGAGGAAAATGATATAAAGTTATAAAATGATAAATTAGTATTGGTTGTTTTGGTCTGAATTTGCAGGGGGATTTAGGTGAAAATAAGCAGAAATACTGCCGAAATTTTATAAATAAAAGAAAAACTTACGAAGAATTTTCTAGAATGATTGAACAAGTTTCTTTCTACTTTTAATATATGCTTAGGCATTGAAAGTCCAATATAGGTATTTAATTATTAAATTATACTATGAATGCTATTTTATTTGTGAATAATTAGTAAATTGTTTGATATGTCCAGTAATACCTTGTAACCCTGTTCCGGCGACGGTTTAGGGTTAGGGGGTGTTACACTTACAGTAAGGGAAGGTACGCGAGCTGACCGTGTGACTTGGGATTTCTTCAAAGCGGCCTTCCAAGGAAAGTATGTCGGGGTAAGTTACGTGGACGCTCGAAGAAAGGAATTTTTGAATCTGGTTCAATGGAATAAGTCCGTTGCGGAATATGAGGCAGAGTTCCTGCGCTTGAGCCGGTACGCTCGGGGCATAGTTACAACTAAATACGAGCGCTGTGTACGGTTTGAGGATGGTTTTCGAGATGAGTTGCGGGTATTGATAGCCCCGCTGAAGGAAAGATACTTCACTGCTCTGATAGAGATGGCTAAAATTGTAGAGGAGGTGAAACGCTATGAGCGTCAAAATCGTGAGAAGGAAAGGGGCAGAAATAAGAAAGATTTTGGGTCTTCAAGTTCTTCAGGGGGATTTCATAAGAGGCCTAGGTTTGATGGGCCAGCCCGAGTGGGGATTTCAGTTGCTGTTGGTCGACTGCAGCCATGCGTTGAGTGCGGGAGACCACATTTAGGAGAGTGTTGGAGAAGAACTGGCGGTTCAGATATGGGTCCAAGGACCATCAGTACAGAAACTGTCCTCAGGAGCCTGTTCGGACGCAAGCAGTAGGTCAGAGCTATGTGCAGCCAGGGAGAGGTGGTCAACAGCCACCGAGAGGTCGTGGTCCACCTAGAGGGGAAACGGGTTAGGAAGTGGTCGTGGAGCACTAGGCAGAGGTGCTGGTAACACAGAGGCGAGATAGCTGAGATTGGTTTATACTGCTCGGCGTCGAGAGGATGGCGACGCACCTGACGTCATAACTGGTACGTTCCTCATTCATGATGTACCATGTATTACTTTAATTGATATTGGGTCGACGCACTCGTATGTTGCATGTACTGTCTCTGGAACTTTGAGTATACAATTCGAACTTGCTGAAAAAGAAATGTCGGTGATTAGTCCTTTAGGACAGTCTATGATAGTCAATAAATTGTTTAGGAATGTGCCTCTCGAGGTTCAAGGGGTTGTCTTTCCGGGGGATTTGATGGAACTGCCGTTTGGTGAGTTCGATCTCATTCTGGGCATGGATTGGTTAGTGAAACACCGTGCAAACTTGGATTGCACTGCTAAGCGTATGGTATTAAAGACTTCAGAAGATGAGGAGGTGATCGTGATAAGGGAGCGGAGGAACTATTTGTCCAATGTAATCTCAGTGTTAAGGGCCGAGAAGCTAGTTCGCAAAGGTTGTAAGGCGTTCATAGCCTATGTCAGCACATCTGAGGTTAAGAGTTTGTCTGTTGAGAATTTTAGGACTGTAAAGGAGTTCTCGGATGTATTTCCTGAAGAGCTTTCGAGGTTGCCTCCAAACCGTGAGGTCAAATTCGGCATTGAGCTATTACCGGGTACGGCTCCGGTGTCCATCACCCCTTATAGGATGGCACCGAAGAAGCTGGTGGAATTAAGGGCTCAGATCCAAGAGCTTTTGGATCGAGGATTTATCAGATCGAGTGTGTCTCCGTGGGGAGCACCGGTATTGTTCGTGAAGAAGAAGGATGGATCAATGCGCATGTGTATTGACCACCGTCAGTTAAATAAGCTAACAATTAAGAACAAGTATCCGCTACCAAGGATAGATGATCTATTTGATCAGCTGCGAGGAACTTCGGTTTTCTCTAAAATAGACCTAAGGTCGGGGTACCATCAGTTAAGGGTTAAGGAGGCAGATGTATTCAAGACAGCATTCAAGACTCGTTATGGACACTACGAGTTTTTGGTCATGCCGTTTGGGTTAACGAATGCACCAACTGCTTTCATGGATATGATGAACCGGGTCTTCCAACCCTACCTAGACCGGTTCGTAGTGGTGTTCATAGACGATATTCTGGTGTATTCAAGAACTGAGGAGGAGCATGATTTCCATCTCCAGATTGTTCTGTAAACATTGAGGGAAAAACAACTCTATGCCAAATTCAGCAAGTACGAGTTCTGGTTGAATGAGGTGACATTTTTGGGGCATGTCGTGTCTGCCGAGGAAATTAGGGTTGATCCTCAGAAAATCGAGGCTGTGTTGGATTGGAAGCCACCAAAGTCGGTATCGGAGATTCGAAGTTTTCTGGGTTTGGCCGGGTATTACAGACGCTTCGTTAAGGGGTTATCATTGATTGCGGCACCACTAAATAAGCTACGGCATGAGGGAGTACCATTTGTTTGGATGGATAAACAGTAGGAGAGTTTTAAGAAGCTGAAAAAGATTCTGACTGAAGCTCCGGTATTAGTACAGCCAGAGGCTGGAAAAGAATTTGTTGTCTATTATGATGCGTCGTACACGGGTTTGGGTTGTGTGCTGATGCAGGAGGGGAATGTGGTGGCGTATGCATCTTGTCAGCTTATGCTGCACGAGGTGAACTACCCCACTCATGACTTGGAATTAGTTGCGGTGGTGTTCCCACTAAAGATATGGAGACATTACCTGTACGGGGAAAAGTTCGATCATCTACACCGACCATAAGAGTCTTAAGTAACTCCTTACCCAAAAGTAGTTAAATCTTAGGCAACGAAGTTGCTGAAGGATTATGATTGCTCGATCGAGTATCATTCGGGAAAAGCTAACGTGGTGGCAGATGCACTGAGTCGTAAGGTTGTGTCTGATTTGAAAGCAATGTTTGCTCGTCTCAGCCTATTTGAGGATGATAGTTTGTTGGCAGAACTTCAGGTGAAACCGACTTGTGTTGATCAGATTAAAGAGAATCAGTTATTAGATGAGTCGTTGGGTTCTCGTTTTCAGCAAATGGAAAATGGAGAGACTGTGGATTTTGAACTGAATAGTGAAGGGGTATTATGTTTCCGTGGAAGAGTTTGTGTACTGAGGGACTCTAAGTTAAGACAGTTGATTCTACAGGAGGAGCATAGTAGCCCATACGCTATGCATCCTGGTGGAAACAAGTTATACCGAGATCTACGTGAACTTTATTGGTGGCTAGGACTAAAGCGTGAGGTGACTGATTTTGTAAGTAAGTGTTTGACGTGCCAGCAAGTGAAGGCTGAGCATCAACTACCTTCTGGATTACTGCAACCTATTAAAATTCCACTCTGGAAGTGGAAGAGGGTAACCATGGACTTTGTTAGTGGGCTACCCCTGATGCCTACTAAGAAAGATTTGGTATGGGTAATTGTTGATCGGTTAACTAAGTCCGCCCACTTCATACCAGTTCGCACTGATTACTCGTGCAGGAGTTGGCCAAATTGTATGTGGCAGAAATTGTGAGGTTACATGGGGTACCAGTGTCTATCATCTCAGACAGGGACCCCAGGTTTACGTCTCGGTTCTGGAGAGTGTTACATGAAGCTCTGGGTACAAGGTCAGATTTCAGTACAGCGTTTCATCCGCAGACTGATGGTCAGTCAGAGAGGGTAATTCAGATTTTAGAAGACATGTTAAGAGGCTGTGTGATTGATTTTAAAGGCAGTTGGGAAGACTATCTACCCTTAGCGGAATTTGCTTACAACAACAACTACCAATCCAATATTCAGATGGCATCGTACGAGGCGTTATATGGTCGTAGGTGTCGTACCCGCACTTGTTGGACGAAATTGGGTGAGCGACGACTGTTGGGTCTAGATTTAATTTTTGAAACTGAGGAGAAAGTGAAATTAATTCAGAATCGGTTAAAAGAAGCATCTGACAGGCAAAAGGCATATACAGATCTAAAGCATAAAGAGATCGAGTACTCGGTGGGAGATTTTGTCTTCTTGAAAGTTTCAGCCTGGAAAAGGATTCTGAGGTTTGGGCGGAAGGGCAAGCTAAGCCCCAGATTCATCGGACCTTACCGGGTATTAAAACGTGTTGGACCGGTCGCCTATCAGCTTGAGCTACCTCTTGAGTTAAAATGGATACATAATTATTCCATGTCTCTATGCTGAGGGACTACCATTCGGATCCTTCTCATATAGTGCCAGTGGAAGAAATTGAGGTAAGACCTGATCTGACATTTGAAGAAGAACAGGTGCAAATTTTGGACCGTGACATTAAGGTGCTGAGGAGGAAATCTGTTCCATTAGTCAAGGTACTTGGCGTAATCACGGATCAGAGGAAGCCACAAGGGAGCCTGAGGAGGCAATGCGACATCAATACCCTCATCTCTTTTAATCAGGTAAATTTCGAGGATGAAATTTCATTAAGGGGGTTAGAATTGTAACATCCCAAAAATTAGGGGTTTGTGATTTTTTCATAATTGCATGTTGTGCTTGCTCGAAGGGTTATTTAAGGGTGTTTAGGGGTTCTAGGGAGGCCTGGGTTCGAGTCTAAGCCCTGGAAAAATTTTGGTTTTTGGGCCTTCAATGGAGAGGACTGTTGGAAGCACGACTTATGTAAGTTAAAATGTGTTTTGCTAACACAAGGGGAGCACATGGTAGAGTGGTGTGGCGTCAGGTGGAGAGCATAGAGAAAAGGGGTTCGAATCCCACAAGCTGCATATGGAAGCTTTTATTTTATGCTTTGGGAGAAGAGAAAGCAGAGTTGGGTTCAAACTCTACTATGGGAGTTGGAGAATGGGTCAAACAATTCAAACAGATGAAGGGGAGCAAATTTAGGAGGAAAAAAGGGGAGAGAATCAAGGAAGTGAGGTGTGTGGAAGTGTTGGCCGTGAGTGGGAGTGTGTGTTAGGGGGAGTTTCAGCTAGAGAGGGGTCTTGTGTAGCAAATTCGGTAGCCTAGTGTGTTAGTAGAACCGAAAACTCCCTTGTGTGATACGTTTTCTTTATGTTCTTTTTTCGGGATTTCTCTTGAGAAGCAATTTGAGCACTCTTCTTTCTCTTCACTTTTTACCTCTTGTGCATTCTTTTTCTTTTAATTTTCTGATAGCCTAAGCATTTGTTGGCCGAATCATCTCTTGATCACCTATCTTCACGCTGTGTTTTTCTTTTCTTTTCTTTAACCCGAATAGCCACACCTTCTCCTACTTGACTATCCTGTAGCCGAACATCAGATCGATTGGAGCTTTGATACTTTTTTGTTGGCCGAACTTAGTAAACCTCTATATTCACTTTCTTATTCTCTTAATATTCTTTTCCCTCTCCCTCAAAGCATTAGCCGAAGCATTTTTCTTTGTTCTAGGCCGAATATACTCACCCTCTTCCATCTCGAATTCTATTTGTTCTCGAATTCCACTTCTCAATTGTTGTCGTGCATTGGTTGGTAAGTGTATCTAAAGTAAAATATGGGGTTGGTGTTCTTCTAGTTTCGTTGTATCTTCTTTAGCCATGACAAGTCTTACTTCTGTTACCATGAAGATAGATTTCGCTAACACCCTCTTTTTATCATTGAATGTTGCTAGGAACTTGATTCTTTATCCAGGAGTGGTAGGCCGAATACTCTCCATAAAGGGGGATCTGCCGTTTATTGGTAAGTTAAGGCAATAGTTGGTTATTTCTATATTCTGGGTTGTCAAAGGAGAAGTCTAACTAATGGCCAATTGTTATTATAGGTGTTTGGAAGCAGTGGAAGTCACAACTCGTAAACAGGTGTGTAATCTCACACCATTGTTTGTGATAGCATGTACTGCTTTGTGAATCGACCAAAAGCCGAAATGTCGAAAAGCCGAAAAACTGGCAACCGTGATCACTCGAGTATGCGAACGTTTGTAGAGATAAACCGAGCCACTAGTGATGGCGGTGGACCGTTGAGAGTGTCACAAATACTCTCATGAATTTGAGGCTGCAATGGGCCTTATTGAACCGAAAACGGGCTAAGTAGGCCCAATGGGCTAACGAGCCCACATGAGCAAAACCGATGGAAAATTGTCCAAATGACTGATGCAACTGCGAAGTCCACAGAACCGAGACTGAAAATGAACAGAATGGGCTACACGAGTGTGTGGGCCCGAATGGGCCGAAATTGGGTTTTAGGCCCAACAGCACTGTATTGGCCGAAAATGGTAACCGAGTCGCTCGAGGCGACATTAGGCCTTTGGAAAGGCTGTTGCGGGAATAAATTACCGAAATACCCTTAGAGGGTAAATTATCGAAATACCCCTAGAGGGTAAATTACCAAAATACCCTTTGTGGGTAAAATTACCGAAGTACCCTTAGAGGGTGAATTACCGAGATACCCTCGATGGGTAAATTATCGAAATACCCCTAAAGGGGTAAAAATTACCGTTATACCCTTAGGTGAAAAAATGATCGTTATACCCTTGATTGTGGTTAAATATTGTGTATGTGATTTTATTTATACTGTTTATACCTGTAATACATTGCATTCGTATCATGTTGCATGGGTTGGGTTTGATGATTGGAGGAAGTATCATTTAAGTGGCTTTGCCACATACCGTTTTAGTAGCTCTGCCACATACCGTTCGAGTGGCATCGCCACCTACCGTTTTAGTGGCTCAGCCACAGATATCGTGATTAGCAGCTTGACTGTAATATTGGTATGGACTGGCTGGGTGAGTTGACATGGTCCCCACATGGTACGATTGGTTGGTATGAGTGGAGAGTTAGACAGTTGGTAGGTTTGGGGTGGGCACATACTCACATACATTGAGATGACTTTGGGGCTCAGGCCGAGATTGTTACCGAATAGGGCTTAGGCCCATACCGATACCGTATGGGCTCAGGCCCAGATAGTGCTTGTTCTAGGGGATTACACACTGAGTTCTCGTAACTCACCCCTTTTCCTTTAACCGTGCAGGTAATCCCCAGAGTTAGAGGATTTGGAGCTGTGGATGACTCGGAGGTGGCCATACGCCGGATCTGCGTCATAATGAAACTTAGTAATTTTGGTTTTAATTTAATTTATATTATTATTTTTGGGTTAATATTTTGTGTAATAAGGCCATTGGATTATTCTTTTTTAAACTTTCATTTGGTAATCCTGCTAGTTACGAATTGTTAAACGATTAAACACCGAGTTTTAAACAATAACAATTGTTTTCAAAATATACGTTCCGCAATTCTTTAAGTAGGACTTTTTCAAACAAACAAAGTTTTCGAAAACAATAACATCTTTACAAGAATACATTTAAAGCAAGTCTTGTTTTTACAAACAACAAAATTCGGAGTTTCAAATAGGATACAAAGTTTTTAACAACCACTTAGCTTTTAAACAACCCTTTGATGTGACATGCTAGATCCGGCCATAACGTCTAGGCTGGATTTTGGGTGTTACAGAATGTTTTTCTTTCTCATGTTACTTGCACAAAATGGTTAAATGAGCTTGAACATTGAATCGAAATGCTATCATTATTTATTAAATGTCTTGATAATATTTCATTATTATTTTAAATGTTATTTTGTGACTGATTTGTGATTGTATTGTGTTTTTGAAAATTTCTATCGAATGTGACTTTCACTCCAGAAATTATTTTATATGTATTTGTATCTTATTAAAATGATTTTATTTTAACTATACACATTGGTAGTTTAAAATGTATTGGGTCACCATTGAGTGCGAAAATCTTAGCACTCAGGTTTTTAATTCTGCGTGCAGGTAATAATTGGATCAAATAGTTCATGATTGAGTAGCATTGCCAAAAAGTCCTTGCAAATGTTTGTTTGTAAGGTCATCTTTACTTTGTTTTTAGCCTTGGCATGTACTTAGGATTTGTTAATTGATCGATTTAGGTGCTTTGATTGTTATTTTGGAACTTGTTGATTATTTGATCAAGTTTTGTTAGATGATTTATTATTTGTGTCATAAATTTTTTTTAAAAAAAATTACGTTTTAATTTGTAATGAGTGAATCATTGACCAAGCTAGTTGTTTTGGCAACCACTATGACACTCTGAATTTGACCAAGCTTCCGAGTCAGGTTTGTGGTGTTACAATGATCTATTATTGCGATGCATAACTTAGTTGTTTTGAGCATTTGCTCTTCTTTACTAGTGTCACTCTGTCTCAATTAGCTTTTAGCACTATGAGATTTGAACATTTGTTGTTAACTTCTCTTCTTAAACTATTGTTTTCTCTTATTGATGCTTGATTAATTATATATTTGATCTTTTGAGAAGGCATTGAATTGATATGAGTTGTAAATTGGTTTAGTGCTTAATTTAGTTTTCTTGTTCATAATATTCTTGACACCATTCCCATTTGAAGGGTGCATATCAATTTTAGTTTATGTTCATTATTGGTTACAATTGTTACTTGTATTCATCATGGTAACATCATCGACTACTCCACCAAATGCTAATTCTACACATGTCTAGCATTTGGTTGTTGTTGTTTACTTTTACTCAGTGTAACATTGTTAGCTACTACACCAAATATTAATTCTACACGTGGTGGCAACATTCAGCGATCCAATCATGTTCACTTGTTAATGTTTCTCAACATGACATGACACCCTCCTTATAAAAATGTTGGTTCTCATTTTACTTTAGATATGAATTGTTCTAATTTTGGTGCAAATATTAACTCTAGTATTAATCTTAACTTTGTATTCTATCATGCTTTAAAATGTGTTGGTCATCCATTTGTTGTGTTTAAAGGTTAGTGGCCTAACAACCAAGTTTTTTAGACCTACTTTTCAAAATGGCAACATTTCTTAATTAGATCTAACAAGCTTCAAATACACTAGTGGAATGTTATTAGCCTAGCAGCTTAGCTTCCGAATTTTTTTTTCCTTGTATACACTTGTAATGGAAAGCTAAGTAGCTAACAACCTAACTTCCAAGAAAAATATTTTAAAAAAGAGAAAAGAAAGATGAGTGATTGATAGAAAGAAGGAACAACTTCTGATGAATGATAACAAGTATGTTGAATGATAGAAGAAGAAGAAGAAGAAACATAGAGAATGTTATAAATCAAAGCTAGTTAGTGCACCAGTTAGGTAGTTAGCATTTAACTGGTAAGTTGTTGAAAGTTGTTTTACTATTAATTGTTTGTTAAATCTAATTACCATTTGTAATTTTGGTTATAAATGGTGAGTTGTAAGTAAGTATTTTCAATAATATATATTATAAAAATCCCTAAAATTTGAATTCATAAAAATTTAAAATAAAAAAAAACTCCAACATTAATCTTTAATAGAAACACCAAATCAAATTATCAAATTCAAAAAAAAAAAAAAACTTATGAATGAATCAATAAAAATATGGAATATGTCAATCTATTCTTACTTATTTGACATGAAAGGGTCAAATGACATTATTTAAAATTAATTTATCAAATGTAAAACATAATTTATCAGGATTTATTATGTCAGGTCATCAAAAATACATTAGATGCCGAAAGCTATGTGAATTCATTAATATGTTGAAATTTTAGCCATATGGTATTAATATTTTAATTAGCACATAAGTTTAGATGATGAGATCTCAAAAGTTATTTTAGAACTTTGGTAGATCATAACTCTAATATTTAACTTTTGTATGTTAACTTTAATTTTTAATTAGTTTGGCATCCATAAGAAATTATTTACTTGAGTATCTATACATATTCAATCCATTCTTTATTTGATAACTGAAACTCAATTGATCTGTATTATATTAGACCAAGTTTAGTTTAAACTAGATTTTTTTATAATAGTAAATAACATATAACTATTCTTAGGGTAAAAGAAACTTGCTCCCTTTGATTTAGTGTAAAATACATTTACCTATTATTGTTTCAACAATGCCCACTTAACTTCCTCGAGTTTGAAGAAAATCTTATAAAGCCTTTTAGATCTATTCACTTGACAATTTTTAATTAAAAAAATAATTATACACTTGTTATTGTTATCTAGGTATTTTCTATTTAGTTTTTTCATTTCTCTATTTTAATTAAATATTGAAGTGCTATAAATTAAATATACTTGACTTCAATTAAAATTAAATATTTTAAATTTATATTTAATTAAGTTATACATTAACATGAGATGAATTCATTAAATCATATTTATGAAAATTTAATTAGTTACCATTATTTGGAAATTTTTGATGGAAAAGAAATTGGTTAAAACATAAAAAGAAAAGAAAGAAAAGAAAATTTTTATCTCAAAGTTAATATATAATTGAATTTAAATTTAAATATTTAATCTGTATTTTTTATAAAAATATTAAAAAATAAAATATAACAGAATACAAATACAAAATATAACTATCATTTGTAAAAGTTTATAAAAATAGATATACAACCGGTGAAGTCTTAACTTAATGACAATGTTAAGATTTTAGAAATTTTAAGACCCTAGGTTCAAGGCTCACTTTGTGTAAACCATGTATGGGTTCTCAGTCCATATTTATTCTAATTTGCGTCACACCTAATGTAGGTCATTTATACATTTATTCTGGACTAGATCTAGATATATTTTGATTACTAGTTCGATCGAGCTTTATACTAAAAAAAAAATTATTATAATTTTTCTGATTTATTCTTTGTAATCACAATAGTGGATGTACTTAAAACTTCAAAAAAACATACACATATTAGTTGAAAAATATATCATGTTTAACATAAGTTTTTATTAGAATATAGTTCTAATTATTATTTAATTTAATAATACTTAAAATATTTTTATAACTAATTAGATATTTATTATTTTAATTAAATTTATTGAATATAATTATCATGGTTGTTTGAGTCGAGTCAAACCGGCTAGTTGGACCGAGAACCAGTTGAGGTATCGATCCAAAAAAAGGCATTAGATCAGTTGACCTAAAAATCGATAGGGCAGGTTGAACCTGGTGGTTATACCAGTTAAACTGATTTTTTTTATTTTTTATTATATATATTTTATATTATGATTTTTTAATGATTTATTTTATCAAATTGGATGGACTGATCAAATTGGTCGAACCAGAATAACTGACAAACTAGTGGCCTGACTAGTTCGATCACCATTTGATTCTAAAAACCTTGATAATTATTAAAGATGACAAAATAAATAGAATAATAATAAATTGATAAATGGTAAAGTTATTCTTTTATTTAAAATTTATTTAATAACTAAATCTTAGTGTCTAGTGTATTTTTCATCAAACCTTAGGTAAGTGCACATTATCAAAAAGGTAAGGGGCAAGGGCAAGGGTAGGGGCAGAGTAAGGGTCGACAGGAGCCCTGGCCCCACCCTAAAATAGAAATTTTTTTGGTATAATTGTAAAAAAAAAAAAAAAACCTCAACATTTGGGGGCTTTTAGTTTTGTGCCCTTAACCTTTTTATTTTTTTATTGACACCGTCAACGTAACGAATTTTTTAGGAATCAGCCCACTTTTAACGATCAACGTGAGTTGACCATTAATTAAACAGTAAGTGAACATAGTAGCCCATGTGGCATGCCACATAAGCGCACGACGTCATATATGACATCATCTATTTAACTTCTTTTTTTTCATTTTGTTTCCATTTTGTTTCCATTTTCTTTCTTCTTCCCTCTTTCTCTCCTCCCCTGCAAATCACACCATTGAAGGATTCTTCTAAAACCCAAAGCTTTAAATTTGCTTTTTATCACTACCACTACAATGGCAAATTTCGAAGAAATGAAAATTTTCTTCCTCATATTGATATCACCAAAAAAAAAAGTAAAAAAAAAAAACACCACCCAAGGAATGAATATCATCAATAGTTTAAAGTTTTCAATCTCGTCCATTGTTTTCCTATCAACCCTTTCATTAACCATAACTGCTTCTTGTCCAATGGATCTCAACTATGTAACGAGAATCCCATGAAACTCAACTCTTTGCAATGATTCTCACCCTTCAAATTCAACACCCAAAGCTGAAATCTCGAAACAAAACTGTTGTGTTTCACTATTATCGGTTTTCGACATTGGATTACCCGAACACCTTAAAGAAACTAGTCTTTTTCAGCTCCCTGATTTGCCCACTTCCGTTTCATGCCTCTATGATTTCCAGTCCAAGCTCGATTTGCTTTCTCTCCCTAATGACGTCGTTTCCCTTTGTTTCGAGCCAACCCAATTCGTGATTACGCCTGATCTTTGTGGTGAGATACAAACAACTAAAGATTGGGTCGCTAAATTAGGTCAATCCACGGTGTTAGACTGAGGTTGCAAAGCTGATCTCGGTGATTTAACGGCGTGTGATACTTGTCTCCGTGCTGGTAACGAGGTTCAGTCACAGTTAATGGCTATCGATGGTAATCGCTCACATGGTACTATTTGTTTCGATTTCATTATTCTTTATGCTGCTAGTATTGTTAATGACTTTGGCCCTGAAAGTGATGGGACTGTTACTTGTGCTTTTACTTTAACATTGAATCAAAAATCTGTTCTAACAACAAGCATTCAGCTCTTCAATGGTGTGATTTACAGGGGAAGAAAGAAAGAGGGAAGAAGAAAGAAAATGGAAACAAAATGAAAAAAAAAAGTTAAATAGATGATGTCATATATGACATCGGGCGCTTATGTGGCATGCCACATGGGCTACTATGTTGACCTATAGTTTGATTAACGGTTAACTCACGTTGACCGTTAAAAATGGGTTGATTTCTAAAAAAAATCGTAACGTTGAGAGTGTTAATAAAAAAATAAAAAGGTTAAGGGCATAAAACCAAAAGCCCCAAACGTTGATGGTTTTTTTTACAATTATACCAATTTTTTTTTAGTTTTTCTATAATTTATGAAATTTTAATTTAGTATTAATAAGATTGTGCTTTGGCTTCCAAAAATAATAAAATATTTTATTTAATCAATTTAAAGTTATAAAGATATAAGCTATTAAAATAATGAAATTATATTTTTGCTATTGCAAATATATATAACTTAATTTCGACCCCTAAAAAAAAATTCTAACTTCCTCCTGATAAGGGGTAACTAGATTTTTTATCAATACTCAATAGGTTTTAATATGTTACAAACGAGAGGTGGTTGACAGGTTTTGCCATGGTAACAGGGGTGGTGGAGGTATTCCAGATTGAAGCACGAGCGATTGTTGAAGGGATGAAACTAGCTTGGTTGATGGGATACAAACAGGTTGAGATTAATTGTGATGATGCAATGTTTATTGATATTATCCGTAATGGTTTTGCATCAATTAGTAACATTACAGAAGTCTGTTTAATCCACGAATGGTGCAACAAGGATTGGAAAGTGAAGTTTAGACATGTCCCGCAAGGAAGCGACAAGGTAGCTGATTGTTTAGCAAATGCAGTAATAGGGAACCTAAACCAATTAGTTCTCTTCACAGACCCACCTCAGTATGTTGTACGGCTACTAGATGAGGATGCTCATATTTTCTTACCTGAAGGGATCACTGTTTTTTTCACTCCTAGTTACTAGGCGTTTTTTTTTTACCAAAAAAAATATATATTACTTTTTAAGTGTTTGATTAAATTAGTATTACGAGTTAACTCGATAACAATTTGATTTTAGAAAATATTAGAAAACTAAATTTTAAAATAAATAATAAATATACGAATAAAGGTTGGGTATGATAATAATGTATATTTAAGCTTAAAAAGAGAAAACTTGAATTTAAATTTTAAAAATAACATAGCTGAAAAAACAACACAAGTTGAGATTATCTTTTTTTTCTTTTTATCCGTTTGTTTGCTAGTAAAACATTTTCCAGAAAAGCTTTTCAGCCTTTTCCAGTGTTCGTTTGGCTAAAAATAATTTCCTAAGGTAAAATGTATTACAAAACACAGGAAAAGAAGCCCTTAATTTAGGAAAATGTCTTACCCTTTTTATTTCGGTAAGACATTTTCAGGAAAAGAAGCCAACATCGATCTTCCCTTTCCCTTTCCCTTCCCCTTCCCCTTCCCCTTCCCCTTCCCCATCCTTGACACCCCGATCTTCTGCTTGCCTTCAGCCAACAACGATTCTCAACACCAGACGCCGGCATTCGTCTTTGATTTTCCCCATCTTCGCCTTTCGTTGTCAAAATCTGCACTGGCGTTCATCTTCCTCTCGAAGGTAAGAACGAAAAAAATTGATATGGGGAAAGGGTGTTGTCTTTTCTGATGTTCAACTTTGGTTTGTCATTAGCCAGTTTAAGGAAGGGAAAAAAAGAAACATGTGTCAACTGTAGTTGATATAATATCTATGGGATTTTGATAGGATATCTATCTATTAAACAAACTTGAAAGTTGATGTTCTACTGTTTGTTTCATGAACCCATTTTTCTTCATTACAGATTCCAGCCCAGGAAAGGAACATCTTTCGCCAGTAGCGTCCAAAACATTGTTTGGCAAATCGAATGTTGGAACTCGATTGAAACTTAAAAATTTTCTAATTTTTCTAATATAGTGTAAATTTTTCTAAATGATGTGAAGATTATGCTACTAAACAGTTAGAAAACATTTCTAAATGATGTAGATTGATCAGGAAAGTTGTTGTAGCTATAGGAAATTTGATCACAGTGCATACTGTTGATTGTTAACTCCGAAAAGGAATAGAGGAAACTGTTTGTTTGAGTTAAATTGTGCAAATGTTGCCCTCTTGCGGAGCATATTTCACTAGGGCTTGGCATATGTTCTCGGTACATGATTTGTTTTATGGATTATCATTGCATTGTTTCTTAGATTCTAGTATATGATTGCAGTTCGTAAGGTTGCTTGGGCAAAAGTAAACCTCAACCATACTGCTCAAGCTCTTATCATAAGTGGAGGTATTTTCTGAAACCTATACTCCTTAAAATTTATTAGTGTTACTCAAATGCAATCATATTGAGTATATACATATGTATATATCAAATATTAATATTTTAGGAAACTAATGCAGAAGGTATTCGCGTCGGTCTCAAGGCTGCTGCCATTACCGACATTTTTACCGATGTGCCTAGAGTAAGTGAAACCTTAATCTTTCTCTTATTAGTTGTTCTTTTATTAATACCAATATTAATTATTTCTTCATGTTTTTGTTTTCATTTTATAAGATTTTCGTGCAAAGTTTTTCTTTGGTTACTGATTGTCTGTGTCAGTGGTAGAGAATATTTAATTACAATTTCATGATCGTTTAAAATATGCTTGAACTCACAATACTTTCACTACACCTGGCATCTAATCCTCTTGCTTTTTTTTTTATAAAAATTTTAGGAATTTAATCTCCATGCATTAATTGGCAACCCTTGTGTGTTTTTCTCAGTTTATTGTAGTTCGTAAGGTTGCTTGGGCAAAGGCAAACCTCAACCATACTTCTCAAGCTCTTATCATAAGTGGAGGTATTTTCTGAAACCTATACCCCTTAAAATTTATTAGAGTTACTCAAAAACAATCATATTCTCACTAGTCCTAACTTGTGATATGCATAATGAGACCTAAAATATGTGTTCGAATTAATTGAATTAGTTTCGCAATGAGGGTCGTTTTCATTTTGCACTATTATATATATGTATTCTTTCCATAGAGGCAAGCAACTAAATGGAAAGGAATTAAGCATCTTTCTTGTCCCATATAATCGGATTGCCACTAAAATGACTTGCGAAATCTCCACAAGAATTATTTATATATATATATATATATATAATAAAATTTAAAATAATGGTTTAAAATCGGATACTTGACTTGTGAGTTAATCCATGGATCAATTATTTTAGATATATTAGAGTTTAAAAGAAAATCTGACTTAAGAGTGATAAAAGAAATTCTATGCATATTGGCTACAGATTATAAATAGGGGATACATACACCTCTTTAAACAAATCATTTTAAAATCACAATAATTTTATTTTTAATTTTTAATGCACTTTAAAAATAAAAATAAATAATTATTTAAATATTTTTAAATAATTAAATTGAATGGATAAAAAACTTAGAATGTAACATGAAAAATAAAATAAACACCACATAAAACCATCAATATTTAAAATATAAATGATATCAATTATTAACTTAAGAATAACACAAAACTAATTTTTATCATTGTTTTTTCTTTTCCTTTACATTCTCCCTATTTTTCTTCTTTATCAGCACTCTCCTTTCACTCTCAGGTAAAATAAAAACAAAAACACTTGGTAAAACCTCAAACCCCGACATTTACCGTGTGTTTTTGTATTTACTTTTTACTAGTAATTATAAATTATAGATGTAAGGAATGGGATTGTTGCATTCAATTGCATGGATCACTAGTGATTATAATTTAATCCTTTTATTCTAATTAATTATGCTTTCTTCTTCCAATTTTATCGATAATTATTAATACCAAAGCTATCAGCCTTGATAAAAAAAAGGTAATTTCTTCCTGGAAAATATAATGATTTTGATTGTATAACTGTTGAATATTTTATTCCGTACATGGAATTTTTATGCATTATCTTTGATTGAAGCTTACTTAAAATCATAATTTCTACCATGATTCTATTATATGTTTCAATAAGTGTCTTTGTTTGCAACTTATTGTTCTTTATTTCTCGTTCTAATGATATGATGTAATTCAATCGATGCTAAGGATCTGGTTGATTATTGTTTTTGCTTCTAAAGGCAAGTAGGGAAAGAGTACAAACAATAATTTTAGGCAGTAAGCATTTTAAATGTAACACCCCTAACCCGTATCCGATGTTGGAACAAGGCTACGGAGCAATACTGGACTAATAACTTATACAATCAAACATTTCATAATCAAATACCATTCAAATAAAAAATCATTCAAAAACATTCATACAATCCCTAATACGAGCCCTTGAGGCCTCAAATAAACATTAAAATTGGTTCGGGACTAAACCGACTACTCAAAGAATTTTTAGAAAAACATTGAATTTTTTCAAAGTGCAGGGGACACAAGCCCATGTGGCCAGGCTGTGTGGGCATTCGAAATAAGGTCACACAGCCATGTCCCAGCCAGTGTCTGACCCCGTGTAACTTACTGACTTGGATCATATGGCCAACCACACGCCCGTGTTCCAGGCCGTGTACTAGGTCGTGTGAAAACTAGAGGGTATACTGACTTGTGCCACACGACCAAGCCACATGCCCGTGTGCTAGACCGTTTGAAGCTACTAACTTGGTCTTTATATAGAAGTACCAAGGGACACACGGCCGTGTCACTTGGCCGTGTGTCACACACGGCACACGCCTGTGTGGACAAAAATAGGTCATTTTCCAGGCCATATTCCTCACGCACATTGGTATCAATCTATACACATCAATTTGCACATAACCAAGGCATAAATAGGCATTCAAAACCAACCAATATCAAGTTTTATAACATGTAATATCCACACGTACAACATGATATCCATAAGTACATTCACTTGGCCACTTTAACACATATCAAACATACTTCCAAAGTCTACCTAGATGGTCAAATACATATATGAGACATTGTGCCTAAAGCCTAGCATGTATACTCATCTCAATTCCAACCATTTAGTACCAAAACACATTTGCGCAAGCACAACATTCATATAGCAATTACACACCACATATCATAAGGCCATTTATACATATATACATACAAAAATATATGACAAATTTACAAGCCAAATCAAATGGCCAAAACTCGACAAGACATATAGGCCATATTAGCTAAAAATACCTATACATGCCATTTAACCCAAAATATAAAGTCTAAAGTACCAAAATGATTGTTTGATAGTGTGACCTGAGCGAGCTTCCAAAATACTATCAATCACGGAAAATAAACAGAGTAAGAAATTAAGCTTAGTAAGTTCGTTTAACTAAAATATAACTTACCATTCATCCACAATTTAGATAAGCATAATTAAAACGTAGGTAATTTCCAATTGGCCCAAAGCCAAACACATAACCACGATCATATTAGCCATATATGAATTTAACAATTTAAATTGCTTTTCGTATTACACATGAATACTTGTACTAGTTTGTATTGAACAGTATAACCTCGTATTATCACTATATCCATTGAACCAATTGGAATGCTATCGGATACTTAGGTATCTCGCACACTAAGTGCCAATACGTGGTCAAAACCACCTCAATCTCATATCTCATATAGAGATGTTCACTCTCGAGCCATCAATGGTTATGCTCACACAAGTTGTAAGTCAAGACGTAGCTACACGGTGCTGCTCACACAAACTGTAACGTATCCACAACACATGCCAGAAAACTCATCCACCGGTAGGACGTACAAGACCAGCATCCAAAAATATTGTAACCCCTAATGACATGTCATTTGTATCCCATCTATTCTTAAGGTTCAACCGGGATTCATACAATGTTTATACCTCGTTAAAAACTTCCATCATGTTGTATCATCACAATTATACTAATTAAGCATTTAAAACACATATAATTTAATGATTATTAAACATACAAACTTACCTCGAATTAGTACGGAGACAACCGACCGATTAATCCACTACTTTGTCTTTCCCCCGATCTAAATCTGAACGTGGCTTTTCTTGATCTATATATAATCAAATTTAACTAATTTAATACTTATTCTAATCAATTCAATCCAATTTCATGTTATGGCAAAATTACCATTTTGCTCCTAAACATTTGACTTCATTACAAATTAGTCCTTAGGCTCGTAAAAATGAAATTCATGAAAATTTCTCTACACCCAAGCCTAGCTGAACTTTATAGGTGCTCATAACAACCCATATAATTCCCAATTTCACATAGTTAACACACAATTTTTACTTTTCTCAATTTAGCCCCTGATTGACAATTTCAACAAAACTTACTTAACAAAAGTTATTTATTTAACAACCAAGATTCACTTTATTCCATTAAATTTCAAGAAAGATTAAAAATTTTTCATGGAAAAACCCTAGACTTTCAACCATATTGCAAATTAATTCTCCATTTAGCTAGATTAAGCTACAATGGTTCCGAAAACATAAAAATCAACAAAAACAGGTCAAAGAATCACTTACATGCAAGGGAACTAAGTGGATGAAATTTTAAGCTTCAAAAACCCCTACTTTGCTGAAAATCGGTGGAGAAGATGAAGCAAATGGGTTGGTAAATGTTGTTTTTATTATTTTATCTTTTAATTACCTAATACCAACCTAACATTACAAATTTCATGTTTACACTCCATGTACATCCACTAACTCAATTAGTGGTCTAATTACTCAATAAGGACCTTAATTTAAAGTTCTATATCTATTTAACACCTTTAGCTAGTAGAACATAACTTTCACACTTTATGCGATTTAGTCCTATTTCATAAATTGAGCTTACAAACGGTAAAATTTCTTAATGAAATTTTTATACTATAATTCTAACATGCTGTTGATATTGAAATAATATAAAAAAATAAATTTTTAAGACCTCGAATTTGTGGTCTCAAAATCACTGTTCTGATTTCACTGAAAATGGGCCGTTACATTAAAAATTTACTTCTATGGATAAACATCTGTATTTATTCAAGTATGGAATCTCGGTTCTTATATGTCATAACCTTAACAATTTAAAATTTATAAGTTTAAAACCAGTTTAAATCCTTAATAAGTCTTTAAATTCAGATTTTGTTATGCCATTTCTTTAAGTTAGATCAGATTATTATTAATTTTCAAATTAATTGCACATTGATTTGTAATAATTGCATATTAATTTGTAAATTTTTGTGTGATCTTATGAAAAGCTTGCATCTTTTTTGTAGTGATCAAATATTTGTATGACATTATTTTGTGTAGATGGATCTTAATCAAGATCAAAATGCAATTGTTGGAGTCGTGGCTTCAGTTTTAGATTTTGGGGCTCTTTGGATTAAAAAATTAATAACTAGGAAGGAAATTGCTTCTCACCCTCGTGTGAATCAAGATTATGAAAGAGAAAATTATATTAATAGTATTTTATATTGTGGTGACCAGCATTGTATTGATGTGATAAGGATGAGACCGATTGCCTTTTTTAATTTGTGTGATATTCTTAGTAGGAATAATTTGTTACAATCAACTAAATCGGTGAATATTAGGGAGAAAGTGGTTATATTTTTACATATAATTGGTCATAATGTAAGGTTTCGAGTGATTGGATCTAGATATTATAGATCAATTGAGACAATTCACTGTTACTTTAGGGTTGTATTGAGAGCTATTTTGAAATTGTATAAACTAGTTATTAGATTACCTGATGAGTCAACTCCTAGTGAAATCAGAAACAATCTAAGGTTTTATCCTTATTTTAAAGATTTTATTGGAGCATTATATGGACTCATGTTCGTGCATCCATTCCACTTAGCATTCAAGGAAGATTTCATAGCCGTAAAGGAGGGACGACACAAAATGTATTGGCTACCATTACATTTGATTTGAAATTTTCCTATGTTCTAACTGGTTGGGAAGGTAGTGCACATGATTCTCGTGTTTTAAGTGATGCACTTTCACGCCCAAGAGGATTAAGAATTCCAGAATGTAAGAATTAACATTAAATACCAAATAGTTCAGTGAGCTTATAATTTATTAGTAATAATTATGTTTTGTAAAATTGCAGGTAAATATTATCTTGTTGATGCTAGATATGGCATCTGAAATGGATATATTACCCCATATCGTGGTGTTCAATATCATTTAAAAGAGTTTAGTGCTTAGGGGCTTGAAATTGCAAAGGAACTCTTTAATCTTCGTCATTCATAATTGCGAATCACTATTGAACGTGTTTTTAATATTTTGAAGAAACGATTTCGTGTATTAGATGCTGAACCATTTTGGAATTTTCAAACTCAAGTAGATGTAGTTTTGGCTTGTTGTATCATTCATAATCATATAATGGGAGTTGACCCTAGTGATTTACTTAATCAAGGATTATACGGGGAGCCTGAGTCTGATTTGATAATTCCAACTCTTACGGAGCGAGAAGAAAGAGAAGAAGCAAGAGAATGGTCTGCTAAAAGAGAGAAAATTGCACAAACTATGTGGACTGATTATATGGCTAGAAATATTAGATAGGTTTAGGGCTTAGGGTTATTGTTTCTATGTTATGTGTGTTTTAGTATTAAAATTGTTTTTTTTTTTTTTGGTAATGTTGGTTGGATAATGATATTGAAATTAGTTTGTTGGATTTTGAAATTATTATGTCTTGAATTTGTTAGATATTGAATTTATTATGTTTTAAGCTTGTTGGATATTGAAATGATTGACAATGAAAATTATTAATGCAGAATGGGTAAGGGAAACAAAGAAGGGACCTCCAAGCAATTCAAGTGGACAAAACCAATAGAACATCTTTTTCTTGAAATTCTAGCAGAGGAGGCCTAGAAAGGAAATAAGCCTTCTAACACTTTCAAAGTAGTTTCTATTAATCGAGTTGTCGTAGCTATTTCTGAAAGATTTCAAGTCCAATGCGATGCGAAGCATGTGGAAAATCATTGGAGGACTGTAAAAAACCAGTGGCAGGTTATATGCACAATTCGGGCTGAAAGTGGTTTTGGATAGGATGATAACATGAAAATGATCACATGTGATAGAGCGACATATGATGCAGCAGTAATAGTAATATATGTATATATATGTTAAGTATATTTTAATTGTTTTTTACTTGTTATTCTAATTGTGTATAATATCCAACAGGCACGCAAGAAGTATGAACCATTTTTTAATAAAAGCATTGATCATTATGATGAAATGGTTTTGGTTGTTGGCAAAGATATGGCAACAGGGAGTTTTTCCAGAACATTTGCTGACATAGATTTGGATGATGGTAACCAAGATTCAGTGCCTATAGACTACGACAATGAAGAGATTGCGGAGGTAAGAACAAAAGTATCTTCATCTGGCACATCTAAACGTAAAAGAAAAAATGCTCAAGAAAGTGTCGTTGATGAACAAATTAAATTTGTGGGTGAACAACTTGGCAAAATAGCTAATACTTTGGAACAATTTACTGTGGATAAGACACCACATCTTTACGAAGAAGTGACGTCGATGGAGGTAGAAGGATTTGATGATGACTTCCTTTGTAGTGTGTTTGATTATCTTGTGGGTCATGAATACGAGGCCAAAGCTTTTTTAGTTAAAAGTAAGAAGCATAGAAAAATTTGGCTTCAAAAATTTTCTCAAGGTTGAAGATATTGATACTTTAATGTGGTGTAATATTAGTTATGCACTTGGACAATGTTGTTGTTATCATGTTGTGTACTACTAATTATGCATTTGGATAATATTATTAATTTCTAGTATTAATTGTGGTTTGGAAGCTAATTTATAATTATTCAATCTTTGTTTTTTTATTTTTTTATAACACAATTAGAAATAATTTATTTGCCTTGGTTGTTTTCAATTTATGACGGTTAATATTCTAGCTTAATAATTGAGTATTATTATATATAATTTGATTTATTTATTTATAAATAAATCATTGCAATATATGTAAAAATAGTTTAAAATATAAATTTATTAATATATATAATAAACTTAATTAAACAATGAAAAGATAATAAATTCTTAAATATATATTTGTTTCATTTAAAACAACTTTTATCAAATATTTTCAGGAAACTTGCTAAACAGCAGAAAATATTTACACAGATTCATCCAAACACCAGAAAAGTAAATCATTTCTAAAAAAGTAAATCATTTTCTAGAAATTATTTTTCTGACAATATTTTACTAGCAACCAAACGAAACCTTAATTTTAATCACACCATTATGGTGACTTTAGTTGATACAAATAGGAAATATTTTCAACGCACTGGTTTCTACTTTCTCGCTGAAATATAAATACCTTGGAGTAAAAAGAAGTTGTTTCCCTTTTTATCCCTTATGGGTTTATAAAAGACCAATTTACCAGTAAATACCCTTTTTTTTCAAAAATTACAGAAATGGACCTAGTATTTTATTATTTACCAGAATGGGCCATTTTCTCCAAAAGCGCGCCCACGTCAGCGCGATGTCAGGGTATGCGCCAGCAAAGCGCGCCCTCAAGGGAGCGTTTTGTCCTAGTCAACACAAAACGCTCCCTTGAGGGCGCGCTTTGTGCTGACGTGGACAAAACGCTCCTCAGAGACGCGTTTTGCCCGTTATTTCCGTTAGGGTTTTCAGCTTGTTTTAGGGTTAAGGTTAGGGTTTTTAGGGTTTTGGGACTATGGTTAAGGTTTTTTTTAAGGTTTAGGGTTTTTTCAAGAAAAATTAATAAAATTAGGATTTTGGGTTAATTAATTGAAATAATTTTGTGTTTAATGTTTTGGGAAAAATATATTAGCAATATAAAAAATTTGTTTTTTTTTCTGTAGTATCTGATAAAATAATTTTGAGAAGACGTTTCTGAACAAATAGTGATCAAAACGCTTCAAGCAGGATGCACTGTCAGCAAGAGTACTAAAAAAGCTCCCACGTGGACGCTCTTTTGCTACAGTAGTTCCTGAAAAAATAATTTTGAGAAGACGTTTCTGAACAAATAGTGACCAAAACGCTTCAAGCAGGATGCACCGTCAGCAAGAGTACTGAAAAAAGCTTCCACGTGGACGCTCTTTTACTACAGTAGTTCTTGAAAAGATAATTTTGAGAAGATATTTCTGAAAAAATAATGACCAAAATGCTTCAAGCAGGATGCACTGTCAACAAGAGTACTGAAAAAAGCTCCCACGTGGACGCTCTTTTGCTACAGTAGTTCCTATTTGGCCTTAGACTATAAATGAGACAAATTTTATTCTCAGGTTGCATAATAGAAATTGAGGCAAAAGTATAATAGAAACTGAAGATGAGTGAACGTATTAGTGTTGTTATTTACTATGATGGTGAGGTTCATGACACTGAGAACAGTGTTATTTTTTTTATCGGAGAACACAGCGCGACTGGTTTTTAACCAGAACATAGATTTGACAGAACTTCCTAAACAGCTATGAAAATTATTTAAATAATGCAACATTTTTGTCTCTTGGTGGCTATAAAAATTCTTTTAATTTCTTGATGAAAATGGTGAACTTTTGTAGAAGGACTAAGTTGCAAAACAAAAAAAAAGTTATTCAATTAACCTAAAATATAACCATCATCATTATTCTTCAAAATTATCTTTCTTGCTAAATGATTATTTTGCCCCTTATGGTCCTTCAAAATTCCTACATTGGATCAACACTCATCTTGATAAAATTACAATTTAACCCCTCATTCTTTTTCACTTATTCAATTTAGTCCTAATTCATCCATTTTTTCTTAGTTTCTAGATCCTTCCACCCTTAAAATATTTACACTATTGGCCCTTCAAGTTTTTTATATATACATTTTAACCCCTCAAATTTTGAATATTTACTCTTGAGCCACAAAACTTTTTTCACATTTGCGATTTAGTCCTTACTTGAACCAATACAACTAGGATATTAAAAACAACTTTTATTTTATTAAAAATATAAAAAGTAAATTACAATTAAAATATTAAAATCAAATTTTATTTTATTAAATGTAACAATATAAAAAAAGTTTGTAGAAATATATAAAAAATATAAAAAATATAAAAATATTACCTTATTAAAAAATAGATTTATTAAAAAATATAAAGTAAATTACAATTAGGATATTAAAAACAACTTTTATTCTATTAAAAATATAAAAATTACAATTACAATTAAAAAATTAAAAACAACTTTTATTTATTAAAAATATAAAAATTAAATTACAATTAAAATATTAAAGTCAACTTTTATTTTATTCAATGTAAATATATAAAAAAAATTTGTAGAAATATATTAAAAATATAAAAATATTTCCTTATTAAAAAAATAGATTTTATTAAAAATATACAAAGTAAATTACAAGTAGGATATTAAAAACAACTTTTATTTTATTAAAAATATAAAAAGTAAATTACAATTAAAATATTAAAAACAACTTTTATTTTATTAAATGAAACAATATAAAAAAGTTTATACAAATATATTAAAAAAATCAATGTTGGTGTCGGTCCGAATCAGTGCCACATGGGGGTGGTCGACGGTTACACACTGGATTCCTCCTTGTTCCAGCTTTCGGCAGGGGTTGTGGTTGCTCCGACGGGGATTCTAGTTCCTCCGGCAGGGGATCTGGTTATGGGTGTTGGGAGAATGACCCACCTTTATAAAATAATGAATGCGGAGGTGTTTGCATCACCCATTGCGGAGGTGTTTGAATCCCATAAGGCAAAGGAGATTGGTAAAAAGAAGAGCTCTCCGACAACGCCTCGTGCGATCCCTCATGCGACGGCGGCCTATAGATCGGCGATCCGCTCGGAGTAATCAGGAACGGAGATGAATCGAGCCATGCATTCCAACTTATCATAGGACTGGGAAAATGAAACATATTAGGGTTAGGCTACATATAAAGGCTAGGATACGCACCTGGCATAATCTGAAAAGGCTGTGATGTGGTGTCGTTGGCTGAATTGTTGGGCCCGGTGACTGTGTGGGCACTGTTGATGGGCCCAGTGATGTGTCGGCGCTATTGATGGGCTCATCCCATCATCCTAGCTCCTTGGATTTAAAGGGCCCTGTTGTTCCCTTTGTACACGAAGTTGTCGTCGCCTCTCCTCTTCCGAAAATAAATACAACTTGCCATGGATCCTAAACCATGGCATGTATTCCAGCATGCACACTAACTCAAGAACGATGATCGATTCCTGTAACACCCCAAACCCGGCCCAAACACTACAACCGGATCTGGTATGTCACTAAAAATATTTTACAAAACATGTCGCATTTTGGAAAACAATTACTAGGTTTACACCTTTATTCCGAAAGCTTAAGAATTCATTAAAGAATAAAATATTAAGTCATAAATTATCTTGGTGGATTTTAAATGAAAACTGAAATTTCATACAAGTCTTAACTTAATTGAAAACATAAAATTTAAGATAAAAGCCCAACAAAATCCCAAAACATAAATGATAATCTAGTGGCCCATGGCCTTATTACAAGGAAATTTAAACCCATTAATTAAAAGAAAATAAAATATTAAACTAAGTCTTTATGCCGAATTCTCAACGCTCTGTCGCATGGCCACCTTGCTCTCTCCTCCAGCCCGGTTCAATGTACTAAGTGTCACCTGAAATGGTTAAAATAATAGGGTGAGTCGCGAGACTCAGTGTGCAACCCTCATGCACCATTAAATTTGGGCCTTAGCCCTACAGATCAAAATATAAAACTTAATATAAAAGATAACATGCAAAGCCCAACCCAAAACCTAAGTTTCCATCCGCTACACACCCCCTTACCTGCCAGTCACACCATTGGGGATTTCTACAATCAACCCACACCGCTATATACCATTGATGGCAGTCATGCTGCTCATCGTCAGAGTTGTGACAGAGTCACCAGGCTGAAATGGCAATAGCCACCAAAAACAGAGTTGTGATAGAGTCACCAGGCTGAAATGGCATAAGCCACCAGAACAGATCACTTCCCCTTTCATCAATCACCCAACCCCAAGTATATATAAAACAATCGACTTATATCACATATAATTTAACAGAATCACACTGTTGAGTGGCAGAAATCACTAACCTGATATTTAGCCTTTACCCTTTTTCGGGTTTCCAAACGATATGCCGGGATTTCGGCATTTAACATGGTATAACAGATTTATTATATATATATATACTAGCAATCAATCTAATGGTGTGGAAGTGTTACACACCTGATTAGTGTCGATACTCTTGCTTAACTGATCTACAACTTGCTCAAAAAGCCGGAAAGATATGAAAAATAGGCTTTCTCCTATAATCGGCCATAGTTAGTGTTCTTTCCGTTTTTACATAATAAAATCAATAGACTTTCTTACCTTGAAATCCCGGAAGTACCTTGATTTGAGTATTACTGAACTTATGACTTAGAGATCTACACGATTGACTCCTCTTCAGATCCCAGAATGCTGAAAATAAGAGTGAAATAAGAGATTAGTTTCTAATAGCCATTCGGCTAAGGACTTTGAAAAGCCGAAAGAACATTGAAATCCCAAAATCAACACTTACCTATTGTTTCCTTCAAATTTCGGCACAAGTAGACTCCATTAAAGAAGATTCAGCAACTTCAGGAGGTGAGATCTTAGTGATTTCGGCTTTAAAGAATTGGAAAAAATAAAAGCAAGGAATGGGTAGAGAGATTTGGCCAAAAGAAAAGTGGAAAAAATAGCAGGGTTTCGGCAATTGAGACTTCAGGAGTTTTGGTTTCTGTTAGAAAAAGAAAGGAGAAGAGAGAAAGAATGGAGTAGAAATTTCGGCAGAGAAAAGAGAAAAGATGAGAGCTTTAGCAGCAAATTTCGGCATCCCCCTCTTTATATAGAAAACCGATTCCTCCCCTTAGCAGAGATTGATTTTCGGCCAACTCTGCAATCAAGAGATTAACCTCATCCCTTCCCTTATCTTGATCTATTATCTCCTCAAAAATAGCCTTTATCTGCTTATTATCCACTTTAAATAAATCCCTAAATAGTAGCCTTTATCTGCTTATTATCCACATAAAATAAGTCCCTAAATAATAGCCTTTATCTGCTTATTATCCACATAAAATAAATCCCTAAATAATAGCCTTGTGCCGTCCCCCCTAGCTCCTCTTCAAGTGCCGAATTTTAGCCCTAAAACCTGGGCTTCAAGCTGCCAAAATTTAGGCCTTCCTCATGCACAAGTGACGCCACTATAGCTCCCATTTACTGTGCCTCTAGTTACTGGGCCACAAGCCCAATATGTCACTTAAACTACTAAACTTTAATTTAAGCCCTTAGAGTGTCTAAATAAAATATTTAAAACAAGGCCTCAACCCAATTTGAGTCTCATTTGTATCTCAAACTCCCAATTTAATATTTTAAGCATACACTACACAAAATGCACAAGCCCATAAATTCAGGACGTTACAGTTCTACCCCCCTTAAAGAAAATTTCGTCCTCAAAATTTCCAACTAACTATTAATCGTACTACCTAAGTCTCATCACTATGCTTTCGCTGCGCACTCTAATTCTAAAGCCAAAAGAAACACTTAGTAGACTATGGTAGAGTACGCACCGGTATTCGCATCTAGAGCGTCCTTGTCCTCTTGGCGACGTCCTGCATAGACCAAAGCTGGCTGCCTTGCCTCATCATAACCTGCACCCCCACGACCATGTCCTGTGCCATTCCCACCACTGACTTGACCATGGCCCCTTGGTACTGGCTGACCACCTCTCATAACCTGATCAGAACCACGTCCAGCGGGCTGTGCTTGATCCACCTGCGGACAGTCCTTAATCATATGCTCCGTGGATCCACACCTAAAACATCCACCCGTTCTTCTTCTACACTACCCAGAATGTGCTTTTCCACACGAATTACATAATCGATTTTGATTCCCCGCAGCAGGTGTCGGAGCACGAGCTGGCCCATCAGACCTAGGCCTTTTCTGTGAATTCCCAGATGCTCCTGCTAGCCTAAAATTTCTCTTCGTCCTTTCTCGATTCTTATCCTTTTCCTGTCTTTCAGTCTGTTTTACCTCCTCGGCTATCTTAACCTTCTCCACCAGAACAGCAAAATCTCTCTCTCTCTGCGGTGCTATCAAAACCCTTAACTCATTCTGCAATCCATCCTCGAACCGAACACAACGTTCATATTCGGTTGCTACCATTCCTCGAGTGTAGCGGCTTAAGCGCAGAAACTCTGCCTCATATTCAGCCACAGATTTACTTCCCTGCACCAGATTCAGAAATGCCTTCCTCTGTGCATCCACATAGCTGGCCCCAACATACTTTCCCTGGAATGACTCCTTGAAGAAGTCCCAGTCAATCCGATCTGCGGCAGTACCCTCCTTCATCGTAAGCCACCACTGATAAGCCTCGTCTCGAAGAAGAGACACGACCCCTTTCAACTTCTCCTCCACCGTGAAATCTAAGTCATCTATTATGCGCTCTGTCGCTTCCATCCAATACTCAGCTGTGTTAGGGGCTACGCCAGAAACTCCCCTAAACACTTCTGCCCCATTGGCCCTAAGCCGTTCTAGTACAGATTTTCCGGCTCCTGTGCCCATGCCTACTCCAGCAACTCTCTCTAAAACCCTCAACATCGCCTGAGATACAGTATCATCTCCAGTCGCCTGATCCCGTAATTCTCCCTCCACAGCTGGAGGATCCGGCATTTCGTTTCCTGACCCGTGGCCCGTGGCCAGACCCTGCTGGCTCAGACAAAGCCATCTTACCCCTACCGCGTCCACGCGGCGGACGTCCTCGACCCCTCATACTCATTCTTCTGATCGACGTTTATCTGATTAAGAGTTTTATGAATCATTAATTCGTTCCATTGATTAACCACGAACAATCTTATGAATAGTAGTTTTAAAAGTAGTTCTTTTGAATTCACAGTTCAGTCTCAAGTTCGTACATACATTCAATCATCAACATACAAATAGCATCCAAGTACTTACATTCATCACATAAGGGTGTTTTTGTTGTTTCACTACCCAGGGGTATTTTCGTAATTTTTTAAAATAGGGTCCTTGGTGATTTTGTGAAATAAGGGTATTTTAGTAATTTTGCAATCCCAGGGGTATTTTGGTAATTTTGAAGTCCAGGGGTATTTTGGTAATTTTGAAGTTCATGGGTATTTCGGTAGTTTTGAGATCCAAGGGTATTTCGGTAATTTTAAAATCCGAGGGTAATTTGGTAACTTTTACAAACCAGGGGTATTTTGGTCATTTTGCAAAACAAGGGTAATTTAGTAATTTTTTTACAAACCTTGGATATTTTGTTGTTGTTGTTGTGTTTTTTTTTTAAGACAGTGGTACTTTTGGTAAATCTAGTTTCATAGTCCGGGTTACTTTTGTAAACATGTGATTGTTCGGGTATAGTTTTCAAAACATGGTTGATTGGAAATTTTTCATAAATCAAAGGTATTTTGAAAATTTTACAAAACTTGGGGTTTTTTTTTTCAAATAGGGTGGCTGGTCCCTTTCGGGTTTTAATTACAAGGTTTAGCCCATCAACAAGTCCTCATAACTAAGGTGAACAGTCACTACGCACCAGGTGGGATTCCAGCGAAGAGGAGGTGAGTCACTAGGACTACTTAAGTACCAGGCTCTTCCGGATCCAATCCTAGACATGCGCATGCCTGTTGCCGCACCCTAGTCTTGCGACTCGTTTACGGGTTTGTTTAGCGAAATTAAGTCTTATGAGATTTTAAGAGTTGTTTCAGCTAGGCCTAAAGTCCATCAAGTTCTAATCTAACTAATCTACGTCCCATAAAGCCCATCAAGCCCACATATAGATCACACAATGGTTTAGAATACTTACCTGGCGGACTTAGGCCGGAGACGAAGGTGCCATGCTGAGCTAACAGACCTGATATCACTTAAAAACATGCATATTTCAAAAGCCCATTTTCAGAAAATGTTTTGAGCCCAAAACCCCCAGGGCCGAGTTTTGAACCGGGCTCTGATACCAATTTTTAACACCTCAAACCCGACCCAAACACTACAACCGGATCTGGTATGTCACTAAAAATATTTTACAAAACATGTCGCATTTTGGAAAACAATTACTAGGTTTACACCTTTATTCCGAAAGCTTAAGAATTCATTAAAGAATAAAATATTAAGTCATAAATTATCTTGGAGGATTTTAAATGAAAACTGAAATTTCATACAAGTCTTAACTTAATTGAAAACATAAAATTTAAGATAAAAGCCCAACAAAATCCCAAAACATAAATGATAATCTAGTGGCCCATGGCCTTATTATAAGGAAATTTAAACCCATTAATTAAAAGAAAATAAAATATTAAACTAAGTCTTTATGTCGAATTCTCAACGCTCTATCGTTTGGCCACCTTGCTCTCTCCTCCAGCCCGGTCCAATGTACTAAGTGTCACCTGAAATGGTTAAAATAATAGGGTGAGTCGCGAGACTCAGTGTGCAACCCTCATGCACCATTAAATTTGGGCATTAGCCCCACAGATCAAATTATAAAACTTAATATAAAAGATAACATGCAAAACCCAACCCAAAACCTAAGTTTCCATCCGCTATACACCTCCTTACCTGCCAGCCACACCATTGGGGATTTCTACAATCAACCCACACCGCTACACACCATTGATGGCAGACATGCTGCTCATCGTCAGAGTTGTGACAGAGTCACCAGGCTGAAATGGCAATAGCCACCAGAAACAGAGTTGTGACAGAGTCACCAGGCTGAAATGGCATAAGCCACCAGAACAGATCACTTCCCCTTTCATCAACCACCCAACCCCAAGTATATATAAAACAATCGACTTATATCACATATCATTTAACAGAATCAATCACTGTTGAGTGGCAAAAATCACTAACATGATATTTAGCCTTTACCCTTTTTCAGGTTTCCAAACGATATGCCGGGATTTCGGCATTTAACATGGTATAACAAATTTATTACATATATATATATACTAGCAATCAATCTAATGGTGTGGAAGTGTTACACAGCTGATTAGTGTCGATACTCTTGCTTAACCGATCTACAACTTGCTCAAAAAGCCAGAAAGATATGAAAATTAGGCTTTCTCCTATAATCGGCCATGGTTAGTGTTCTTTCCGTTTTTACATACTAAAATCAATAGACTTTCTTACCTTGAAATCCCGGAAGTACCTTGATTCGAGTATTACTGAACTTATGACTGAGAGATCTACACGATTGACTCCTCTTCAGATCCTAGAATGCCGAAAATAAGAGTGAAATAAGAGATTAGTTTCTAATAGCCATTTGGCTAAGGACTTTGAAAAGCCGAAAGAACATTGAAATCCCGAAATCAACACTTACCTATTGTTTCCTTCAAATTTCGGCACAAGTAGACTCCATTAAAGAAGATTCGGCAACTTCAGAAGGTGAGATCTTAGTGATTTCGGCTTTAAAGAATTGGAAAAAATAAAAGCAAGGAATGGGTAGAGAGATTCGGCCAAAAGAAAAGTGGAAAAAATAGCAGGGTTTCGGCAATTGAAACTTCAGGAGCTTTGGTTTCTGTTAGAAAAAGAAAGGAGAAGAGAGAAAGAATGGAGTAGAAATTTCGTCAGAGAAAAGAGAAAAGATGAGAGCTTTAGCAGCAAATTTCGGCATCCTCCCCTTAGCAGAGATTGATTTTCGGCCAACTCTGCAATCAAGAGATTAACCTCATCCCTTTCCCTTATCTTGATCTATTATCTCCTCAAAAATAGCCTTTATCTGCTTATTATCCACTTAAAATAAATCCCTAAATAATAGCCTTTATCTGCTTATTATCCACATAAAATAAGTCCCTAAATAATAGCCTTTATCTGCTTATTATCCACATAAAATAAATCCCTAAATAATAGCCTTGTGCCGTCCCCCCTAGCTCCTCTTCAAGTGCCGAATTTTAGCCCTAAAACCTAGGCTTCAAGCTGCCAAAATTTGGGCCTTCCTCATGCACAAGTGACGCCACTATAGCTCCCATTTACTGTGCCTCTAGTTGTTGGGCCACAAGCCCAATATGTCACTTAAACTACTAAACTTTAATTTAAGCCCCTAGAGTGTCTAAATAAAATATTTAAAACAAGGCCTCAACCCAATTTGAGCCCCATTTGTATCTCAAACTCCCAATTTAATATTTTAAGCATACACTACACAAAATGCACAAGCCCATAAATTCAGGATGTTACAATTCCCGAGTAGGTATATAATCATACCGGTTTTCCCACAATTCGATATATGCTTGAAACACCCCATACCTGGCCCACGAGCCTGGTCCGGATCTGGTATGTTCCTCAAGAAAAACCGGTTCAAATTCTTTTGCTTCTTAGGAAAAACTTGTGCAATTTTAAAAAAAATATTGTTTTGGGTTGGGCTTGAGTTGAAAGCGAATTCGATTTTATATTGAAAACCCTTTTTAATTTTAAGTGATAAAACATATAGAGTATATTCAAAAATTAAATTACTTAATCTTTAACTTAATAAAAATTTGTAAACATAATTAAACAATAAGACAGAAATAAAATAGTTCACTATGGCCTTATTACATAAAACAAAACCCAAAATAAAATTGTAGAGTACTTAAATAAAATAAAATGTCCAGATTAAAAATTTGCTTGCTGTGCATGGCCACCTTTGAGCTCCTGCCGACCCGGTCCATTACTGCTCATCACCTGAAAAATATTTCCCCAACGGGGTGAGTCAAACAGACTCAATGTGTAACCAACACTAAAATTTAATAGATTTAGGCATACCATACATATCATGTTCACATACTAATTCAAGACAATGATGCAAACCCGAACCCAAACCTAGATGCCATCCGCTACACATCCCCGTACCAACCTGCACACCGTGGGAACTACTAGGTCAACCCTCCGTCCGCTACACTCCATCGAAGGCAGTCGCTGCAGTCGACGTGCTCATCGCCCATATAAAATTCGTGGCATAGCCACCAGATTCAGATAATTGTGTCATGAGACACCACATTCAGATAATGTAACCGAAGTTACCACATTCAGATAATGTAATCGAAGTTACCACATTCAGATAATGTGACCGAAGTCACCACATTCAGATAGTGAGACCGAAGTCACCACATTCACTTCCCCTTTCTCATATAACCCGAATGCCCCATTTTATTCATGTCATGCATATCATACTTAAATTCACATTCATGTCACTTTTCACATGTTAAAATATAACATATTTCGTAATCCTAGTAGGAGTAGGAAACGTACCTGAGTACTTTGTACCGTAACACAGTACCTTAGCCATATTCACATTCTTATAAACATGCACATATTAAATATTGCCATAAAACATATTAAGAATTAGTGTGGATTACACACCTGATTCGCTTAGGGTTTCCAATCCAAATCCCGAAAAGCTTGATCTAATACCTTAGATCTTAGATCTCTACATTTAATCAATCATTTAATACTTAGTAAAGAACTATTCGGCCATAAATCCAAATCCTAGTAGGATTAGTACACTAAAACTTACCTTGGTGTCGAATTGACTATAGTCAAATCCCGAAAACTTTGTTGTACACCTTCTTGCATTCGGCCAAACATTAAGTCACATCATAGGTTAGTTTCGGCTTTTAAACAAAGTAAGAAATAGATCTAGATATCCAAAATAGGCCTTGGCCGAATGTTACAGACACCTACCTTGTAGATTTTAAATCCCGAAACTCACCGAATAACTAGGGAACACGCGGCTTATGGTGTACCTTCGGGAAAAGAACTTCTCCTTCCTTGTAGTCGACACTTAGTAAATCCCAAAAGATCTCTTCAAGGTTTCGGCAACAAGATATTAATGGGGTTAGTCCTAGATTTCGGCAAATCTTAAAAGAAAAAGGATGAAACCGAATGAGATCTTACCCTTACTTTAGATATCGACAGTTCCTTTGCTTGAAGTCTCAAACTATTCGGCTATGGCCTTGATCTTAGCAAGCTTTCGGCTTTTGGAGGGATTAGAAAGAAAAGAGAAGGAAGAATAAAGATGGAGGATTCGGCTAGAACACAAGGTATGTCGGCTTGGCAAAAATAAAAGAGAAAGAAGAAAATTTGCTAGGGAATTTTCGGCAGAGGTTTTCTTAAAGAGAAAAGTATGAATGAATAATAGCCTTACTCTCCCTTTTATAGCCAAAATTACTAGGCTAGAGTCCCTTACTTGGCCACCACTCTTCTATTTTGATAGCTTTATCCCTTGAATTATCACTTTATAAAAAGAATTTAATCCAACTATTAACTCTTGAAAATAATGATAAATAAATCCCTTATTTATCCCCTATTTAGTCGAAATTTAAAGAGAATAAAACTCCTCTTTTAAGAGCCTTAATGCCGTCCACCTCTCTGCTTCTGGAAGCAAAAATAAAACTTTTTTTATTTGCTTCCCAAGTGACTCGAACTCAGGCCCAACATCCTTGCATGTGGCGCCATTTCCAAAGGCCCTAAGTGGCATCTCCAGACCACTTTTCCAAGCCCGTTTGTGTGTCAAATTCCTCCTACTAATTTTCTTAAGGCCACCTTGCCTTAATTTCCTCTTTTTAAACCTTAAAACTTGACATTTCTCTACATTTCCAAGTTTCCAAAAATTTTCGTTTGCCTCCTTTAAACTTAACATTTCCTTACATTTCCAAGTTTCCAGAAATGTTCACTTTCCTCTTTTGAATCATTTCCAAATCATTTCCTTACCTTTTTTAGTTTCCAAAAAGGTTCACTTTCCTCTTTTAAACTTAACATTTCCATACATTTCCAGGTTTCCAAAAATGTTCAAAACATAGTCATAACACATAAGACATGTCATTTCTTACAATTAAACCGAAAATGCATAGGCCCTTTTCAGGATGTTACAATGCTGACCAAAATCTCGGCCAATCTGTATGTAACTGTTGTAAGTCGACTTTGTGCTCATCATCGAGCACCTCAAGTGCCACAGGAATCGGTTGTCGGAATCCAAATTGTCGCAGAACCCTATCTGACTGGTGCATCTCCACAGTGGCATAGTTGACCAATGGGACCTTCACATGCCAAATGTTCGAATTTTGAAAGAATTCATCCGGAATTACTGCCCGAATTACCAGATCCTCATATGATGTCCATTGAAACTATATGAACATGATAAAAATATTAGTTATATACATAATACTTAATACTAAATACGAAACGACTATTTTATTACGTATATAAATTTTATTTAATACTTACTTGTGCTTCCGACTGTTGGTCTAATAGAAGCCGTATATCTTCAAGCGAGGTAGGTACTCCAACATAACTCGCCGAATGGTTCCACCTAATTAAATAAATTCTTAACATGCAATTATATTTTAAATCTACGTAATAATTGTAAAATCTAATATGAAATTTACCTCATTATGGGTGGGAATGTATATGGGTGGTCCACTCGATGACGTAAAAATGGAAAGCGAAACCGTGCCTATGATTGCAGTAGTGATAGGTAACCTTCGATTTTGGCTTTATTCGGTCGCGTCGCCCCGCACATCTCCTGATACAATTTTGTTAGCACGACAGACCCCTAACTCCATTCAGTGGCTGCTCTAAAATCAACGAGTTTCAGCAGCCATCTCAGATGTACGAGGTTTCGTGACAAGTTCGGCATCAGATAGCCTCCAATCTTCTCAAAAATGTGCCCGAGCATATCATATTCTTTCTAATTCAGTCGAATCATTATCTGGCTCCGGGAATGTGTCTCGTAACCAACACATCTCGATCCGACCTCCGTTAATATTATCTGGAATAACACCCAAAAGCTCGTAGCATACGGCTCCCCAATCACCAGAAGTTGCGGACCCGGTGACTACGTACCCATCCACCGGCAATCCCAATTGCAACTGCACGTCTTCCAGAGTGATAGTACACTCTCTGCATGGAAGATGGAAAGTGTGCGTCTCGGGTCTCTACATCTCTATCAACGCACTGATTAGTTTCAGGTCCAACTTGCACCCCCTGGCCTGTCGTGGCCACGTACCAAAAACCCGCTTCCCGTAGGTAATTCTCTATCAATGGCGATGGCGGATCAGGCATATTACGAATATAGCATTGCAACACCATATCTACAGACTGTTATAAAAAATTATAAAATAAAAAATAATTAAAATTGCATAAATGAAAAAAATATTAAATAGTATTGAACAATTAAAATTATAACTTACCATTGTCTTTTGATCGACGGAAATGTGTTTATTATAGATACAAATTAATTCTCCAGTCATTGCTAACACGATCGAGTATTTTTTTTATTTAAATAAAAACTAATTCAAAAAAACTTATAAACATGGCTTTTTTGTAAAAATTAAAGGACTTTTGTGAAATTTGAGAGGAATTTGAGAGAAATTTGAAAGAAAGTTGAGAGAAATTGTAGAAATTTTAAAAGGACTTTTGTGTGAAAAAAATGAAATGGGGGCTTTATAGTTTTCTTTTTTTTTTTGACCGTTGGAGGTCAAACAGTCAAAAACAAATAGCCGTTGGGGCATTTAACACGGGCAAAATGCGTCCCTGAGGGAGTGTTTTTGCCACATCAGCACAAAGCGCGCGCTTTGTACTGATGTGGCAAAAACGCTCCCTCAGGGACGAGTTTTCCTGCCACATACCCTGACATCGTGCTGATGTGGACGCACTTTTGGGGAAAATGGCCCATTCCGGTAAATAATAAAATACTATGTCAATTTTCGTAATTTTTGAAAAAAAAAGGGTATTTATTGATATATTGGCCTTTATAAAAACTAATATGTTATATAATATAAATAGGGATAATTCTAAAACTATATATAGATTATGGTTTAATGTGTAATTGTATATATGAACTTTGATTTGATTTAATTTTTGTACATTATTAATACAATTTTGATATAACATCATTTTATGTTTATATATTGTATACACAAAATAATTATATTTATCCAATATGATTATAAATTGATATATTTATTTCTTTAAATGTGTATGCGATTACATCAAAATTAAAATTTCAAATATACATTTGGACTACAATGAGAGTTTCATATGTATAATTGCATCAAATTAATGTTCATGTATAATTTTAAGATTTATTCGATATATTTAAATAATAATTATGTAAATTTATTTTTATAATTTAATATATCGTAACTATATTTTTAATTATTATTTAAATATAAAATTATTATTATTTATTTTGAAATATTTTAAATTTGATTATAAAATATTTTAATAATTTTTAATTATTCAACAATTACACTTTTAATTTATGTTTTACAGTTTAGTGTATATATATATATATATATATATATCGGTATTTTATTATATTCGATGTACAACGTAAATCAATGTTTTTAGTTATTATTTTTTATTTTAATTTTTTTCTGTTTAAATCTAAATATATGTCTCATATTAATTTTAATATGTTACAATTTTTAATCTTGTTGTTATAATAATTAATTTCATTGTCATCGTTATTTAATCTCATTAAATTAAACTTACATTCCATCCAAACAAATTCTTAATCTCTATAAATAGTAAACCAATATAGATGATACCTTGTTTGAAAAAAAAATATTATATGATATTTTTATATTTTTATATAAAATTTATAAAAAATAAGTTAAAATTTCTATAAAAAAAATGTTGAAACTTGAATATAAAATTTAAATTCTCAAATTCATCATTTCACCTGAAATAATTAAAACCCCATTATGTCTTATATAAGTAACCCAATTATTAAAATATTCAGAATGGTGACCCAACTAATAAGATTTATTTATTTTTTGTCTATTTTGGTTATTTGATGGAATGATAAGGAGGCAGTCTAAAAATTAGTATAATAATAAATTTATCACATATTGTAACTTTAGTCATAAACTTTTAGAATAATGAACCTTAACATTACAAATTATCTCTAATTTCTATATTTTATTTAAAAGAATAGATAGGTTAATGTAATAAAAAAAAATTCGCAACTGTTGCAGTTCTCAAGTTCCATTCAGGTGAGAGCAAGAAGAAAGTTTGATTTGGAAATTCTGTGTTTCTGGAATCTCATATGTCCTTTGCTCTCTGTCGTATTCAATTTCCCCCATGAAATTCAAGCTTATTGTTGAAAGTTGGCATTCAACTTTATGTTCTTAAAATTTGTTGATCCGCGTCGCACTACTTTTTGCGTTTCGAGGCCGTATTTATTGAATAAAGATGAGATGTTCATGAAATGGGTTGCGCTTATTTTCGTGAATTTTTTGGTCAAATTTATTTCTGAACAAATATAAAGGACTCACTTCATATGGTTCAAATTGGCTTTCTTTCTTTTTCATTTCTCTGGGTTTTTATTTCAATTTTGGAGCTTTGAACTTATGAGAGGGAAATTTTTTGTAGAATATTTATTATTTTATGATGTAATTATATATGTAGATTTATTCTGTTTTTAGAATATTTATGTATTTTATATTTTTTATAAAAATTAGGATTAATTTAAGATAATTTATGATGTTGAGAGTTGATTTTAAAATTTATTGAAGTTTTGACACAATTCGTAAAAATTAAGAAATTTATTATTATATTAATTTTTAGACTATCAGGTCACTCTCTCAAACGCACTTAAAGGAAATGAACCAATTTGAAAGTTTTAAAAGTTTTGAGTCATTAAAAAAAAAAAAAAGACACCTGCCGTAGTTCAGTCAATTGTTTTTTTACGTAAAATGCCACTTTTATAATACAAGAAAATGACGCGCATATTACTTCAAACAACGTGAGCGAATTCAGATGATTGTTCCATAAATTCCTCTCCAATGTCGCAACGCAACTGAATAACCGAACAAAGATCTAATCCGATGCCGACAACAGTACCCTTGCCCTAAAACAAGTGGCAAGATGGGAGCATTTCCTCTTACATAAATAGCCACTATCAGCCACGTTGTCCATTGCAAAGCCACGTTTCACCACCACTGCTTTTTTCTTCCTTCCTTTTCCTATAAAAACCTTGAAGATTTTGAGAAATAGAACCACACTTTAATATAGGATCTTCAAGGTTCTTAATCTTGTTTTTGTTACCGTTTTTAGATATTTTCTTTTTCAAGAAAAAGAAAACCAATACGCTTGTAGAGGCAAAGATGATGGAGAAGAAGAAAGTGGTGGGAATGCTGGTAATGGTATTGCTGTCAATGGTAGGGGTTTGCTGGGCCTGGGGATGGCAAGAGATGACAAAGGGAACTGTGAAGCACTCCTTGTCTGATTCGGGGCTTGACAACTTCCTCGTGTAATGATCAAACAATTACTTATATCATACTGCATGCCTTGTTCTTTTTTAAAATAAAGATTCACATATAATTGGAAATGCCATTTTAAAAATTGGAAAAATTTCGTGGGCGTCGTTGGTTAGGTTGAGACTTGAGACTCTCTTTCCTTTTTTTTTTTTTTTTCTTTTAACTGTTTTCATGGATAAGCTAGTAGTTCAATGATCTACTTGATAGTAATTAGGGTCCATAATTTCCTCTTTTTTCTTAATTTACCTACTTTCCGGGTTATATACAAGAAATGTATCTCTCTCCAATGTATCTGGTTGTGAAATTCTTAAACAATGAAGGAGAGTACATGATTCAGTTGACTATATTATGAATAAATTAGATACAAAAAATGTTCCATTATTAGGATTGATTAGGCCGGTTAGATGGATCCGTTTGGCTTATAAATTGTGTTGACAACATATGTGGTTAACTTCTTGTGTGTCTTACAATGGTAATGACTCTGCCAGGGTCATGGGACAGAAATTTGAGAATGCAAGAGAGGCGGCTAAAGATATGATGGATAAAGGTGGAGATGGTGCCTCAATGTCTGCCTCTGGTAATTCATCTTATGCCTTTCCTATTAAAGTTATTATTATGTCTTTTCGGAAGCATCAAACTATGATGCCAAAATATCTAGAGAGGAAGTAAACGCAGCTAACCAGATGCTTAATATGGCTATGGATGTAGATTCGAATCAGGCTGGTAATGGTCGAGAGACAATGGCATATGGGGAAGACAAAGGAAACGATGCCTACGACGAAGCTCGGCATGAAGCTCATCATGCAGAAGAAAAAGTTGCAGATGCGATGGAGCATGGAAGAGGTGAAGCTCATCATACGAAAGATGAAATTGCAGATCCAATGCAGCATGGAAGAGATGAAGCCCATCATGCAAAAGATGAAATTGCAGATGCGAAGGAGCATGGAACAGATAAAGCAGCAGATACAATCGATGATGCCAAAGAACCATTGGCTGAAACCAATCAAAATGCTAGAGATAAAGCGATCGATGCCTATAAAAAAGGCAGTCAAGAAACTAAGGAAGCAGTAAATCATGGATCATCTGCTGATAGGATCTTCAGTGAAGATGCTATGGCTAAGTTTGAGGCCTGGAAAGAGAAGGCTTACCATGTTATAAGTGATTATGTAGCTTGGACCATGATTAAGGTCGTACTATCGCACGGAAAAGATGAAGCGAAGGCTTGCGATCTTGTAAGTGATGATGTAGCTAGGATTATTGATAAGGCTGCAGCCCATGCCTATAATGAAATAGGAGCATATACATATGCATCTGGTGATAAGATCATGAGTGAAGATCTTATGGCTAAGTTTGGTGATAAGATCATGGGTGAAGATGTTATGGCTAAGTTTGAGGCTTTGACAGAGAAGGCTTCCCATATTATAGCTGATGGTGTAGCTAGGATCCTTAAAAGGTAAGGCTGCAGAATCAATCTCGCATGGAAGAAATGAAGTTTCCCATGTCTATAATGAAGTAGAAGAAACATATGTATCTGGTGATAAGATCACGAGTGAAGATGTTATAGCTAAGTTTGAGGCTTTGACAGAGACGGTGTGCCATGTTATAGCTAATGATGTAGCTAGGATTATTAAAGATAAGGCTGCAGAATTAATCTCGCATGGAGATGAAGTTTCGCATGCCACATATGCATCTGGTGATAAGATCATGGGCGAAGAACTTAAACCTAACTTTAAGGCCTGGGAAAAGAAGGCTGCCAATGCTATAGGTGATGATGTAGCTATTAAACATAAGGCTGCAGAATCAACTTCGCACGGAAGAAATGAAGTTTCCGATGCCTATAATGAAGCAATCAATAAGGTAGGAGGAACATATGTATCTGCAGATAAGATCATGAGCAAGGATGTTATGGCTAAGTTTGAGGCTGCCATGGAGCAGGCTTCCCATGCTTTAGGTGGTGCTGTAGGGGTGATGGAAGGTGAGGAAGCAGAATCAAAATCACATGGAAGAGAAGAAGATTCAAATGCTTATGATGAAGCTAAGAATGAGTTGGGAGAAACGTATGCAGCGGCTGATAAGATCTTGAGTATGGATGCTATGGCTAAGTATGAGGCTGCGAAAGAGAAGGCTTCCCAGGCTATGGGTGATGTTGGAGCTAAGATGAGAGCGAATATTGCTGAGGTCTGAGTTAAACTAGTTTTTGTTATCTTCACTTATTTACTAGCTTATGAGTTAAGCTATTTGATGTTTTTGTAAATTGTTGAGTTATTTGCTTTTAGTTTGAGACTTCTGAATGTTTGCATAGTGGTTTACTTCATATAGCGATTTCTGTTGCAACATCAAATAGTAATATTTAGCAATATTTCTGTATATTCTTTTTGTAATAAACTTAGTTGATTTTTTTTTATTTTTTTAACTAATTTTTTAATAGTAGTAATTTATCTTTAATAAAGAAAATTAAATATAATATTTATGAGAATTAAGTAATTTCAATTTTAGAGATTTTATTTGATGTATAAGTTTATGCATTTACACTATTATTTTATTATTAATTAAAAAAAGAGTGGAAGATTTATCTAATTTTATTATTAAATAAAATGGAAAATAGTGAAAGACATATCCAGAACTTAAAACTTGATGATCTTACATCTGAAAGTATTAATATTTTATTCATAATAGTTTCTTTTGAATGTTTTATTACAACTGTTCAGCCCTTTTCGCTAATATATTATTTAATTTATAACACATAAAAATTAAATTATTAAAAAATATTATTAATTAAATTATTAAAATTAAAAAATATTTTAATAAATAAAAGATATCATTAAATATTAAATTAAAAATAATATAAATAACGAGCTCAAAATGAGTTTGGGTTAATTATTTACAAATATTATTAAATTTAGACAAGTATAAAAGACTCAACTACAAAAACCTTTAAATATAATAAAATTAATTTTAAATTCTTTTAATTAGATTTGCACAAACTACTTTTGATCATATTTAAATTTACTTTCAAGTGTTACAAACTTAATAATAAAGATTCTAAATGATTTTAAATTTGGGATAAATCTTAAAATTATACATAAATTATGGTTTAATATACAATTTTATACATGAACTTTGATTTTGTGTAATTTTATATATGAAATTTTGATTTGATTCAATTCTTGTAAATTATTAACACAATTATCGATATAATATCATTTTATATTTATATATTGTATACATAAATAATTATATTTATTCAATATAAAAATAAATTGATGTATTTATTTCTTTAAATGTGCATGATTAAATCAAAATTAAAGTTTTACATATACATTTGAACTACAATTAATTTTTTACGTGTACAATTGTATCAAATTAAAGTTCATATATACCACATCAAATTAAAGTTCATATATAATTTTGAGATTTATCCCTTTAAATTTCCTATAAAAAGTTTTTAGAACCCTCAATCTTTTAAAATGATTTTAGGCTTGTTTGTAACTTTTCCCATATTTTTTGTCTAACGTGCGGACATTTGGAATGAAAATATTGCAGTCAATAAATAAAAGATTAAACAATTGTGTTCGCAAGTATACAAGTTAAATTGTAATTTAGTAAAGAATGGTACAACAAACCATTTCAGTAAACATTCCGAGGATCGTATCTAAAGGAGGAGGTTGAATTAAACTTAAATTAACTTTCTTGACCAAGATAAATTATGATTTTCTCAATGAACTTATCTCTCGATCATGTTTATCCTAAATTACTTCCTAAGGGTGTCACTTCCTAGGGTTTAGTCGCACATAATTTAAGCCAACTAACTCGAATTTCAACCCTAATTTATCCGTTAATTATTCACACATTTGTTTGTTAATCTCCCTAAAAAACAAGCTACTCATGGATCTAAATACAGTAATTCATAAATTCATATTTAACATTCAAAGCAATAAATTGAATAAAAGAAGGGAATAAGAAAATAAATCCATTTCGGTATCGCGGGAACGGGATTTCCTTTAATAATTGCGAGGATCACTCTGATTGCAACTGGAATCCAAAAAGAATTAATGAAAAACTATTAAACTAAAAGCTTAAATCGAAATCGAATCCAAGTTAAACAAGAATAAAAATTATTTAAAGGGCTAAATTAAAATAAAATAAAATCCTAAAACTAACTAAGTGGCTCACTTGGCCAAGCCTCCTAAAATGAGGCTAAACATGGTTATTTATAGAGTTTATGCTCTGACTTAATTAAGACTTCTTACCAGCCCAAAATTTTTATTAGAATTCATCGTGTGGACAAAAATACCTATAATTAATTTCCTAATCGTCACCCAATATTGCGACACCACAGGATCGATTTCACGACACTGCCTTCATTTTTTGAATATTTTGGCTTCGAAGTCCGGTGTTGCGACACCACTCCTCGATGTCGCGACGCTGTAGTCGTCCTTCATCTTCTTAGCCCGAAAAAAGTGTCTTACATACTAAATAGAGCCATTAAATCATCTTTAGGCCTATAGTGACCCATTAGGACATGACATAACTCAAAATTGCATAAATATGCTTATTTTGCATAATTTAAACTTAAGATGCTAAAAATAAAAAACGAAATAGAAACATATAAAAATACTAGAAAGCAACCTCGTTAAATGTCGGAAAAACCTTAATTTGTCGCAACGAATTGTGACAGATCAAACCCCCCCTCACTTAAGTCATTGCTTGTCCTCAAGCAACAAAATAAAGACACACAAAACAAGAAAATAAAACAACTACAAGTGCTTGAGCTTGCCATATACAAAGATTAATTCGGAGTTATGTACATAAAACAATGTGAATAAATAAGTAATTCTAACATGATATACAATTGACTCTTGATCTTTAATATCAAACACATTAGTTCCTAAAATTACAATGTAAGCAAATTCAAGAATGTTGAGTACATTACTCCATCAAAACAGGTACACAAAATTTACATTTATGCTCGAAGAATACAAGTAATTAGAAATGTCAAAATTCAATTAATTTTCATCCACGAATAGTATCACCTAGGTCACATAGGTTTTTTTCGGCTTGTAATGTTCTGCGACTTAGGTTGGTTAGGAATTAAAAACAGGCACAATAAAACAGTTTAAGCATGAAAATAGTTTGGCACATTATATTGACCCAGATTCTTCCCCGATTAGACCCTTTAGCTCACATCTTATATCCCCTTCTATCACCTAACTTTTTTCTCCGATTCCTAAAGTATAATACAATGTAAGTGAATACAATCGTTTTAGCAAAATATTTGTGTAAAAATGAGATATTTTTCTTTTCTTTCTTTCTTATTCTTTTCTTTTCTTCTCACTTTGCTTTTCTATTCTCTCGAGAACTTCTTGCTTAGCTATGTTAGCCTTTTTCAAACATTTTCTTTTAATAAATTTTTTTTAAAATTTTCTACTTATGCACAAGTTTGAAAGACTCTTACACTCACCATACTATACTATCTGTAACAACCCGTTTTCAGTGGTGTCTGTAACAGCCCGATTATGACCCTAATCGGAACAGTAGTTTTGGGACCACGAATCCGAGGTAGAAAAATATTTAAATATTATATTTGGTGTCTATGATTTATGAGTGTGCATGTGCAAAAGTTTTCGTGAATTAATTGGACCATTTGTGTGTTTAATTTAAAGAAAAGGGCTAAATCACGTAAGTGGTAAAAGTAGCCATTTATTAAATTTAGTGGCTAAATTAATTTGTCTTCTTATGTATGAGGATTTAAGTTGTAAATTGACCACTTTTTGCATGCTAGTGGACGGCATTATACTTTTATAATGCATTTGCATGTTTATTTTATTATAATGATATAATATACTAACTATTATATTATAAACTTATTATAGTAAAGAAAACATAAAGAAGTTGCATGCCCATCCTTTTTACCATGAGATAGTGGACGACAAACATGTGATATTATAAAGCTTTTATAAGTTATTTTACATGTTAGCGATAATATATATAATTTAAGTATTATATTATAAAGTTATAAGATAATAAAACAAAAAGGGAAAAAGGGGATTGCATGTTCATCTTTTTCCTTCACTTGACCGAAACTAAGAAGAAAATAAGAGAGAAAGAGCTTCATAGAGTTTTGGCACTTCTAGGGTTCAATTAAGGTATGTTTTAGCTTTAAATTTTGATAAATTTCATAAATTTATGATTGTTGTGTACTCTATTATCAAACCCATGTATCAATTTTGTACATTGATCATGCATGTGAGAAATGTCATTGAAGATAGGTTGAGCTATGTGATGATTTTTAAGCATTAAATGAAATATTTATGTTAGGTGGACATATGTTATTCTTGAGTTTTGGTGAATGTAATTAATTAAAGATTTATTTGTGAAAATACTTTTATGGAACGGTTAAATTGAGAAAATATCGAGATATATGGACTTATATAGTCCTTGTAAAGATTCGGTCAAAAAGGGGAATAGTCAAATTTTGAGTAAATTGTGAGTTGTGTATTAGGGACTAAATAGTAAACATTTTAAATGTTGGGGGTAAAATGGTAATTTTCACAATTAAGTATTTATGGATTAAATTGAATGGAAATGTATTTAAATGAGTGTAATTTGAACTTAATTAGATCAAGAACAAAAGGAAACGGGATTGGATCGGGAAGCTTAATTTGACAACTATCGAGGTAAGTTTTAAGCAATTGGGTTAAATTGAATTTTGTACCATGTTATATGCCCAAGTTAGATGGTGGTAAGTGTATTGATATCACATTGCCGAATGTATCTATAAAATTAGTATAAGTAGCCGATTATGTGGTTGTTGGAGGTTTAGATTTATTTGTATGAAATGTGAGTTTGTATGATAATGATACTAATAGATGTGAGAAATACTAAATTGGGATATGAATAAATTCAAGGAGTTGTTAGTTGCTTAATAATGTCAAGGCCGAATGTGATATTGGGCAATATATATATATATATATATATATATATTAGTCAAATTATGTGGTTGATTTATGTATGAATTTAATATACTTGAGATGGATGAATATTTATGGTTTGAAAAGTAGTTAAATGTGGACTTTGAAGTAGGTGGATGAATATTTATGGTTTGAAAAGTAGCTAAATGTGGACTTTGAAGTAGGTGAAGGTTGTAATTGAAATAGTAATTATATATATATATATATATATGGTCATACATTAGATGGTTGAGATGTGTATAAAGATAGGTAAATTTTACCAATGTGACAGAGTTAAGATTTAATAAATGCATGGGCTGAATGTATGTTTGACTAATATGAAATCGATGATGGAGGTGATTGAATATGCAATTATGGGTTTAATTGAGTGTGACCGAATATAAGGGTAAATTATAGGAAAAAGAATTTGGTTTGAATTATACATACTTGGGTTCGGTCCTAATTATAATGTGTGGATATATACATATGAAGTATAAGAGGAGAAAATTTTATAATTAGCACTATGCGTGCGGATAAAATTAGTAACGGCTCTATGTGAGCAATACGTTACGAGAAATATTGTGTAACTGCTCTATGTGAGCGATACGTTACGAGAAATATTGTGTAACGGCTTTATGTGAGCGATACGTTACGAGAGTATTGAGTAACGGCTCTATGTGAGCGATACGTTACGATGGATATTGAGTAATGGCTCTATGTGAGCGATACGTTACGGAAAATATCAAGTAACGGCTCTATGTGAGCGATATGTTACAAAATTTTATCAATAATTGTGTAAGTATAAGACTCATTAAATGATTTATATGAGTAATGTTATTATGCATACGGAAATGTAAGAAATGCATTAGTACAGGGTATGTATGAACGATTTAGTTTGAAAGGGTAAGTAAATTAGAGGTATGTAATATACCTATTAATTTGAGATTTTTAGTAGCTTGAAATGCAAATAGAAAATTTGGTAAGTATATGATATAAATATTAGTCATTTATCATGTGGTGTTGATATATGGAAATTGTTAGAAGTATATGATGTGATTATAAATTCAATTTTTATTATGGTTTGGGATGATTTGTATGGATGCTACCAAGAGTTTAGGTTTCGAAATTTTGAATGAAATTTTTTCTATATTATTCAATGAATTTAAATTGCTTAAACTTACTAAGCTATAATAGCTTACTTGGTGTGTTTTATGTATTGTTCATTAGATTTTGAAGTTGAAGCTCAAGCTCGAGGATCGTCGTTGAAGTCATTCACATTATCATCTCTTTTGGTACCTTTTTGTTTTTGAAAGCAAGATCCACGACATGTATAAGCTAATTTACTTCTTGGAGTTTTGTATAAAAACAAACTTATAATGTATGGAAGCCATGCGAAAATGGCTATACTTATATGCATAAATATGGCTTGATCATGCTTGAGTTGGTGATATTATATGCAGGGGAATAGTTGGACAGCAGCAGTGATGTGATTTTGAAAAATCACCAAAAATAGTATAAATGAAATTAGGTTGTGCATGAGATATAGAATTAAAGCTTATTGAGCCTATTTTTATATTAAAAACGGTGTAGGAAAAAGAGTAGTATATTATGAGATAATTGAGTTTTAGTGAAGGGAGGTCAGAACTGTCGAACTGTGTAATAAGGGAGACTTCAACTAATAAACTGTACTAATTGGCCACACTAAAAATTCTGGAAAAAGTACAGTAAGAAGATGTATGAGTCTAGTTTCAAGGAAAATTTACGGATCTAGATTTTGAGTTTCGTAACTCAAGTTATAATTGATTTAGTGAACATGACGCAGATGGACAGTTTTGATTATTATGTCCCAAACTAGTAAGTTAAGCCTAGTAATGCCTCGTGCTCGACTCCGGCAATGGTCTCGGATAAGGGGTGTTACATTTTATTGGTATCAGTGCTACGGTTTAGTCGATTCTCGGACTAATGTAGTGCGTGTGTGAGTCTAGCTATACATGCCATGATTTATAATATGATAGTGTGATGACTTCTGACAGTGAAATGTGTTTTCTTCTTTCACATAGTAATTGGATTCTGATCCCGAGCGGGCTATAGCTGACGATGTCGAGAGTGTGGCACCCGTTCCCGCTCAAGGGATTGCGCCGGAGGAATCTGGACCAGCTACGAATAATCCTGATGAGGGGGCTAAGACAAGCCTTTTATAGCATGATGAATGATTGGTTCAGTCAGTATATACGAACCAATCCGGCTGTTCAACAACCCCTAAATCTGAATACTCCCCCTGTTGTACCGGTGGTACCCTCGATTGTAAATCCTGAGAGAGCTAGTAAACCCCCGGTTGATCACTTTAGAAAAAAAAACGGGGCTCAAGAATTTAGAGTCGAAGATGATGATGATGTAGAGCGAGCTGAATTTTGGCTCGATAATACTATTTGTGTTTTTGATGAGCTGTCTTGCACACCCAATGAGTGCCTAAAGTGTGCCATATCATTATTGCGGGATTCTGCCTATTATTGGTGGAATACTCTTGTATCAATTGTTCCGAAGGAGAGAGTTACTTGGGACTTCTTTTAGACGGAATTCCGTAAGAAATATATAAGTCAGCGATTCATAGATTCTAAACGTAAAAAGTTTCTCAAACTTAAGCAGGGTCGTATGACTGTATCCGAATACGAGCACAAGTTTGTGAGACTTAGTTGCTACGCTCGTGAATGTGTTTCCTCTGAGGCTGCTATGTGCCGGAGATTTGAAGAAGGCTTAAATGAAGATATAAAACTTCTGGTTGGCATCCTTGAAATAAACGAGTTCATAGTACTAGTTGAACGAGCTTGTAAAGCTGAAGAGCTAGGAAAAGAAATTCAAGAATGATGGTAACCGGTCCAAACCTAACACAGGAGTCTCTATACGAGAATGACCACCACTGAGTTTTCAGGCTACATAAGTTGCTACCCAATCGAGTAGGCCTGAGTGTCAACAGTACGGTAGACGTCATATTGGCGAGTGTTGGGGTAAATTTATTAATCACACTTGTTATAAGTGTGGTTCACAGGATCATTTCGTTCGGGATGGCCCGGAGACAACTGAAAAAGGCGTTGTTCAGAGCGCGAGACTGAGCAACACTACTGCTAGAGGTAGACCATCTCGTAATATGGGAGGTAGGAGTGGCGCTCAGAGGGGAACGTCAGATGTGGCTATTTGATTAGAGGCCCGTGCACCGACTAGAGCTTATGCCATCGGTGCCAGAGAGGAGGCTTCATCTCCAGATGTCATTACCGGTATTTTCACACTCTTTGATATTAGTGTAACTGCTTTGATTGGTCCTAGCTCAACTTATTCGTATGTGTGTGAAACATTAGCAACCAGTAAGACTCTGCCTGTTGAGTCTACTAAATTTGTAATTCGGGTTTCAAATCCCCTGGGTCGATGTGTATTAGTTGATAAAGTATGCAAGAACTGCCCATTAATGATTCGAGACATGTGTTTTATGGCTGATCTGATGCTACTACCTTTTGATGAGTTTGATATTATTCTCGGTATGGATTGGTTGACAGTTCACGATGCAGTAGTTAATTGCAGACGAAAGATCATTGATTTAAGATGCCAGAATATTGAGAGAATCCGAATTGAGTCTGCAGATTTGAGTGGACCATCTGTTGTGATATCTTTGATAATGGCTCGACAGTATCTGAGGAAGGGTTGTGAAGCCTATCTAGCGTATATGATTGACAACAAGGTAACTGAAAAGAAGATTGAATCGGTACAGGTTGTTAATGAATATTTTGATGTGTTTCCAGAAGAATTACCGGGATTGCCACCCGTTCGTGAGGTAGAGTTTGTTATTGAGCTAGTGCCAGGGACAACTCCGATTTCAATAGCTCCGTATAGAATGGCACCAACTGAATTAAAAAAAAGTTGAAGGCTCAGTTGCAAGAATTGGCAGATAGAGGTTTCGCACGATCGAGTTTCTCTCCCTGGGGTGCACCAGCCCTATTTGTGAAAAAGAAGGATGGAACTTTGAGAATGTGCATCGATTATCGGCAACTCAATAAAGTGACCGTAAAGAATAAATATCCGTTGCCACGTATCGATGATTTATTTGATCAGTTTAAGAGAGCTTCGGTATTTTCGAAAATCGATCTGAGGTCAGGTTACTATCAGCTGCGAGTTAGAGACTCGGATGTACCAAAGACTGCTTTTCGGACGAGATACGGCCATTATGAGTTTTTAGTGATGTCATTCAGACTCACTAATGCCCCTGCAGTTTTAATGGATCTGATGAGTCGGGTATTCAGACCGTATCTAGATCGGTTTGTGGTTGTATTCATAGACGACATCCTGATATATTCACACGATGAAACTGAACATGTTGAACATTTGAGACTTGTGTTATAGATTTTGCGTGATAAGTAGTTGTACGTGAAATTCAGCAAATGTAAGTTTTGGTTGAATGAAGTTAGCTTTGTAGGGCATGTTGTTTCAGCATCGGGCATTCGGGTTAACCCAAGTAAAGTTTCGGCCATACATGATTGGAAACCTTCGCGGAATATTTCTGAGATTCGTAGCTTTTTGGGGCTAGTTGGATATTATAGACGCTTCGTGAAAGGGTTTTCTATGATAGCATCTCCGATGACAAAACTACTTCAGAAAGATGTAAAATTTGAGTGGTCGGAAAAGTGTTAGAAGAGTTTTGATCAACTAAAAACCTTGTTAACGGAGGCTCCGATACTCATTCAGCCAGAATCGGGTAAAGAGTTCGTTATTTTTAGCGATGCATCCTTAAATGGGCTGGGTTGTGTTTTGATGCAGGAAGGTAAAGTTGTAGCCTACGTTTCGAGACAGTTGAAACCGCAGGAGAGGAATTATCCGACACACGACCTTGAGTTGGCCGCTATAGATTTTGTTTAAAAATATGGCGTCACTATCTGTTCGGTGAGAAATGCTACTTCTATTCGGATCACAAAAGTCTAAAGTATTTAATGACTCAAAAGGATCTGAATTTGAGACAGCGACGATGGTTAGAACTGTTGAAAGACTATGAGCTTGTGATTGATTATCACCTGGAAAAGGTTAATGTGGTTGCCGATGCACTTAGCCGGAAGTCACTATTTGCTCTACGCGCAATGAATGCAAATATAACTATGACCGGTGATGGTGTGATCATTGCAAAATTGAAAGCGAGACCATTGTTTGTACAACAGATTCGTGAAGCTCAAAAGGTTGATGATGATTTAAAAGCAAAAAGGAGTTATTGTGGCTCGTGTGCGGATTCAGATTTTCAAATAGATGCCGAGGGATGTCTACGGTTTAAGAATCGGATATGTGTGCCTAAGAACCGATTCACATCTTAGCTCGGGAAGTGAAAGAGTTGCGAAATAAGAAAATTTCGTTGGTTAAAGTTATGTGGCATAAGCACGGGGTTGAGGAAGCGACCTGGGAAACCGAGGAATCTATGAAAGAATGCTATCTACATTTATTTATCGATAAGATTTTCGGGGATGAAAATCCCTTAAGGGGGAAGAGTTGTAACAGCCCGATTATGACCCTAATCGGAACAGTGGTTTCGAGACCACAAATCTGAGTTAGAAAAATATTTAAATATTATATTTGGTGTCTATGATTTATGAGTGTGCATGTGCAAAAGTTTTCGTGAATTAATTGGACCATTTGTGTGTTTAATTTAAAGAAAAGGGCTAAATCGTGTAAGTGGTAAAAGTAGCCATTTATTAAATTTAGTGGCTAAATTAATTTGTCTTCTTATGTATGAGGATTTAAGTTGTAAATTGACCACTTTTTGCATGCTAGTGGACGGCATTATACTTTTATAATGCATTTGCATGTTTATTTTATTATAATGATATAATATACTAACTATTATATTATAAACTTATTATAATAAAGAAAACATAAAGAAGTTGCATGCCCATCCTTTTTACCATGAGATAGTGGATGACAAACATGTGATATTATAAAGCTTTTATAAGTTATTTTACATGTTAGTGATAATATATATAATTTAAGTATTATATTATAAAGTTATAAGATAATAAAACAAAAAGGGAAAAAGGGGATTGCATGTTCATCTTTTTTCTTCACTTGACCGAAACTAAGAAGAAAATAAGAGAGAAAGAGCTTCATAGAGTTTCGGCACTTCTAGGGTTCAAATAAGGTATGTTTTAGCTTTAAATTTTGATAAATTTCATAAATTTATGATTGTTGTGTACTCTATTATCAAACCCATGTATCAATTTTGTACATTGATCATGCATGTGAGAAATGCCATTGAAGATAGGTTGAGCTATGTGATGATTTTTAAGCATTAAATGAAAGATTTATGTTAGGTGGACATATGTTATTCTTGAGTTTTGGTGAATGTAATTAATTAAAGATTTATTTGTGAAAATACTTTTATGGAACGGTTAAATTGAGAAAATATCGAGATATATGAACTTATATAGTCCTTGTAAAGATTCGGCCAAAAAGGGGAATAGTCAAATTTTGAGTAAATTGTGAGTTGTGTATTAGGGACTAAATAGTAAACATTTAAATGTTGGGGGTAAAATGGTAATTTGCACAATTAAGTATTTATTGATTAAATTGAATGGAAATGTATTTAAATGAGTTTGATTTGAACTTAATTAGATCAAGAACAAAAGGAAACGGGATTGGATCGGGAAGCTTAATTTGACAACTATCGAGGTAAGTTTTAAGCAATTGGGTTAAATTGAATTTTATACCATGTTATATGCCCAAGTTAGATGGTGGTAAGTGTATTGATATCACATTGCCGAATGTATCTATAAAATTAGTATAAGTAGCCGATTATGTGGTTGTTGGAGGTTTAGATTTATTTGTATGAAATGTGAGTTTGTATGATAATGATACTAATAGATGTGAGAAATACTAAATTGGGATATGAATAAATTCAAGGAGTTGTTAGTTGCTTAATAATGTCAAGGCCGAATGTGATATTGGGCAATATATATATATTAGTCAAATTATGTGGTTGATTTATGTATGAATTTAATATACTTGAGATGGATGAATATTTATGGTTTGAAAAGTAGATAAATGTGGACTTTGAAGTAGGTGAAGGTTGTAATTGAAATAGTAATTATATATATAGATATGGTCATACATTAGATGGTTGAGATGTGTATAAAGATAGGTAAATTTTACCAATGTGACAGAGTTAAGATTTAATAAGTGCATGGGCTAAATGTATGTTTGACTAATATGAAATCGATGATGGAGGTGATTGAATATGCAATTATGGGTTTAATTGAGTGTGACCGAATATAAGGGTAAATTATAGGAAAAAGAATTTGGTTTGAATTATACATACTTCGGTTCGGTCCTAATTATAATGTGTGGATATATATATATGAAGTATAAGAGGAGAAAATTTTATAATTAGCACTATGTGTGCGGATAAATTAGTAACGGCTCTATGTGAGCGATACGTTATGAGAGTATTGAGTAACGGCTCTATGTGAGCGATACGTTATGATGGATATTGAGTAATGGCTCTATGTGAGCGATACGTTACGGAAAATATCAAGTAACGGCTCTATGGGAGCGATACATTACAAAATTTTATCAATAATTGTGTAAATATAAGATTCGTTAAATGATTTATATGAGTAATGTTATTATGCATACGGAAATGTAAGAAATGCATTAGTACAGGGTATGTATGAACGATTTAGTTTGAAAGGGTAAGTAAATTAAAGGTATGTAATATACCTATTAATTTGAGATTTTTAGTAGCTTGAAATGCAAATAGAAAATTTGGTAAGTATATGATATAAATATTAGTCATTTATCATGTGGTGTTGATATATGGAAATTGTTAGAAGTATATGATGTGATTATAAATTCAATTTTTATTATGGTTTGGGATGATTTGTATGGATGCTACCAAGAGTTTAGGTTTCGAAATTTTGAATGAAATTTTGTCTATATTATTTAATGAATTTAAATTGCTTAAACTTACTAAGCTATAATAGCTTACTTGGTGTGTTTTATGTATTGTTCATTAGATTTTGAAGTTGAAGCTCAAGCTCGAGGATCGTCGTCGAAGTCATTCACATTATCATCTCTTTTGGTACCTTTTTGTTTTTGAACCCAAGATCCATGGCATGTATAAGCTAATTTACTTCTTGGAGTTTTGTATAAAAACAAACTTATAATGTATGGAAGCCATGCGAAAATGGCTATACTTATATGCATAAATATGGCTTGATCATGCTTGAGTTGGTGATATTATATGCAGGGGAATAGTTGGACAGCAGCAGTGATGTGATTTTGAAAAATCACCAAAAATAGTATAAATGGAATTAGGTTGTGCATGAGATATAGAATTAAAGCTTATTGAGCCTAGTTTTATATAAAAAAACGGTGTAGGAAAAAAAGTTGTATATTATGAGATAATTGAGTTTTAGTGAAGAGAGGTCAGAACTATCGAACTGTGTAATAGGGGAGACTTCAACTAATAAACTGTACTAATTGGCCACACCAAAAATTCTGGAAAAATTGCAATAAGAAGATATATGAGTCTAGTTTCAAGGAAAATTTACAAATCTAGATTTCGAGTTTCTAACTCAAGTTATAATTGATTTAGTGAACATGAAGCAGATGGACAGTTTTGATTATTATGTCCCAAACTAGTAAGTTAAGCCTAATAATGCCTCGTGCTCGACTCCGGCAATGGTCTCGGGTAAGGGGTGTTACAGTGTCAGAAACAGTGGTTTAGGAACCACAATTCCAACCAATGAGTCAGTTAATATTATTTATTTAATATTTACAATGTTCTTAGAGTGTCGTATTAAAGTTGGTTTGGTAATTTTGACGTTTGGATAGTTAACTAAGGTAAAAGTACTAAATCCTAAAAGTTGCAAAAGTTAATTGATATTTATTTATATGTGTTAAATGGATATAAAAACATCAATTGAGGGCTTTGAAATGGGCATACTCATATGAGTTGTGGGTCCAGATGTTAGGTTATACGATGTTGTTTACATGAGCTGTGAAGAATCCGCAACAAATGTAGGATCTTAGCTATCAGTAGGACATCAAAGACTAGCACCTAAATCAGTAGGACATCAAAGACTAGCACCTAAAATGGTAATAACCCTAATGACATGTCATTTGTATCTTAGGCATTCACAAGGTTCATACGGGCCTTGATTCATATCCATATCATTTAATTACTTATGCATTACTTCATCACATGCATTCAACTATATAATTTTTCATTTTCAATAATAACCCGCAATTATAATATCATTGCAATTTGATCCATTCCACAACTAAATATTTACTATGCAAATAAATCCAATCATAAACATACATAGATATTTATTAATTCACAAAAATAGAAACTAAATCAATTTATTCACTATACGAACTTACCTAAACCGAATTTACGGCAAACACAACACCGATGAAAAGGGCAAAGCCAGAACAATTTTCTAGGGGATCGAATGAAATTTTAATTTTTTATAGTCTATATCTTTATAATTTTTAAATGATTAAATTGAATTTTTATAATTTTAGGGGGCCAAGTGCAATTTTACCTTAACTAATTTAAAATTTTAAAAAAATTAAAGGGCTTAAATAGAAATTTTTCATTTTAAAGGGGGCAGGGCCCTTGCTAGCCCCCTAGATTTGCCTCTGACCGATGACTACTCAGAAACTTTTTCTTTTCAGCGTTTGTCTACCGATTGATCCGTTTCTTGATCTATATATGATAATTTTAATTTAACTAACCATTAAAATAACTTAAATATTTAAACTTATGCATATAAACCCTTTTATTATTATTTTATAATTTTACCCTAAAATTTTATATTTTATAAAATTTAGTCCCTAAAGTCAAAACTTATATATTTTTCACAATTAGCCTAAAACCCTCTATGCCGAATTTATTATGGTCCTTCTACAGCCCCTAAACAATTGTATTTTATAAAATTTCCTTGTTAATTTCAATATTATAACAATTTGATTCCTAAGTTCAAAACTAACTAAAATTACTTACAAAATAATCCTATATAAACTAACTTCAAAAACACTTAAAATCATTAATGGGAAGTCCCTAAAATTTTAACAATTTTTCAAAATAATCCCTGGATTAGCTAGATTAAGCCACAATGATCTCAAAAACATAAAAATCAATAAAAATGGGCTAAAAACACCTACCATGCAAGAAGATTTAAAGCTTGGTTTCTTCTCCCTAAGGATTCAATGGTGTTTCGATTTTGGCTAAGTGAAAAGGAAGAAGATGAAAATTCCATCATCTTTTGTTTATGTTATATTTTTTATTAAATTATTAAATTACCCTTAATTAAACTTATAACATGACAAATATGCTAACCCATAACTACCCACCATAATAATTAAGGTATAATTAACTAATAAGGTCATTCAATCATGCTTCTTTAGCCATTAAAAACATTTTAACTAATAGCGATCGACTTTTTCAATTTTTACGATTTAGTCTTTTTTATTTAATTAACTATTCAAAAATCAAAATTACTAAATTAAACTTTAATGTGACACTTTAATGGAATTGTAAATACTAAAAAATTAATATTTACCGACTCACTAATTAAAATTGTGGTACCCAAAACCACCGTTTTTGATACCACTGAAAAATGGGTTGTTACAACATTGATAGTGTTAGAATGATCGGTTTAAAAAACAGTGTTTTTTTTTTTTTGAAATTGAGTCATTGTGATATTTATAGGAAAAAAAATTAACTAAAATTGTACATGTGCTTTGTACAAGGTAATTAAATTGATCCCTACTTTTTACCAAACGATATCCTCCACTATTTTCGAACCACGTACGTCAACGAGTATGGGATACTAGAATTTAACGATTGCGACATGTGAAGAATGAAATGTGGTGAAGGAATAAAGAAAAAGAAGATAAACAAGTTCTTATAATTTAATAAAGCAAAACATAAGGTAATATAAGAATTCATGGTTTCAGAAATTAAATTATTCAATTTTTTGTGACATCAATGACTTGAAGGTAAGAGAAGGCTTGTATTAGAATACAAAACGTTAAAACTATAGATGAACGATTGTGGGATACTAGGATTTAATGATTACGACATTTGAAGATACTAAACATGTTTCATGCTTTTATTATTGAAAATAAATTTTGATTTCTAAATTTACCAAACATGTTTTTCAATTTTTAAAAATAGAGAAACTTTTCTTTTTGAAAATAAAAAAAAAATAATATAGAAAATATTTTCAAAAACCAAAACAAAGCCTACTCCATTAGTTTTTAAAAATATTTTCTATTTTTATTTAAAAAACTTCATTTTTTTATTTTTTTAAAATTTTAAATGTATTTGATAAATAGAAATAAAAATTTGTTTTCAATAATGAAAATATAAAAAATACAGTTGGTAACTTTTTTTTCTTATAATAGAATAATATGAAATAAGATAAAAAAAATTAGAACTAGTGCAAAAAAAATTACATTTAAAAATTATTAAAAAATGAATACTTTTGTGTTTGTGTGAATTCGAAAACCAATGTCAGTTCATCAAAGTTAAAAACTATTGTTTTCAATTTTTTTTTTCAATTTTGCAAAATAGTTTTATTGAAAACAATTAGAACAACTTTTTTTTTTATTTTTAATTTTTAAAATATTTCCATTTTCAAAATTGAAAAATGTTAAAGAAAACTAGCTTGGTTCATTTTTTTTAATAATAAAAACATGAGAAAAAGATCATAAAAATTCTACATTTATATAGATTTGAATCAGGGTAATAGATTTAATACTTGAGAAACTGTTGAAAAAAATATTTTTGTGTTTATATAAGTTTTGATTAGAGCCCATTCATTTAAGTTAAAACCCTTAGTTTCATCATTTTCAAATTTGCAATCTATTTTAGTGAAAATAAAGAAAATAACTTTTTTTTATTGTTTTTTAATTTCATATATTTTTATTTTTGAAGGACCATTTTTAAAATTTTCAATCAAACACATGTTTTTTTCAATTTTTTTTTTATTTTTCAAGAAAACGAAAATGAAATTAACCTTTGTTTTCTGAAACCAAACGGAGCATTTTAACTTTTAGGTTTTATGTTTTATTAGATTTTAATTTTTTTTTTTTTTTATTTTGGTTGGGTATGCTTGATTAGGCCTTTAGGTAATAGGATTTGTTGTTTTTGGGTTACTGGATCTAAGTACAAATACATATAATTTTTATATTTTAATATACATAATTAATATTAGTATTTCTATTATGTGTATATGTGTATACGTGTGTGAAAATCACGTATTTAGAATATAAGTGTAATTTTAAAAATAACATCTAATAAAAGTATGGTTGAAATTAATAATAATATTAAAAAAAGACAAAAGTACTATCGTAATAATGGTATAGATATACAGAAAATGTGGATGAAATAATTTGTATAATAAAATTGAATGGTGAGTATTTGATACATTGGTATTGTACTTTTTTATTCAATAAGCATCCTTAAAAAATTGGTATGTTTCTCTTCTTCTTTTTTTTTTAATATTTTAATATACATCTATAAGATATTTGTTAATCCCTTAGCCTTACTTGTGGAGTTTAAAAACTCCAGTGACAATGTACTAAATAAATTTTCAAAATTAAAATGTATAAAAATATTAAAATAAAATTTTGGTTAAAGTGGTAAAAAAATAATTATATCGTAAATGTTAGCGACATATGTTCAAATATCAGCATTTGCAATTTTTTTATTGGTTTTTAAAAAAAATAATAAAATGATAAAAGTACCCACATAATAATATAACTTATTTAAAATATGTTAGACTATTTTAATAATTTTTTTTAATTCAATCACACACTTGAATAATAGTATAGATATACAAGCTATGTAAGTGAAAATATTTGTGTAATAATATTAAAATGTAAAAAAAAAAAATAACAAAACAAAAGCACAATTAGAGTGGTAAAGATAAAATTTTGTGAATGTTGGTGATATGGATTTAAATCTCACCATGTTTTTATTGGTTTTATTAAAAATATAAAAAGACTTTACCAAAAAATATATAAAAAGACAAAAGCACTATAGTAATAATATAATTTATTTTAAATATAAAATGATATTTTAGTAATTTATTAAATCGAGTTGGTGTCCAGAGCTTAAATAATAATATAATCAAATGATAAAAGTAATAAAATGTGCATATTAAAATTAAAATATTCAAATTATTTTAGAATAAAATTTTGATGGAATGATAAAGTTGAATTCATTTTACCATAAATGTTAAGGGTTTAAATCTTCCCATTTATTATTTCTAAAATAAAAGAAATAAAAAAAATTTATATTTTAATTTAAATAAAAATATTTTCATAATTTCTCTTACAAAATTAATGTCTAATTAACCCATATATTAGTGAAAATCACTTTTGACCAAGCTTTCTGGGCAGTGACGATTTATAAACAACACTATAAATTTAAAATTTATGCAGAAAAAATTGAAGTTGTGAATGAAAAGCAAGCAATCCTATTTTGGGGAGTGGCCCAAGGTGTGCATTAGACGCCAATTTGACGGTCAAGATTCAGAAAAATGAGTGGTTTTGGACATGGCCAAAATTCTTAATACGACAAATTGTTTACTGTATGTTCTGAGAAGCACACAGTCGTCCCTCACTCCCAACAATCACAAATTGGTCCCCTTCGTATTTACTAATATTTTTAATGCTATTCTTCTTTATACATCAAACAACTTACTTAAAAAAAGGTGATGAATTCCCTACATAGAAATTAATTAAGTCGTACAGTTGGTTAAGAAATTTGTGTTGTCTTATTCTAGTAATAATGTAGATTTAATAAACTTTAAATTTTAGAATTTAATCCTTTTATTTAATTGATTTAAGATCCAACTGATAACACTAATAATAGATTTACATTAAATTATAGTTTATATTTGATGCATTGATAATGTATATATTCATAAGTGAACTATATTATCAATAAGCTAATGAATACTTTAAAAATATAAAAAATAAATATAATTATCATATTTTCAACACATGCATATTGTGATTTACCTTTCTTTTAAGATTTAAAATATTTTCTATGCCGATATTTAAAAATTAATCATTTTGGAATTTATTACTATCCCTTCCAATAATGTTCTTTCTAAAGTTCAAATCAAAGTTTTTAAAATTGAATCCATCGTTGAACCGATCATATCATTAATTTTTAGTTTGACCGATTCATTTGATTTAATTAAATAAATTATTAAAATTCATAATATTAAAAAATAAAGATTATTTAAAAATAAAAAAACCCGTTCAATCGGTTTTTAGTGTAGTTCAACTAGTTCCCAACAGTTCGTGAGTTAGTTGATCTAACTCCTCCCTCCCGATTTAATTAATTCAACCAATTGATCCGGTCCGATTTAAACAACATTAATTCAAACATATTGTGATTTACTATAACATCATATGGACTTACATTGTCAATGCATCAAATATAAATTTGTATAATTATCTATATCAGTAATTTTAGAACATTAAAATGTTACTTATTCAAACTTAATAAAACTCATTAACAATAACATCGATTAAAATTTAATTTTTGTTGTAAAAATAAAAGCAGAAAGATTGAATAAAGAGCGCAAAGATTGTGTATAATTAGACCAAATAGAAAAATACCAAAGAATTTGCTTAAGATTCGAGAGTCACATCTAACTAAACTTCAGTTCATATAACATGAAAAAGAAAACCACTTTTGTTTTTGGTTAATGCATAAATTGCCTCTTAAAATATACCAATAAAGTTTATTTTGTTATATGGTTTTTTTCAAAGTATTAACACTTAAAAAAAAAAAACAGCCTCCTATCCTACACTTTAAAACCTGCCACTTCTCTCTCCTCACTTTTAATTATTATTATTTTTTAAAAATTTGATTTTTATCCGAAAACTTTAATTTAACATCAAGATTTCTAAAATTATTCATAGCCCTTCTCCGATCCTTAAATAAAAAGATAATATATTTCAACACACTCGAATCTATATGTTGGGTGAGGGTCCCACTATGTGGGAAACCCTTAAAACATGCCATGTTTTATGGCATTTCTTTTATTTTTATTCATCATTTTTCTTTTGCCTTTTTGTACGTGGCTTGTGGGCAGCATATTAGTGGCAGCCACATTTTTTGTTAAAAAGAACATCAGAGAGCTAAAATAAAATTAGAGAGAAAACGGGTGAGAAACAGAGAGCATAGCAGAATTTTTTTTCTTGGAAAGAAAATTTGCAGCTGTGATCAACTCTTCGATCGGAGGTCCATCCGTGGTTCGATTGAGCTGATTTTTTTGACAACAGCTAGGCGACAAGATGTTCTTGACTTTGTATGGTCAGATTTTTCATCCGAGTTCTGTAGCGTCAGAAATACCCATTTTACAGCAGCTATTATTTTGGTGATGTTCTCTTATTTTTCTCTCTTTTGCTAAAGATTACATATTGTTAGCCTTGTTGGAGTTGAATGCTTGTTGTAGGCTTGATATTGTGATCTTGTAGCTGAACATTTGATTATAGTGGAGTTTTTTATCGGACTCTAAAGTCCTGTGGTTTTACCTTTGATTTAGAGGGGTTTTCCACGTAAAAATATCGGTGTCTCTATTTATTATTTTTGTTGTGGTTGCATTGGTTAATTTGTGGTTGATAGGTTGCTAGAGAACAAATATTTTTGTGCTATTGTGCTTGCCATAATATTTGACAAGAGTTATAGGGAGAGAAAAAACACCGATTGTGCTTCGCTTCCGTTCGGTTGTTCGGTTTCTTCCCAACAAACTGGTATCAAGAGCTCGGTTATTCTGTCAAATAAATATGGAAATCAATACGAGCAAGATGATTATGTTGAATGGCACAAATTATCAACTTTGGTGGAATAAAATGAAGGACTTGTTGTTTGTGAAGGCTCTGCATCTTCCGATATTTGTTACTCAAAAACCCAATTCGAAAAGTGATGAAGAATGAGAATTTGAGCATCAACAAGTGTGTGGCTTTATTCGGCAATTTGTTGAAGAAAATGTTTACAACCACATTGATCAGGAGACACATGCTCGAACATTGTGGGAGAAGCTTGAAAGCTTGTATGCTTCGAGGTCGGGCAATAACAAGTTATTTTTGCTGAAGAAAATGATGGCGTTGAAATACAAAGAAGGAACGTCTATAGCTGACCATGTGAGTGAATTTCAGAGCGTGATGAATCAGTTGCTTGGTATGGGTGTCAAATTTGATGATGAGATTTTAGGGCTTTGGTTGCTTGCTACTCTACCAGACTCTTGGGAGACTTTCCGGGTTTCGCTCATTAATTCTGCCTCAAAGGGTATTATTACCTTGGATTTGGCTAAGAGTGGTGTGTTGAATGAAGAGGTCAGAAGACGATCTCAAGGTTCTACATCACAGTCCGAGGTGTTGGTTACCGAGAACAGAGGGAGGAACAGAGACAAAGATGGAAAGGGTAGAGATAAAAGCCGAAGCAAGTCAAGATCGAGATACAAGAATCTTGAGTGTCATCACTATGGTAAGAAAGGCCATATCAAGAAATATTGTTTCAAGTAGAAGAAAGAGAACAAAGGTGGTGATAAACACGATCGAAATGATGATGAAAAATTCGAGCGTGTTGCTACTGCTATTCGTGAAGATCTATTGGTCATTTGTGATGAGAATTTGGTCAATCTAGCATGTGACGAGACCAGTTGGGTGATTGATACTGGTGCATCACTTCATGTCACGTCGAGGAAGGATTTCTTCACATCTTATACTCCTGGTGATTTTGGGGTATTAAAGATGGTTAATGACGGTTTGATTCCGGTTATCTGTATGGGAGACGTTAGCTTGGTGAGTAACAATGAAACAAAGTTAACTCTCAAGGATGTCAGACATGCACCGGATATCCGTTTGAATTTGATTTTTGCAGGAAAGGTTGATGATGAGGGATTCTGTAACACCTTCAGTGATGGGCAGTGGAAGCTGACTAAAGGCTCCTTGGTTGTGGCTCGAGGAAAGAAGTGCTCAAATTTATATTTGATGCAAGCTTTAGCTTCTCGAGAGACGGTGAATGTGACAGTGAATAACAGCTCAACTGAGTTGTGGCATAAACGACTTAGTCACATGAGTGAGAAGGGGCTTAATTGTTTAGCGAAGAAGAATCAACTTTCGGGTTTGAAGAATGCTACACTGAAGAATTGTGCTCATTATCCAGCAGGAAAGCAGAGAAGAGTTTCTTTTAGAAGCCGTCCTCCTCATAGAAGATCAGAGTTGCTAGAGTTGGTCCATTCAGATGTTTGTGGTCCGATAAAAGTAAGGTCACTTGGCGGTGCACTTTATTTTGTGACTTTCATTGATGACTGTTCGAGAAAGCTATGGGTTTACACTTTGAAGTCTAAAAATCAAGTCTTTGAGGTGTTTAAACAGTTTCAAGCATCAGTTGAAAGAAAAACAGGGAAAAAGTTGAAGTGCATTCGTACTGATAATGGTGGCGAGTACACAGGGTTATTCCATGAGTATTGTCTGCGACAGGGAATCAGACATCAGAGAACACCACCAAAGACTCCACAGTTAAATGGGTTAGCTGAAAGAATGAACCGAACATTGATCGAGAGAGTCAGATGTTTGTTGTCAGATTCAAAGCTGCCAGGATCATTTTGGGCTGAAGCTTTGAATACGGTGACACATGTGATAAATTTGTCTCCTAGTGTTCCTTTGCGAGGTGATGTGCCAGATAGAGTTTGGTTTGGCAAAGACGTGTCATATGATCACCTACATGTGTTCGGTTGTAAAGCATTTGTTCATGTTCCAAAGGATGAAAGATCCAAGTTGGATGCCAAGACTCGATAATGCATTTTCATTGGTTATGGCCTAGATGGTGAATTTGGTTATAGACTCTATGATCCAGTTCAGAAGAAACTCGTGAGAAGCAGAGATGTTGTCTTCATTGAGGATCAGACCATTGATGACATTGATAAGACGGAGAAAGTGAATTCACAAGACAACGATGATTTGATTGATTTGAATCCGGTTCCCCTAAACTCTTCACCAAGTCCTATCCAAGATGATGTGCATGGTGATGTTACTGATGACCATCAGGATATAGGTGACTTTGATGCTCCCATGGATGATGTTGTGAATGATCAACAACAAGCACCTATAGCTCCACCAGCAGTTCCACTTCGAAGGTCTTCTAGAGATCGACGATCTTCTGTCAGGTATTCTTCTGATGAATATGTTCTTTTAACTGACGGGGGAGAACCTGAATGTTATGAAGAGGCCATGAAGAGTGAATGCAAAGATCAGTGGGTTGAAGCGATGAAAGATAAACTTCAATCCTTGCATGAGAACCATACCTTTGAGTTAGTGAAATTGCCCAAGGGCAAAAGAGCCTTGAAGAATCGGTGGGTTTACAGGTTGAAGCAAGAAGAGAAGTCTTCATCTCCACGATACAAGGCTAGATTGGTCGTCAAGGGTTATACTCAGAAAAATGGGGTTGATTTTGAAGAAATATTTTCTCCGGTTGTGAAGATGTCCTCTGAAACACCTCAAACCCGGCCCACGAGCCTTGACCGGATCTGGTATGTTCCTCAATGTAACCGATTCAAAATTCTTTCGTTACTTAGGAAAAACTTGTGTGTTTTGTAAGAAAGAATGGTTTGGGTTGGGCTTGAGTTGAAAACAAATTTATCTTATGTTAAAACCCATTTATTTAAGGTGACAAAACATTTAGAGTTAATTTTAATTTAAATTGACTTAATCTTTGATAATTAAAATTTCGTAACATAGTAAATAAAACAGAAATAAAGTAATTCACTATGGCCTTATTATATCAAATAATCCCAAAGTAAAACTTAAAATACTTAAAATAAATTGAAAGTCAAAATCATAAATTTCTTGCTAAGCATGGCCACCTTTAAGCTCCTGCCGACCCGGTCCATTACTGCTCATCACCTGAAAAATATTCCCCAACGGGGTGAGTCAACAGACTCAATGTGTACACAACACTAAGTCATAATAGAATCAGGCATACAAATGATACACATTCAAATCATAAAATACAATTAATAATGCATTCCCAAACCCGAACCTAATTAGCCATCCGCTACACTCCCCCGTACCAACCTGTACACCGTGGGGACTACTAAGTCAACCCTCCATCCGCTACACTCCATATCGCGGTCTTAGGTCACCGCATTCGTGGGCTTAGGTCCCCACATTCAAATTTCGTAGGCTTAGGTCCCCACATTCAGATTTCGTGGGCTTAGGTCCCCACATTCAGATTACTGTGGTCTTAGGTCACCACATTCAGATATCACGGTCTTAGGTCACCGTGTTCGTGGTCTTAGGTCACCACATTCACTTCCCATTTCAATAACCCTTATGCCCTGTTTTATACATATTATGCAATAATCATGCTAAATTTCACATTCTTATTCTTATTCTCATGTTACAATTAACATATTTCATAATCCTAGTATAAGTAGGAAACGTACCTGAGTACTTTGTACCACATTAGGGTACCTTAGCCATATTCGCATTCTTATACATACTTATATTTATTATTGCCATAAAACGTATTAAAAGATAGTGTGGGGTACACACCTGATTTGCTTATCAATTCCTTGAAATCCCAAAAACCCGATCTATTGCTTTAGATCTCAATTCCTACATTTGATTAATCACTTACTACTTTAATAAAAAACCATTTGACCATAAATCCAAATCCTAGTAGGATTAGTATACTTAAAACTTACCTTGTTACCGATTTCAATACTAATCAAATCCCGAAATCTATGCTATGCTCCTCCTTGTATTCGGCCAAGCACTAAATCTCATCAGGGGTTAGTTTCGGCTTTTTAAACAAACAAGAATTAGATCTAACTATCAAAATAGGCCTTGGCCGAATGCTATAGACACTTACCTTGTGGATTTTAAATCCCGAAACTCACCGAATAACTAGGGAACACGTGGCTTATGGTGTACCTTCGGGAAAAGAACTTTTCCTTCCTTGTATTCGACACTTAGTAAATCCCGAAAGATCTTTTCAAGGTTTCGGTAACAAGATATTAATGGAATTAGTCCTAGATTTTGGTAAATCTTAAAAGAAAAAGGATGAAACCGAATGAGATCTTACCCTTACTTTAGATATCGACAGTTCCTTTGCTTGAAGTCTCAACTATTCGGCTATGGCCTTGATCTTAGCAAGATTTCGGCTTTTGGAATATTGAGAGGAGAAGAATGAAGAAGAAAAGAATAGAGGTTGCAGAGAAAATTCGGCAGAGGTTATCAAGGAAGAGTAAATAATGCTGAATGGCCTCTCCTTTCCTTTTATAGCCGAATTTACTAGGCTAGAGTCCCTTACTTGGCCACCACTCTTCTATTTTGATAACTTTATCCCTTGATTTATCACTTTAATTATCAACAAGACTTAATCCAATATTTATCTCTTATCTCCTAATAAAAATAATACTAATAATAATCCTCTTTTATCTCTTCCTTATCTATCAAAATAAAAGAAATAATATCCACATTTATCACCCCTTTCAGCCGAATTTTAAAGAGAATAAAACTCTTCCTTTTTAAATAGCTTGTGCTGTCCACCTCACTTCTTCTGGAAGCAAAATAAAATTTCTTTTATTTGCTTCCCATATGACTCGAACTCAGGCCCACTTGCTCATGTAGGTGGCGTCACTTACCTAGGCCTTAAGTGGCATTTCCAGGCCACTTTTCCAAGCCTGTTTGTGTGTCAAATTCCTCCTATTATTTTTCTTAAGGCCACCTTGCCTTAGTTTTCTCTTTTTAAGCCTTAAAACTTGACATTTCTTTACATTTCCAAGTTTCCAAAAATTTTTGTTTGCCTCTTTAAACGTGACATTTCCTTACATTTCCAAGTTTCCAGAAATGTTTACTCTCCTCTTTTGAATCATTTCCACATCATTTCCTTACATCCCCTAGTTTCCAAAAATGTTCACTTTCCTCTTTTAAACTTAACGTTTCCAAAGCATTTCCTTACATTTCCTTACATTTCCCTACATTGCCTTACATTTCCATACATTTCCACACATTTCCATACATTTCCATACATTTCCATACATTTCCATACATTTCCATACATTTCCTTACATTTCCATACTTTTCTATACATTTCCATATGTTTCCATACAGTTCCATACACCTTAGGGTTCCTAAACTCCTCAGAACACTTCCAACATACCCACTGAGCCCACTATATCATGAATTACGCACGAACGCATAACCCCTAATCTAGGATGTTACAGTTCTACCCTCCTTAAAATAATTTCGTCCTCGAAATTACTTACTAACGATTAATCGTACATCTTAACTTGCCGCACTACGCTTGTGCTGCGCACTCTGATCTTAAAGAACTATTATACTTTCTAGGCACAATCTCTAAATTCACGTCCCTTAGAACTCATTTTCTAACGTCGCGATTTAATCTGATTTAAGAGTTTTATACATTAGTACTTTTGTTTCACTGATTAACCGCGAACAGTTTTATGAAAAGAGATGTTTAAAAGTGGTTCTTTCGATCAAACAAAGTTCTCAGCTCAAGTTCACTATTCAGAAAGTCACGTTCACATTCATCAACCAATTATGAACTTTCGTTCATTCAGAGAAATGTTGTAGTTTTCATTGTTGTTGTTTTTCCACTACCCAGGGGTATTTTCGTAATTTGCCCTATAGGGGTATTTTCGTAATTTGTCAAAATAAGGTTCCTTGGTGATTTTGTCAATAAGGGTATTTTGGAAATTTTGAAATTCCGGGGTATTTTGGAAAATTTTGAAATCCGATAATTTTGTAAGTTAAGGGCAATTTTGTAGTTTTCCAAAATCAAGGTATTTTTGATAGTTTGCAAATTAGGGTTTTTGAACATTTATAAAATAATGAAATTTTGGCAAAACTGTTGAGTAGTTGGTCATTTTATAAATCAAGGGCATTTTGGTAATTTTACCTCTAGGGGTATTTTTTGTAATTTCACAAATCAGAAATTTTTTTTTCGAAAAATTTTGTAAAGATAGTTTTTGTGAATCAAAAAGTAATTTTAAGAGTTTTAAAACTAGGGTTTTGATAAAAACACGGCTAGTTCCCTTTCGGGTTTTAGTCATTGGGTTTAGCCTATGAATAAGTCCTCTTGGTTAGGGTGAATCGAAGCTACGCACCAGGTAGGATTCGAGTGGAGAGGAGGTGAGTCACGTGGACTGCTTAAGTACCAAGCTCCCACCGAATACCAATCCTAGACATGCGCACAATGGTTGCCACACCCTAACTCGGCGACTTAGACACAGGTTTGTTTTATTAGGCATTTAAAGTCTTATGAAATTGTTGGGGTAACTAGTCCTAGGGTTCAAATACCTATCAGACTATTCTACGTTCCATTCCATTTCTACCCTTCATAATATAATCACATAAAGCACACAAATGGTTAGGGGTACTTACCTGGTGGACTACGGGTCGGAGACTTAGGTGCCATGCCAGAAAAACCTGCTTATCTTCAAAAACTCATTTGGGCTCGATTTGAAAATGTTTTGGGCCTTAAACCCCAGGCTGAGGGTTTGAAACTGGGCTTTGATACCAAACTGAAACACCTCAAACCCGGCCCACGAGCCTTGACCGGATCTGGTATGTTCCTCGATGTAACCATTCAAAATTCTTTTGTTACTTAGGTAAAACTTGTGTGTTTTGTAAGAAAGAATGGTTTGGGTTGGGCTTGAGTTGAAAACAAATTTATCTTATGTTAAAACCCATTTATTTAAGGTGACAAAACATTTAGAGTTAATTTTAATTTAAATTGACTTAATCTTTGATAATTAAAATTTCGTAACATAGTAAATAAAACAGAAATAAAGTAATTCACTATGGCCTTATTATATCAAATAATCCCAAAGTAAAACTTAAAATACTTAAAATAAATTGAAAGTCCAAATCATAAATTTCTTGCTAAGCATGGCCACCTTTAAGCTCCTGCCGACCCGGTCCATTACTGCTCATCACCTGAAAAATATTCCCCAACGGGGTGAGTCAACAGACTCAATGTGTACATAACACTAAGTCATAATAGAATCAGGCATACAAATGATACACATTCAAACCATAGAATACAATTAATGATGCATTCCCAAACCCGAACCTAATTAGCCATCCGCTACACTCCCCCGTACCAACCTGTACACCGTGGGGACTACTAAGTCAACCCTCCATCCGCTACACTCCATATCGCGGTCTTAGGTCACCGCATTCGTGGGCTTAGGTCCCCACATTCAGATTTCGTGGGCTTAGGTCCCCACATTCAGATTTCGTGGGCTTAGGTCCCCACATTCAAATTACTGTGGTCTTAGGTCACCACATTCAGATATCACGGTCTTAGGTCACCGTGTTCGAGGTCTTAGGTCACCACATTCACTTCCCCTTTCAATAACCCTTATGCCCCGTTTTATACATATTATGCAATAATCATGCTAAATTTCACATTCTTATTCTTATTCTCATGTTACAATTAACATATTTCATAATCCTAGTATAAGTAGGAAACGTACCTGAGTACTTTGTACCACATTAGGGTACCTTAGCCATATTCGCATTCTTATACATACTTATATTTATTATTGCCATAAAACGTATTAAAAGATAGTGTGGGGTACACACCTGATTTGCTTATCAATTCCTTGAAATCCCGAAAACCCGATCTATTGCTTTAGATCTCAATTCCTACATTTGATTAATCACTTACTACTTTAATAAAAAACCATTTGACCATAAATCCAAATCCTAGTAGGATTAGTATACTTAAAACTTACCTTGTTGCCGATTTCAATACTAATCAAATCCCAAAATCTATGCTATGCTCCTCCTTGTATTCGGCCAAGCACTAAATCTCATCAGGGGTTAGTTTCGGCTTTTTAAACAAACAAGAATTAGATCTAACTATCAAAATAGGCCTTGGCCGAATGCTATAGACACTTAACTTGTGGATTTTAAATCCCGAAACTCACCGAATAACTAGGGAACACGTGGCTTATGGTGTACCTTCGGGAAAAGAACTTTTCCTTCCTTGTATTCGACACTTAGTAAATCCCGAAAGATCTCTTCAAGGTTTCGGCAACAAGATATTAATGGAATTAGTCCTAGATTTTGGTAAATCTTAAAAGAAAAAGGATGAAACCGAATGAGATCTTACCCTTACTTTAGATATCGACAGTTCCTTTGCTTGAAGTCTCAACTATTCGGCTATGGCCTTGATCTTAGCAAGATTTCGGCTTTTGGAATATTGAGAGGAGAAGAATGAAGAAGAAAAGAATAGGGGTTGCAGAGAAAATTCGGCAGAGGTTATCAAGGAAGAGTAAATAATGCTGAATGGCCTCTCCTTTCCTTTTATAGCCGAATTTACTAGGCTAGAGTCCCTTACTTGGCCACCACTCTTCTATTTTGATAACTTTATCCCTTGATTTATCACTTTAATTATCAACAAGACTTAATCCAATATTTATCTCTTATCTCCTAATAAAAATAATACTAATAATAATCCTCTTTTATCTCTTCCTTATCTATCAAAATAAAAGAAATAATATCCACATTTATCACCCCTTTTAGCCGAATTTTAAAGAGAATAAAACTCTTCCTTTTTAAATAGCTTGTGCTGTCCACCTCACTTCTTCTGGAAGCAAAATAAAATTTCTTTTATTTGCTTCCCATATGACTCGAACTCAGGCCCACTTGCTCATGTAGGTGGCGTCACTTACCTAGGCCTTAAGTGGCATTTCCAGGCCACTTTTCCAAGCCTGTTTGTGTGTCAAATTCCTCCTATTATTTTTCTTAAGGCCACATTGCCTTAGTTTTCTCTTTTTAAGCCTTAAAACTTGACATTTCTTTACATTTCCAAGTTTCCAAAAATTTTCGTTTGCCTCTTTAAACTTGACATTTCCTTACATTTCCAAGTTTCCAGAAATGTTTATTTTCCTCTTTTGAATCATTTCCACATCATTTCCTTACATCCCCTAGTTTCCAAAAATGTTCACTTTCCTCTTTTAAACTTAACGTTTCCAAAGCATTTCCTTATATTTCCATACATTTCCCTACATTGCCTTACATTTCCATACATTTCCACACATTTCCATACATTTCCATACATTTCCATACATTTCCATACATTTCCATACATTTCCATACATTTCCTTACATTTCCATACTTTTCTATACATTTCCATATGTTTCCATACATTTCCATACACCTTAGGGTTCCTAAACTCCTCAGAACACTTCCAACATACCCACTGAGCCCACTATATCATGAATTACGCACGAACGCATAACCCCTAATCTAGGATGTTACATCCTCTATCAGAACTATACTGAGTTTGGCAGCATGTTATGACTTAGAGGTTGAACAAATGGATGTGAAAACTGCTTTTCTTCATGGTGACTTGGAAGAAGAGCTTTACATGGAGAAGCCAGAGGGGTTTGTTGCACAATGGAAAGAGGACTATGTGTGCAGATTGAAGAAAAGCTTGTATGGTTTGAAGCAAGCTCCAAGGCAATGGTACAAGAAGTTTGAGTCTGTTATGGGGGAGCAAGGCTACAAGAAGACTACTTCTGATCATTGTGTGTTTGTTAAGAGATTCTCTGGTGATGATTTTATAATTCTTTTGCTCTATGTTGATGACATGCTTATAGTTGGTCAGAATGCTTCTAGAATTGAGAAGTTGAAGCAAGAGTTGAGTAAATCCTTTGCAATGAAGGATTTGGGGCCAGCAAAGCAAATTCTTAGCATAAAATTGACACGTGATAGAAAGGCCAAGAAATTATGGTTATCACAAGAGAGGTACATCGAGAAGGTACTTCAAAGGTTTAGTATGGACAAAGCTAAAGCGGTGAACACTCCCTTTGCTACGCATTTCAGATTGAGTGTTAAGCATAGTCCTTCCACAGAAAAGGAGAAGGAAGAGATGCAGAAAATTCCTTACTCTTCAGCAGTGGGGAGTTTGATGTATGCAGTGGTTTGCACGAGACCAGACTTGGCTTATACCGTTGGTACAGTCAGTCGTTTTCTTTCTAATCCAGGCAGAGAGCATTGGAATGCAGTGAAGTGGATTATGAGATATCTTCGTGGCATTTCCAACATGAAACTTTGTTTCGGCAATGAGAAACCTGTTCTTGTTGGGTATACAGATTCAGACATGGCCGGAGATATTGACTCGAGGAGATCTACTTCAGGTTACTTGATCACTTATGCAGGGGGAGTTGTGGCATGGCAATCGAGATTACAAAAGTGTATTGCATTGTCCACCACCGAATCAGAGTTCATTGCAGCAACCGAAGCATGCAAGGAGATGCTTTGGATGAAGAAGTTTATGCATGAGCTTGGTTTTACTCAGGAGAAGTATGTCCTGTATTGTGATAGCCAGAGTGCTATTTATCTTGGTAAGAACTCAACTTTTCATGCTAGATCTAAGCATATTGATGTGAGGTACGATTGAATATGAGATGTTCTTGAAGCTAAGCTATTAGAGCTTGAGAAGATACATACTAATGATAATGGTGCTGATATATTGACGAAGGCTTTACCAAGAGGAAAGTTTGAAGCATGTTGTTTGATCTCCGGTATGGAGGCATTCCCCACATAGTTGGAGGGGGAGATTTGTTGGGTGAGGGTCCCACTATGTGGGAAACCCTTAAAACATGCCATGTTTTATGGCATTTCTTTTGTTTTTATTCATCATTTTTCTTTTGCGTTTTTGTACGTGGCTTGTGGTCAGCATATTAGTGGCAGCCACATTTTTTGTTAAAAAGAACATCAGAGAGCTAAAATAAAATTAGAGAGAAAACGGGTGAGAAACAGAGAGCATAGCAGAATTTTTTTTCTTGGAAAGAAAATTTGCAGCTGTGATCAACTCTTCGATCGGAGGTCCATCCGTGGTTCGATTGAGCTGATTTTTTGACAACAGCTAGGCGACAAGGTGTTCTTAACTTTGTACGGTCGAATTTTTCATCCGAGTTCTGTAGCGTCAGAAATACCCGTTTTACAGCAGCTACTATTTTGGTGATGTTCTCCTATTTTTCTCTCTTTTGCTAAAGATTACATATTGTTAGCCTTGTTGGAGTTGAATGCTTGTTGTAGGCTTGATATTGTGATCTTGTAGCTGAACCTTTGATTATAGTGGAGTTTTTGATCGGACTCTAAAGTCCCGTGGTTTTTTACCCTTGATTTAGAGGGGTTTTCCACGTAAAAATATCGGTGTCTCTATTTATTATTTTTGTTGTGGTTGCATTGGTTAATTTGTGGTTGATAGGTTGCTAGAGAACAAATATTTTTGTGCTATTGTGTTGCCATAATATTTGACAAGAGTTATAAGGAGAGAAAGAACACCGGTTGTGCTTCGCTTCCGTTCGGTTGTTCGGTTTCTTCCCAACACTATATTTCTTGCACTAACAAAAAAACTAATGCCAACTGAATTAAGACTCTATCTAGCAGGATGTAAATAAACTTTTAAGTCTTGAACTGTTGTGTAAATTTCTTTTATCTAGCAGGATGTAAATAAACTTTTAAGTCTTGAACTGTTGTGTAAATTTCTTTATGTATTAATGTGAGAAAATCTGTATACTTCAGGGGCAATTTGTGCATTAAGTTTGTTTGTTTGTTTGTTTGTTTGTTTTTGGCATATATAAGGTAACACGTAGTTCTATATTACATTACATCAGGGAAATCAGTGAAAAAAAACGGTGCTGAAATAACTGAAGTCTCTCAAATCTCCTAAAGCGAAAGTGAAACACTTGCAAAAGAAAAATGAAGATACGAAATTACTACCATTTAAGCATCCACAGCATCGTCACCGTGAAACGTTTCAGTCATTGCTGCATGATTTTGACCGTCAATGAGGGGTGGGGTTTCTTTTCTGTTTCTTCTTCTTCTTCTTCCTTTTTTTTCCTTTCATTTTCTTCTTATCTTGTAAGGTCATGGACATTGAGTCTCCAAGAAAGGAAGGGAATGCCAGTAGCAGAATCTCGATCGGTATCTTCAATGAACCTGAATCTATTGACAGGTGAGAAACATGGCATTTTCTGATTTTGCGAGTGATGAACCCGTGAATTGTTCTTGTTCTGTTGGTGATGATAGCCAAGATGTTGTAATTGCTCCAGCATTGAACCTTTTGCACCTGATGACTTGATTGCATTTGTTGGTCTTCTTTCTTCTTTTCTGAATCGAATTCCACAGGCATTGCAAAGTGACTGCAACTAATAATTTCAAAAAAAAAAAAAAAAAGAAAGAAAAGAAAAGAAAAAAGAACGAACTATACTTGTTTACAAAGATAGAATTGTTAATTTGTGATGTCTATTACCTTTGGGCCTCTTGGACCATTCCTCCAAAGCGGTGTAGAAGTGGTGTCACAGTTAGCACATCGGCGAGCTAAGAGAGGATCATTGCCTTTCCCTGAGCTGTTACTACTGCTATTTCCATTGCTTCCACGGCTATCTTTTGCGTTTTGCAGTGGATATGGCATGTTCTTGTTCTGTAACAAGTCCAAGCAAAAGTTATACACGCAAGAATTACCCGAGCTGCGGCCATGACGCAAACGCTTGTCACTGTCGTTTACACAAAGGCGTGTGGATGGAGTTCCCAACGAGAGAGTGCAGTCAACAGAAGATGATGAAGAGGACGTGAAATGGTACATGTCTGTTTCATCAAATGATTTGTGGGTTGGCATGGAAAATAGCATAGTGAATGAGTTGTTTTCGCCATGAAACAGACCACATGAACAAGGACCCAAGACCATGTCTCCCTGAGAACTACTGCACTTGCGCATCATTTCTCAAACAAAAAAAATTTGATCTCTATGATTTTACGTCACTCTTTCATCACCTCAGTTTTAGCACTATGGGATATCAAAAAGATCGAATGGGGTTGGTCCAAAATGTTGATTATATCAACCAACAATTGCCAAAAGAGAGAAAACAGGAAAAACAAAAGGGGATTTAAGATTGAAGAGAAGACAGGCATGAATGCAATTGAAAAAGAGATGGGATGGTGAGTTTATAGGTAAAGGATAATGGCAAGGGTGTACGATCGAGCTAGCCAAACAGTAAAACTGAGAGGGAAGTGCAATAATACAGTGTTTGAGTAGTAATTAAACTGAGAGAGGTGAATGGTACGGGAGTGGAGGGGACTGAGAAGAGTTGTTGTCTGGTAGCTTTATAAGCTAATAAAATGGCAAAATACCAGTCAGCATCTGCAGTCCACATTTTCGTCAGATGCAAATGGAGAGATGTACATGCGTTGCCAAGAAATATATTAGGGGAATTATTCCAAAACGGAAAAAACTTAAAAAAAATTAATTAGTAAGAAAAAAAATGATTCGATAGATGATGTCGTCTTGGTGACGGATCAAGCATAAGGGATACTGTTTTGCGATTGGACTTCGGGTGTGCTTACAAGATAAACTTAAGTTTTAGAAGCATTGGTGTTTATGCTCCCTAAAGTGCCCCGATGCTTAAGTTAGGAAAAGGTCCAATGAGAGTAGGAAACCAAGCTGGCTTAAAGAGCAAGAAATTGTAAGTGTATATGATCAAGATGAGGGTCGTACTTGGGTAGCAATACCTAGCAGTCGAGCTGCCTAGATGGTTGGCAAAAGCACGCATCATCAGTTGCTTGTCTGACCGTACCGGTGTCCTAGCCTACCCAATTTGCTTAGTGGTCAGTTTGTTGGCCTTAGGGTCCTTCTTGGCAAGATCGTCAGGTCTTTATAGCTATTTGTTGTTTCAGTTGTTCCGTCTCCCTAGTTGACAGTCAGACGAGTTGGATGTTTAGGGCCTTGTGGGTTTGAACTTTCTTTCGGCTTGAGCCAGCTAATGTTTGGTAGTGACTAGTTAATAAGTATAACATCGTTCCCCTTTGATTCGGAGGCTAGTTATAAAGTAGCCAAACGAGGACCTAGAATTATGGGTTAGAAGCGTTGGAGATGAGATAATCTAAAAAGTAAAATATATTGGCCATTTTAGCTTCGACCTCTAGAGGGTGTCCTTATGGCTTTGCTTGGTATCATCAGTTAGATTGACACAATGGGTAGTTTTAGGGTAGTTTTCGAGCCTTAAAGTGATACGCGGAGCAAGTTTTGGGTTGTTGTGGAACCTTTAGATGCTGCATAGATTAGGTTTCGAAGCTACTTTGGAGCCTTAATGTGCTACATGAAATAGTTTTTGAGGGTTTATTATTATTATTTTTTATCTTTAATGTGCTATAAGGAACATGTGGGGCTTTGGATATTTAATGAGTTGCACAGAGCAAGTTTTGAACCTATTTTGGAGCCTAATGTGCTGCACCGAGTAGGTTGTGGGGTTGCTTTAGAGCCTTAGTGTGCTACATGAAATAAGCTTTGAGGCTACTTTGGAGCCTTAATGTGTTGCGTGGAGCAGGGTTTAGGCTGCTGTGAAGCTTTAATTGCTACACCGAGTAACTTTTGAGTGTGCTGGTGATAAATGGTTTTTGTTTTTAGGGATGAGTGCTCATCATGATTATATTTTAGGTCTCGCATTTCACTTGTTTCTTAGGTGAATTTACTTCATTGCATAGCATTTTAGTTAGTTTTGCATTTTCATCCCATGAATTTCATTTCTATTTTTCATGTTTTTATTGCTATTTTACTACTTTTAGTTAGTTTTTATTTGTAATGACTAGTTTAATGGAGTTTAGAAAGAGTATCTGTAGATGCGAAAGAAGTTGAAAATGTGCAGCAGAGGAAGACGACGAGATTTGCAACGTTGCAGCGCCCTAAGCTTTTGTGATTTCGGTCATGCTTCATTTTCTTGAAACATGTTTTGGTCTTTTCCCATCTTAGACTGGTTCCTAAGAACACATTTATATACATAGTTTTATCAGAATTAAAAGGGAGGGAGCATTAGGATAGTAGACATAATCATTTTTACTTTTATTTTCATTGTTCTTATTTTATGACTGATTCATTGTGGGATTTCAATCAACTCTAACATTTGGTATTGAAGAAACTTCTGCTTCATTGGAACAAGATTTCTAATCTCTCTTTATTTTTATTTTTATTTTTACTCTATCCACTGTTTTAATTATTTATTTATTAATGTTGGAAGTTTATTTGAATTTCCATACAAAAAAAAAACTTTAAAATGATTAGGAAATTGTAAGTTAATAGACGATGGTAATTAAAATAAACTAATGACTGATTTAAATATTGATGGATTAGCTATTCAATTTATAACTAGCAAACAATTTGATATGAAAAATATTAGAAGAGATTGTGACGAGAAGTTGATGGGACTCTAATAATTTAATTTAAAAATTACCAACCTAGCTAAAATATTTACCAACTAATAGGTCTACCTATGAGATATACACAAACTTTAAGTTGTTAGGATGAATGAGAATGATGGTTAACAATTTAGTATATGCCTATAAATTGTACACCTACTTAAGTATTTTTCAAGATGAAAATGCTGATGTGGCATAAATCTATTAGAAAAGGGATACAGATGACGTGGCGTCACTGTTTCATACAATTCTCTCTTTCTACAGACCTCTAAGCTATATATCAACTCAAATACCTATACCTTAATATCCATTCGCATTGAAACTTATAAATTTCATAATTAGTTCAAATAGAATTGTAAGTATCATTATGTCACATTCTTTATTTTAATTAAATTATATTTGTTTGGTCATGATGATTGTTGCTTTGACATAGGATTACTTCAATTTGGATTTACCTAGATTTATTTTTTATAACCTATATTTTGTTGATTAATAAAAATATCATTTTAGCGAGAAACTTGTTTCTTTATCATGTCATACTTAGAAATAGATTTTAATATTTATTAGTATAATTTAATTATTCTCTTTTTAGAGTTGATATTCAAAATAATTCTCTCAACTAAGCTCTTTTATTGTAATTTTATTACTTAACAATGATCTCATCATATACTTGCGAGTTGTTGGTGCAACCAGTTGCAAAACTCAATTGCAACTTAACTCTGCAACTAGTTTGCTCATTTCAATTTATATTTGATTGGTATTTTTACGGGATTCTGAGAGATTATATGTGCAGCAAATTAATATGAGATATTATTGATGATAATAAAATTATTATATGGATAAATCTAATTTACTTGTTAGGATCATCTTTCCATATTTGGTGTGATATGCAATCAAGCTAAAGTATTGTTAATGGGGGATTGACTTTTGTAAAAGAAGTTTTCCAAGTGTCGTCTCAAGGACGCCGACCTAGTCCCTCAACAACGAAAGGTATTGTCCCCCGAGAGGGTTTTGCCCCCTCCCCTTCAAAAAGAGCTGTGTATTCATAGAGGGGGCGCCTCAACCGTACATGGATGTACAAGTGGTACTGATCGGCTGTTTAACATTACAGCAATAATGTGCAAGCGTACACTGTCAATGCAAGTATAGTAGACAGATATGAGTCTGTCGGATATCGACCCCACAAGGATGGTTGTCTTTTGTTTATCAATGTCAGTGCAATAGATAGATGGAAACAAGATAAATTATGAGAGTAGTTGTCGAAGCAATAACTTGAAAACAATAAGATAAAATATGATAATGATAAATTGGGATCCCCAACGTGAATATTCAACAGAATACTAAGTGCTCACAAGGTATAAAAGGATAGGTGATTGTCGATGCATTAAATTGCAATGAATATCTTACCAAGCTTAACTTCTATATTTAATATAAGACTTAAACATGCACATTAACCACACCTTTCGATGATGACAATGGAACACTATTAAGAACAAGTGGATTAAATTCCTCTAATCCTCAAGCAATTTCCGTTGTCATGCTTGTTAGCTTGAACTGTCGCTACACTTTCCAGTGTAACACTTCCATGCTAAAAACATTCAAACCCAAAGATTACACAGTAGAAGAAAGATTGAATAAAATAACATTTAACCTAGAAATCATGTGTAGTTCCGTACAACATGAAATAGAAAGTAATCACCATCGTTTAGAAAAGAAATATAAAAGAAATAAGTGGAGAATACTATTCCTAGACAATCTCGACTTGAATCTCTCTATTCCCTCTTGTGTCGCACTCAGGGCTCCTCGTTAGGAGCTGATTTGTGTCCCTTTCACATCGAGTTAAGCCGCCATAGTCGAAAAGCTTCAAAAGATAGGTTGAAGAAGATAATACCCCCCAAAAAGCTTCCTTTTTTTTTTTTTCCTTTTCACGTGAATATTTATATTCTTCCAAATAGCACAAGTGTTCTTTCATCAGAATCATATTGCCTCTGTACGTACAAGTTGGTTATATTAGACTGGATAACTCACATTTTTGTTCTTATTCGGACAGCTGTCAGGTGCGGTGACAATTCTAGGCGCAATCCAGAAATATTTATGCAGCGACATCGGTACCAAAACATGACAAAATTAAGGATAAATAGGCTAAGATCCACTGAGTTATAAAATACAATTTACTGAACTGAAAATGCTAAAATATGTGCTAAAGATAACTAAATGGGGACAAATTAACCAATAAGTAGGGAGAAAACATATGTTTTTTTCTAATACTATCAAGTACCATATACCTCAACAGGTGACTTATATTCCATAGTTCAGGGGTTCGAATCCCACCAAGGGTAAGACGCACATATCATCTTTTAGTGGGTGGTCGTACGTTCACATACCATCGAGGTGCCCCCTTTGTGAATCGTACATAACTCTCCATAGAGGGGGTAAAACCCTTCCATTGGGGACAATAACTTCCAGTGTTGAGGGATCGAGTCGGCGTTCCCGAGGATGACATTTCGAAGACTTTTCTCAGAGGAGTTGATTCCCCCTCAACAGGTATGTATAGTTTTAATATTTTCATATTACCAAGCTATAAAAGATAATTGATTTATTGACATTCATGTTATCAAAATGGTCGTCTCAAGCTAGAAGCACTGATAAGTGCTAAAAGTGACATGTTTTAATCTTATTCTTAATACATTTTTTGGTGATTACCCGATGTTAATTGTGAATTTTGTGCTCCCAATCCTTTAAACTCATATTTTAATGCTTAATAAAGCACCTATGAGCAAAATGAGTGAAAAAACCAGTGAAAATCGGAGCGTCGAAGCAAGTTGCAAGAGCTACACGAGCTGAATCATTCCACATGACCAAACCATACGGGCGTGTAATAGGTCATGTCGATTTCACGACATTGCACATCGAACTACAAAAAATCATGATTTTTAGGTTTTTCGGGTATTCTAAGACGTATATATGACAAAAATAAGAAGATGAGAGTGAGCCGTCATAGAATATTCAAGAAAACAACCCGAAAAACACCATTGAAGCCGACTTTGAAGTAGATTTCCGTCAAGATTGAAGATTTCCATTTGATTTGTTAGGAGATTATCATGAATTTCTTTATTTCTTCCGATTATACTGTATCTTGGATGTTTTTATTTTCAAGTATGAACTAATTTTCTAAATACCTAGGGGAAATGAACCCTGTGATGGATTTTGTCATTTGATTTTTATTTTACGCAATAAATTCTTAGTTTCTTATTCTCAATTATGTGTGCTTAATTCTTGATTTAATATTTCTAAATTATTGATTCATGTTCGATGTGCTTAAATCGGTGGTTGAATAGACCCTATTTAAGAGTATATCTTGAGTAATTGAGTGAAGTTACATGCAATCCTAAAAATAGGATGACATAAATCTACCAGATTAGAGTAAAATATAATAAGAGAATTCATAGCCCGACTTAATGCGATAATAAGGGTTTTAATTAGAAAGAAACTTCAATTAATCAACCTAGAGTTAGTTGCTCTTATGCTCGAAAGAGATATTTACATAATTTAGGGATTTCCACGAATCAAGATACTAAGTAAAAAAATTGCGTAATTTAGATTGATAGTGACAGATGAAATTTAGGTGAATTCTTTCCTGGGTATTGTTTTACTTCTTAGTTGTTAATTGATTATTTTTTGTGTTTTTTTTTATTTATCGTGTTCATTAGTTAATTAAATTAGTTAATTTTAGATTTAATCAATCACTCGAATTGTTCGATTAAATAATAGAAATACAATAATTACTAATATTTTTAGTCTTCGTTGAAACGATACCTTTGCTCACCGTAGCTATACTATTAATTGATAAGTACACTTGCCTTAATTAAATTTTTAGTTAGTCTCGCGACGCACTAAGTTTTTGGTGCTGTTGTCGGGGACTAGAATATTAGGAAAACTTTATTTCTATTAATTTACCTATTTTTTATTTTAATTTTAATATTTTTATTTTTAATTTAATTTTTACATTCTAATTTTTCCTTTTCATTTATTTGATTCTTATAGGTTCTTTTCGTTTATGACTAGAAACAACCTATTGGAACTATTAGTTTTTAATAGTGAGATCAAAAAAACTGCTCATAGAAATCGCAAAGAGGTTAGAAAAGCAAGGCAAAGTCAACAGATTTTCATAGACGATCAAGAGAAAAAGGACATTACTGTAGAGATGGATAATAATCTTGGTAATCAACAACTTCCTATACGTCCTACTCCTCGGACTATGTATGACTATGCTAAGCCCACTCTGATTGGGGCTAAATTGAGTATTGTCAGACCAACTATTGTTGCAAAAAATTTTGATATTAAGCCAAACATAATTTAGATGGTGCAACAATATTTTCAGTATGATAGGTTGCAAGACGAAGATCCGAATATTCATTTAGCTAACTTTCTAGAGATTTGCGACACATTTAAGATCAATGGCGTTATTGATTGATGATGTCATACTCTTAAGGTTGTTCACATTCTCTTTGAGGAACAAGGCAAAATAGTGGTTGAATCCATTTCCACGGGGTTCCATCACCACTTGGGCTCAAATGACTGAAAATTTTATGTTAAAGTATTTTTCATTGGCCAAAATAGCTAAGTTGAGGAATGGCATCTTTTCTTTTGCTCAATTTGAGTTTGAGACATTGTACGATGCATGGGAGAGATTTAAAGATCTTTTGAGAAGGTGTCTTCATCATGGATTACCTTTGTGGCTTCAACTCCAAACATTTTACAATGGTTTGAATCACTCGATTAGGTAGATAATTGATGCAGCAGCTGGTGGAACACAAAATAATAAAACACCTGAGGCAGCCCAAGAATTTATTGAGAAGATGGCACTGAATAACTATTAGTGGCAAGTTATGAGAATAAAGTCTACTAAGGCAGCTGGTGTTTTTAATATAGATGCAGTTGTTATGTTCGCAAGTCAAGTAGAAGCACTAAGTAAAGTTTGAGTTGTAGTAAACAGGTGAATCCAGTAATGCAATGTAATGCGACTGGAACAGGAATGATTAATCCGAAATGTTTGCCCTTCAAGTCTAACATGGAGCATGAGCAAGTCGACTTTATAGGTGATAATTCTAGACCTCAGAATAACCCTACAGCAATAATTATAATCTGGGATGGAGAATCATTCGAATTACTCTTAGGGTGGTCATGAAAACCAAAGGTCACAACCCCTTCCTGGTTTTCAGCAACCTTATCAAAAAGAAAAGAAGCCAAATCTGGAAGAGATGTTGACTAAATTTATTTCAATGTCAGAAACTAGATTCTAGAACACTGAAACAGCTTTGAGAAATCAACAGACATTTATTCAAGGCCTCGAGAATCAGATTTGTCATCTTGCTAAATTGGTTTCGGAGAGACAATAAGATAGTTTATCTAGTAACACTGAAACCAACCTAAAAAAGCAAGTCCACACAATCATTGTACGAAGTGGAAAGGTGTTGGTCGAGCTTGAAAAGAAGCTGAACATAAAAGCTATTGAGAAAAATGATGGGGTTGAGGAATGCAAGAAAGAGCATAAACAGGTGGTTAGAGAATACAAACCACCAATTTCATATCCGAGAAAGTTAAAGAAAGACTGTATGAATGGACAATATGGTAAATTTCTTAAAATTTTGAAAAAATTGCATATTAACTTACCTTTTATTGAAGCCCTTTCGTAGATACCCAAGTATACAAAGTTTTTAAAGGAGTTGTTAACAAATAAAAGAAAGTAAGACGAACTGTCCACTGTGGAGCTCAATGAGGAGTGTTCGGCTATTCTCCAAAACAAACTACCCACCAAGCTTAAAGACCTAGGGAGTTTTACTATTCCTTATTTGATTGGTAACTTAAATGTAAAAAAAGCATTGGGTGATTTGGGTGCTAGTATAAATATAATGCCTTATAAAATGTTCAAATAACTTGGTTTTGGTGAACCAAAACTATTAATCCAAGCTTTATTTGATAAAAGATTTTGATATAACAAATTGAAGTATTTTTTTAATGTAAGTTAAAATTGACAAAATAATTTTTAAATTTGAAGTCTAAGAGATAAAATTTTAAATACTTACATTAAACTCTTAAAAATTTTTAAAATAATTTTAAAATCAAGTTAAAATGATTTTAATCAAGTCAAAATTATTTCAACCAAGTTAAAATCATTTTAACACATCAAAATGATTTTCAAACAAGCCAGAATTGTTCCAAGCCAAAAAGTATCGATACCATTTTGGCCAGGTATTGATAATTTTGAAACTATCGATACCCTTAGAAAAATTGAGACCAAACTTGCATTCTAATTTTAGAAATCTTAAAAATTATCAATATTTTTCAGGTATCAATATTTTTTGAAAATAATCGATACCTTCCTTAAAAACGATACCAAAATAGCATTTTGTTTCTTACAAACCCTATAAAATATCAATCTAATATCGATATCTTTTTCCGAAAGTACTGATAAAATATTTTTGGTATCAATTAATAAATCCCAACGGTCACTGAATTAGCATTTATTACAAAAAAATATCCATACCCTTTTTTTTTTGGTATCGATACTCGCAGTTGTAGGTGAATTAGATGCTCTGGTTTTACATCCCCAACGACCATATTCATTACACCAACAACCTCAACGGTTTGAAATATATTAGGGGATATAAATACCATCCTCCAAAGACCTACAATAACAAGAAAGCACTTTCAAGCAGAAATTATCAATCAAACAACCCTAGAGCTTAATACTTTCATATTATTCTTACATACACTTGTGAGCTTTATTTCTATTCTTTTGCTCAAGTATATTTTATTCTAATTGAGCTTCATTTTGTTAACAATTTAATTTTGTAAGGATTGTTATCTTTGTTTGCTTATTTATATCTCTTTGAGAAGGTTTGTAACTTAAGATTTGAGGTAGAAATCTTAAGGAGTTGTAAGGTTAAACCTTGTCCTTAAAGGTTGAACAAATTAGTGAATTTGGGAAAATCCTTAGTGGTGGAAAGCTAAGGTAGTGGAGTAGGCAATTGGGGCTGGATCACTCTAAATTTTTGTGTCAGTCATTTTAATTTTCTCTCTTTACTTCCACCATTACTTAAAAGGCCAATTCACCCCCTCTTGGCATTTTCGGTTTGTTCTATTGAGCTAACAAAAACCCACTAGGATGAGTATTCAATTAACTAATAGATCAATTAAGTATTCTAGGGGTATTATTGAGAATGTACTTGTTAAAGTCGATAAATTCATATTCTCTGTTGATTTCGCTATATTGGACATGGATGTGGATGTTAAGGTACCCATGACTTTAGGTCTACAGTTTTTAGCCATTGCTAGAACTGTTATTGATGTAGGTAGTGGTGAACTTGTGCTGAGGGTAGGTGATGAAGAGGCTACTCTTCAAGCATGTGATGTTGTGAGAGTTTCTAGTGAGCGAGATGATACTAGTTATTTTGTTGACGTTAGTAATCATGGGCTCAACATTCTTTGCAAGAAATCATTCACGAATACATGTTAAAACTATATGTTTTTCAAGGTGATGAAAATCAAGGGATTAGTGAAGAATGAATGGTGTAACTTGATGAATTAGATGAATGACGACCAAAGGCTTATGAGAAATCGAGAATGTTCAAAGAAGTAACAAAATGATGCCATAGTATGCATTTAAAGAGGACAAACCAATTCAAAGATGGAGACAAAGTGCTGCTAAACAATTTAGATCCACTGATGTTCCCTGTAGTGGTGAGTATTCGATCGAGTCGAGTCGAATTGAGTCAAAAAAACTCGAGTTAGTCCAGTTGATGAATCATATTTTAGCAACCGAACTCGATTTGAATTTTTTTTCGAATCGAATTGAGTGAAAAAATTTCAAGTTAAGTCGAGTCGAGTTAACGAATCATATTATTTATACTCAATGTTGCGTTTACATGAACCGATTATTTAACTAGTAGACAAAGTACAAGATTATTTAACTACATAAACAATATAATTGTTTTACCTTTTAACTTAATGAGTAAATATTTATCAAAAAACATAATTTTTCCTTTTAACTTAATAGTTTTGACTTTTAACTTTAAAAAAGGTAAACAATTATCAAAATGACGTAGTTTTTCCTTTTCTTATTCGGATTTTTGGATAACTCGAATTGTGTAATTCATATTTGAGTTAAACCAAAAAACTTAATTTTTTATTCGAGTTGATCTGAATAATTTGATTAACTCAAATAACTCGAACTATTTAATTCAAATTTGAATTTTTTCTCGAGTTTTTTTGAATCGAATCGAATTTTGCTCACCCCTAGTTCCCTGAAGAGCTTAAGTCAAGATGGTCGAATCCATTTGTGGTACAAAACGTATTCTCATACAAAACCATTGAGGTAACACACCCTGATTATGGCATATTCAAGGTAAACAGACATTGTCTCAAACTTTATTTTGGTGGTGATATTGATAACGAGAGAGAGGAGCTCTAATTTCAAAAACTGACTTAATCGAGAGCTTAAAAATTAAAGTTGAGTTTAGACTTTAAATAAGCGCTTCTCGGGAGGCAACCCGAGTTTTTTTATTTTATTATTATTTTACTTTCCTTTAATTATGTTGCATGCTTAGTACATTTAACTTTTATTACTTCAAATTTTTTTAAAAAAAAGTGGTCTGTAACACCGCTAACCCTTATCCGTCGCCGGAACAGGGTTACAGAGCATTGTCGAACTTTTTCAAATCAAATACGAACATTTCATAACATTTAATATACATATCAAAAACCAATTATAAATCACTCATATTGTCCCTTGTATGAACCCTCAAGGCCCAAAATACGTATTAGAAGTAAATCGGGACTAAACTGAAAAATCAGAAAATTTTTCTTAAAATTTCAAAATTTTCCTTAGGTGTAGGGGACACACGCCCGTGTGGCTAGGCTGTGTGGTTCACACGGCCAAGAGACACGTTCGTGTGTTAGGCCGTGTGGGTATTCGATGTGAGGCACACGACCGTGTCCCAGCCTGTGTCCATGCCCATGTAACTCTCTGACTTGGGTCACACGGCCAAGCCACACGCCCATGTGCTAGGCCGTGTGGACATACTAACTTGTAAAATTAAGGTGCAAGTGTAACAGCCCGTTTGTGAGTCAAATCGAAACAGTAATTTTGGGACCACAAATTCGAGGTTAAAATATTATTTTATTATTTTATTATTTTTCACAGCATGATAGAATTATTATGTGAAAGTTTCGTAAAGAAATTTTACCGTTTAAATGCTTAATTCGGTAAAAAGGACTAAATCGCGTAACGCGTAAAAGTTGCATTCTATTTGTTAAAAGTGTTTAATTGCTAAGATTCATTAAACCAAAGGTCCTTATGATGATATTAGACCATTGATAGTGGAATTTGAAAAAAAAGGGCATTAAATGAATGTTTAAAATGGTTTTTAATCAAGGTTAAAAAGGTAAATTAGTTAATTAAGTTATAATAAATAAAACTAGACATTTTATATTCTTATTTTCATCTTCCATTATTTAAAATACATAAGAAAAACAACCATAAAGGTTTTAGTATTTGGCCAAGATATTTTGTTCAATTAAGGTACAATTTTTGCTCCGTTTTTAATGATTTTTACGTTTTTAAGATCGTTGTTTTGTATTCTAGCTAGCTCGTACCCTAGATTTTGTAATTTTTGAAGATTTAACATGTTTCCATTGTTAAATACTTGAGTCCTTTGATGTTTAATGATAGATTATTGAAGCTTGATGATAGTTAAACTAGTTTTGTAAAGTAATTTTTGACAAAAATTAAAAATAGGGATTAAATTGTGAAAATGTAAAATGTGGTGGTTGAAAGTGTGAAATAATGAAAGATATGGGCTGCTAGGAGTCCCTATGAAATTCGGCTAGGCATGGGTAGGTACTAATTTGCATGAATTTGCAATTTTATGTGATAAGGACTAAATTGTAAAAATTGAAAAGTATAGGGGCAAATGTGTAAAATTTCCAAAATATGAATTATGGACTAAATTGAATAGATTGAATGCTGAATTTACTAAATTTGATATATATAGATCAAGATAAGCCGAGATCGAGTTTAGATTGGGGAAAAGGTGATAAACCATAATTTATATATATTTTTACCTTATGCTTGGCTTAATTCTGGATGATTTTCCATTGGATTTGATAAATTCGATACTCCTAATCTCTTAATTTCATGTTTTATACTCAGGAGAGCTTAGGAAGCCGAAAAGAACGAGAAACGGGCCAAAAAGGGGCAAAATGGGCCTACTTAGGAAATCAACACGGCCTGGACCATTGGACACGGCCGTGTGTTACGAGCAAGGATCAACCACGGCCTGGACTATCGTCCACGAGCAGACCACAAGGCTGTGTGTGGCGAGCAGAGTAAAGCACGGCCCAAACCATCACACACGGACGTGTCACACGGGCATGTCCCTACCGACCCTAGGTTCAATTCTATTCGGAAAAGGCTACTTGTGGGCCAAGAAAGGCATCTCAAAGCCTATATAAACACCCTAGAGGGCAACCTAAAAAGGACGTTGAGTGGACACCGAGTAGAAGGCAGAAAATACTCCAAGACAACCGTCGGGAACAACTTAAGAGAAGGATCTCCATCAAGACTGAGGATCTCCTATCAAGTTCTTTAGAAGTTTTTGGGTTTTCTTATGTTTTGTTGTTTTCCCTATTTTTATGAACTAAATCCCTTAAATACCTGAGGGGATGAAACCTAAGATAGATCTTATTACTAATTGATTTATAAGATAAATACTTGTTCTTATTCTTAATTGTGAGTTTTTATTCTTGTTTTGATAATTCAGGTTATTGATTCAAAGTCGAATGTGCTTATTCAGTGGAGCAAAAGTCCCTGTTTAAGAGAAGATCAACACAATTAAGTGGAGTTTATTGCAACCCTAGAAATAGGACGATGAAAATCTACCGGATTAGAGTCAAATCTAATTGTGCATTGATGGTTTAAACTTTGAGATATTAGAGAATCAAGCATGATAAAGTCTATTTTCAGAATTAAAAATTTATTAGGTTGTTTCCCTAAATTTAAATGTTACTTTGAAGTTTGAAATTTGCAAATTTGACATCAAAAACCATAATTTTTGTGAGATTTTGAACCTTCTAGAGCATATATCTTTCTTGCTCACCTTATTGATTATGAGTGTATCAATATTGATTTGTTATTCTAGAACTTGCCTTGATTATACAGGTTGAGACCACACCATTGATTTGATATACTGAGATGATGAAGGCACCTAGGTTTTAACCCACTTACTCCATAAAAAGCCTACCTTCATAATTAACCCCTAGTGAACTTTTTTTAGCCTAATAAACCATTTCTTGACTCACCCATTAATATTAACCCCAAACCAAATTTTTTCTTCTCTTCCTTTAACCCCCCTTATGTCGAGAGTTAATTTGATCAGTTGCCTAACTATTCTCTTAATTTCAATTGTTAAATTCTATCTTATTATTGTATTTTTATTAAAAAAAGTTGAAAGATTTATTCATTATTAGTGATTATGAGCTTAAACAGTTAATTTCACATCTTTCGAAGAAGCTCGTTTTATTAGTGATAAGTTAAATTGATTATTAAATATTAGGTCATTATTTCTAGTTAGGTAATTTATCAATTCAATCTCGAGTCTAACCTCTTAATTCAGCCTGTATCCACACCTTTAACCCCAAGCCCCATTACAACCCTTTAAGACCTTTTGATTTGTGTATCATCTCATTTTATAATGGTGGAGATTTGATTTTCATGCAAGTTTATGGGATTAACTTTTCATGTTTGACTTTTTGAGTGCTTAATTTGAACCTTAAACACCTTGAGTGATTTGAGCGAATCTTTAGTGAGGATGCCAATGCTTGTCAGGTTTTGAATAAGAGGTAATTATTTAGGTAAGGGGAAACACCTATGTTTTCGTGCTATAAAAATTTATGACTTAGATTGTTTGAATCTTTAGGACTATTTTAGTTAAATTATCAATGTATGAATTATCTATGAATTATGATAAAACATTATTAATGAGGATTATGAATTAGGGATGTTAATTTTAATTGTGAGTTGAGGATTTTGCTTGAGGACAAGCAAAGGCTTAAGTGTGGGGATATTTGATTAACCATAATTTATACATATTTTTACCCCATGCTTGGCTTAATTTTGGATGATTTTCCATTGGATTTGATGAATTCGATACTCCTAATCTCTTAATTTCATGTTTTATAATCAGGAGTGCATAAGAAGTCGAAAAGAACGAGAAACGGGCCAAAAAAGGGCAAAATGGGCCTACTTAGGAAATCAACACAGCCTGGACCATTGGACACGGCCGTGTGTTACGAGCAAGGATCAACCACGGCCTGGACTATCGTCCACGAGCAGACCACACGGTTGTGTGTGGCGACTAGAGTCGAGCACGGCCCAAACCATCACACACAAGCGTGTTACACGGGCGTGTCCCTGCCGACCCTAGGTTCAATTTTATTCAGAAAAGGCTACTTGTGGGCTAAGAAAGGCATCTCAAAGCCTATATAAACACCCTAAAGGGCAACCTAAAAAGGGACGTCGAGTGGACGCCGAGTAGAAGGCAAAAAATACTCCAAGACAGCCATCGGGAACAACTTAGGAGAAGGATCTCCATCAAGACTGAGGATCTCCCATCAAGTTCTTTAGAAGTTTTTGGGTTTTCTTATGTTTTGTTGTTTTCCCTATTTTAAAATGTTTCCCTCTATCTTTATGAACTAAATCCCTTAAATACCTAAAGGGATGAAACCTAAGACAGATCTTATTACTAATTGATTTATAAGATAAATACTTGTTCTTATTCTTAATTGTGAGTTTTTATTCTTGTTATGATAATTCAGGCTATTGATTCAAAGTCGAATGTGCTTATTCAGTGGAGCAAAAGTCCCTGTTTAAGAGAAGATCAACACAATTAAGCGGAGTTGATTGCAACCCTAGAAATAAGGCGACGAAAATCTGCCGGATTAGAGTCAAATCTAATAAGGGGATCCATAGATCGAGTTAATGCGACAATAGGGGTTTTAATTAGAAAGAGATTTCAATTAATCAACCTAGAGTCAGTTGTTTTTAGTCTTGAAAGAGATATTAACATAAATCAGGGATTTCTACGGACTAAGTCAAGTGAATAAATCGTATGAATCAAAAGTAATAAGTGAAGTCTAGGTGGATTCTTCCTTAGGTATTGCCTATCCCATATAAGTTGTCTAAAAGTATTTTCCAAATTCACTCTCTGTCACGTTAATAATTATTTAGTTAGTTAAATTAGTTAGTTAATTTTAGATTAAAAACAAATCTCCTTAATTATTAGGCTAGATAATAAAAAGATAGTTATTACTAGTAATTTTAGTCCTTGAGGATTCGATATTCCGGACTCACCATACCTATACTACTGTTCAATAGGTGTGCTTGCCTTTGTCGAAATAATAGTTAGTTTCGAGCACATCAAAAGGAAAGATTGACGAATAGCCGATAGTTTTTATCCGATAAATACGAGGTAAGTTCGTATAATTAGAATCGAACTTTTATATATTTGAAATGAATTTTTGTGATTGAGTAATTGATATACTTGAAATACAAATGCCTTATTGATATAGTTTAATAGTTACCGAGCCCCGTTTGAACTGTATGAATTCATAGGATACGAGTGACATGTCACTAGGGTTACCGTTTTGGTCGAGCTCTTGCATTTGTTGAGGACTCACCACAACTCGTATGAGCTTATCGATATATAAGCTCGTAAGAGCATACTATTTTCAGCTCATTGGAGCTTATTATTTCAGCTCGTATGAGCTTATTGTTCAGCTCGATAGAGCTTACCGTTTCAGCTCAATAGAGCTTACTGTTCATCAGCTCAGGAGGAGCTTACTGATCATGGCTCGAAAGAGCATAAATGATAATGAATTGATAGATTACTAATGTTTATCACCCGAGTATCCTTTAGAGTTCTAATAGGTTCAACGGGCATAAATTCTATTTATACGGATGAGTATTGTTACTGAATGAATTATTGATTATATGATTGAGAATGAAATGTTGGATACAATATATATGGAGTATTGAATTGTGATAATAAATGATTTCATGTATTAATATGACTAACATATGGATGAATGCTTGTGTTAGGCATTTGGAAATTTTATGGAGTTTACCTTATATTATTTGTATTGAATTGGTAAGTTTAATTCTAAATTATACGGGCTTACTAAGCTATAAAGCTTACTCTGTTTCTTTTTCTATGTTTTATAGAGGTTAGTTAGCTCGCTCGTTTGGGACAAGTCGGAGTTGCACATTACACTATCCAATTTCCAATTGGTACTTTTGAACTTGTGGATATATGTAAATATGGCATGTATAGGCTAGTTTAAAATATGTTAGTAATGTTCCTTGATATCATGAATTTGGTATGTTTTTGTGTATAAGTTAAGCCATGTGATTTGGCTTATTTTGGTACTATGTTTTGGTTATGTATAAGTGGGCAATTATGGTATGTTTTGGGCAAGGAATTGATGGAATGTGTAACAGCCTGATTTAGGGACTACTCAGAATAGTGATCTCGAGATCACTAATCCGAGACTTGAGAAATTTATTTTCATGTTAAATTATGAGTCAGAGTATGATAGTATATGTGCATGAAAATTTTGGTGCCTTAATTGTAACAATTTCATGTTTAATTGCGAAAAAGGACTAAATCGCATAAAGTGCGAAAGTTACATTCTATAGGCTAAAGGTACCAAATAACCATAGATTGACAATTGGAGGTCTTTAAAAGGCAATTAGACCCTCAATAGTTGCTTGGCCGGCCATAGACTAGCAAGGGAGACAATTTTGTCAATGTTGGTCAAGGTTGGTGGTAGTAGGTGGACTAATTTGACTAATATTAATAAAATAAGGAGAGAAAATATATCATTTTTTTCTCTTTCACTCTTCCACCGAAAATTAACAGCAATTAGAGGGTAGAAAGCTTCAAAAATTTCAGCACACTCATCTCTTCACAAGTAAGTGTTCTAGTGATCTTTTCTTGAAAATAGTTGTACTTTTGGGACCCTTGAAGCTTAAGCTTTCAAATGAGGGGACTATTGTGCAATATGGTGAAAAGTTTAGAGTTTTGCCATGAGAGCTACCTTAGTTATTTGCTGCACTTTTATGAGAGAAATTAAGTCTTAGTTGTTAGATGAACAACTTTTGTGAAATGTGTTGTCTTGAAAACACCTAATTGGACCTTGATGAAAAGGTTACAAGTTTGTAGTAATTATGTGAAATGTTGAGTTTTGATGATAGCTATGAGAGCATTAAATGTTCACCTAGGCTCGTTGAAGGTAGAAATGTGATTAGAATTAATTTCCAAACCTAGGGGTAAAATGGTCATTTTACCAAAGTTTAGGGGCAAAATAGTAATTTTGCCTAAGCATGAGTATTGAAATTTTTTCATTAATGTGATGATTAAAATGAGTTTAATTGTTATTATAGAGCAAGAAGAATCGAGAATCTGACTCGATCGGGGAAAGAACAAAGTCTTGGACTAAACCGATGAGTTAGCTCATTTTGAAATCGAGGTAAGTTTGTATGTGATTAATGCAACATTCATGTTAGCATAATTGAGAATGCTTGGTATCATATTGATGCATGATACTCTACTAAATTGAGTGATTGATGTTGAATATGATGTTAAAGTCCTAGTGGACTATGATGAATATGGAAATGCTATAATCGAGATATGAAATAGATAAGGTCCCGTATAAGACCATGTCTGGGACATGGCCTCGACACCGAGTTGAGATCCCGTATAACACCATATCTGAGATATGGCTTCGGTAATTAGGGGTGTTCATTCGATTAACCGACCGGTTAACCGACCCAAAATAACATTAACCGAATTAACCGATCTTTCAAAATTTTTAACCTTTAACCGAACCGAATTTTTTTCAAAAAAATTAACCGAACCGAAATTTTTTCGGTTAATTCGGTCGATTAATCGAATTAACCGAAAATTATATTTTTTATTTTTGGTTAAAAATTAACCGAATTACCCGAAATGAATCACTACATAATTAAAAAGATTACATAAGTCTTTAAATCACTACATAATTAAAAATATTACATAAGTCTTTGAATCACTACATAATTAAAAACATTACATAAGTCTTTGAATCACTACATAATTAAAAACATTACATAAGTCTTGAAATTAACACATAATTGAAATGTAAGTCTTTAATATTGTTCATTTGTACCCATTTCTTCTCTCCAAAAAATCTCCATTTGCATTAAACCTACAGAAAGAAAAAAAACATGTGCAAAAGTTTAGAATATAATAGAAATATACGCATTTAAAAAAATCAAATAATATAAACAAACGAATAGATTATAAGTTAACAAGAATAAGATAGTAAGTATCCTTCAACTCATGAAAGCTCATGAATTTAGGGTAGGCTCTGATGCATTCCAAGAAAAGTCTAAACATTGAATCAATTAAATAAGTAGGAGTGATATGGTAAAAAAATTGAAACTATTAAAATAAAACAATAAATATACCATTTTCAATATTGTCAAGCTCTTGGATCTGTTCTTCAATCTTTTTGATGTCTTCTTGTGATGATGATTTTTTAATCCAATCTTGAGTACACACAAGAGCTTGTACAATTTTAGGAGTTAAAGAACTCCTATATTGATCAAGCACACGTCCCCCGGTGCTAAATGTGGACTCTGAAGCAACCGTAGAAACCGGTATAGCTAACACATCTCTGGCCATTTTTGAAAGAGTAGGAAATCTAGGACTGTTCACTTTCCACCACAATAAAATATCAAAATCTTCAACAAGTTCCTCATTAGCCTCAGCTAGATATTTATCTAACTCAGATGTTTTATCCTCACCACAAATTTCCAACTCACGCTTTTTATACAAAGCTTGCATTCGCCTTTTCATTTTTTGTTGTGGTTCACCGAGAGAAACATGTGTTGGCACACTCGATTAGCTACAAGTACTATGAAGTGGAGGCTTATACTCATCAAACAATTCATACAAAGATTCCTTCAATTTTTGCATCATTTCACAAGCTTTTTCAGAACTAGACATTTCACTAAGTGCAAATTCAAGATACTTTACTTTTTGTCTAGGATCTAAAACACAAGCAACAAACATAAGCAGATTCATCTTATCAATATCACTCCAATACTTATCATACTTCTCTTTCATCTTGATGGCCATAACATTGAAATCAACATTACTATTTAACTGAGCATCTCGTAAAAGAATATCAATTTCAGAAAGCTCATCAAAAAAATTATTGGACGTGACATATGAAGTGCCAGATATACGCAAAGTGACTTCATAAAAGTGTTCCAAGAAATCCCTCAAGTTTCTAACATTATCCCAACCATCCACACTAGGCCAACCCTGACCCCTTTCAAGTTCAGCCCTAAAGTTTGTATCTTACTCCTCAAATCTCTCAAAAGCTCTCTCAAAGTTCTGAGCAGTATCTAACATTAAGTAGGGCGAGTTCCACCTAGTACAAACATCAAGACACAACATCTTCTTGCACTCTATCTTTTCCACCACAACACACTCCTTAAACTTTTGTAATCTAGCTGGATATTGTCTCACATATCGAACAACCCCCCTAACACGTTCAACAGATTTATTCATTTCCTTTAAGCCTTCAACAACAATCAAATTCACAATGTGTGTCATGCATCTCATATGAAGATATTTATCATTTTGAACTAAACCCCCTCGAGGGTTAAATTTCTTTCTCAAATAACCAATAGCAACATCATTTGAAATTGCATTATCAACAATTACAGTAAACAACCTATCAATCTGTAATATCCTAAAATAGGGGCTGCGTGTTTGAAGCATGTCTTAGGTGTTAATAGGCCTTAAGAGTTGTTTTCATGTGTTTTAGGGGTTATTAAAGCTCGTGGATAAAAAGGGACTATTTTGGAAATTTTGAAAATTAGGGGTTACAAATGGGAATTTGGTTAAGGGAGGCCTTAAGTAAAAATTTTGTGGGATTGAGGCATATAAAATGCCCAGGTCGAGTGGCTTCTATGCGCCACTTAGGAGCTTGGACATAACACCATAACGTCTGGAGTTCGATTCGAGGATGCGGCATAAGTGTTTTGTTTTTAGAAAAGGGTATTGCTTTAAAGGAGGTTTTAAAAGAATTTTCAACGCGACTAATAGCATAAAATGAACTTTGGCTGAATGGTTAGCCAGGGTACCTTCGCGAGAACCTGTGTTCGAGACGCGCAGGAAGCGCGGGGTGAGTTTTTATTTTTTGAATAAAGGGAAGCTTATGGAAAAAAGGGTTTAAAAGAAATTTGCAATGGATTATGTCATGAAATTAAACACTGGCCGAATGGTTCAAGGCTTGGTTTGAGAGCTGAGTCTAAGGGGACTCATGTTCGAGTCCAAGAAATCGCGTATAAGGCACCTTATTTTTTTATTTTAACGTTAAAGTAAAGGACGCTTGCAAGTGAGGGTTTAAAAGAAAATGTGACGCGAGTTATGGCATGAAAGTTTCAGTAGCATATTGGCAGGGCGCTGGGGAGTGTTTCACCAGGTCTCGGGTTCGAGACCTGGGGGCTGTGCCTGGGGTTTGTTTTGTTTTGGCCAGCATAAGTTTGGATGCATGGCCCATGCACACGTGAATCAAATGGGTGCTGTTTTTCTTTTTTTATTTTATTTTATTTTATTTATTTATTTTATTTTATTCATTTTAAATTTTTCTTTGTTTTGTTGTTTCAAAGCTGTAAGAGCATGGTAAACCATTTGTTTTTATTTGCTTTGAATAACGGGATAGTATATATATATATTATTATTATTATTATTATTATTAATATTATGTATGAAAGGTGGAATAAGGTGAAGGGATTTTTATTATCTTTATTATTAATTTATTTAAGGCAAGCATGGGTTTTATTTTATTATTATTATTACTATTATTTTAATTTTTATCACTTTTATATGCGTGAGGTATATATATGGGGATTAGTTTGTTTTTTATTATTATTATTATTTATTTTATGATTAATAAGATGATGAGTATTTTAAATTCATTACCTCGTGCATAGGAGGATGAAATGTAGAAATGGGCAGCTCATAAATCAATGTTTAAATTTTCTATGATGTGGGCCACATTTTTTTTTTATGTAGTATAATCTATCATTTTGGGGTTAGAAATTAGCAAATGGGGAGCATGGCCGTTGAGGAGCATGGACACAAATCCTTTGTTTATTAAAAGATGGATGAGTTGGAGGAATAAGGAATAAACAAGTAATATATTTTTATGATGATGGGTTTTGCTTGGGGGAATGGAAGCATGCGGCATAGGGGTATTATTATTTTGAAATTTTGTTAGCTTATATTATTTGTTGGAAAAAGAATTGGGATGTGGGCAAAGAATAAACAATATTGAACTTAGAAAAAGGAGGGCATGTGCGGCATTGGAATTTCAAAGGTATGGCCGGCCTTGGTTTTGTGATGCAAAGAAGCATGGCCGAATGCTTCTTTTTGGCTTTTCCTTTTCCCCATTTTCGTGGTTGACCGATGGGAGCTGGTTTGAGGGTCTAGCATAGTCGGTTTTTGAGTAATAAGGGAGGTGGCCATTGATTTCTTTTGTTTTCTCTTCTTTCTTTTCGTTCTTGACCAAGAGAGGGAGAGAGAAGGAGAGGGAGCAAGCTTTCACAATCAGTATTTGATGAATGCTTGGAGGAGTGCCGAATTTCTTTGCCTTGCCTTCTTCATTCTTACATGTTTACATGGCCAGTTTTGAGTTAACCGAAGCCCTCCACCTTTAAACACTATTGCCGAATCTCTCAGGGATCAAAAGGAACTTTTGGATGCTAACTTTTCAAACGATTTTGAAGGTGTGTCGACTATGTATTTGTGACCTCTTCGATTGTTTTGGTAAGTATTTTTCTAAGTGATCGGTTCGGGTTCTTATCTTATTAGTATGCCGAAATCAATATTGGACCTTGGTTTATGGATGGTTGAAATGTGTATAAAGGTGTATAATTTTTTATTAATATGATAGCGTATAAGATTAAGTATTGTATTGGCCGAATGTATGTTTGCCATAGGTATGAAAGGTTGATACGTTTGGGTTGGATAAATAATTATGGGTTGGGTTATAGTTAATTGGGGAACATGAAGTGAGTGATGGGGCGATTGAAATAATATTTATTTATGTAAGGCCGAATAAGGCATAGGGAGTATTATGCATGATAGTTTTTGTGGATTGGTAAAATACATGCATTTATGCAATTGTGATAAGAGTTTGGTTATATACCATTACATAAGGAAAAGAAATATTCGGACATAGGTGCATGTAAATATATCCTTGATGATGTCAAATGTAGATTCGGCCAAGGGGCCACTTTATCTAGATTATCGTTGAGTTGTTTCTAACAAGGTTGTCTGGTAGGGTTTTCGACACCACAAGAGTAGGTAGTAGTTTCGGGACTTTGCCGGGTAAGTGCTAAGGAGCATCAAAGGAGTCTTTCGGGAATTAAAGTGCTCAAGGAATTTCGACAGTGGTAATCAAGGGCCTCGGGATTCGAGATCCAACCTCGTGTTAGGATGGAGGCAAATACCAGTCAAGGAGTTCATGGGATAGCCCCTATCCCCAAGTCTAAAAAGAGAGCTGCCTCAGCAGTTCGGGATTGGCCACCGGGGTGTGGGCCAGCATCCGAGCAACAACGTAGGCAAGTAGTCGTAGTATCGCTTAAAGATAGCATCGGGATTGAGGGCATAACGTTGTTCGTAATCAGGTGCGTAGTTATCGCACTGTTCTCTTGCTGGTTTATGTGTGTTATAGTAAATATACATGTTGTGCATGATAGCCGAAATAAGGGCTAAGATGTTGGATACCCAAGGTGGGTGATCGTTCGATCAGGTGTGTAAGCTCTTACACACTTTATTAGTATAAATTGTTGTTATTATGATATTTTATCACCTATCATGTAGCATCTTTGCCTTGTGGGCATAAGCTTGGTTTTCGGGTAAGTCCCCTAATACTCGATCTATGATATATGTTTTGTATGCCATCATATGCTGTTAAATGTTATGCTATATACGAATGCATGATATATGGGATCATGATACTTTTTATGTAAGCATGATGATGGTGGGATTAAACGAGTGGAGGGGGCAGTGATATTCGTGTCGACGGACACCAGTGTTTTGGTAACACATTGTGACTACGGTCACCAGAGGTTTGGTACCTCCAGAGGTTTGGCACCTCATATCGTCTCGTCCCTGTGGCTTAGTACCACCATGGGTTGGCCCCACTATGAGATATGGGATTGACGCCAGTGATTTGGTATCACACGATGGGTTGGCCCCATCATTTGATTGTGACTTCGGGTCACCAGTGGTTTGGCACCACCAGTGGTTTGGCACCACACGTATTGACGGATATCGTGACTTTAAGTCACCAGTGGTTTGGCACCACCAGTGGTTTGGCACCACACGGGGTAGAAAAAGGAGTATGGATGGCTAGGTTGGGCTTCATAATTGCATACTCATGTATATGTTTGTTCTGTGGATATGGGCTGAGCCCGTATGTGGAGACATGCGTATTAATTACGTACTGAGTCTTGGTGACTCACCCCCTTTCCCTATCTTTTCAGGTGAGTAGATCGCGGAGACGGAGCCGGAGAGGACTCGAGGTGGCCATGCTTGTTCCTCGGTTTAGAAGTCTTATTTCGTACCATTAAAGTTTACTATTTGCTAAATTCGATTGGGTTGTAATATGGCCGCTTATTATTTTTTTTATTACTATTCGTATGATTAAGTAGTTTTTACCTTATTTCTAACGAACTTATGGACTGTTAAGCGAATCGGTAAAAGCAACGTTTTCAAAATTAGTACTCGTACGCGTTTTCAAAGACGTTACCATCGGGTAGCAAAATTTTTACCAAGTTATCAATAACCCCGATACTTCTAAAAATCTAAATAATCAAATGATTTCAAAGGAAAAGAAAAAGTTTTCAACCCCATCGTGTTTATCAAACCAAACTATCTTAGTTTTAGCAAACGTTGTTTTACAAATTTAGCGATATTTTTGGATTTCCAATGTTAACCTGAATCTTTCAAAAAGTTTTTACTCCGTGACATACCAGATCCGGTCAGGGCTTGTGGGCCGGGTTTGGGGTGTTACAAGTTGGTATCAGAGCTTGGTTCAAAACCCGGCTGTGGGGGCCCGAGACCCAAAAAAAAATGTTTTCTTGATAGGCTTTTGTGGAATATTATGAAAATAGTTTAGTTTAAATAGCATGGCACCGAGTCTCCGGCACCGATCCGCACGGGTAAGTACCTCTGACTATTGAGGTGATATGAATATGTCTCTGATTATGAGCATGAATGCGACTCTCTGTATTAAGATAGCGAACTTGAATTGAACCTTTGTGTGATCGAAAGAACCACTTTTAAATACTTTTTTTCATAAAATTTGTTCGCGATTAATCAGTGGAACAAATTTTCTAATGCATAAAACCTTTAAGTCAGATTACGCGATAAGAGATGAGTTCTAGATGACGTGGTCGAGGCAAATGGCCGTACCGGAACTCATTAAATCGGGTCAAGGGTTGATAAAAGGTATCACCTCCACCACCAACTCTTGATAATGAGCGACAAGATCAGTCGGGGAATGATGCTGTATCTCAGGCGGTGCTGCAAGTTTTAGAGATGGTGGCTGGAGCGGGAGGAAATATGAAAGCTCGAAAATCTATTCCTGAGCGAGTTCGGGCCAATGGAGCGGAGTTGTTCTGTGGTGTATCCGGCGTGGCACCCAGTACGACTGAATATTGGTTGGAAGCAACCGAGCGAATTATGGATGAGCTCGATCTGAGCCTTGAGGAAAAAGTGAAAGGAATGGCGGCGCTACTTCGCGACGAAGCGTATCAATGGTGGCTCATGGTTCGAGAGAGTGTCACAGCTAAGGACCTCACTTGGGAGTATGTCAAGACGGCATACCAGAAGAAGTATGTCGGTACTCACTACACTGATGCTTAGAGGAAGGCGTTTCTGGGGCTGGTTCAAGGGAACAAGTCCGTGGCAGAATACGAGGCTGAATTCCTAAGGTTAAGCCGTTGTGCTCGAGGGGTAGTTGCTTCGGAGCTGTCCGTGTGCTCAGTGTGGAAGGTACCATGACGGCGAGTGTTGGAACCGGAATTGAAGATGTTTTAGGTGTAAGTCTAAGTCTCACTTGATTAAGACTGTCCTCAAGTGATGGATAGGGCGCAAAGTCAAGGACGTGGAACTTCAAGCTAAGATGCTAATGGTGTGGATGCGAGGCAACCGAGGATGTGATAGTAGGTGAGTTTCTTGTTATGGGATATCTTTTATTATCTGAGTTTTATAAGATCGGTTCATACTTGTACTATTGGTGAAGTGTTCGAGTTTTGGATACGAACTTAGAAACTGTGCTTAGAAGGTAAGATAGTTCGTGGTTGTATGCTAGTGGAGTGTGGAACCTTGAATACGAATCTCGGGATAGTATTTAAGGAATGTGTTAATTTTATAGAATCAGAGTGCGCAGCATGAGCATGGTGCGGTGAATTGGAATGTACGGATGTTCGTTAGTAAGCAATTTCGAGGACGAAATTGTTTTAAGGGGGTAGATTTGTAATATCCTAAAATAGGGGCTGCGTGTTTGAAGCATGTCTTAGGTGTTAATAGGCCTTAAGAGTTGTTTTCATGTGTTTTAGGGGTTATTAAAGCTCGTGGATAAAAAGGGACTATTTTGGAAATTTTGAAAATTAGGGGTTAAAAATGGGAATTTGGTTAAGGGAGGCCTTAAGTAAAAATTTTGTGGGATTGAGGTATATAAAATGCCCAGGTCGAGTGGCTTCTATGCGCCACTTAGGAGCTTGGACATAACTCCATAACGTCTGGAGTTCGATTCGAGGATGCGGCATAAGTGTTTTGTTTTTAGAAAAGGGTATTGCTTTAAAGGAGGTTTTAAAAGAATTTTCAACGCGACTAATAGCATAAAATGAACTTTGGCTGAATGGTTAGCCAGGGTACCTTCGCGAGAACCTGTGTTCGAGACGCGCAGGAAGCGCGGGGTGAGTTTTTATATTTTGAATAAAGGGAAGCTTACGGAAAAAAGGGTTTAAAAGAAATTCGCAATGGATTATGTCATGAAATTAAACACTGGCCGAATGGTTCAAGGCTTGGTTTGAGAGCTGAGTCTAAGGGGACTCATGTTCGAGTCCAAGAAATCGCGTATAAGGCACCTTATTTTTTTATTTTAACGTTAAAGTAAAGGACGCTTGCGAGTGAGGGTTTAAAAGAAAATGTGACGCGAGTTATGGCATGAAAGTTTCAGTAGCATATTGGCAGGGCGCTGGGGAGTGTTTCACCAGGTCTCGGGTTCGAGACCTGGGGGCTGTGCCTGGGGTTTGTTTTGTTTTGGCCAGCATAAGTTTGGATGCATGGCCCATGCACACGTGAATCAAATGGGTGTTGTTTTTCTTTTTTTTTTTTTATTTTATTTTATTTTATTTATTTTATTTTATTCATTTTAAATTTTTCTTTGTTTTGTTGTTTCAAAGCTGTAAGAGCATGGTAAACCATTTATTTTTATTTGCTTTGAATAACGGGATAGTATATATGTATATATTATTATTATTATTATTATTATTATATTATGTATGAAAGGTGGAATAAGGTGAAGGGATTTTTATTATCTTTATTATTAATTTATTTAAGGCAAGCATGGGTTTTATTTTATTATTATTATTACTATTATTTTAATTTTTATCACTTTTATATGCGTGAGGTATATATGGGGATTAGTTTGTTTTTTTATTATTATTATTTATTTTATGATTAATAAGATGATGAGTATTTTAAATTCATTACCTCGTGCATAGGAGGATGAAATGTAGAAATGGGCAGCTCATAAATCAATGTTTAAATTTTCTATGATGTGGGCCACATTTTTTTTTATGTAGTATAATCTATCATTTTGGGGTTAGAAATTAGCAAATGGGGAGCATGGCCGTTGAGGAGCATGGACACAAATCCTTTGTTTATTAAAAGATGGATGAGTTGGAGGAATAAGGAATAAACAAGTAATATATTTTTATGATGATGGGTTTTGCTTGGGGGAATGGAAGCATGCGGCATAGGGGTATTATTATTTTGAAATTTTGTTAGCTTATATTATTTGTTGGAAAAAGAATTGGGATGTGGGCAAAGAATAAACAATATTGAACTTAGAAAAAGGAGGGCATGTGCGGCATTGGAATTTCAAAGGTATGGCCGGCCTTGGTTTTGTGATGCAAAGAAGCATGGCCGAATGCTTCTTTTTGGCTTTTCCTTTTCCCCATTTTCGTGGTTGACCGATGGGAGCTGGTTTGAGGGTCTAGCATAGTCGGTTTTTGAGTAATAAGGGAGGTGGCCATTGATTTCTTTTGTTTTCTCTTCTTTCTTTTCGTTCTTGACCAAGAGAGGGAGAGAGAAGGAGAGGGAGCAAGCTTTCACAATCAGTATTTGATGAATGCTTGGAGGAGTGCCGAATTTCTTTGCCTTGCCTTCTTCATTCTTACATGTTTGCATGGCCGGTTTTGAGTTAACCGAAGTCCTCCACCTTTAGACACTATTGCCGAATCTCTCAGGGATCAAAAGGAACTTTTGGATGGTAACTTTTCAAACGATTTTGAAGGTGTGTCGACTATATATTTGTGACCTATTCGATTGTTTTGGTAAGTATTTTTCTAAGTGATCGGTTCGGGTTCTTATCTTATTAGTATGACGAAATCAATATTGGACCTTGGTTTATGGATGGTTGAAATGTGTATAAAGGTGTATAATTTTTTATTAATGTGATAGCGTATAAGATTAAGTATTGTATTGGCCGAATGTATGTTTGCCATAGATATGAAAGGTTGATACGTTTGGGTTGGATAAATAATTATGGGTTGGGTTATAGTTAATTGGGGAACATGAAGTGAGTGATGGGGCGATTGAAATAATGTTTATTTATGTAAGGCCGAATAAGGCATAGGGAGTATTATGCATGATAGTTTTTGTGGATTGGTAAAATACATGCATTTATGCAATTGTGATAAGAGTTTGGTTATATACCATTACATAAGGAAAAGAAATATTCGGACATAGGTGCATGTAAATATATCCTTGATGATGTCAAATGTAGATTCGGCCAAGGGGCCACTTTATCTAGATTATCGTTGAGTTGTTTCTAACAAGGTTGTCTGGTAGGGTTTTCGACACCACAAGAGTAGGTAGTAGTTTCGGGACTTTGCCGGGTAAGTGCTAAGGAGCATCAAAGGAGTCTTTCGGGAATTAAAGTGCTCAAGGAATTTCGACAGTGGTAATCAAGGGCCTCAGGATTCGAGATCCAACCTCGTGTTAGGATGGAGGCAAATACCAGTCAAGGAGTTCATGGGATAGCCCCTATCCCCAAGTCTAAAAAGAGAGCTGCCTCAGCGGTTCGGGATTGGCCACCGGGGTGTGGGCCAGCATCCGAGCAACAACGTAGGCAAGTAGCCGTAGTATCGCTTAAAGATAGCATCGGGATTGAGGGCATAACGTTGTTCGTAATCAGGTGCGTAGTTATCGCACTGTTCTCTTGCTGGTTTATGTGTGTTATAGCAAATATACATGTTGTGCATGATAGCCGAAATAAGGGCTAAGATGTTGGATACCCAAGGTGGGTGATCGTTCGATCAGGTGTGTAAGCTCTTACACACTTTATTAGTATAAATTGTTGTTATTATGATATTTTATCACCTATCATGTAGCATCTTTGCCTTGTGGGCATAAGCTTGGTTTTCGGGTAAGTCCCCTAATACTCGATCTATGATATATGTTGTGTATGCCATCATATGCTGTTAAATGTTATGCTATATACGAATGCATGATATATGGGATCATGATACTTTTTATGTAAGCATGATGATGGTGGGATTAAACGAGTGGAGGGGGCAGTGATATTCGTGTCGACGGACACCAGTGTTTTGGTAACACATTGTGACTACGGTCACCAGAGGTTTGGTACCTCCAGAGGTTTGGCACCTCATATCGTCTCGTTCCTGTGGCTTAGTACCACCGTGGGTTGGCCCCACTATGAGATATGGGATTGACGCCAGTGATTTGGTATCACACGATGGGTTGGCCCCATCATTTGATTGTGACTTCGGGTCACCAGTGGTTTGGCACCACCAGTGGTTTGGCACCACACGTATTGACGGATATCGTGACTTTAAGTCACCAGTGGTTTGGCACCACCAGTGGTTTGGTACCACACGGGGTAGAAAAAGGAGTATGGATGGTTAGGTTGGGCTTCATAATTGCATACTCATGTATATGTTTGTTCTGTGGATATGGGTTGAGCCCGTATGTGGGGACATGCGTATTAATTACATACTGAGTCTTGGTGACTCACCCCCTTTCCCTATCTTTTCAGGTGAGTAGATCGCGGAGACGGAGCCGGAGAGGACTCGAGGTGGCCATGCTTGTTCCTCGGTTTAGAAGTCTTATTTCGTACCATTAAAGTTTACTATTTGCTAAATTCGATTGGGTTGTAATATGGCCGCTTATTATTTTTTTTATTACTATTCGTATGATTAAGTAGTTTTTACCTTATTTCTAACGAACTTATGGACTGTTAAGTGAATCGGTAAAAGCAACGTTTTCAAAATTAGTACTCGTACGCGTTTTCGAAGACGTTGCCATCGGGTAGCAAAATTTTTACCAAGTTATCAATAACCCCGATACTTCTAAAAATCTAAATAATCAAATGATTTCAAAGGAAAAGAAAAAGTTTTCAACCCCATCGTGTTTATCAAACCAAACTATCTTAGTTTTAGCAAACGTTGTTTTACAAATTTAGCGATATTTTTGGATTTCCAATGTTAACCCGAATCTTTCAAAAAGTTTTTACTCCGTGACATACCAGATCCGGTCAGGGCTTGTGGGCCGGGTTTGGGGTGTTACACAATCCCCCAATTCAACAAGCATTTCTCAATCACCATCCCAATGGACTCACCCTTATGACTAGAAATTGGACAAAAGTTTAAAATCTTTTTATTCAATTTCCAATCATTATCAATAAAGTGAGCAGTGATACACAAATAATTAACTCTTTGTAAAGAAGTCCATGTGTCAGTAGTTAAGCAAACTCTAGAACAAGAACTTCTCAAAAGTTGTTTTATCTTGGCCCTTTCATCTAAATACAATTGATAAACATCCCTAGTCGTAATAGTTCATGAAGGACTATGAAACCTAGGACATGCCACAAACATAAATTTCTTAAAACCTTCACTTTCAACAAACTTGAAAGGTAATTCATCAATCACAATCATTTGTGTTAATCCTTTCCTACATGCTTCTTGATCAAATCTCCAAGTTGAAAGAATCTCTTCCCCCTCTTCAACTCCCTTTCTATGTAAAACTAGTTGTCCTTGACTATTGTCAACAACATTACTAGGATTTTTCTTACATGAACCAATATGATATTTCAATGACCCCATACCATTTTTTTCATATCACAACAAAATTCTATTTGACAGTAATTACATTTAGCCTTACTTGCACCCTCACTATTAATAATCTTAGTGAAGTGAGACAAAACTTCTGACCTTTGAAGAGTGGCTTTTCTTTTCCCGGTAGTCCCCTTTTTTTGGCTTGAAGCTCCAACTCCCAAATTTTCAGAATCTATCAAAGTAGGATGTGTAACACTATCCTCAATAGATGTTGGTTCGGTTGACATTTGATAAACCGTAAAAGTACCATATTTTAATCCCACATTTAGCTTACATTTTGATGATTTATTCCTTGATTTGTATAAAAAGGTGCTTGTACTCCTTTTTTTTCATGTCTAAGACCCAGGAAAGCACCCGGGGATGAAAAGAACACAAAACATGCCTAAAACGGAGTAAATGGGCCTTAGCATGAAATTGACACGGCCTGGCCCATAGGCCGCACGGTCGTGCCTCGATGAAACACCTAGAGCACGGCCTCAACTCCACCTCACACGGCCGTGCCTCATTTTAGAAGTCCGAACACGGTCTAGTCTCGATCCACACGGGCGTGCGACATGGCCGTGCCTCTGTCGCTGGAAAGAGCAATTTCAATCGGAAAAGGATACTTAGGGAGAAAGAATCGCATTCCAAGAGCCTATTTATATCCCTCAGGTACCACCTTTGAAGGGGATGAAACCTAGACGAATCTTGTTATTTGATTTTTAAGTTATATGATGAATTACTTAGTTTGTTCTTAATTATGTTGCTTAATCCAAATCTAATGTGCTTAGGTGGAGGAGGAATAGACCCTGCCTAAAAGAAGTTCTAACATAATTAAGCGAAGTTGATCGAACGCCTAGAGATAGGGTTACGAGATTTTTCCGGATTAGGGTGAAACCTAATATGGGAGTCCATTGATCGATTTACTGCTATCCTGGGGGTTATTATAAGCGAACGAGAGTTCCACTAATTAACCTAGGGTTAGACGTTATTCGCCTCGAGAGAGGGTTTAATATAGGTTAGGGAGTCTTACGGATCAAGCTAAGTAAATAGATCATACAATTAAAGGTTAGGTAACAAGTGAAGTCTAGGTGGATTCATCCTAAGGGTGTCGTTGTGATCAATTGAGTTTCTTCAAGTTATTTTCCAATTCATCCTTTTTGTCTTTGTGTTCCTAGTTTAGTTCTTGTCAATTTAGTTTAAAATCAATCTTCACTCTAATTTTAAGGTTAAATAATAAAAAGAAAGTTAGTATTAATACTTTTAGTTCCTTTGGGTTCGATAATCCGGTCTTGCCTAAGCTATACTACTGTTCGATAGGTACACTTGCCTTTAATCATTGTCAGAGTTAGTGTCCAAGTTTGATTATTCTTTTATAAATTTTTAAGGCTCTGATTGTAGCGATCAAGTTTTTGGCGCCGTTGCCGGGGAACTAAAATATTAAGAAAACTCTATTTTTATTACTTTAGCCATAACTTTTTATTTTTTCTATTTTTATTTTGCTAAAAATTTCTTTCTTTCTTTTTCCAGCAGGTACTTCTAGTTTATGACTAAAAGGAACCCGAGAGGACCTTTGGTATACGACATTGATATTGAAGCGACTGCTCGTAGGAATCGTCGAGAAGCCAGGCGAGCCCTAAATTACATAGAAAGGGAGGAAGAAGGCAGATCCAATCCTACTGAAGGGATGGACGAAGACAACCCACCACCACGTGATGTGGGGGAAAATAATGCTCCACGCACAATGTTTGATTATGTGAAACCACATTTGACAGGAGTGGAATCAAGTATTGTTAGGCCTGCTATATCTGCTAACAATTTTGAATTAAAGCCTAACACAATACAAATGATTCAACAGTTTGTTCAATTTGATGGTTTGCAGGACGAAGATCCAAACACGCATATAGCTAACTTTTTAGAGTTCTGTGATATTTTCAAAATAAATGGCGTTTCTGATGATGCCATACGTCTTCAGTTATTTCCTTTTTCATTAAGAAATAAAGCTAAACAGTGGTTAAACTCATTACAGTGAGGGTCAATCACTACATGGGATCAAATTACCGAAAAGTTTTTAATGAAATATTTTCCACCGGCCAAAACAGCCAAATTATGGAATGATATCTCTTCTTTTGTGCAGATAGATTTAGAGACGCTGTACGATGCATGGGAGAGATTTAAGGATCTCTTAAGGAGGTGCCCACACCATGGCCTACCCTTGTGCCTACAAGTCCAAACTTTCTATAACGGTGTAAACCCCTCAACAAGGCAACTGATCGATTCAGCCGCCGGTGTAACCTTGAACAACAAAACTCCAGAAGCAGCCTACGAGTTCATTGAGGAGATGTCACTAAACAATTATCAATGGCAGGCTTCAAGGACTAAACCGATGAAATCAGCAGAAGTTTTCAACGTCGATGCCATGACCATGCTATCAACGCAGATCGAGATGATGAACAAAAAACTTGACAGCTTATGTTCTTCACAGGCACATCCAGTCATGCAATGCGGCACAGTTGAAACGTGGCGAATCCTGAGTACCCACCTTACCAACCAGGAACAGAGGACGAACAAATGAACTATATAGGTAATAATTTCCAATCCAATAATAATTCTTATAGTAACACTTACAATTCAGGTTGGAGGAACCACCAAAATTTTTCGTGGGGAGGTCAAGGCAATCAAGGAAATCAAAGGCATCAAGCTCCTCATCCAAAATTTTCCCTATCCACAAGAGAAGAAACAAACCCACGAGGAGGAATCAGCAAATACAGAAAAACACCTACAAGATATCAAGAGAACCCTTAAAGATCAACAAGCGAGAATTGAAAAATTTACCGAATCGTTTGGGGAACTCACTAAAACATTTGGAATGCTTACGAAAATGGTCTGTGAGATACGAGCTAAAATTTTTCCTAAAGGGACAGAACAGGTAAAAGTAGTCACACTAAGAAGTGGAAAGGAATTAGGAGAACCGAAGAAACAAACCCCAAACGAGAACAACAAGGCAAGCGATGAGATTAAAGAAGTAACTCCATTACGCAATGAGAACAAACCACCAATTCCATATCCAACAAAGTTAAAAAAGGAACAACTTGATGCCCAATACGGTAAGTTTCTTGAACTTTTCAAACAAATACATATTAACTTACCCTTTGTTGAAGCAATCTCACAGATGCCGAAGTACGCAAAAATTTTAAAGGAACTCTTGACGAATAAGAGGAAGCTTGAAGAAGTGTCAACAGTGGAACTTAATGAGGAATGTTCAGCCATCCTCCAAAATAAGTTACCAACCAAATTAAAAGACCCAGGAAGTTTTACTATCCCTTGTTTAATTGGTAGCTTGAATATTAAGAAAGCATTAGCTGATTTAAGTGCCAGTATTAATTTAATGCCTTACAAAATGTTTAAACAACTAGATCTTGGGGAACCAAAACCCATTAGGATGAATATTTAGTTAGCATATAGATCCATTAAATATCCTAGAGGAGTTATCGAGGATGTCTTGGTAAAAGTTGATAAAATTATATTTTCCTGTTGATTTCATTGTGTTAGACATGGATGAAGACATTAATGTTCCTTTAATATTAGGCCGTCCTTTTTTAGCCACTGCTAGAGCTGTTATTGATGTAGGTGATGGTAAACTCGCATTGAGGATAGGTGATGAAGAAATCATTTTCCAAATCTATGATGCCATGCGCTATTCTAAAGGACAAGATGATTCCTGTTATTTTGTTGAAACTACTGATCATATCATTCAACACTCATTACAGAAAATCATACATGACGACACGATGGAACTGTGCTTGACTCAAGAAGAGGGGGAAGAAGATGAGGACATTGAGTTGAATCTGAATACATCATCCAAACAAACGAAAGAAGAAAGCATAGAAAATGATGACGAATTAAAACAGAAACCCTCCATCGAAGAGCCCCCTAAATTAGAATTAAAACAGTTACCAAAACACTCAGAATACTCATTCCTCGGGGACAATCTTACAGTACCAGTAATCATCTCTGCAGAACTAGAACCCAAGGACAAAGAGGAGCTGATAAAGGTACTAAGAGAGCACAAAAAAGCCATAGCTTGGAAAATTTCTGACATCAAGGGAATAAGCCCCGCATTCTGCACCCACAAAATTTTAATGGAAAAAGAATATAAGCCGTGTGTGCAACCTCAGAGACGGTTAAATCCAAACATGAAAGAAGTTGTCAAAGCTGAGGAAATTAAACTTCTAGATGCAGGAATAATTTATCCTATTTCTGACAACACTTGGGTAAGTCCTGTGCAGGTAGTTCCAAAGAAAGGAGGAATGACGGAAGTGCCCAATGAAAAGAATGAGTTAATTCCCACAAGAACAGTTATAGGTTGGACAGTCTGTATAGACTATAGAAAGTTGAATGATGCCACTAGAAAAGATCACTTCCCTCTGCTCTTCATAGACCAAATGTTGGAAAGATTATCTGGGCACATGTAGTACTGCTTTTTGGATGGACTCTCCGGCTACTTCCAAATTCCCATAGCTCCTGAAGATCAAGAGAAGACGACATTTACATGCCCATACGGTACGTTCGCTTATCGTAGAATGCCTTTTGGATTATGTAATGCTCCTGCTACTTTTCAGCGTTGCATGTTGGCAATCTTTGACGAACTCGTAGAAGACATCATGGAGGTATTTATGGATGATTTCTCGGTATTCGGTAATTCTTTCCAACTTTTCCTTAAAAATTTAAAACGAGTTCTAATGAGATGTGAGGAAACAAACCTTGTTTTAAACTGGGAAAAATGTCACTTTATGCTTAGAGAAGGAATTGTGTTAGGACATAAGATTTCTAGTAAAGGGATTGAGGTAGATAAGGCAAAGGTTGAAACCATAGAAAAACTACCTCCCCCTAGTTCTATTAAGGCTATTAGAAGATTTTTAGGACATGCAGGGTTCTATAGAAGATTTATCAAGGATTTTTCTAAAATAGCTAAGCCTTTGACAAAATTACTAGAAAAAGATATTCCTTTTAATTTCAATCAGGAATGCTTAGATGCATTTAATATCCTTATGGATAAATTAATAAATGCGCCGATTATAATTGCACCTGATTGGAACTTACCCTTTGAACTAATGTGTGATGCAAGTGATTTTGCAGTAGGTGCAGTTTAGGGACAACGAAGAGACATGTATTTTCAGCCAATATACTACGCTAGCAGAACATTAACACCCGCACAAGAAAACTATACCACCACAAAGAAAGAATTGTTAGCCGTAGTTTTTGCTTTTGATAAATTTAGACAGTATTTAATAATGTCTAAAGTTGTCGTTTACACTGACCATTCAGCTTTGCGTTATCTTTTAAACAAACCTGATACAAAACCCAGACTCATACGATGGATTTTACTCTTACAGGAATTCGACTTGGAAATACAAGATAAGAAGGGAAACGAGAATCTTGCAGCAGATCACCTTTCCAGACTTGAAAATCCACATTCCAAAGAGCTCGATGAAAGTGAAATAAATGATTCGTTTCCCGAAGAACAACTCTTTTCTATAACACATTCTGAGGTACCATGGTTTGCAAATATTGTGAATTACCTAGCAGCTAACATCTTACCAAAAAAATTAACACATCACCAAAAGAAGCGATTCTTTGCTGATGTGAAAAATTATTTTTGGGAAGACCCCTTTCTTTTCAGCATATGTGCAGATCAGGTAATTCGAAGATGTGTTATAAAGGCAGAAGCAAGCAAAATCTTGGAGCATTGCCATTCTGGACCGTCAGGAGGACACTACAGTGGGATTAAGACAACACATAAAATACTCGAATCAGGTTTTTATTGGCCCACCCTATTTAAATATGCCAACAGGTATGTTACCTCATGTGATAAATGTCAGAGAACAGGTAATATTTCTAAACGTCATGAAATGCCTCAAACATATATGTTATCATGTAAACTATTTGATGTATGGGGTATTGATTTCATGGGACCATTCCCTAGTTCGTTTGGAAACAAATACATTCTAGTAGCAGTAGATTACATGTCAAAATGGGTAGAAGCGGAAGCTTCACCTACCAATGATGCTAGGGTAGTAGTCAAGTTCCTCAAGAAACTATTTTCCCGATTTGGCACACCAAGAGCCATCATTAGTGATAGGGGTACTCATTTCTGTAATACTCAATTTGAAAAAAATCTTAAAAAATACGAAGTATACCACAGGACAGCCACCCCATATCATCCTCAAACCAGTGGGCAAGTTGAGGTAGCAAACCGAGAACTTAAGCGTATTCTAGAAAAAACGGTTGAATCAAATAGAAAAGATTGGGAAATCAAGGTGGATGATGCCTTATGGGCCTATAGAACAGCATTTAAAACACCTCTAGGAATATCCCCTTACAAACTTGTATACGGGAAAAGCTGTCATCTACCATTCAAATTACAACACAGCTTTTTGGGCAATAAAATTTTTGAATTCTGACCTCAAAATTGCAGGAGAGAGAAGAATGATGCAGATGAATGAGCTGGACTAATGGAGAACGGAAGCCTACAAGAACTCAAAACTATACAAGGAAGCAACAAAGCGACGCCACGATTCTCGTCTCAAGAGATCAAAACAATTCGAAGAAGGAGACCTGGTCCTACTATACAACTCAAGGCTTAAACTATTCCCGGGAAAGCTGAAATCAAGATGGTCAGGCTCTTTTATGATCAAAATAATTTTCCCATATGGCACCATCGAGGTAACTCATCCCACTAAAGGCACATTCAAGGTAAATGGTCACCGACTTAAAATTTATAATGGTGTAAGTTTTGGAGATATAAGAGAGGAGCTTATGCTCCATGAGCCTTCTTTTAGAACCGAAAACAAGAAAAGTCAAGCTTAAGACTATAAACAAGCGCTTTTTGGGAGGCAACCCGAGCACTAACCCACTAACATTTTTATTTTCATTCTCTAACACCACACTAAAATAGCCAAAAGAAGTGTATTTTTTAACACGGGCGTGTCCATGGCTGTGTGAAAAATAGGGGACAACCCACGGGCGTGCCAAGGACAGTGCACAAACAGGAAAAATTTCTATCGACTAAACACGGGCTGCAATGCCAGACAACGCCCGTGCCATCTAAGCGTGCAAAGACACTGACTTATCGAGCACGGGAAGCATACGCCCGTGTGCCACAACCGTGCGAAGCTACTAACTTGCACACCACGGGCAAAACACGGCCGTGCCAAACGGCCGTGCCAAACAGCCGTGCGAAGATACTGACTTGCCATGCACGGGATACACATGCCCGTGCGCCTTCACCGTGCCAACACACTGATTTATCAAGCACGGGCGTGCCCAATGGACACACGACCGTGCTAAGAAACCTGAACGCGCCCAAACCTGCAAATCGCGAAAAACACGGGCAAATTCAAATTGACACGAGCGTGGCGACAGCCCGTGCCCCCTCCCCTATATATAGAATTTAACCGTCAATCCCCCCCAAACCAAACCCTAAAATCATTTTTATCCTCCCTTCTTCCAAAATCTGGCCACACACCCAAATCTCTCCACCCAAAACCGCCTCCCCTCACCATTTTTCCGCCAAAAACCGCCCAAAACCAGCCACATGCCCACACCACAACCGTGCTACCAAGCCCCACGACCACGCCATCACCGTGTTCGTACCACAAAAGCCCACACCACCGCCGTGCTACGCCCGTGCTGATCGTCTCCCCCACCCCTGGTTCCCTTTTCTTGACTTTATTCTTGTTGAAAATTATGGCATTTGTATTCATTTTCATATTTTGTTAGATTTAGTTTTGAAAAGCATAATTTCTTTTTAGTTTAAGTCCCCATAATACTTTGATTGCAGCTTTATTTTTTCATTTTGTTTCAAATTAGCCCTGATTCTTTTAGTTAGTGATTGTTCTCGCAAACATTCATGAATAATTTGATTTTCGTTGCTGATTGATTCCATTCTTAGACATAAAATTTAACATTTTTCTTGATAAAAAAGAATCACTGATATCAAATACATATTTATTATAGTTTGATATGAAATAAATTGGTCATAATTTTGATTAAGGAATTTGTTCTTTTTATTATCTGATAATTTTTTCAGGTTCCATGTCGTCATCACGAACAAAACGATCCGCCCCAAGCAAAAAAAAAAAGAATGGGGCTGATACGGTTCGCCTCAGGTTTGAAACGAGTCGTAGATGTTGCCCGATCGTAAATTAGGTAGTTTTTGAACAAAAGGATAATTTTAATGGTAACGGCTTGAAAATAAAGATAATCAAGTGGATGATAGGGATTTGAAACAAGAATGAACCTTTAATAAAAAATTAAAGACCCGAATCTTATAAGTTTCAAATGAATGAAAGGAAGTTGAATAAACCGAGACCCGCTATCTAGCAAGATAGGAACCCATGGTATAAAATTGGACGCCACACCCGAGAGGATGATAAGTTCGTAACAAAGTTAAAATTGATGCCACTAGAAACTAGATAAATCAATTCGAACCTTGAAGAATTTAGGAGAGTGAATTAAACTCACCAAAATGAGAATTCATTCAATAAAAATCAAGTGCCTACAATTGAAGTTTGACAAGCTATTTATAGGTAGCTTGTAGTGGCTATAAAAAAATAAAAATAAAAAATAAAAATAAACATAAATATTTAATTCCAATATGGCACATTAATTTCTTCAATCCAATTGATCTTGTCTTCCACCATATTCTTCAAGTTGCTAATGTTTTGTTTCCATTCATGCTTCCACTTCATTTATCTTTATTTGTTTATTTATACCTAATTCAATTATTCCTCCATTAGCTCTCCATTTAGCCATCCATCACCTAATACTCCACCCAAGTAGCTTGTTGCACCACTATGCCTTTTATTATTTCCTATAAAACACAACCAAACATTAATTTAAATAAAAATTAAAATACTTTAATTTAAACACTAGATATATTAAATATTGTACTAATTAAACAACTTAATTAATATGAAAATAACATGTAATAAAATAATAAATTAGCATCCAAACTAGCTAATATATTCGGTCTTAAATAAATTGTAAACGTTCGGCGTGTTCTTGGAGTACTTCCTTTCTTCGTTCCAAATTTGTGCCACTAAAACTGAAGTGGCCTCCTTAAATTGTTTAGCCCGGCTACGCGTAATTGGTCCATTGAGTAGTTCAAGGGTGTCTCGGTTAATCTCCGCCATAGGCGCGTCCGTATCATTCCCTCCCTCTTTTAGTTGATTCGTCCTCGAATCAACACCTACATCAAAAGGAGACAGATCAGATACATTAAAACTCGCGCTCACGTTATAGTCACCTGGTAAGTCCAATTTGTATGAGTTGTCATTTATTCGTTCAAGGACTTTAAATGGACCGTCCCCCCTTGGGAGAAGTTTGGATCGCCTTTGCGTGGGAAACCTTTCTTTTCGCATATGAACCCAAACCCAGTCCCCTGGTTCAAAGAGAATACGTCTACGACCTTTGTTAGCTCGTTGGACGTATTGCTCGGTTCTTGCCTCAATATTCTCGCGCACCTTTCGATGCAGTTCCTTTATGTAGTCCGCCTTTTTTCTAGCATCAGAATGGATAAATTTATCTGAAGGCAATGGCAATAAATCAAGAGGAGTGAGAGGGTTAAACCCGTAAACAATCTCAAAAGGCGAAAATTTAGTTGCAGAATGAACAGCTCGGTTGTAAGCAAATTCGATGTGGGGCAGACAGTCTTCCCACGTTTTGAGATTTTTTCTGCACCAATGCTCGCAATAAGGTTGATAGGACTCGATTCACTACTTCGGTTTGTCCATCCATTTGAGGATGACAAGTGGTCGAAAATAGCAATTTCGTCCCTAACTTTCCCCACAGAGTTCGCCAAAAATGACTTAAAAATTTTACGTCCCGATCAGATACGATCGTCTTCAGAACTCCATGCAATCGTATGATTTCCCTAAAAACAAGTTTGCAATATACACAGCATCGTCAGTCTTAGAACAAGGGATAAAATGGGACATTTTAGAAAAACGATCAACTACAACAAAAATTGAGTCCTTCCCGGTTTTTGATCTCAGTATTCCAAGGATGAAATCCATGGAAATGTCGGCCCACGGAGTGTCTGGAATAGGAAGGGGAGTATATAAACCATGAGGCTGGACCCGTGATTTTGCTCGTTTGCAAGCTATGCAACGTTCGCAAATCTATTCGACATCCTTTCTCATTCCTGGCCAGAAAAAATGTTCTTGAAGGGTGGACAATGTTTTGTATCTTCCAAAGTGACCCATAAGGCCACCACTATGTGCCTCTAACACAAGCATGTCTCGCATAGAACCTTGCGGTATACATAACTTGTTTTCCTTGAAAAGGAATCCTTCATGCCTGTAAAACTTATCAAAAGCATCACTCTCGCAAGCATTATAGACATTACCAAAATCAGCATCATTAGCATACAATTCCTTAATGTGATGGAAACCAAGTAATTTAGAATCAAGAAAGGTTAATAAAGTGTACCTTTGTGATAACGCATCCGCTACTACATTTTCCTTACCTTTCTTATACTTAATTACGTATGGAAACGATTCTAAATACTCGATCCATTTCGCATGCCGTTTGTTGAGCTTATGCTGACCTTTAATGTACTTGAGCGCTTCATGATCTGAATGAATAACAAACTCTTTCGGCCTCAAGTAGTGCTGCCACGTTTCAAGCGATCTTATTAGAGCGTACATCTCTTTGTCATACACGGGGTAATTAAGTGCAGCTCCACTCAATTTCTCGCTGAAGTACGCCACCGGTCTTCCATCCTGAGTTAGAACGGCTCCGATCCCTACACCTGATGCATCACACTCAATTTCAAAGGTTTTAGTAAAGTCAGGAAGGGATAACAATGGAGCTTTAACAAGACATTCTTTAATGGCATTAAAAGACCGTTCTTGCTCATCGGACCAATGGAAAGCTGAATTCTTCTTGATCACGCTCGTTAAAGGAGCGGCTATCGTGCTGAAGTTGGGCACGAATCGGCGGTAAAAACTAGCCAACCGATGGAAACTTCGTACTTGGCTAATCGTTGTAGGACGGGGCCATTCTTGGATTGCTCGAACCTTCTCTTGGTATACTTCTACGCCATTTGCACTTACGACGTATCCTAAGAAAACAACCTTGTCAGTACAAAAAGAACATTTCTTGAGATTGGCGTACAATACCTCTTTCCGCAGTGTTTCTAAGATCGCACGTAGATGTTGGATGTGATCCTCCAAAGATTTACTGTACACTAAAATGTCATCAAAATAAACAACACATGATTTGCCAATGAAAGCTCGTAAAACATGATTCATAAGTCGCATAAAAGTACTTGGAGCGTTTGTAAGTCCGAATGGCATTACCAACCACTCGTACAAACCTAACTTTGTTTTGAAAGCCGTTTTCCATTCATCGCCTTCTCGCATCCTAATTTGGTGATAGCCACTTTTGAGATCAATCTTTGTAAAGATTCGAGCTCCGCTTAACTCGTCGAGCATGTCATCGAGTCGGGGTATCGGGTGTCGGTATTTGACGGTAATCTTGTTGATGGCGCGACAGTCAACACACATCCGCCACGAACCATCTTTCTTTGGCACTAGTAACACCGGTACCGCGCATGGACTAAGGCTTTCTCGGATATATCCCTTTTCTAGCAATTCAGTGATTTGCTTTTGGAGCTCTTTTGTTTCCTCAGGATTGCTCCGGTACGCAGGTCGATTAGGCAGAGAAGCTCCCGGCACCAAGTCAATTTGGTGTTCTATGCCTCGAATGGGCGGTAAACCACTTGGTATCTCATCTGGAAAGATGTCCTCGAATTCCTGAATCAGAGACAACACAAAAGAAGGAAGATTCTCGGGTAAGTCATTAGTGTTCAAAAATGATTCCTTGTATAGTAGGACATACATCGGTTGTCTCACGCACAAAGCTTTTCGAATATCTCTTGCTTTTGCAAAAACACTCATTTTTCCACTTTCTTTTTCATCTTCATTTTTTTCCTTTTTTTGTTTTCTCTCATTTGTTTTTGCACTCGTATTCTTATCTAGCTCATTCTTCTTAACTTTCTCTTTTGTATTCTGTTCTTTTTCTTTTGATTGATCAATGGAAATCCTGAGTTTTTGCTGATCATCAAAGACTTGCTTAGGCGCTAAGGGGGCAAGTGTTACATTCCTTCCAAGATGCTTGAAGGAATACCGATTAGTGTAGCCATCGTGCATCACTCGGTGATCATATTGCCATGGTCGTCCTAAAAGTAAGTTGCCCGCATGCATCGGTACCACGTCACATAGCACTTCATCGGAGTATTTTCCGATGCTGAAGGATACTAAGACTTGCTTAGTAACTTTGAGTTCTCCACCGTCGTTAAGCCACTGAAGCTTATACGGAGTCGGATACTTTGTCGTTGTCAATCCTAGCTTTTCCATCATGAAGGTACTGGCTACGTTCGTGCAACTCCCTCCGTCGATGATAAGACTACAAACCTTGCCTTGCACCTGACATCTCGAATGAAAGATATTTTCTCGTTGCTCCTTGCTTCCTACACTTTGAAGATTGAGGCTTCGCTTCACGACAAGCAACTCGCCTTCAACAGGTTGTTCTATGTCCTCATCGGCCTCAGAATTGGATTCGAATTCAATTTCTTCTTCGTCTTCGGTTTCAATCTCACCGTTAGCTTGCATCACCATAGTTCGTCTATTCGGGCATTGGCTTGCAATATGTCCTCGGCCAAGGCACTTGAAGCATTTGATGTCCCTCGATCTAGCATTAGAACTTTCTGGAACCTTGCCTTTGCTTGTTTTGGCCAAAGGCTTGTTCGTCTTAGGAGTGAAAGTGGAGTCTTTCGACTTGTTTACGGGGAACCCCTTGCTGGTACTTGGGCCCCACTTCGAGGGTTTAGCATTGGAATAACTCCGGGATGCTCCCTTTTGCTTTAATTGCTTTTCGACTTTAATGGCCATGTGGACCATATCTTCTATTTCAACATAATGTTGTAGTTCCACAACATTTGCTATCTCCCGATTGAGTCCGGCTAGGAATCGAGCCATAGTGGCTTCTCGTTCTTCTTGGATATCGGCTCGGATCATCGCGACCTCCATTTCTTTGTAATAGTCTTTGACGCTTTTCGTCCTGTAACATCCTGAAAAGGGCCTATGCATTTCCAGATTAATTGTATGAAATGACAAGTTTCAAGTACTATGAATAAATTTTTGATACTTTTGGAAACCTAGAAATGCATGAAAATGGAAATGAAAATGGAAATGAACACTTTTGGAAACTTAGACATTTTTGGAAACCTGAACGTTTTTAGAAACTTAGACATTTTTGGAAACCTGAACATTTTTGGAAATGATCCAAAAATGGAAACTTGAACATTTTAGGAAACTTGGATATGTAAGAAAAATGGCAAGTTACAGAGCCGATCGAAAATTTTAGGAAACTTAGAAATGATGCCGAAATACCAAATTTTAAAGTTCAAAATAGGAAATAAGGGCTAGAGGGCCTTAAAAGAAAAAGTTGGAGAAGTTTGACACACAATTAGGCTTGGAAAAGTGGCCTGAAGGTGTCACTTAGGGCCTATGGAAATGGCGCCATGTGCAAGAGCTGTTGGGCCTGGGTTCGAGTCACTTGAGAAGCAAATAAATAAGTTTTATTTTTGCTTCTAGACACACCAAGGTGGACGGCACAAGCATTCTAAAAATAGAGGTGTTTTATTTCCATAAGTATTTGATTAATTAGGGGATAAATAAAGGAGTTTTATTCACATAAATATGTGAATAATAAGAGATAAATAAAGGAGTTTTATTCACATAAATATGTGAATAATAAGAGATAAATAAAGGAGTTTTATTCACATAAATATGTGAATAATAAGAGATAAATAAAGGATTATTTTCTAAGGAGATAATTGAGGAGATAATTGATGGATTAAAGGCTTTTATCTTTTAAATAAAAGAGATAATATTATCAAAAGAGGAGTGGTGGCCAAGTAAGGGACTCCTAGGCTGATAACTTTGGCTATAAAAGGAGGGCAGGAGGGCTACTCATTCACTTTTGCTTCCTCTTTGTCGAAATTTTCCTAGCTCTCTCCCCCTCTCTGCCGAATTTTTCTTCAAGCAAAATCCATCTTTTCTTCTTCTATTTTCTTCTCTGTTTCTACTGTCAAAGCCGAATCTTTGTTGATTCTAAGTAAAGGAGCAATCAACTACAACATCAAAAGGGTTTCTTCAACTGTCGAATACAAGGATCAATGATCTAAGGTAAGATAAATTTATTTGATTAAAGGTTATGATGTATATGTTAGATTAGATCTAACATGAAGATTTCGACAGACATATAGGGCAAGGAATCCTCTTCAGATTTGGAATCTGTATGGTAAGTGATATTCGGCCAAGGCTTAATTTTGGTATTTGGAATTATTTTTCATTATTTCAAAAGCCGAAAACTCACATGATTACATGAATTAGTGTTAGCCGATTCCAAGGAAAAGGGATACTAGCAATTTTGGGATTTGATTTACAATCATCCAAATCGGCAAGCAAGGAATTAACAGATCTAAAGTTAGATCGGGATTTTCGGGATCTCAAGGAATCTATTAAGCGAATCAGGTGTGTACTCACACTAATTTTCAATATATTATGGCAATGGTTATTTTAATATATGAATATGCATAAGAATGAGAATGTGGCTAAGTGCCACAAATGTGGCAAAAAAGTGCCCAGGTACGTTTCCTACTTCTGTTAGGATTATGAATGTGATATACTTGAACATGTGAACAGTAACATGAATGAAATTTAAGTATGCTGAATATGTTATAAAAATAATTTGGGGCATTCGGGATATATGTGAAGGAAGAATTGAAGGTGATGACTACGGTCTCACCAACGAAATATGTTGACTACGGTCACATTGCGGAATTTTGGTAACTTCGGTTACAATATTTGACTATAGTGTCTAATGACACAATGTATAAATTTGACTATAGTGTCTAATGACACAACGTATATGGGCGATGAGCACGTCGACTGCAGCGACTGCCTTCGATGGTGTGTAGCGGATGGAGGGTTGACTTAGTAGTCCCCACGGTGTGACTGGCAGGTACGGGTGGTGTGTAGCGGATGGACCATTAGGCTTGGGTTGGGTTGCATCATTTATTTTGATATGAATATGAATTTGACATGAACATGTATGCCTGATTTGTTGGATGTTAGTATGATGTACACATTGAGTCTGTTGACTCACCCCGTTGTGGGAACTATTTTCAGGTGATGAACAGTGACGGACCGGGATGGTAGACCTTGAGGTGGCCATGCATCAATTTGAAGATTTTATTTATTTTGGACTTTATTTCGTTTTAGAACATTTAATTTTAATATTGGGTTTTATTTGATGTAATAAGGCCATAAGGCCCAAGTTGGATTTCTTTATTTCTGTTTTATTTTTTTTATTTTGTTACAAATGATTGTTGGATTAAATTTTAAGTGAAAATATTTTATAAACCTAAAGAAAAATTATTTTTGTCACCTTAATAAAATTGGGTTTTTAAATTAATTAAATGGGTTTCCCAACCTAAGCCCAATCCAAAACAATATCTTCTAAAATTTACAAATTTTCTCTAAGTAGCAAAGAATTTGAAAACCGATTTACTTAAGGAACATACCAGATCCGGTCAGGCTCGTGGGCCGGGTTTGGGGTGTTTCAGCTTGGTATCAGAGCCCAGTTTCAAACCCTCGGCCTGGGGTTTAAGGCCCAAAACATTTTCAAATCGAGCCCAAATGAGTTTTTATGAAAATATTTTTTTATAAGCAGGTTTTATGGCATGGCACCTAAGTCTCCGACCCGAAGTCCACCAGGTAAGTACCCCTATCTCTTGGGTGAATTATTGTATGAATTGTAGAAGGGTAGAAATGGAATGGAACGTAGAGTAGCATGATAAGCATGTGAATCCTAGGACTAGTATACCCCAACAAATTAGATAAGACTTAATTGTTTAATTAAACAAACCTGTGTCTAAGTCGCCGAGTTAGGGTGTGGCAACCATTGTGCGCATGTCTAGGATTGGTATTCAGTGGGAGCTTGGTATTTAAGCAGTCCGCGTGACTCACCTCCTCTCCACTCGAATCCTACCTGGTGCGTAGCTTCGGTTCACCCTAACCAATAGGACTTATTCATGGGCTAAACCCTAACTAAAACCCGAAAGGGAACTAGCCGTATTTTCAAAAAAAAAACCCTAGTGATTGGACGTTCGCCATTACGCAGACGGCTCGTAGTCAACTGATCCCACCAGATCATGGCATAGTCGGAAAACTCTATGGCGGCTAATTTGACCTTTTTATTTTCAGAGTAGTTATGACAATCGAACACAAGTTCGATCTTCTTTTCCCATTCCAAATAGGCTTGAGGATCTGACTTGCCTTGAAAAGGAGGAATGGTCAACTTGATGTTCTTGAGATCATCATCTTCCCGCCTCCGATCTCTTTGCTCACGTGTTCGCGGGCCTTTTCTTCGTTCATTCTGTTCCAAAACTTGATTACTGTCAGCTTCACTTTGTTCGTATGTGTCGTTGTCATGCAGCCAAGGTCGTTCTTGTTCCCTTCTCGGAATTGGAGGGGTGTTTGCTCGTTGTCTCCGTTCATCTCTTTGGTCCAAACGTTCGGTGATAGAATGGAGCAAGCGTGTGACTTCTCGTAATGCAACTTGCATTTGTAAATCAGGATCTCTACCTCCGGGAACATTTCTTTGTGGTTGCAATCTTCTTCCGCCACCAGCGGCATCAGATTCCTCGTCGCCCATTACTCGACGTTCGGAACTTCTAGACATATTGAACAAAATTTAAAGAAACCTCACCACAATTCTCTTCTTGATTACTCACAAGGAATATAAATATTGAACACACACGCTCGTGTTTCTCACTCAACTTTCGGCTCTTTTTTTTTTAAATCTCTCTTGCCTTTTTCCACTCGAATTCACTTCTCTAAATTCTAGAAGGTTGTCCTCAATTTTTACTAGCAACTTGTAGGTCGGTTTGAAGGAGTTAAAGGATAAAAGGTAAGGGTAGGCTTAAAAAAAATTTTGGTATAGTGGCGTTGGGGTCAAGAAGGGTGGTTTGAAGATCGGGGAAAGAAGTAATGAATCAAAACTTGCAAACTCTTTTTTTTTTACAATTTTTTTTTTGGAATTCTCTCTTTTTTTTTAATTCAATTTTTTTTTAAATTTTTGTATCTCTCTTTCTTTCTTTCTTTCTTTCTTTTTTTTTTTTACAACAAACGCACTATATGTGAAGTACAAAGAAAGATAGAAAAAAAAATTAAAAACTTTGATTGATTTTTTTTTTGAACTTACTCGGAATAGCTCGAGATTGTTAAACGTGCCTAATTTAATTGGCTCTGATACCAGATGATACGGTTCGCCTCAGGTTTGAAACGAGTCGTAGATGTTGCCCGATCGTAAATTAGGTAGTTTTTGAACAAAAGGATAATTTTAATGGTAACGGCTTGAAAATAAAGATAATCAAGTGGATGATAGGGATTTGAAACAAGAATGAACCTTTAATAAAAAATTAAAGACCCGAATCTTATAAGTTTCAAATGAATGAAAGGAAGTTGAATAAACCGAGACCCGCTATCTAGCAAGATAGGAACCATGGTATAAAATTGAACGCCACACCCGAGAGGATGATAAGTTCGTAACAAAGTTAAAATTGATGCCACTAGAAACTAGATAAATCAATTCGAACCTTGAAGAATTTAGGAGAGTGAATTAAACTCAACAAAATGAGAATTCATTCAATAAAAATCAAGTGCCTACAATTGAAGTTTGACAAGCTATTTATAGGTAGCTTGTAGTGGCTATAAAAAAATAAAAATAAAAAATAAAAATAAACATAAATATTTAATTCCAATATGGCACATTAATTTCTTCAATCCAATTGATCTTGTCTTCCACCATATTCTTCAAGTTGCTAATGTTTTGTTTCCATTCATGCTTCCACTTCATTTATCTTTATTTGTTTATTTATACCTAATTCAATTATTCCTCCATTAGCTCTCCATTTAGCCATCCATCACCTAATACTCCACCCAAGTAGCTTGTTGCACCACTATGCCTTTTATTATTTCCTATAAAACACAACCAAACATTAATTTAAATAAAAATTAAAATACTTTAATTTAAACACTAGATATATTAAATATTATACTAATTAAACAACTTAATTAATATGAAAATAACATGTAATAAAATATTAAATTAGCATCCAAACTAGCTAATATATTCGGTCTTAAATAAATTGTAAATGTTTGGCGTGTTCTTGGAGTACTTCCTTTCTTCGTTCCAAATTTGTGCCACTAAAACTGAAGTGGCCTCCTTAAATTGTTTAGCCCGGCTACGCGTAATTGGTCCATTGGGTAGTTCAAGGGTGTCTCGGTTAATCTCCGCCATAGGCGCGTCCGTATCAGGGGCCCGGATCATCGCCCGCAAGTGCCTCCACCGAACTTCGACACCCATTTCTCCGATTCCCACAATCAACTCAAGATGAAAGGTACAAAGCAATCCGGAGTAGACCCATAGACATCGGTAGACGCATTGACTGGAAAGCAGTGCGGCAAGTTGGGCTCGAAACTGACATTCAAGCACTCCTCTCAACAGAACCGTGGGAGAACCTCTTCAATATCGACGAACCCACATATATGGAGCTTACATTAGAATTCTGCACCACCTTCACTTTGCAAGCAGTGACGACTCAATTCGACGACCCAGGTGCTATTCAATTCCGTCTAGGAGGCACAGTGCGTCGATTAAGTGTCCCACAATTCGGCACGGCTCTCGGACTTTACACGCCGAACTTCATAGAAGAATACCCACTTGTCGGATTAAACCGTGAGCTCCACTGCACCCCGCTCGAATGTTGGCACAGCTTACGCCCCACTACAAGCCAATACGACCCCAGCCGCTCTAAGGTGACGGCACTTCCCCCGACCCTAAGGTATATTCACGCCATTCTCACGCATACCATCACAGGTCGTAGAGAAAGCACCGGCGTCGTAAACAAGCACGACGTCTACTTCCTATCATGCATGTCTGAAGGACATGTTTTCGACTTGGCATATTTTATCGCATGCGCGATTCAACATCAGACAGAGCCGCACAGGAAAGGGATTTTGTCAGTGGGGCTATATATTACGAGGCTGGCTCGACACTTCAACCTCCTAAACACAGACGATCAGATCACCTCCCTCACACTGATAGGCAACATGGTAGCTCAAGGCATCCAGACAATGCTACACATGAGGATGATCAAACAACGTCGAGGTACCAACCCCCCTCAGTACAAACTGCAGACACCCATGAACAAGGGAGAGGACGAGGACATTCCTGACGATGTCCCACCACCATCAGAGGACGCACCAAATCCGAGCCAGCACTCATACCGAGCAGCAACATCATTAGCAGACATCTCTACTTTACTTGATCGGTTCGAGATGCATTTCGCTGAAAACCACGGCGCTTTGATGGATTAGAGGCGACGCTCCACCAAATATGCCAGCACCTCCACATTTCATCATCAGGACCACCACCAGCTCCAACCAATGATGAGGACCTCTGAGTCCTTTTAATTTGATTTCTTTAATTTGATTTTCTTCATTTTTAGGACTTTATTTTACATTGTTTAATTTGAACTTTTATTGCAAATTTTTATCATTGCCTATCCAATTATTCAAGCATCCCTAACAACATATCGATGTCATCAAAAAGATCATTAACAAGTGACTTTTCAGAATAAATCATATATTCCACCTACACAAAAACACAAATAGGCGAAATACAAAAAGTCACCTGATGCCACACACTGTCCACATCCTCAAGGATCTCGTCAGTAAATCCAGGAAGTACACTTGCCCCTCTTATCTTTTTGATTGATCACTAATTGTCATTATCTATCTTTGTACATTGAGGGCAATGTACATCTTAAGTGTGGGAGGGTAAATATACCTAACTTTTTGCATTATTCTCAAATCCCTGAGGGTAAAAGTGGAATAAAAGTGCCAAATGTTTTTCATTATTCTCAAATCCCTGATTTAGTCTTGTTTTTATGCAAAGTTTTCATATTACTAATTAGGATGAAATTTTTGATGATTTGTAATTTTTATTGACATGTTTTAAAATAAGTCATAGTTAATTATGCATTGATAATTGAAATTGAAGAATACTAGAGAATTAGGCATGATAAGTCTATTTTTCAAGAATTAAAATTTTGCTAGGTTGTTGACCTAAATTTGAATACTACCTTGAAATTTGAAATTCACAAGGATAATGTCAAAACACCCATAATTTTTGTGAGTATTTGAACCTTATAAAGCATATATTCTTTTTTTTCATGTTCATTTTTTTTATTATGAGTGTGTCAACTATGAACTGTTATTCCAGAACTTCCCTCGTTTATGCATGTTGAGACCACATTTTTGATTTGATATTACAGAGATGAGAAAGGCACCTAGGTTTTAACCCACTTACACCACTAAATAGCCCACCTTTACAATTAACCCCTAGTGAACCCCGTTGAGCCGAACAAGACCCTTCTTATTGACTTACCTACTAATATTAACCCAAAAGCCTCTTTGTATTTGTTATTACCCTCTCTTTTGACTATCCCTTAATCGAGATTTGATTTGATCAGTTATCGAAGTTTATTATTCTGATATTTAATTTTTGTATTACTTAGTTTGTTCTTAAAAAAAATTTAATATCAGTGTTGAGCTTACCAAATCAAAGTCTAAATTTCAAAAGAAAAGCTCGTATTAGTACGATTATTACTTTTCAATTGATAATATTTTAGTTTTTAGGTACTCATAAATTCGATCTCGATTCTAACCTTCTAATTTCAGCCTTTAACCACACCTTTAACCCTAGCCCCGTTACAACCCTAATAAAGACCTTTTGATTTATTTATCATCTCATATTACAGTGGTGGAGATTTGATTTTCAGGCAAGCCTATGGGATTAACTTTTCAAGTTCGACTTATGAGCGATCTTTTCCTGAACCTTAAACACTTTAGAGTGATTTGAGTGAAACCTTAGTGAGGACATCAATCCTTGTCGGCTTTTGAATTGAAAAGGTAGTCATTTAAACAAAATCATGACTTATCTCGTTTAAATCTTTAGGACTCTTTGAATTGAATTATCCATGTATGAATTATCTATGAATTATGATGAGGCATTGTTGATAGGAATTGGAAATCATGGAAAGTTCGTTTTAATTGTAAATTGAGAATTTTGTTTGAGGACAAGCAAAAGCTTAAGTGTGGGGGTATTTGATAAACCGTAAAAGTAACATATTTTAATCCCACATTTAGCTTACATTTTGATGATTTATTCCTTGATTTGTATAAAAAGGTGCTTGTAATCCTTTCTTTTCATGTCTTAGACCCAGGAAAGCACCTAAGGATGAAAAGAACACAAAACAGGCCTAAAACGGAGTAAATGGGCCTTAGCATGAAATTGACACGGCCTGCCCATAGGCCGCACGGCCGTGCCTCAATTAAACACCTAGAGCACGGCCTCAACTCCGCCTCACACGGCCGTGCCTCATTTTAGAAGACCGAACACAGTCTAGTCTCAATCCACACGGACGTGTGACATGGCCGTGCCTCTGTCGCTGGAAAGAGCAATTTCAGTCGGAAAAGGATACTTAGGGAGAAAGAATCGCATTCCAAGAGCCTATATATATCCCTCAAGTACCACCTTTGAAGGGGATCGAAAGCTAGGCCAAGGAGCCAAGCCGAGAAGGTCAGAGTTAGGTAATAACACGAGGATAGCCAGTCGATCCATCCCAAGAAGCCGGAGTTATACTCAAGATGACAGAATTCTCTTTCAATTCCTTCAGGGGGTTTTAGGAATTTCTTATGTTTTGTTTTATCTTTTCTCTTGCGATGTTTTCTTTATTCATTATGAACTAAACCCCTCAAATACCTGAATGGGATGAAACCTAGACGAATCTTGTTATTTGATTTTTAAGTTATATGATGAATTACTTAGTTTGTTCTTAATTATGTTGCTTAATCCAAATCTAATGTGCTTAGGTGGAGGAGGAATAGACCCTGCCTAAGAGAAGATCTAACATAATTAAGCGGAGTTGATCGAACGCCTAGAGATAGGGTTACGAGATTTTGTTGGATTAGGGTGAAACCTAATATGGGAGTCTATTAATCGATTTATTGCTATCCTGGGGGGTTATTATAAGCGAACGAGAGTGCCACTAATTAACCTAGGGTTAGACGTTATTCGCCTCAAGAGAGGATTTAATATAGATTAGGGAGTCTTACGGATCAAGCTAAGTAAATAGATCATACAATTAAAGGTTAGATAACAAGTGAAGTCTAGGTGGATTCTTCCTGAGGGTGTCGTTGTGATCAATTGAGTTTCTTCAAGTTATTTTCCAATTCATCCTTTTTGTCTTTGTAACACCCCAAACCCGGACAAAACACCACGTCCGAATCTGGTATGTTACGGGGGAAAACGTATTTGAGAGGTTAGAATTTTCCGTTTAAAAACTGAATGAAAACATAGTGTACTTGAAGAAAATTTGAGTAGGCTTGTTTGGAATCAAGTAATGTATTTGATACCCGAAAATTTTGAAAACTTAATCAAAGTGTGTAGTGAAAAAAATGAGTTTAATTCATTTAAAACTTCAAGTAGTTTCTTAGTGTTACTTAAAACATTTTTAACTTAGTAGAACATCGAGTTTGATTTAAAAAAAAATCATTAGAGTTTACTTAATATCAAAACGTAGGGTGATACCCGATGGTATAGTTGAAAACACATTGCGTTACAGTTCTGAAAACATAGTCTTTCCAAATTTTAGTAAAATTCATACCCAATTATTTTGTTAAAGCATATTGAAATCTATTTAAAACATAAACATCATAAAACATAATTTAAAGGCCTTTTACAGTCCAAAATAAAACCCAAATAAAAGTAATTAAACTATAGTACCCAAATGATAGAGTCTGAGTAAAACTTTATTAGGCATGGCATGAGCACCCCGAGTCCATCCCGGCTCCATGTCCGCGTCTACTAGTCGCCTGAAATGTCAAAGGAGAGGGTGAGTCGAATGACTCAGTGCATAAATCCCGCTCCCGATAAAACAACATGCTAACACACATCATATCATAGCAACATAATTAATGCAACCCGATCCTAGCCATCCATACACCTTTTCTACCCCGTGTGGTACCAAACCACTGGTGGTGCCAAACCACTGATGACATATAGTCACAATGTGTTACCAAAACACTGGTGTCCCAAAGACACAATATCCGTCAATGTGGTGCCAAACCACTGGTGTCCCAAAGACACGATTGTGATACCAAACCACTGGTGACCGCAGTCACAAATCAATTGATGGGGCCAACCCATCGTGTGATACCAAATCACTAGCAGACGATCCCATATCTCAAGTGGGGCCAACTCACGGTGGTGTCAAACCACAGGGACGAGTCGCAATGAGGTGCCAAACCTCTGGTGTCCCAAAGACACAAATGTGGTACCAAACCACTGGTGACCGTAGTCACAATAATCGAGTGATGGGGCCAACCCATCGTGTGATACCAAATCACTAGCAGACGATCCCATATCTCAAGTGGGGCCAACCCACGGTGGTGTCAAACCACAGGGACGAGTCGCAATGAGGTGCCAAACCTCTGGAGGTGCCAAACCTCTGGTGACCCAAAGTCACAAAGTGTGTTACCAAAACACTGGTGCTCGTCAGCACAAAATATCACTGCCCCCTCCACTCATATCACCCATCAACATACCATACTCATGTGATCATGCATATCATACAAGTCATGCATATCATGCTAATATGTTTAACTTCATATCCCATATCACATATATCCATAGACATGGTATCATATAGATCATCAGTAAACTCAAAATAATAATACTGACTTACCCGAGTCCAAGATCATACCCATTAGGGTATCATATCAATCATCACTGTTTCATTAATTACCACACAGGTTATCAATCATATTACTAAACAGAAGTGTGTTAGTTTACACACCTGGTATAACGAAGGCCTTAATCCCAAAGAAACGATCTAAAATCTTTAAACTCATTGCTCCTAGAATCGGCCAAACTTAAGGGTTAGGTACTAAGACCGTTCGGCCAAAGACTAAATAACCAAAGGGATCAATATTAAGCCATTACCTCACTCTTGCGAATGGTTTGGTTTCCAACCAAACCTCGAACCAACAGTGGTTCTCCTTCCAACAATCGGCACCCTATAAGACAAATAATTAATCCCTAATCACCTTTGACTTGATCGGAAACAAAAGATTGAACTAACAATACTAACACCAATCACTTACCCTCCACTTACCAATCAACCAACTGAAAAGTGACGGTTCTTCTTGCTTGCTTCCACACTCTAATGACCCTATAACGAAGAGATTAATACCCTTCCAAAATAACCATATTCGGCCCCTAACCAAACCATAACCAAAGAAAAGACAAGAGAGGGACAAATGGCCATTCGGCCACCCCACTTACCTTGTTCAAGGATTGAACAACCAACCCAGATCCACCCTTCACTGATATTCGGCCAAGAGAGCTACAAGGGAGAGGAGAGATTCGGCCAAAATAAAAACACAAGCTAGAAGGAAATTTCGGCAATCACCAAGGGAGGGTTCGGCTAATATCTTAAAAATGAAGTAAAAGAAAGGTATGTTCAAGAAGAAAAGAAACGGCCAAGGTTCAGAGAAGAAAAGGAAAAGTGCACAAGGATAGATGCTTTCGGTTTAAGAAGAAAGGAATGGAGAAAGTGTTTGGAACATAAAGTTTCGGCTATAGTGTTTTTAAGCAAAGAAGAAGAAAGTGAATGTGACCAGAGAGGATAGAAGTTTCGGTTTACCTCACTGAAAGAAAAGGGGAAGAATTGGGAAGGGATATTCGGCTATCAAGTACTCTAAGAGACAACAATGCAACTTTCGGCAGCCTTTGAAAACTTAGTCTTTCGGTTTCAAAAGATGAAGAACAAAAATGAGAGAAATTCACTTGTAACTCGATACACAAAAGCCAAAAAGAAAACCCTTTTCTTTGACACCCAAAAAGCCGAATATGCACAACATTCCCAAAAGAAAAACGGCACTCTCACTCCCCACTTCCCAAAACCGGCCACCCTCTCCCCCAACTCCCCAACATTCGGCCATAACCCCCCAAACACTCCACTCCACACATTTCAAATGTGTTTACCAAGTCTTACTCCTACAATCACTCTCCACCTTTCATTTGAAAGTGAAGACCAAGTCAAAGGAGGAATTTAAACTTCATCCAACTCTTCCCTCCTATGCCGTCCAAAATGAAGCCAAAAAAAGTGAGGTCTTTGCAGCTCGAACACTAGACCTCCACTCCATGTAGTTGACGCCACACCTAGCTCCCAAGTAGCGGCCTTGCCATCTTGCCAGCTCCTCTTTTGTGCAATAAAACTCCAAATTATTTTCTTAAACCCCAACTCTTTCAGCTCCCCACACCTAAGGCTCAAAAACTAAATTTTTCCCCATTCCCTCAGGCATACTCCTAGCCTACAACTAAGCCCCTAAAACATAGAAATAGCAACACAGCACACCAACTCATGCAATATCATGCAACAACAAAATAGCCCCTAACCCGGGATATTACAGTCTTTGTGTTCCTAGTTTAGTTCTTGTTAATTTAGTTTAAAAGCAATCGTCACTCTAATTTTAAGGTTAAATAATAAAAAGAAAGTTAGTATTAATACTTTTAGTTCCTTTGGGTTCGATAATCCGATCTTGCCTAAGCTATACTACTGTTCGATAGGTACACTTGCCTTTAATCGTTGTCAGAGTTAGTCTCCAGGTTTGATTATTCTTTTATAAATTTTTAAGGCTCTGATTGTAGCGATCAACATTCTACAAGAAAAATAGTATATAATAAATTAAAATACATTTATAATATTAAACATATTTAATTTAATTTAAAACAGCATGAAAATGCTAAATTTAATATACTAAAACACCAACTTTAATTCAATTTTTGATAGCATAATAGTACTCAATTTAAAACATTAAACAGCAGCTTAATGGCCATTATACATTAAACATTAAAAGTTAGCACCATAACATTTAAAGCTACAGTGGTAGTTCTCGTGAAATTGTTGGGAATTACTTATAAATTATAAGCTATAAATTATAATGGCCGCATGGAGGATGCTGCCAAAAGGTAATAAATGGCAATAAATAGCAAAAAATGATAGTCCATTAATGGCTTGTTTCATCCATTACTTGCCTAAAAATTATAAAACATTTCTGCTTCCCTTGCGCCACCATCATTCATCCAAGTCAAAACCCTCTTTCATTACATAAATGCATTCAAGTGTTCAACAACCTTATTAATGTGGTTCAGATGTCTGATTTGATCCCTATTATTAAAACTTTTGCACACTTAAATATATCTTTTTTTAAAGTACTTTTATCATCTAAGAAAAAAACTTAAAAAATGGCAAAAAAACTGAACCATGAATCTAAAATACCCAATATTTAGTAAAAATTAATGATTTTGGCCAAAAAAAAGCCTAAATTTAACATACACACCCAAAACTAAGAAATAAAAAAATAAAAAAGAACAACAACCCATAGCTCCAATGCGTTGGAGCTCTTAAAAAGACTTGGAATTTTATGCAGTGAAGGTGCAGCAAGGCGCCTTGGGAGGAAGAGACAGAAGTTGGTTTCAAAACAGAAGTTACAGATGGTAAAAGTACCTCAACTCGCGATGGTGACCTGGTAGACGCTGGAGTGGCTGGCCTGGCAAAGATTTTGAGAGTTTTCAATTAAGGATTTGAAGTTGAAGAAGGTTATGTATTTTTTTCTATTGTGTCTGTTACTTAGTGTTGAGTTGGGTTTAATTTTTTTTAGTTTTAGAATTTTATTTTTATTTATTTAGGATCCGTTTGTTTGCCAGTAAAATGTTTTCCGGAAAATGATTTCTGGAAAATGATTTACTGAAAATATTTTCTGGTGTTTGGATGAATCTGTGTAAAATATTTTCTGTTGTTTGGCAGATTTCCTGAAAATATTTTCCGGAAAAGTTGTTTTTACATATATTAATAAATTTATATACATATTAATAAATTTTTATATTTTAAATTGTTTTTACATATATTGCAATGATTTATTTTAAATAAATAAATCAAATTAAATATATAATAATACTCAATTATTAAGATAGAATATTAACGTCATAAATTGACGTCATATAATAATACAACAATGTTTTCATTTCAACAGCTTCTTCGAGTTCTTTGACCAACCATTAGTATTAGCTTATCATAAGAAACCAACATGACATTAGGCTTGGAATACAGAACAATGCATTATCACTAAAATGCTCAAGAGTCTCCTTATCATTGCCTTTTATATACAAACCAAAGAACGCGTGGATCCAGCTCATGCACACCAAAAGACAAGATGGTAAACAAAAGACACAGATCTAAGGATACAAATATACTCATCCATTATATCATGGTTCTTATGGATAGAACAACATAGGCTAGTAATAAATTACATATATTATGGAATGTCAATTTGCATTAGATGAGTTAAATAAAACCATGGATACTTATAATAGCATATTTCTAAGACATCAAAAAGTATACTTCAAAAAATGTTTATTTGTGTTAGTAAGGAAATTGTTATTACAAGCAGTATAACTTGCCTAAGGGAGGTAGATTGTTATTACAAGACATCAAAAAGTACACTTCAAAAAATGTTTATAAATTGTTATTACAAGCAGTACACTTCAGAAATTGTTATTTCTAATTGTTGTTTTTCATTTAAGCTAACATCAGAAACATTGGTTTGGGAGGTAGATGCGGCCTTCTTGGCTTTCTCGGCTATTTTTTTCTTACAGAGTTCCTCCAGCTGCAAGAAAGGAGGAATCAATTGTAATAGTACTTGGTAAACATACTCTAAATAATTATTTGTTCATTTGCAAAAACCCATTTATGTAATAAAATCTAACTAAAAACTTTTATCATAAGAATAAATCCAGATTAAAAATTATACAAAATCCAATCAACCAAATGGACAGTTTAGGAGGATATTAACTTTTCAAACTATGTAAAAGGCACAACATTCAAAGACAAAACATAGAAATCTAGAATCGGAGTTCTTTTTGTTTACTAGCCCTAGTTAGTAGAAGATGAATGACTACTGAAAAAAATCAGAAGAAGAGTTCTAAACAACCAAAACAGATTCAACACATCACAAAATAAAAGTAGAAATAAGACACTTCACTCAGGCACAAACGCGTATAGGCAACCTTAAACCGCAATGCTATCATTATGCAACTTAAATATACTCTTCATCTGAAATCACTATTATTAGAGTGTCAAATGCAATGAAGCTTCTTCATCTTTTCCAGCTTGAATACAAACAAAAGCACGTAATGATAAAAGTGAACTCTCAAATCCAATTTAAGAAGAAAAACCAAAAAACATTGGTCATATTTTTAGCTCGAATAGCATCACCTTAGGCAGTTGCAAAGATTTAAGGCATAAAAGCATTGAAATTCCCAAAAGGTGTAATCTAACAAAATAATTGATTCCATATACCATCAATTCCAGACATGATCTACCAAAGAATTGCAAGACAATGCAAATATACTACAGATCATATATGAAAATACCAAAATAGACCGCCAGTATTAGTCCTATTCCGAAATCGATATCCAAAATAGCTGACAATATGGTAACCAAACCATTTACCAGATCGAAAATCATATTTCAAAACAGAAAGAAAGTATCAAATCAATCGATAAAGGGAAAAAATTAAGAACAAAAAGATGTACCCGGCGCTTCCCAGCTTTTAGATGCTCTTGTTTCCGTGAAGAAGGCAAGGCCTGAGCCGACGCCATTTTCATCTTACCCTTTCTCTATAATTTACTCCATTTCAAAGAAATCAAATGTGGGAAAATTGAATCTGAACCTGAAAATATCAAAACTGAGCTTTCTGTAGAAGAGGTCCGGGAACTCTTCTATCGAAGTCCGAATAGCGTAACCCATATTCACGTAATAATCCTGCTTCTCCTCTTCCTCTTTGCTGGGCTTCGAGCCTCGCTTCACCGAAGCCGAAAATTGTTCAACAACCTCAAGAAGATAGATAGATAGATAACAAAAATCAGAATGATCGAAGAGATAAAAATGGGTAGATTAGAGAGAATATAAAGGAGGGTACCTGGTAATGGCACTGATTTGCAACCCAAGGGGAAGGGGAAGGGGGAGGGGAAGAGGAAAAATGAGAAGAATACGTCATTTTCCCGTGTTTTGGAAAATGTCTTACCGAAAAAAAAGTGTAAGACATTTTCCCAGAAGAAAGCGTCATTTTCCCGTGTTTTGGAAAAGCTTTTACGGTGGGAATTTGTTTTCCACCAAACAAACGGTGGAAAAGGATGAAAACATTTTCCAGAAAAAAATACAAGCAAACAAACAGAGCCTTAATTATTTGTAATTTTTATGATTGGGTTTGGGTTGTAATTTATATATTATAAATTTATTTATTAATTTTTTCGGTTAAGCCGAAAAAATTCAGTTAACCGACTGATTTCGAACTGAATTAACCGTTAACTGAAAAATTATAAAATAATTAATCGACCCCTGACCGAAAAAATTCGGTTAACCGACCGATTAATCGAATTCGATCGGTTAACCAAATTTTTTCAATTCTACCCGAATTTTGCACACCCCTATCGGTAATGAATATGAAAATCGTATAAGACCGTATCCGGGATATGGCATCGATACTTGATGTGAAAGTCCATATAAGGCCATATCCGGGATATGGCATTGGCATTTAGAAGTGACTCCATGTAAGACCACTTCGGGGATGTGGCATTGGCTTCGTACCTAGATGAATGACGATGAATATGCGTCTTTGACTATCCCGGATGATTAATGGGATAAGTAGATGAGTTAAAAGTAGAAATGAGAATTGTACTAAAGTCATGTGAGTGAGCGAACACAGGTACCTGTGAATGAGTCACGAAGAAACAGTTACGATGTGTAGCACGTTATGTATTAAATAAGGGCAATTGTAAGTAAGTATGGCAAGAAGCCTATGACTTGTGCAAGGTTAGTTAATTGTATGGATGGATTATACTATGAGCTCATTATTGTTATTTAATTTCATGCAAACTTTCTAAGCTTTATGCTTACCCCTTTCATTGCTCTTTCTCCTTGTGGTATCTCCAAGATAAATCGAGGATTGTGGACGTAGGAGTTCGAGATTCACACTATCAACGTCACTTTGGTATAACAACTTAGACTTATTTTGAATATGGCATGTATAGGACTCGAGTATTTTGTTAAGTTGTAATTGTTAGTCAAAGTGTTGGCTATGTAAATTATTAAAGTCATTTTGTAAATGGCCTTATAAGTTAGGCAAATACTTGGCAAATCCTATTGCTTAATGAAGATGAATTTCATGAAGTATATGCCTTTATGTACGTCTTGATTCTTTGAGCTCCTAGAGTTACCTATGGGTTATCTTTTATATTGAAATGAGTATTTAGATGTGCCTTTGGGATAGGAGTTGTATTGTTTTGAATGAAAGTATGTATGTGTGCATCGTAGGGTGGCTTAAGGGCTTGGTAAATAGCCTGCTAATCTTCCACATGGGTGGACACACGGGCATGTGACTAGACCGTGTGGGAGGCACGGGTTGCACATGGGCGTATGCCCAGGCCGTGTGAAGCCTACACCTTGCACTTGGAATTTAAATTGTCACACGGCTGAAGCACACGGACGTGTGCATAGGCCGTGTGGATAGGTCAAAATGCCAAGGTTTGGCACACGGGCGTGTGGCCCCTATTTTGTTGAAAAGTTTCTCGAGTCCGTAAAATTCCCGAAACAGTTCCGAAGCCTCTATGAGGTATGTTTAGGGCCTCTTGGGCCGAGTATGCGCAAGTGATGGGTTTAAACAAAATTTTATAACCTTATTCGAGGCATTTAAGCAAGGTTAGTTAGGTAATGCCCCAAACTCGATTCCGGCTTGAATACGGGTAAGGGGTGTTACAGAATGAAAATGTACAAAACATGTTTTTTTATGTAGATGATATATGAATGGATTATGCATGATATTTGATAAACCGTAATTATAACATATTTTAATCCAACATTTAGCTCACTGTTCGATGATTTATTCCTTGATTTATATAAAAAGGTGCTTCTAATCCTTTCTTTTCATGTCTTATACCTAGGAAAGCACCCGAGGATGAAAAGAACACAAAAAGGGCCCAAAACGGAGTAAATGGGCCTTAGCACGAGATTGACACGGCCTGGCCCGAAGTCCACACGGCCGTGCCTCGACAATCACCTAGAGCACGGCCTCAACCCCGCCTCACACGGCCTTGCCTCAAATGAGAAATCCGAACACGGTCTGAAGTCGATCCACACGGGCGTGTGCCATGGCCATGCCTCTGTCGCTGGAAAGAGCAATTTCAGTCGGAAAAGGATACTTAGGGAGAAAGAATCGCATTCCAAAAGCCTATATATATCCCCTAAGTGCCACCTTTGAAGAGGCGTAAAAGCTAGGCGAAGGAGCCAAGCCGAGAAGGTCAGAGTCAGGGAATAACGCGAGGATAGCCAGTTGATCCATCCCAAGAAGCCGGAATTATACTCAAGACGGTGGAATTCTCCTTCAAATCCTTCAGGGGGTTTTAGGGTTTTCTTATGTTTTGTTTTATCTTTTCTCTTGAGATGTTCTTTTTATTCATTATGAACTAAACCCTTCAGATACCTGAAGGGGATGAAACCTAGATGAATTTTGTTATTTGATTTCTGAATTATATGATAATTACTTAGTTTGTTCTTAATTATGTTGCTTAATCCAAATCTGATGTGCTTAGGTGGAGGAGGAATAGACCCTGCTTAAGAGTAGATCTAACATAATTAAGTGGAGTTTATCGAACGCCTAGAAATAGGGTTACGAGATTTTTCCGGATTAGGGTGAAACCTAATATGGGAGTCCATTGACCGATTTACTGCTATTCTAGGGGGTTATTATAAGCGAACGAGAGTTCCACTAATTAACCTAGGGTTAGATGTTATTCGCCTCAAGAGAGGGTTTAATATAGGTTAGGGAGTCCTACGGATCAAGCAAAGTAAAGAAATCATATGGTTTAGTGTTAGGTAACAAGAGAAGTCTAGGTGGATTCCTCCTGAGGGTATCGTCGTAGTCAACTGAGTTTTTCTTCAAGCTATTTCTCAATTCGTTCTTTTTGTCTTTGTGTCCTTAGCTTAGTCATCGTAAATTTAGTTTAAAAGCAACTTCATTCTATTTTTAAGGCTAAATAATAAAAAGAAAGTTAGTATTAGTACTTTTAGTTCCTTTGGGTTCGACAATCCGGTCTTGCCTAAACTATACTACTGTTCGATAGGTACACTTGCCTTTAATCGTTGTCAGAGTTAGTTTTCAGGTTTGATCATTCGTTTTATAAATTTTAAAGCTCTGATTTCAGCGATCAAGTTTTTGGCGCCGTTGCCGGGGAACTAAAATATTAAGAAAACTCTATTTTTATTACTTTAGCCCTAATTTTTTATTTTTTCACAATTTATTTTTGTTTTTGTTTTTATTCCTATTTTTTACTTTTTACTGAATCTTCTTTCTCTTTTTTTTCCCAGCAGGTAACTCTAGTTTATGACTAGAAGGAATCCGAGAGGACCTTTGGAAAACGATAGTGACATTGAAGCAACCGCTCGCAGGAATCATCGGGAAACCAGGCGAGCCCTAAATTACACAGAAAGAGAGGAAGAAGACAGATCCAATCCTACTGAAGGGATGGACGAGAACCACCCACAACCACGCGATGTGGGGGAAAATAATGCTCCACGCACAATGTTTGATTATGCGAAACCGCATTTAATAGGAGCAGAATCAAGTATTGTTAGGCCTGCTATAACTGCTAACAATTTTGAATTAAAGCCTAACACAATACAAATGATTCAATAGTTTGTTCAATTTGATGGTTTGCAGGACGAAGATCCAAACACGCATATAGCTAACTTTTTAGAGTTCTGTGATACTTTCAAAATAAATGGCGTTTCTGATGATGCCATACGTCTTCGGTTATTCCCTTTTTCATTAAGAAATAAAGCTAAACAGTGGTTAAACTCATTACAACGAGGGTCAATCACTACATGGGATCAAATGACCAAAAAGTTTTTAATGAAATATTTTCCACCGGCCAAAACGGCCAAATTACGGAACGATATCTCTTCTTTTGTGCAGATGGATTTAGAGACATTATACGACGCATGGGAGAGATTGAAGGATCTCTTGAGGAGGTGCCTACACCATGGCTTACCCTTGTGGCTACAAGTCCAAACCTTTTATAACGGTGTAAACCCCTCAACGAGGCAACTAATTGATTCAGCCGCCGGTGGAACACTGAACAACAAATCTCCAAAAGCAGCATACGAGTTCATCGAAGAGATTTCACAGAATAATTACCAGTGGCAAGCTTCAAGAACCAAACCAACAAAATCAGGGGGAGTTTTCAACGTCGATGCAGTGACCATGCTATCAATGCAGCTAGAGATGATGAATAAAAAGCTTGATAGTTTGTGTTCCTCGTAGGCTCATCCAGTCATGCAGTGCAACGCAAGTGGAACCGTGGCGAATCCTGAGTACCCAGCCTACCAACCGGAAGCAGAGAGCAAACAGATGAACTATATAGGTAATAATTTCCGATCCAATAATAATCCTTATAGTAACACTTACAATCCAGGTTGGAGGAACCACCCAAATTTTTTGTGGGGAGGTCAAGGAAATCAAGGAAATCAAAGGCAACAACCTCCTCAAAATTACCAAAATCAGCCCTATCCACAAGTGAAGAAACCAACCCGCGAGGAGATGCTAACAAAATTAGCAAACACAGAAAAACGCCTACAAGATACCGAGAGAACCCTTAAAGATCAACAAGCGTCAATTGAAAAACTTACTGAGTCATTTGCGGAACTCACTAAGACGGTTGGATTACTTACTAAGATGATCTGTGAAATACGGGCAGAAATTTTTCCTAAAAGGACAGAACATGTAAAAGCAATCACACTAAGAAGTGGAAAGGAATTAGTCAACCCAAAGAAACAAATTCCAAACGAAAATAACAAGGCAAGCGATGAGGAGATTGAGGATGTAAATCCAATACCCAACGAGAAAAAACCACCAATCCCATATCCAGCAAAGTTAAAAAAGGAACGAATTGATGCCCAATACGGTAATTTTCTTGAACTTTTTAAACAAATACATATTAACTTACCTTTTGTTGAAGCCATTTTACAGATGCCGAAGTACACAAAATTCTTAAAGGAACTCCTGACGAATAAACGAAAACTTGAAGAAATGTCAACGGTGGAACTTAATGAAAAGTGCTCAGCCATCCTCCAAAATAAGTTACCAACCAAATTAAAAGACCCAAGAAGTTTTACTATCCCTTGTTTAATTGGTAGCTTAAATATTAAGAAAGCATTAGCCGACCTAGGCGCCAGTATAAATTTAATGCCTTACAAAATGTTTAAACAACTAGATCTTGGGGAACCAACACCCACTAGGATGAGTATTCAGTTAGCAAATAGATCCATTAAATATCATAGAGGAGTTATCGAAGATGTCTTGGTAAAAATTCATAAATTTATTTTTCCTGTTGATTTCGTTGTGTTAGACATGGATGAAGACATTAATGTTCCTTTAATCTTAGGGCATCCTTTATTAGCCACTGCTAGAGCTGTTATTGATGTAGATGATGGTAAACTCGCACTGAGGATAGGTGATGAAGAGATTATTTTTCAAATTTATGATGCCATGCGATATTCTAAAGAGCAAGATGATTCCTGTTATTTTGTTGATACTACTGACCATCTCATTGAAAACTCATTACAGGAAATCATACATGACAACACGATGGAACTGTGCCTGGCTCAAGAAGAGGGGGAAGAAGATGACGACGAGAAGCTAAATCTGAATACATCAGCATCCAGACAAATGAAAGAAGAAAGCATTGAAAATGATAACGAAATAAAACAAAAATCCTCCATCGAAGAGCCACCCAAATTGGAATTAAAACAGTTACCAAAACACTTAGAATACGCATTCCTCGGGGACAATTCTACGCTACCGGTAATCATCTCTTCAGAACTAGAACCCAAGGAAAAAGAGGAGCTGATAAAGGTATTAAGAGAACACAAAAAAGCCATAGCTTGGAAAATTTCTGACATCAAGGGAATAAGCCCTGCGTTCTGCACCCACAAAATTTTAATGGAAGAAGAATAAAAGCCGTGTGTGCAACCCCAGAGACAGTTAAACCCCAACATGAAAAAAGTGGTCAAAGCTGAGGTAATTAAACTTCTAGATGCAAGAATAATTTATCCTATTTCTAACAGCACTTGGGTAAGTCCTGTGCAGGTAGTTCCAAAGAAAAGAGGAATGACGGTGGTACCCAATGAAAAGAATAAGTTAATTCCCACAAGAACAGTTATAGGTTGGAGAGTCTGTATAGACTATAGAAAGCTGAATGATGCCACCAGAAAAGATCACTTCCCTCTGCCCTTCATAGATCAAATGCTGGAAAGATTATCCGGTCATATGTACTAATGCTTCTTGGACGGACTCTCCGGCTACTTCCAAATTCCCATAGCTCCTGAAGATCAAGAGAAGGAAACATTTACATGCCCATATGGTACATTTGCTTATCGTAGAATGCCTTTTGGATTATGTAATGCTCCTGCTATTTTTCAGCGTTGCATGTTGGCAATCTTTGACGAACTCGTGGAAGACATCATAGAGGTATTTATGGATGATTTCTCGGTATTCGGTAATTCTTTCCATCTTTGCCTTAAAAATTTAAAACAAGTTCTAATGAGATGTAAGGAAACAAACCTTGTTTTGAATTGGGAAAAATGTCACTTCATGGTTAGAGAAGGAATTGTGTTAGGACATAAGATTTCTAGTAAAGGGACTGAGGTAGATAAAGCAAAGGTTGAAGCCATAGAAAAACTACCTCCCCCTAGTTCTGTTAAGGCTATTAGAAGTTTTTTAGGACATGCAGGGTTCTATAGAAGATTTATTAAAGATTTTTTTAAAATAGCTAAGCCTTTGACAAAATTACTAGAAAAAGATGTTCCTTTCGATTTCAATTAGGAATGTTTAGATGCATTTAATATCCTTAAGGATAAATTAGTAAATGTGCCGATTATAATTGCACCCGATTGGAACTTACCCTTTGAACTAAGTGATGCAAGTGATTTTGCATTAGGTGCAGTTTTGGGACAACGAAGAGACAAGTATTTTCAGCCAAATTACTATGCTAGCAGAACATTAACACCCGCACAAGAAAACTACACCACCACAGAGAAAGAATTGCTAGCTGTAGTCTTTACCTTTGATAAATTTAGACAATATTTAATATTGTCTAAAGCTATCATTTACACTGACCATTCAGCTCTTCATTATCTTTTAAACAAACCTGATGCAAAACCCAGACTCATACGATGGATTTTACTCTTACAGGAATTCGACTTGGAAATACAAGATAAGAAGGGAGCCGAGAATCTTGCAGCGGATCACCTTTCTAGACTTGAAAATCCACACATCAAAGAGCTCGATGAAAGTGAAATAGATGATTCGTTCCCCGAAGAACAACTCTTTTCTATAACACATTCTGAGGTACCATGGTTCGCAGATATTGCAAATTATTTAGCAGCTAACATCTTGCCAAGAAAATTAACACATCATCAAAAGAAGCGATTCTTTGCTAATGTGAAAATTTATTTTTGGGAAAATCCCTTTCTTTTCCGTATATGTGTAGATCAAGTAATTCGAAGATGCGTTACAAAGGTAGAAGCAAGCAAAATCCTGGAACATTGTCATTCAGGACCCTCAGGAGGACACTACAGTGGTATTAAGACAGCACACAAAATACTCGAATCAGGTTTTTGTTGGCCTACTCTATTCAAAGACGCCAACAGGTATGTTACCTTATGTGATAGATGCCAAAGAATAGGTAATATTTCTAAACATGATGAAATACCTCAAACATATATGTTGTCATGTGAAATATTTGATGTATGGGGTATTGATTTTATGGGACCATTCCCTAGTTCGTTTGGAAACAAGTACATTCTAGTAGCAGTTGATTATATGTCAAAATGGGTAGAAGCGGAAGCTTTACCTACCAATGATGCTGGGGTAGTAGTTAAATTTCTCAAAAAACTGTTTTCCCGATTTGGGACACCGAGAGCCATCATTAGTGATAGTGGTACTCATTTCTGTAATACTCAATTTGAAAAAGTTCTAAAAAAATATGGAGTACAGGATAGCCACCCCATATCATCCTCAAACCAGTGGGCAAGTTGAGGAAGCAAACCGAGAACTTAAGCGCATTCTAGAAAAAACGGTTGAATCAAATAGAAAAGATAGGGCAGTTAAAGTAGATGATGCTTTATGGGCCTATAGAACATCATTTAAAACACCTCTAGGGACATCCCCATACAAACTTGTATACGGGAAAAGCTATCATCTACCATTCGAATTAGAACACAAAGCTTTTTGGGCAATAAAATTCTTGAATTCTGACCTCAAAATTGCAGGAAAGAAAAGAATGATGTATATGAACGAGGTGGACGAATGGAGAACGGAAGCCTACGAGAACTCTAAACTATACAAGGAAGAAACAACGAGACGTCATGATGCTCGTATCAAGAGATCAAAACAATTTGAAGTCGAGGATTTAGTCCTGCTATACAACTCGAGACTTAAACTATTTCCGGGGAAGCTGAAATCAAGATGATCAGCTTCATTCATGATCAAAATAATTTTTCCATATGGCACTATCAAGGTAACTCATCCCACTAAGGTCACATTCAAGGTAAATGGTCACCGACTTAAAATTTATAATGGTGCAGATTTTGGAGATATGAGAGAGGAGCTTCTGCTCTATGAATCTTCTTTTAGAACCGAAAACAGGAAAAGTCTAGCTTAAGACTATAAACAAGCGCTTCTCGGGAGGCAACCCGAGCACTAACTCACTAACTCACTAAAAAATTTATTTTCATTTCTAACTTCACACTAAGTATTAGTCCAATAGAAGTGCAAGTTCTTAAACACGGCCTGGCACACGGGCTTGCCATTGGTCGTGTGCAAGACAGGGGATGAACCACGGGCGTGCCAATAGCTGTGCATAAACAGGGAGGAAATTCTTTCTTTAACACGGGTTGCTATACCAGACCACGCCCGTGCTATCTGACCGTGTGAGGTCACTGACTTGTCGAGCACGGGCTTAACACGCCCATGCTTCCTAACCGTGTGAAGCTACTGACTTACACAACATGGGTAGAACACGCCCGTGCTTCACAACCGTGCGAGATCACTGACTTGTGAAGCACGGCCCAACACGGCCGTGCCCCACAACCGTGCAAAGATACTGACTTATCGAACACGAGCGTGCCCAGTAACCCACATCCGTGCCAAGAACCCTAAACGCGCCCAAAAACTGAAAATCGTGAAAAGCACGGGCAATTTCAAATTCACATGGGCGTGGCGATAGACCGTGCCCCCTCCCCTATATATAAAATTTAACCGTCGCCCTCCCCAAATCCTAACCCTAAAATCAGCTTTAGCACCCTTCTCGCCAAAATCCTGCCACACAACCATTACCCTCCACCTAAAACCGCCTCCCCTCGCCGTTTCTCTCCAAATAACCACCCAAGAAAAAATTTACACGCCCGCACCACAGTCGTGCTACCAAGCGTCACGCCAACGCCACCGCCGTGTTCGTGCTGCAGAACCCACACCACTGCCATGCTCCGCCCATGTTTGATCGTCGCACACCATCCTGCTTCCCTTTTCTTAACTTAACCTTGATAATTGTTAGGGCATTTTCAGTTTTTGTCTAGTTTTAGTTTTAAAAGCATGATTTTTATTTAGGAAACTTGTTTTAGCCCACATAAATACTTATTGGCTGTTAGATTTCATGTTCATTCTTTACGAACAAATTCTTGCATTTTCAAACTAATGAAATTGATACATTGCTCTGCTTACTATTATCAAAGAAATTTTTCTACGAAATAACATGCTTATGATTCTAAATTCCCTTGACTTAAGTACAGCATATGATGGCTGTGCTATTGATGAAGCTTGATATAAAGAATCTGCTTTATATGTGATTACAAATTGCAGGAACCATGTCAACATCACGAACCAAAAGATCAGCCCCAAGCAAGAAAAGAAAAGGGCCCGGATCATCGTCCACAAGTGCCTCTACCGAGCTTCGACACCCATTCCTCTGATTTCCTCAAGCAGCTCAGGAAGAGAGGTACAAGACAATCTAGGGATCAACCTCTAGGCACCAGTAGATGCATCGACTGGGATGCAATAGAACAATTTGGAATCGCGATCGATATTCGAGCCTACCTCTCGACCGACCCGTGGGAGTAGTTCTTCTCAATCATCGAGCCCACTTACTTGGAGCTCACATTAGAATTCTGCACCACCTTCACATTAAAAATGGTGATGGCACAGTTCGATGATCCAGGTACCATCCAATTCCGTTTAGGGGGCATAGTACGTCGACTGAGTGTCCCGCAATTCGGCTCGCCACTCGGACTATATACGCCAGAATTCATAGAAGAAAACCCACTCTCCGGGTTAAACCGCCAGCTACATTGCACTCCGCTCAACTGCTGGAATAACTTAGCACCCACCACGAGTGTCTACAACCCCAGTCGCTCGAAGGCAACAGCCCTTCCCTCACCCTTACGGTACATCCACACCATTCTCGCTAATACCATCACAGGTCACCGGGAGAGCACTGGCGTGGTAAACAAACACGATGTTTACTATCTCTCGTGCATGTCAGAAGGGCACGTGTTCGACCTGGCATACTTCATCGCCTGTGCAATACAGCACCAGACAGAACCGCACAGAAAAGGGATTTTATCGATGGGGCCATACATCACAAGGTTGGCTCAATACTTTGGTCTCCTCAACACTGAGGCTCAGATCACCTCCCTCATACTGATGGGCCACATGGCACCGCAGGGCATCCAGACGATGCTCCACATGCGAATGATCAAACACCGTCGAGGGACCAACCCCCTCAGTACCAGATAGTGACATTCACAGACGAGTGGGAGGCCGAGGACATTCCTGATAATGTTCCACCACCATCAGAGGAGGCACTGAATCCGAGCCAGCATCCATACTGAGCAGCACCATCATTAGCGGACATCTCTGCACGACTCGACCAGTTCGAGCTGTACTTCGCTGAAAACACTCGGCGCTTTGATGGAATAGAGGCAACTCTTCAACAAATATGCCAGCACCTGCACATTCAATCACCAGCACCACCGCCGAACCCAACCAACGATGAGGACCTCTGAGTCCTATTAATTTGTTATCTTTGATTTTATTTTCTTTAATTTAGGTTTTTATTTTGTGTTGTTTTTAATTCAAACTTTTATTATTATTGCAAACTTTTACCATTGGCTATCTAACTATTCAAGCATCCCTAACCACATATCTATTACATCAATAAGATCGTTAACCAGTGACTTTGCAGAATAAATTACACACTCCACATACACAACGCACAACTAGGAGAAATCCAAAAAGTCACCTGTTGCCACACATTTTCCACATCCTCCAAGGATCTCATCCGTAAATTCAGGAACTGACACTTTCCCTCTTATCTTTTGATTGATCACTAATTATCATTATTTATCTTTGTACATTCAGGTCAATGTACATCTTAAGTGTGGGGTGGTAAAAGTGTCAAACTTTTTCATTATTCTCAAATCCCTGAATTTAATCTTGTTTTTTAGCAAAATTCCTCATATTACTAATTAGGATGAAATTTCTGATGATTTGTGATTTTTATTGACATGTTTTAGAATAAGTCATAGTTAATTGTACATTGATAATTAAATTTGAAGAATACTAGAGAATCAAGCATGATAAGTCTATTCTTCATGAATTAAAATTTTGCTAGGTTGTTGACCTAAATTTAAAGACTACCTTGAAATTTGAAATTCACGAGGATGATGTCAAAACACCCATAATTTTTGTGAGATTTTGAACCTTATAAGAGCATACATTCTTTTTCGTGCTCATCCTTTGATTATGAGTGTGTCTACCATGAACTGTTATTCTAGAACTTGCCTCATTTATGCATGTCGAGACCACACTTTTGATTTGATATTACAGAGATGATAAAGGCACCTAGGTTTTAACCCACCTACACCACCAAATAGCCTACCTTCACAACTAACCCCTAGTGAACCCCGTTGATCCTAACAAACCCTTTTTATTGACTCACCTACTAATATTAACCCAAAGCCTCTTTGTATTCACCCTTTCTTTTGACTACCCCTTAATCGAGAATTGTTTTGATCAAGTTACCTCAGTATTTTTTTTCTGGTAGTTAAATTTATATTGTTTTACTTAGTTTGTTCTTAAAAAAAATCAAGGTATTCAATATTAGTAGTATAAATAGTGAAGTTTACACGATCAAAGTCTATTTTTAAAAGGAAAGCTCATATTAGTAGGTTTATTACTTTTCAGTTGATGAATTTTCAGGTAGGTACTTGTCAATTCGATCTCAATTCTAACCCTCTAATTTCAGCCTTTAACCACACCTTTAACCCTAGCCCGTTTACAACCCTAACAAAGACCTTTTGATCTGTTTATCATCTCATATTACAGTGGTGGAGATATGATTTTCAGGCAAGCCTATGGGATTAACTTTTCAGGTTCGACTTATGAGCGATCTTTTCCTGAACCTTAAACACTTTAGAGTGATTTGAATGAATCCTTAGTAAGGACATCAATCCTTGTCGGTTTTGAATTGAAAGAGTAGTTATTTAAATAAAGGGAGACACCTATGTTTTTGAAGTACAAACTCGTGACTTATCTCGTTTAAATCCTTAGGACTCTTTGAGTTAAATTATCCATGTATGAATCCTCTATGAATTATGGTAAGGAATTGTTGATAGGAATTGTTGATAGGAATTGTAAATTATGGAAAGTTCGTTTTAATTGTAAGATGAGAATTTTGCTTGAGGATAAGCAAAAGCTTAAGTGTGGGGGTATTTGATAAACCGTAATTATAACATATTTTAATCCCATATTTAGCTCACTGTTCGATGATTTATTCCTTGATTTATATAAAAAGGTGCTTGTAATCCTTTCTTTTCATGTTTTATACCCAGGAAAACACCTGAGGATGAAAAGAACATAAAAGGGCCCAAAACAGAGTAAATGGGCCTTAGCACGAGATTGACACGGCCTGGCCCAAAGTCCACACGGTCGTGCCTCGACAATCACCTAGAGCACGGCCTCAACCCCGCCTCACACGGCTGTGCCTCAAATGAGAAATCCGAATACGGTCTGAAGTCGATCCACACGGGCGTGTGCCATGGCCGTGCCTCTGTCGCTGGAAAGAGCAATTTCAGTCGGAAAAGGATACTTAGGGAGAAATAATTGCATTCCAAAAGCCTATATATATCCCCTAAGTGCCACCTCTGAAGAGGCGTAAAAGATAGGCTAAGGAGCCAAGCTGAGAAGGTCTGAGTTAGGGAATAACGCGAGGATAGCCAGTTGATCTATCCCAAGAAGCCGAAATTATACTCAAGACGGCGGAATTCTCCTTCAAATCCTTCAGGGGGTTTTAGGGTTTTCTTATGTTTTGTTTTATCTTTTCTCTTGAGATGTTCTTTTTATTCATTATGAACTAAACCCTTCAGATACCTAAAAGGGATGAAACCTAGATGAATTTTGTTATTTGATTTCTGAATTATATGATAATTGCTTAGTTTGTTCTTAATTATGTTGCTTAATCCAAATCTGATGTGCTTAGGTGGAGGAGGAATAGACCCTGCCTAAGAGTAGATCTAACATAATTAAGCGGAGTTGATCGAACGCCTAGAGATAGGGTTACGAGATTTTGCCGGATTAGGGTGAAACCTAATATGGGAGTCCATTGATCAATTTACTGCTATTCTAGGGGGTTATTATAAGTGAACGAGAGTTTCATTAATTAACCTAAGGTTAGACGTTATTCGCCTCGAGAGAGGGTTTAATATAGGTTAGGGAGTCCTACGGATCAAGCTAAGTAAAGAAATCATATGGTTCAGTGTTAGGTAACAAGAGAAGTCTAGGTGGATTCTTCCTGAGGGTATCGTCGTAGTCAACTGAGTTTTTCTTCAAGCTATTTCCCAATTCGTTCATTTTGTCTTTGTGTCCTTAGCTTAGTCATCGTAAATTTAGTTTAAAAGCAACTTCATTCTATTTTTAAGGCTAAATAATAAAAAGAAAGTTAGTATTAGTACTTTTAGTTCCTTTGGGTTCAATAATCCGGTCTTGCCTAAACTATACTACTGTTCGATAGGTACACTTGCCTTTAATCGTTGTCAGAGTTAGTTTCTAGGTTTGATCATTCGTTTTATAAATTTTAAAGATCTGATTTCAGCGATCAATATTTACTAGGTAATTTAATACTCAATTGAATTGGTATATTATGTGTATGAAATGTTATGGAATAGTTGCTTATTGGGTTATGAAATGTTACCATTTATGCTTATGTTTGCTTGTGAAAATAGGGTGGCAAAATGGCTTTGCAAATAACATATTTTTGTCCACACGGGCAGGGACATGGGTGTGTGTCTCAGCCGTGTGTGACACACGGTCATGTTACACGGCCATGTGTCCCCCAGTGTTGAAATGAATTTGAAGTCAGTATGCTCTACACGGCCTCGCACATGGACGTGTGACTGGCCGTGTAGTACAAGTCAGTATACCCCCTAAATGACACACGGCCTAGCACATGGGCGTGTGACTTAGACTTGTTGATAACTTAATATACCCCACAGTTTTGGTACACGGGCTAGACACACGGGCGTGTGGTTGGCCGTGTGACCCAAGTCAGTATCCTCTCCAGTTTTCTCACGACCTAGCACACGACCGTGTCCTCGGCCGTGTGACACAAGTCAGTATGTATGCCTTGTTTTCACACGGTCTAAGACACGGGCGTGTCTACTAGCCGTGTGAAACACACAGCCTGTTCACACGGGCGTGTGATACTTGAAATGTTGAAATTTTTTCTAAGTTTCCAAAATATTCATCGGTTACCGATTTAGTCCCGAATGCATGATTTGAGCTTTGTATGCTCAATTTAAGTACATATTGAAGGTGAATGAATGATATTTGTTGAAATGAGATGATATTTGATAAATGATTATTCTGAACTGAGTTACAAGTCGGGTAATGCCTCTTAACCTATTTCGGCGACGGTTACGGGTTAGGGGTGTTACAGCAAGGGTCACACGGCCAAGCCACATGCCCATGTGTTCGGCCGTGTAAAAACACCTGGGCATTCTGTTTCTCAGTTTTAAGGATGCAAGGGACACACGGCCAGACCACACGCCCATGTGATAGGCCGTGTGTCACACACGGCTGAGACACACGCCCATGTCTCTACTCGTGTGGATGAAAATTAGGCCATTTTAAGGCCACATTTCTAACCCATTCTTGATTTCAACCTAAACACCTCAAATTTCATACTCATGGGCCATAACAAGGCCTTCAAAACAACCAAATTTTAGCTCTAAAAATGTCATGTTATCACATGTATCCTAACATTCTAAACTACCACATTAATCAATTCACCCATTTGATTACTTACAACAACCATATTTTACCAATTTATTAACCAACATACCTATAATTTATCCATCAATTAACCACACCCAAACATATATCAGCATGATAAGACTACACATGCATATTTAAGTTGTATATGTGAATAAAACATCATTCATAACATTTATACAATATAATTTTGATCAAAAACACACCAATCTCTAAACATGACATATAAACCATCGTGTACATTTTAAAGACTACCAGAATGAGCTGGATAGTGTGACTTGTTGTGCTGATCTGATCTCCCGACCTCACGATAATCTACAAGGACATTAAACAACACAAGTAAGCGTAGTGAAGCTTAGTAAGTTTGATGGGTTAAACATAAATCTTACCAAACTTAATATAACAAATCAAATAAGCAATCATTCATGTAATCTCCCTGTCAATCACAACCTTAGTTGAGGAACACACTTGTTCCAAAACTATATCAATAATAAACAATAAGTCTTTTGATTTCAATTACATAAGTCACTTACCGAATCTTACCAAATCGAAGAAAGGCTTACGGATATGAGTACATCATTTTCAGAAGCCCGAAGGCTGAACAGAAGCACATAAGTGCTAAAAAGAAATCCATAAGGGTTGAACGGAAGCTCATAAGAGCTGAACGAAAACCCATAAGGGTTAGAAGAAGCTCAAAAGAGCTAAACGGAAACTCATATGAGCTAAAGAGAAGCTCATGAGAGCCAAATGGAAAGCAAACACAAAGTTCGCAACAAATGCCGAACCTCGGTTTACTTGGGTAATTTGTCGTCAAGTCCTCCTTTACTGTCTTGCACCACATAATGATTGTACTCAAATCCCGCGTTCCATTTAACTTGGATATCCTCTTCAATTTTATATCTTAACAATAATTCCATTTTCAACAATATACTATATTCATAATACCATTCATCAATTTAATAGAAATATTACAGTTAAACCATACAAACTTACCTGGTTAATTTGTAAGATTTGTAGAAGTTCAGGGACTATTCTGCTAATTTCCTTTTTTTCACAAGTATCTACGGGCTTTTGATCTAAAATATAAAATTATTCATTTATTAGCATATATTTCAGTTCTAATTCACTTTAAAATTAATACCCCTCAATTTTTTTTCAAAATTACACAATTACCCCAACTTTTGCAATTTAATCTTTTAACTAATTAGTCCATTTAAATGAACTAATTTTTCTCAACTGATAATTTATTTAAATATTCTATGCTATCATACAGCTCTTGATAATTAGAAATTTAATACCAAACCCTAATGTTTAACCTTTTTACAATTTGGTTTAAAAATCAATATCTAACAAAATCACTTTAGAAAATCATTATACAACAAAATTAAAACTCTATATCCATGTTATTTCATCAGAAACATCCAGTATTCATCAATGGTAATTTTCAAAATTTCCAATAAAATAAATAGCTAATGAATTAGCTAGTTGAACCTGATTGTAAAAGTCTTAAAAACACAAAAATTACAAGAAAAAGGCAAGAATTAAATTTATATGAAGCTAAAATATGAAAACCAGCCTTAAGAGCTCTTCAATGGTGTTTTTGGACAGAAAATTGGAGAAGAAATGGTTTGGAAACTCTTAGAATCTCATTTTATCTATTTTAATTTTATTTTATTACCAATTTTGCCCTTAAATCACCTAATTTCATTATTTTTTTCTGCTTATGCCACCTCAGCCACTTCACTTAGGCTAATTTACTCTTTAAGTCCTCCCTGTTTACCATTTAGGCCATTTAATCACTATTTATTTAGTTAGTAAGTTTTGCACCTTTTTCAATTTAGTCTTTTTTAATTAATTAACTATCAAAACGTTAAAATTTTCTAATGAAACTTTAATACTACCTTAATGACACTCTGTAAATATTTATAAAAATATTTATGACTCGGTTTATAAAATCGAGGTCATGATACCTCGTTTTCTAAACCTTTTAACCTAATAAATTCTTATAAAACACAAATTACTAATTCAAAAATCTTTCTAGAATCACATTTGACTCGTAAATACTAAATAATAAGATTTACGAGCTTACTCATCGGATTTGGTGGTCTCAAACCACTTTTTCCGACACCACTGAAAATCAGGCTGTTACATGGTTTATACAGGCTGAGGTAAAACACATGTCCTAGACACATGGGCGTGTCATGGACCATGTGAATACTGGAGTGAATTGGTAAATCTCTTTTTGTGACACACACGGTCTGAGTAGATTCACATGACCTAGCGACACGACCATGTGACCCACACGCACTTATACATGGCCAAGGGAGAAGCGAACAACACCTCCACACGATCTGAGTGAATCCACATGGCCTAGAGACACGGCTATGTGGTATACATGACCTAGACGCATGGGCGTGTCCCAAGCTGTGTGAACACTGGAGTGATTTCTTAAAGTTCCAAATAGGCCACACGGGCTCAAAGAGATACACAATTTGGCCACACGACCGTGCGGCATACATGGTCTGGCACATGGTCGTGTACCCTCTTTTAAACCTAGATTTTTTTTCTTTTGTTTCCTTCCTACCCCATTTCACCAAACCTAAACCCTAACAGTTGCTCTCTCTTCGCCGTCGTTATGCACCCAAAAGTCCCTCGAACTATCTTTATTTTTATTTATTTTATTTTTCAGACTTATATGTTTTTATTTTATTATGCACTTTACTGTTATTGTTTTATCGATTGTTTTTCAATTTTTTTATCTCTTTATCTTATTTTATTGTTTGTCTCTCTTCTTATTAGTGTGCTAGGAACCATATACTTAATTTAGGCTCGCCTACGATTCCGGATTTCTCCATTCCGAAAAAATCATCCAAATTCAAGACAGTTCCAATTCTTTCCCTCCCTTATGACATTTCGCTTATTGTGTTTATATTTATTTGTACATTAAGGGCAATGTACATCTTATGTGTGACGAGGATTTTATATATTTATGCGATATAGTCCTTGAATTATTGTTGGTGTTTAAGTAATTTTATCACACATGCCATTAAAGTTAATTTTTCTAAATTTGGAGTTTTTATTGATTGTGTTTGGGTTTAATTTGTAGATTTTTTGTGCTTTGTGTGATTTATATTTTAAAACACGAGAGAGTCAAGCTTGATAAGTCATTTTTTAGAAATTGTTATTTTAGGTTGTCTCCCTAAACTGAAGTATTATCTTGAAATTTTAAATTTACAAGTTTAACATCAAAACCATAATTTTTTGTGAGCTTTTGAGCCTATAGAGCATTTATTATTTCATGCTCATTTTATATTTTATTCTGAGTATGTCAGCTTGATTTGTTATTCTAGAACTTGCTTTGGTTATACATGTTGAAACCACATTGTTGATTTGATATACTGAGATGATGAGGCATTTAGGATTTAACTCGCTTAACTTTTACACAGCTTACTTGTTGTATTAACCCCTAGTAAACCCCGTTGATCCTAACACATTTTTTTTCTTAATAACCATTCATGTTAACCTGTAAACCACATTAATGTTGTATCATTTTTTTTTACTCCATTTTTGTTGAGATTCAATTTGGTTAGTTACCTGACTATGTTTCATCATTTGCATTGCTGAATTTTTTATTTGTTCTAAAAAAATAAAAAATGAAAATGAAAAAAAATTTTGATTGAGTTTGAATCGTTAATCTCATATTTTGTGTAAAAGCTCATTTCCTCTCTTTATTTCTTCTTGTCATAAATTCTTTTAAATTCAACAACTGATTTTTTTAGTTTGGTAACTTATCAACTCGATTCTCGATTATAACTAACTCTTCTAATTTTTTCCGTGCCCTTAACCTAAGCCTCGTAACAACCTTGTAAAGACATCTTGATTGGTGTGTCATCTCGTTATATAGTGGTGGAGATTTTATTTTCAAGCAAGTCTATAGTAATAACATTTCTTATTTGACTGTTGAGTGCATATTGTAACACCCCTAACCCGTATCCGTCGCTGGAATAGGGTTTCAAAGCATTACCAAATAAACGTCACCTAAATTATTTATTTCAATAATCACAATATAATTCATCATTAAGCATGCATATCGTCCCTTATTCAAGCCCTTGTGGCCTTAAAGTCACTTTAGAAACAATTTGGGACTAAATCGAGAACATTTGAAAATTTAAGGAAAAGGTTAGAAAAATTCAACTGCATGGGGTCACATGGCCGTGTGGCCAGGCCGTGTGACTCACACGGCTGATACACACGCCTGCGTCCCAGGCTGTGTAACTTTTGAAAGAATGACACACGACCGTGTCCTAGCCCGTGTCCGTGCCCGTGTAACTCTTTGACTTGGGTCACACGGCCAAGCCACACGCTCGTGTGCTAGGCCGTGTAACTCTCGAAATGGCCTCACACGCCTGTGTGTCTAGCCGTGTGTCTCACATGGCCAAGTCACACGCCCATGTGTCTGGCCGTGTGGACCTAAATTGTACCTTAAACAACAAGTTTACCTTCTCCTACTTGTTTGGGCATTAAGCAACTCAAAAACCATTCGTTTAACCTATTCAAAACACGATCAAACATACTCAAAACATGCCAAAACAATCATCCTAGGTGCCTAACTAATGTACCATCATTGGTACCACAAGTTATATCATCAAAACCTATCAATAATAATCATTCAAATCACAGTTTAAAACATACGAAAATCACTCAATTTAGCCTAATGTATAACCACTAAACATCAATAATAAATTCACACACACTTAACAAGCCTTGGTTCAAAACAACATGCGAAATTATGGCTTCAAACACAAACATATGTTTATATATACCAAACCAACATTATACTTATAACTCTATTACAAACCATTCACAAAATAACTATCAATTTAAGACATCCTAGGTACATGCCATCATAAAAGGTAAACATCACCACATTTGAGATCGGGATTGTTGTTGGATGCTGACTCGGAGATCAAGAGAGAAGTACCTAACATGCGCACGAAAAAAAACCGTACGCTGAGTAAAACCTAGTGATATTTCTATAATCCGAACATTTAAAGACATAAAGATGCATGAATGCTCAATTTGAATTGTATAATCACATTACTATCTAACAAGCAATTGTAATTTATCACCATTTCAATTTCATGCATAATACCACATTATTTCATTATTTGCTCAACTTCACAAATATTCTTCCATTAGTTGATTTAACATATATCTCAATTTATATCACTTGCTATAAAAATAGCTTTTCATATATCATTCAACAAATCATTTTAACAATGGCATAAACCAACTATATTCAAGCCATGAGTACATTACTCATATATCTCATTTATGTTCACAACATTTTCATCTTTCATATATCAATCCACTTTTCCATTTCCAATTCATATGTTTTGCCATTTCAATATTGATCATAGAACTTTTTTTATTTAATTACCCCTATTAACACGACTCGGACTCGGACAGATACACGGATACAACCAACACACCAGTTTGGCACCCAGTGCCTCATCGGATAAATCCGAAGTAATAACTACACCCATCGCTATATAAACTGACAACCAGTGTCTCATCGGATAAACTGAAGCAAATTAGCACCCATGCCTCATCGACTCGAAGTCAAAGAAATCCCTGAACTCTTTTTATCCTATGGCATGCCATTTATATCTAACTCAGCTCGATACAGTTAATAGGGTTTCATTTCACTTTTCAATTACAACCAATATCTAATTCTCATATTTGCATATTATCACATTTACACATATATTCATTTCTATTCAAATAATCAATACATTCATAATGTATATACCAATCAATCCATTTCAATCAACTATAATTTCAATTCACTATCAAAGTGTCAAAATACTCACCTCAACCACTTACCATATACAGTAAATCGAAATACAACAATTAACAATTAAGTTCACATTTATAGAAATACAAACTGTAGTTTACGAGCTATTCGACATCGATTTTATCCTTCCCCTTTTAGTCGAGGATTCCAGTACAACATTAGCTACAAAATTAAAACAATTAAAATACATCAATACAACACAATTCAGTTTCACATTGAATATTTCAATTTTTACCCAATATTTGCTTAAATTTCAATTTAATCCTAAAACCGAGACTAATTTTTATTCTTCACAATTAACTCTATATTTTCCATACTAATTTCATTTTAAACTAAATTTAACTCCCTATTTTCAATTAAACTCTTAGATTTTGAAATTTTCATAATTTAGTCCCTATTACTCAAAATTTGTAATTTTTTCTACAATTTAATCATTTTCCATTTCTAACTTAAAAATCTATCAATTTATGCCTAATACTAAAACTATTCAACATTAACAACATTTAAAATCTTAATCAATGCTAAAATTTCAACATGGGTTGGGTAGTACTAAACACCGGGATTCCAAAAATTTTCTACTTGAATTGTTTGTATTCTATAGTCTCATTTTAGTTTAAATGCATGATAAGGCTAGATAATGTTGGGAAGAGCTCATTGTTATATGCTAGCAAGCGTGACTAGCACTCTGTATAAGCAACTAGAGAGCTGATATGGGTATGTAAACCTAATGTGTAAATGATATGGGTGTACAACTTTTGTAGTATGTAGCGTCATTCACAATAGTGGAATTCATAGCCTAAAACATGGATAAACGATATCCTCTCATTGGCATTACATGGTTGATGAAAAGTAAACGTAGCCACGAGTCCTCCGTCTTTGTGATAGATGACTTGATCACTATTTGATAGTGATTGACTTTTAATGAAGGAAGATGTAATAGTTACAATAAGACAAAATAGGATCATATTAGGAGAACGGATATTATCCCAAAGATATCAAGGATATCCTATGAAGGTAATACACTTATGACAAAATCATTAGATGATCACTGAGTAGTTACTTTTGTAATGGTATGTTGTTGGGGAGAGCTTAGTCACGATACTATAATGGAATGACTTAATGACTAAATGAGTTTATAATTAATAGGCGAAAAGCCAGAACTTAATTATAAATTTTTTTAGCCTCAACTACATATGTTCAATCGGTCCCTTCGCTAGCTCGTTGAAACCAGAAATGAATTGTATGTTTCAATAGAAATGAACGAAATGAATAGGAAAAGAGAAATGGGAAACATTCAAAAATTATTATGGTTTTTTCCAAAATAGAGTAGTTGAATCATTTGGAAATGAATGTAGGTTTCCAAAATGGAAATGGAAATAAAATTAATTTATTTGCAATCCTATATGGATTACTTAAAAAACATCGAAAGAATGAGTTTATGTTTTTAGCCTACTTTCAAGCTTGAAAATGAAAATAAATCATTCAGTCATAGTGGACATGTTGAATTATGAAATAATGAACATATTTTCTCAAAATTTTACCAGGGGCAAAATCATCAAAATTTTACCCTTAATCGTCAAAATTTTGTTAGGGTAAAATAGGGATAAGGAAAATGTTCTATATATAAATATTAAAGTTTATTTTGGGAAATATAAAAACTAAATAGGGATGGATCACATTACAGACTACTGGGTCAAAAAGGCCTAGGAAGTACTCGTAATTGGATTAGATGTGAGAGAGGCGCAAAAAACCCTCATGGACATGAAGGGGGCGGAAACCCTAGTAGGAATACTAAGGTGTGCCATCTACCCTAGTCCTATTCTAAGTAGGATGTTGTTTTTCTATTTGAAGTAAACCACTACAACACAACAAGGGTTCTACATTCTCTTCCTATAAATAGATGTCACCAATAAAGCTATTGAGACAACTTTGAGAGATTGTTATTCTACCAAAAAATATAGAGAATTTATTCTCAACTATTACATATATTTTTCTTGAATAATTATTCCATTGGTTTCTATTAAGAAGAGAGAATTTTCGTTTTCACCCTAAAAGGAGAAAACTTTTTCTAGTTCTATGTTTCGATTCAATTGGTTCAAGCCCACACTCGAAGCAGTTTGTGGTACGAGAATAGAGGAGAAGATCGTTTGGTTGAAAGTCAAGAACAATGAACGTATGCTAAGCTAAAAAAACAGGTAAGAATTTGGTTAAGGTTTATTGCTATAAATATTACAAATCGGGTCGATTTTCAAAATTTTAATTTTTCGCTGTGCAAGAAAACCGTTTTCAAACCGGGATTTTTCTAACATTTCTTTCCTCATTTCTTCTTGGTTTGTTTTGTTCTTCATGATTTTATATCGGTTTAAATATGAATTAATTTTTAAAGGTTAAGAACGATAAATCTTTTTCTAGTGAACTAAAAAATTTTCTTTTTTATTTATCATACTTATACTTACATTAATAATGGATCGAAAACTTGATTATCTCCACTATCATCTTAACTTTTATTACAATAATATTAATTACAATTGAAATAATCACATTACATAGTTGCTAATGTAATTTAATAAGTATTTTCTCATATTTCACCATCTTCTGCTTGAATTAGGTCTATCGAAAATCCCGTGAAATTCAAATTTGTCTGATTTGAGTCTGGTAGGAATCTCTTGACCCAATGGTGCTTTTAATGAGACAAGGTTTGGTCGGCCTTCATCTAATGCACCAGCTTAATAACTAGAATAGTTGTCACACCAAGACTACCATCAACTTGTGCCTACCATAATCAACACCTCCTCCCCTAAAGGTTCCCTTGATAGTATAACCAATTTGAATCCGTGATATCATAATCACTGCAAAAAATTTCTCATTACTCTCAATTGGGAAATAAAATTTGCAGGTGATGATGCACTCTCCATACGACAAATGAAATTTGTCGGTGTTCGAGCTTTACTAGATCACCATTAAATAAAACAAACCTTCAAACTATCAAAATTTCTAACTAAAACACAAACACAAACACAAAATATATATATATATCTCCTCTTCTCGTTTTCTCAAAACTTATTTTTTTTTTCCTATTCTTTCCCTTACAATTAATCCCAAAAATTTCTCTTTTTCCTTCATCTCCTCAACAGAAAAAAAAAACAATTACTTCAACATATGCTGATCTTCCACTAGGTGCGAGTATATATAGCCTTTTCGTGCCACCACATAGCCTAGCAGAACAAAAAAAAAATCAAATTTACTGACACGGGTGCTGCCAAGGAGAAGGACGACACCAATTTTTTAAAAAAAGTTTATTCGGTGCCGCCAATGAGAATGACAACACCCTTAAAAATATATATTTTTATGTTTCTCCTAAAATGCTTGTATCTTTAACGGGTATGTAGAAAAATACATACTGGTGCCACTAATGGGAAAGATGACACAAAATAAATTTATATTTTTTTAAATGACCAATCATTGGATCATTATGAGGGGTGGTTTTGCCAATGGGTATGGCGACACCAGTGTGCACTGTAGAAAACATGTCATTCTCGTATCAGATTTTGCACTTGGTTATTTTCGTAATTAATCAATTCTTTTGGGCCAGTTTCGAAAAAAGCCCATAGATCCACTTAAAAACCCTAATGACCTAAACACCATTATTGTAACATCCCGAAATTGGGCCTAGTAGGAATGGGCCCAATGGGCCTTGGGCATAGGAGTATTTAAAATTTTTGAGAACAAGAGAATGACATTATTTCAAGTTGGACTTATTAAGAAGATGATTTTAGAAAGTTACCGGATTCTATGAAGTTTCGAGTTCAAGTTGGGCCTTAGTAAAGTTTTGTGTTTAAGCCTATTAAGGAAAGATAGTAAGTGGCATCAAGGCTTATGGAAATAAAAGAGTAAATTGCTAGCATAAATGAGCATATGGCAAGGAGGTTATGGCATTAAGTGAAGTACCTTGAGGGAAGAGGTTCAAATCCCATTGTGTGCAAATTTTGACTATTATTTTTGTACTATTTCCCTAAATTTCGGCCAAGCTTGTAAATATGGCAAAATTGGATTTTTAAATTATCGTAAGGTGGACTTATTAAATTGTGGAAAAGTATGGTAAGGAGGAAAATAAGGAAAAAGAAAAAAAAGGAAATAAAAGAAATAAAAGAATTTGGAGAGTGGAGTAGGTGGATGAAAAAAAAATAAAAGAATTTGAGGAGTGGAGTAGGTGGATGAAAAAGGAATAAAAGAATTTGTGGAGTGGAGTAGGTGGATAAAAAAAAAGAGAGATAAAAAGAAAGAAAGAAAGAAAGAAGAGATAAAAAAAAAAGGTTATGAAATAAAGAAAAGAGAAGTATCATCTTTTCTTCTCTTCATCACCACCTAAATTTGGTAGCAAACAAGGGTTGGAGAGCTCAAAAATTTCAGGAAACAAATCCTTTAGCAAGTAAGTGATTTTGATGACTTTAGTTGATAATTTTTGTATTTTTGGAGCCCCAAAGCTTAAGCTAGCTAATGAGGGGACTAATTTGTAATATGGTTGAGAGTCTAGGGACTTGCCATGAGAGAGTTTATGCTGGTTGCAAGGTCTCGAAGTAATTTATCAAAGGTTCAATCGAAAACCTATCCCTCGTTATAAGTGACTCGGATTTTTGGTGCCGCGGAGAGCATCCCGTTACGGATTCCGAATAAGGTGTGTAATCTCATACCCTTCCATATACATATCTGAAATGGTGTGTAATCTCACACTTCTCTAAAAGTTTGTATGAAATATGCTGTTAATCGGTGGAAATACCGAAGAAAACTAGAAACCGGCATCCGTAATCACTCGGGTGTGCGTATGATCGTAATGGTAATCGTATTTCGTAATAAAACAGTTTCGGTTAGAAGCAGTGATGTGTTTTTGATAAATCACTAAAAATAGGAGAAAATGAATTAGAAAGTGAATAAGATATCAAATTAAAGCTTACTGTGTCTATTTTAATATGGAAGAAACGGAGAAGGAAAAGGAGTTTTATATTCTGAGATATCTTGATTTTAGTGAGACTGGTTCTGATTAACTTCGGGGTTCATTGATCTATTTTTGAAAACTCGTATAAAATTGTACAAAATGAATTATGGGTTATAATTTATATGTATGGATTCCTTAGTGAGCCTATTTTTAGGAGAAACAAGTTAGAACAGTATATGAAAACCATACAGTGAGATATTTGAAATTAAGGTAAGAGAGGTCAGAATCATTGGACAGTGAAACAAGGGAAACTTTAAGGAATAAACTGTACTAAATGGCTAGGCCAAAAATTCTGGAAAACTTTCAATAAGAAGATACATGAGTCTAGTTTCAAGGAAATTTTACGGATCTAGATTTCGAGTTTTCTAACTCGAATTATAACTAATTTAGTCAGTATGACGCAAATGGACAGTTTAAATTTGTATGTCCCAAATTACTAGTTAAGTTTTAGTTGCGAAATTACCCCGTTTGGGCTTAAAATGGATTTTTGACCCAATAGTTCCGTAGAGACCCAAATAGAGTTCTGTATCACTCGAGGCAATAGTGAATCTTCGAAAACACCGTTAAATATGAAATTACCGAATTACCCTTGTAGGGTAAATTACCGAATTACCCTTAGAGAGTAAATTATCGAATTACCCTTAGTGGGTACGATTACTGAATTACGAAAATGCCCTAACGGGCCGAATTACGAAATGTCCCTATGGGCCAAACTACGAAAATACCCTTTATGGGCCAAAATGTTATAATTGCTATATGGGCCAAATGTTATATTTGCTACATAGGCCATATTTGGTATAAGTGGTGACCGATTGTGTATTTTGGTTTTTAAGGGTAAATCGACAGGCATAAGGAAGTTTCGGGATCGTGTTAAATTCAAGTAGCTAAGGATTTCGCTAAATAGTAAGGTGTGTGATTAACCCACTGTTTTCCGGGTTTATGTTATATTGTATGTGTGGTGTAAATGCTAATGTGTGCAGTGACAATTATGAATGGATACCCTTAAGGGGTATATCGAAAATCAGGTCAGTGTTAAATATTAAGAATGTGAATATGCCAATGAGAATATGTTTGTATGCCGAATAGCATGTGCATGCATCATTTTATTATGTTATGACATTATCATATATTGCATGTGCATGGGATGGGATCTGAATGTGAAAGAAGAAAGGGTGTACATTATGTACGTGGTCTAATGTTAGCCTTGTGCTACATTAGCGCTTGATGTTAGCTATGTGCTTCATCAAGGGAGGTGTTGGCTAGGTGCCACATCTCGGCGGTTGATAGCTGTGTGCATCACCGTAGATTGATTGATATGTGGGATCACTTATGTGATCGGTGGCCTAGCCACGGCCTTGAGCAGCAAGTCTGCCAAGGTAAGATATGTGGATCACTATGTGATCGGTAGATTAGCCACGGCCTTGGGCAGGGGGTCTGCCAAGGTAGGTGTAAAGGATGGACCCTAGGCTGGGTTGGGTGCATTTTGCATAAATCTGTCTGCTATGTGAATTAATGTGGAAATGGGCCAAGCCCAGTATGTGGAAACATGTGGTTGATTACACCATTATAAGAATGTGATGTGGTTGTGGGCCAAGCCCAATAAGTGAAAGCATGTGATTAAATTATCTTAATATCTGTTATATGGGTTATTATATGGTTTGACATGTGGATGGAATTCAGTGGTCTAATTACACACTGAGTCTGTATGACTCACCCAATTTTTACCAACATCGCAGGTGACGCATAGTGCTTCGACCGGGTTGGAGTGGATACGAGGTGGCCCATGCAGATGATAAATTTATTTGTTTTACACATTTTATTTATGAAAGGTTATTTATTGTAATAATGGCCTTTTAAAGTATTTACGGATTATAATTATGTTTTAAGTTGGATTGTCAATTATATTATCATCCGGAAATGTTTATTTTTAGCAACTTAAATTTTAAAAATATGCATTAAAGTTTCAATCCGGATATTTTGTAATAACTTAGTTTTATTTGGAATTTTAAAATACCAAGATTTTACAAACAAGCAAAAAAAAATTTTATGTTTTTACTTTAAGTCAAAATATTTTTCAAACGTTTTCCGCAGTGACATACCAGATCCAGTCAAGGCTCGTGGGCCGGGTTTGGGATGTTACAGTTTGGTATCAGAGCCTGGTTCAAAACTCGGCTTTGAGGTTTTGGGCCCGAAAACAGTTTTCAAAAATGGGCTTTTCAAAATATGGACTTTTATTTCAGGTTATTCTGGCATGGCACCTGTATCTCCGACCCGAAGTCCACCAGGTAAGTACCTTTGACTGCTGAAGTGATTTGTATGTGAATTATATGGGCATTATGGGAACGTAGATTAGTGAACTAGGATCTATTGAACCCTAGGACTAGTCTACTCAAACACAAGTGCATAAAACTTAAGGACCATTAAACAAACCTGTGATTAAGTCGCCGAGTTAAGGTGTGGCAACTGTTGTGCGCATGTCTAGGAGTGGATTCAGTAAGAGCTTGGTATTTAAGCAGTCCTAGCGACTCACCTCCTCTTTACTCGAATCCTACCTGGTGCGTAGTAACGGTTCACCCTAACCAAGAGGACTTATTCACGGGCTAAACCCAATAAATAAAACCCGAAATGGACTAGCCATGTTTTCAAAAAAACAAAAAAAAAACCCCTAGTTTTAAAATCCTTAAATTAACCTTTTAATTGTAGCAAAGGATTATTGTGAAAATTTTTCCAAACTATCTCCGATTTGAAAAATTACAAAAATGCCCCTGGTTGAATAATTACGAAAATGCCCTTGGTTCATAAAATTACCATATTACCCTCGACTTTTATGAAAATATTCTTACTTTACAAAATACTAAAACCCTGTTTTGCGAAATGTTAAGATACCCTGATTTGAGAGATTTACTAAAATGCCCCTGGCTTGGAAATTTTTTTACCATACTACCCTCGATTTCAATAAAATTTTCTTACTTTGCAAAAGTGTCCAAAAACTCTATTTTGCGAAAATTTAAAATACCCTAATCGGGAAAATTTACCAAATTACCCCTGGTTTACGAAATTATCAAAATAACCCCGATTTCTGAAATTTCTGCAATACCTTGATTTGGAAAATCTTTCTTTCAAAATACCCATGAGTTTGAAAATTTTCGAAATGGCTTTTGTGATTTTCAAATTGACCCTGATTTATTACTAAAATACCCCTGTAGGACAAATGACGAATTTACCCTTGGGTGGGGAAATGGATGGAATGCTTAAGAAAGTGTCGCGGATGAATGAATGTGTCTTTATTGATGAATGTGAATGTGATTCTCTGAATTAGAATAGTGAACTTGAACTGAAACTTTGATTGATCGAAAGAATTACCTCTAAACACTTCTTATCATAAAACTATTCGCGGGGTAATAAGTGGAACAAAAATCTGATGCATAAAACTTTTTAATCAGAATAATAGCGACGTTAGAAATGAGTTCTAGAGGACGTGGTCGAGGTAGAATGGCCGTATCGGAACCCGTTGGATCGGGTCAAGGGTCCGAGAATGAGGTACCACCTCCACCACCAGCTTTTGGTAATGAGCAGCAAGATCAGACGGGGGATGATGCTGTATCGCAGGCTGTGCTGCGAGTTCTTGAGATGGTGGCTGGAGCAGGTGGAAATATGAGAGCTAGGAAGTCCGTACCCGAGCGACTCCGAGCCAATAGAGCTGAGGTGTTTCGAGGTGTATCAGGTGTGGCACCCAGTACTGCTGAGTATTGGTTGAAGGCGACCGAGCGAATTATGGATGAGCTAGATTTAACCAGTGAAGAGAAAGTGAAAGGAATGGTGGCGCTACTTCGCGACGAGGCGTATCAATGGTGGCTCACAATACGGGATGGTGCCTCAGCTGAAGAACTCACTTGGGATTATGTTAAGGCAGCATACCAGAAGAAGTATGTGGGGACTCATTATATTGATGCGCAGAGAAAGGCATTTCTGGGGCTAGTTCAAGGGAACAAGTCTGTGGCGGAGTACGAGGCTGAATTCTTAAGGTTGAGCCGATATGCTCGAGGAGTGGTGGCTACGGAGCATGAACGATGTGTCCGGTTTGAGGACGGATTAAGGGACGACCTGAGATTGTTGATAGCTCCACATCAGGAGCGGGAGTTCGCTGTGTTAGTAGAGAAGGCTAAGGTAGCCGAGGGGATTAAGGACTCTGTGAGACAGAACAGAGATAAGGATAGGAACCTGGAAAATAGGAGTTTTGGACCGTCAGAATCGTCTGAGAGTCTTCAGAAAAGACCTAGGATTGAGAATCCTGCTCGTGTTTCTAAGCCAACTGCTGGAAATCCGGACCGTCCGTGTGCTCAGTGTGGAAGGTATCATGTTGGCGAGTGCTGGAACCGGGAACGGGAATGTTTTAGGTGTAAGTCCAAGTCTCATTTGATTAAAGATTGTCCTCAGGATCTGAATAGGGCTCGGACAGCAGGCCAAGTCTATGTGCAGCCAGGTAGAGATGGTCAGCAAGCGACAAGGGGTCGTGGTCCGAACCATGGAGGAAATGGTTCAGGCCGAGGTCGTGGAGCACCAAGCAGAGATGCTGAAGGTGCAGATGCGAGGCAACCAAGGTTGGTTTATGCAGTCGGCCGTCGCGAGGATAGTGATGTGCCAGGGGTGGCAATGGGTAAGTTCTTATTTCTGGAATATCACTGGTTGCTTTGCTTGCTATAAGGTCAGTTTGTTCTTATGTTGCTAGTAAAGTGTATGTAACCTTGATTGTGAACCTAGAAAATGTACCTAGAAAGTATGATAGCTCTTTAAGATCAGAGTGCGCAGCGAAAGCATAGTGATGTGATCTCAGCAGTGCGTTTAATAGTTGATTGGAAATTTCGAGGACGAAATTTTCTTTAAGGAGGGTAGAATTGTAACATCCCGAAATTGGGCCTAGTAGGAATGGGCCCAATGGGCCTTGGGCATAGGAGTGTTTAAAATTTTTGAGAACAAGAGAATGACATTATTTCAAGTTGGACTTATTAAGAAGATGATTTTAGAAAGTTACCGGATTCTATGAAGTTTCGAGTTCAAGTTGGGCCTTAGTAAAGTTTTGTGTTTAAGCCTATTAAGGAAAGATAGTAAGTGGCATCAAGGCTTATGGAAATAAAAGAGTAAATTGCTAGCATAAATGAGCATATGGCAAGGAGGTTATGGCATCAAGTGAAGTACCTTGAGGGAAGAGGTTCAAATCCCATTATGTGCAAATTTTGACTATTATTTTTGTACTATTTCCCTAAATTTCGGCCAAGCTTGTAAATATGGCAAAATTGGATTTTTAAATTATGGTAAGGTGGACTTATTAAATTGTGGAAAAGTATGGTAAGGAGGAAAATAAGGAAAAAGAAAAAAAAGGAAATAAAAGAAATAAAAGAATTTGGAGAGTGGAGTAGGTGGATGAAAAAGAAATAAAAGAATTTGAGGAGTGGAGTAGGTGGATGAAAAAGGAATAAAAGAATTTGTGGAGTGGAGTAGGTGGATAAAAAAAAAGAGAGATAAAAAGAAAGAAAGAAGAGATAAAAAAAAGGGTTATGAAAATAAAGAAAAGAGAAGTATCATCTTTTCTTCTCTTCATCACCACCTAAAATTGGTAGCAAACAAGGGTCGGAGAGCTCAAAAATTTCAGCAAACAAATCCTTTAGCAAGTAAGTGATTTTGATGACTTTAGTTGATAATTTTTGTATTTTTGGAGCCCCAAAGCTTAAGCTAGCTAATGAGGGGACTAATTTGTAATATGGTTGAGAGTCTAGGGACTTGCCATGACAGAGTTTATGCTGGTTGCAAGGTCTCGAAGTACTTTATCAAAGGTTCAATCAAAAACCTATCCCTCGTTATAAGTGACTCGGATTTTTGGTGCCGCGGAGAGCATCCCGTTACGGATTCCGAATAAGGTGTGTAATCTCATACCCTTCCATATACATATCTGAAATGGTGTGTAATCTCACACTTCTCTGAAAGTTTGTATGAAATATGCTGTTAATCGGTGGAAATACCGAAGAAAACTAGAAAACGGCATCCGTAATCACTCGGGTGTGCGTATGATCGTAGTGGTAATCGTATTTCGTAATAAAATAGTTTCGGTTAGAAGCAGTGACGTGTTTTTGATAAATCACTAAAAATAGGAGAAAATGAATTAGAAAGTGAATAAGATATCAAATTAAAGCTTACTGTGTCTATTTTAATATGGAAGAAACGGAGAAGGAAAAGGAGTTTTATATTCTGAGATATCTTGATTTTAGTGAGACTGGTTCTGATTAACTTCGGGGTTCACTGATCTGTTTTGGAAAAATCATATAAAATTGTACAAAATGAATTATGGGTTATAATTTATATGTATGGATTCCTTAGTGAGCCTATTTTCAAGAGAAACAAGTTAGAACAGTATATGAAAACCGTACATTGAGATATTTGAAATTAAGGTAAGAGAGGTCAGAATCATTGGACAGTGAAACAAGGGAAACTTTAAGGAATAAACTGTACTAAATGGCTAGGCCAAAAATTCTGGAAAACTTTCAGTAAGAAGATACATGAGTCTAGTTTCAAGGAAATTTTACGGATCTAGATTTCGAGTTTTCTAACTCGAATTATAACTAATTTAGTCAGTATGACGCAAATGGACAGTTTAAATTTGTATGTCCCAAATTACTAGTTAAGTTTTAGTTGCGAAATTACCCCGTTTGGGCTTAAAATGGATTTTTGACCCAATAGTTCCGTAGAGACCCAAATAGAGTTCTGTATCACTCGAGGCAATAGTGAATCTTCGAAAACACCGTTAAATATGAAATTACCGAATTACCCTTGTAGGGTAAATTACCGAATTACCCTTAGAGAGTAAATTATCGAATTACCCTTAGTGGGTACGATTACTGAATTACGAAAATGCCCTAACGGGCCGAATTACGAAATGTCCCTATGGGCCAAACTACGAAAATACCCTTTATGGGCCAAAATGTTATAATTGCTATATGGGCCAAATGTTATATTTGCTACATAGGCCATATTTGGTATAAGTGGTGACCGATTGTGTATTTTGGTTTTTAAGGGTAAATCGACAGGCATAAGGAAGTTCCGGGATCGTGTTAAATTCAAGTAGCTAAGGATTTCGCTAAATAGTAAGGTGTGTGATTAACCCACTGTTTTCCGGGTTTATGTTATATTGTATGTGTGGTGTAAATGCTAATGTGTGCAGTGACAATTATGAATGGATACCCTTAAGGGGTATATCGAAAATCAAGTCAGTGTTAAATATTAAGAATGTGAATATGCCAATGAGAATATGTTTGTATGCCGAATAGCATGTGCATGCATCATTTTATTATGTTATGACATTATCATATATTGCATGTGCATGAGATGGGATCTGAATGTGAAAGAAGAAAGGGTGTACATTATGTACGTGGTCTAATGTTAGCCTTGTGCTACATTAGCGCTTGATGTTAGCTATGTGCTTCATCAAGGGAGGTGTTGGCTAGGTGCCACATCTCGGCGGTTGATAGCTGTGTGCATCACCGTAGATTGATTGATATGTGGGATCACTTATGTGATCGGTGGCCTAGCCACGGCCTTGAGCAGCAAGTCTGCCAAGGTAAGATATGTGGATCACTATGTGATCGGTGGATTAGCCACGGCCTTGGGCAGGGGGTCTGCCAAGGTAGGTGTAAAGGATGGACCCTAGGCTGGGTTGGGTGCATTTTGCATAAATCTGTCTACTATATGAATTAATGTGGAAATGGGCCAAGCCCAGTATGTGGAAACATGTGGTTGATTACACCATTATAAGAATGTGATGTGGTTGTGGGCCAAGCCCAATAAGTGAAAGCATGTGATTAAATTATCTTAATATCTGTTATATGGGTTATTATATGGTTTGACATGTGGATGGAATTCAGTGGTCTAATTACACACTGAGTCTGTATGACTCACCCAATTTTTACCAACATCGCAGGTGACGCATAGTGCTTCGACCGGGTTGGAGTGGATACGAGGTGGCCCATGCAGATGATAAATTTATTTGTTTTACACATTTTATTTATGAAAGGTTATTTATTGTAATAATGGCCTTTTAAAGTATTTACGGATTATTATTATGTTTTAAGTTGGATTGTCAATTATATTATCATCTGGAAATGTTTATTTTTAGCAACTTAAATTTTAAAAATATGTATTAAAGTTTCAACCCGGATATTTTGTAATAACTTAGTTTTATTTGGAATTTTAAAATACCAGGATTTTACAAACAAGCAAAAAAATTTTTTATGTTTTTACTTTAAGTCAAAATATTTTTCAAACGTTTTCCGCAGTGACATACCAGATCCGGTCAAGGCTCGTGGGCTGGGTTTGGGGTGTTACAATTATCGCCGCAGAGGAGACAGAGAGAGAGGACTAAGGTAGAGCAAAGATGGCTGCTGAAACTGACCGGAGAAAGGCGCCTTCAGATGAAGCCAACTATTGGAACTCACAAAAAAAACATTAAAATCGTAGCGGGGTCGATGAGATCTCCAAGCAACAAAGGAGCAAAGATTGAGTCACACCTTTGACAGACCAACCATGACAGGCACTAGGCAAGGACTAATGGGATTACACCCTTGGTCGTCGAACACCATCACTTGTAGATCTTCAAAAGCAACGCCAACATCCCAACGGCAAAAAATACATGAACGAGAGATATATAAATATTCAAGGCAAAATATTCATCTCCATATATAAACTTCACTTGTAAAACAAATCTAGATACATGAACGAGACATACATAAACACATTATAATAAGATAAATTCATATTTTAAAGGAAAATCAGCGGGATTAAAAGGAGATGAAAATGGATAAGCATCTGCATCTCATTTGGAGAATTTGTTGATCAGGCTAGGCCTTAACAAAAGATATCTTCCATAAACACAAACTTATTTTCATAAGTTATAATTACTTTCAGTTGAATTTTGCCAAAGAAGCTAAGAAAATGGAGATATTGAAATTTGACGAGTGGGTTGTTACTCTATTTTAAATTGATTTATATTTTTTATTTCCACATACGGTAAATTATATGAAAATTATTTAAAGTATAAGTAATTGTCTCTATTTACACATTTTTGAAATTAAAAAAAAAAATCTAAAGTCGTTTTAAAAAAAAAAGAAGAAGAAAAAACCTAGGTACCAATTTTAAAATTTTTATTAGTACCAAGCTATACAAACGAGGTGAAGTAGTAGCTAGGACCCAAACCTTCCTGCATAGCTTTTCTTTTAAGTTATTGTTAGAATATTAAAATTAAATTCAAGTATCAAAACATATTTACCTTTAATATATATTTATTTATTATTATATTTAAGTGTTCTACTCTTAATAAAAAAAGTTGTTTTATTGAGTTGGTCACCCGGTTGAGGGTAACTCAACTCAATAATGAATTTACTCCTTTTTTTTTTTTCAATAAGCAGTAGATATTATTTTGAGAGAATTTTGTCTTTTTATATATAATCTAAATAATGAGATTTGAACTCAAAATATTATTATAACTTTTAACCTTTTACAATTATCATTTCAACTAAAGTCATCTTTTGTTATTATAATATCTTTCACTCGTATTGTAGATGCGATAATTTAATATATATGTAATCATATTATTTATAAAGTCGTTAACTTAATTAATGTTACGAATTAATAGAATATGAACAACAACAAAAATTAAAAATAACAAATATGATTATAAAAATATTTATATCTCCCAATAATTTTATTAATTAAATAGGTTAAACTGAAAAATCCAACGTCTTTTGGCTTTGGGTGTAAGTTTTCCGGGTGTTAAATAGTATTAGTATTTTTTTTTTGTTGTTTTTCATACAGAGTTGGTCCCATGGTCTAGTGGTTAGGACATTGGACTCTGAATCCAGTAACCCGAGTTCAAATCTCGGTGGGACCTTGATTTTTTTATTTTGGTGTGGATGGAAAAGGAAAAGGAATTTTGGGCTGGGAATAACAAAAGCTGCCAAATGTTTGTGGTTGGTTGTATGAGGAAAACTGAAAAAGATAAATGAGATGATAGACAATGAAATACCTTCAATAGCCTTTATCTCATTCAAGGAAATAGAGAATGAGATTTGCATATTATCTAAAGCAAGCAATGAGCGATGGTTAACCATTTCCTTTTCTGATTGTAAAGCCCCAAATCCCTGCTCCCAAATGAAGCTTTATAACACTTTCCATCAGCCGGATTCAAGATTAATGAAGCCATAAAACAAACCTTATACTATAAAGTTTAGTAGTGTGTAGACATGGGCATTAATACAAGAACCACCACAACACAACCAAACAAGGGAAGATTCAATAGCATCAATAAGGATGCCCCTCATAACCTTTGTAACTCTCTCGCACACAAAATCATATATTTAACTACCCACATTTTGGGTGAATAAAAAAATTATATAAAAACCAACATAACATAAATGATTGAACCCACATGCAAAAAGTTTTAAATCTTCCAACTTAACCATTTATAATTAATTTTAACTTTTTTTTTATCTTTTTAAAGTTGTAGTTTAAAATAGTTATATATATAATTGTAGAAAGACATAATTTATCTTATAATAAATTTGATTAGTTTTAAAATCTTTATTTTTTATTTTTTTTTTCAATTGGATTAATGGCCATTTAATTCGTAACACGAATTCAGTTATAAACTTAGATATTATAATGATTGATTTAAAATATTTGATAGTTTGAAATCATTTCTGTAGCAAGTTATATTATAGTACTATAAACTTGTTGAGATTTGTATAATATTATTAATAGTACTACAGAAGGTAAGGCCATGGAATGCAGATTTAGCCATCCTGGGCACGTCTCGAATCTTGGAGTTCTGGAACTAACTATTCACTTCACCAGCTGCCATTAAACTAACTTACTGGTTTTTTCAATATGAAGAACTCTCAATGCCAGCAATTTTTTATGTGTTATAAGATAGGAAAATGGGCTCAAGCCCGAATACAATATAACCTAACAAACTCACAATTTGATCCATAAATTAGGAAAAGGCTCAAAGCCTCACATAGGGTCTCAACCTGAGAAGCCCAAGTGCTTACACAAAACATAACAGGTGGCGCCTTCCTAGGGTCTCTCTTGTTAACAAAAGAAGCTCCTACACTAAGATCATCAACAACTCAGCCAAATGAGCAAAGAATAATGTTCTTACAGCTCCAGTATGGCCTATCAGTACCAAAGTTACAAGATTGATTAAGGTATGATCATTCCATTACTTTACTTATTCTTCGATTTTTAATTTCTTTCAAACTTTAAAATAGATTAATTAAATAACATAGGGTCATTTTATTTATTTAATCAATTTTAAAAAATTATAAGTAATTATGATGAAATCACTTCACTAAAAATACAAATCCTGACACTTTCAACATGCACCTATTAAACTTAAATGATGCTAAAATATACTAAATAAGCAAATAAACAACTATCTGACCAAATTTTGAAATTTTAAAAATAACACAAAATTTAGTAATTTCACTTAAAACTAAGCATCAACCAAATATGAAAATGACTAACGAGTATATCTAATAAACACCTATCAAAAGCCTATAAGAACTTCAATGATATGATAGCTCAAAGAAGGCAGATGTTTAGAAAGGTGAAATATGTCACAAGAGGTGGTCAAGTATGATAATCATGATAAGCACTAGATTACTCCATCATCTACAAGGACATAGAATCAAAATTGGGTAGTTAGATAAATTGTTGAGAACTGCGTTCGATATCTGTTGTGAGTTGTTAAAGCATAATAAGCACTAGATTACTCCATTGGCTAATTTTACGAGTAAGAATTTGGTGATATGATTGATTGAGTAACCATAGGTAGGTAACAAGAGATATCGATTTTCATGTAAAAAGATCAATAACATCCTAACTAAGCTCTGTTAAAAATAGTTATGATTAAAGCTTAAAAGTTGTTTAAAGTTGTGATTTAACTGAGTAACCGAGGGTTGGTATCAAAAGTATTCAATTTCATATCATAAAGCTAAATGAAATTCTAAATTCATAAGTAGAGTGCTATAAAAAAAGGATTAAGAAAAGAAGTAAAGCACTTGTTTGTAAAGTTTAACCATGTAACACCCCATACCCAACTTGGTCATCGGGTCCAAGCTCTAAGATGTCATGTTTGTTTTCGGAGAAACTATGATTGATTGTGTTTCAATTCCATCATTAAATTTCCAAATACGAGCATTGCATGCATAAAATACGATAAATAATCATTTTTGGGTCAAATACGAGCTCACGAAAGCTCAATACCATCTTGGGATCAAACAAGGACTAAATTGCAAAGTTTTTAAAATATTTCAAGTGGATGTCACGACTTTGGAGGCAGTAGCCAAACTTCCCAACCTAAGGACCAAATTGTAAATTTTCCAAAAGTAAAATAAAGTCTATGTCGCGACCTCAAACAAGAGATGTCGCGACGAAGAGGGCTGACGTTGTGACATTCAAGGTGTGAAGTCGTGATTTTGGCAAAACCACTAAGTCCCCAAATTCCATACATTTCCAACTAGCTTAAGAAAACCATGTTTGGCTTCAAGTTCTCAAATGCTTACTTAACATATGTACAACCTGTTTAACAACAATTTCCAAAACATCAACATCATCCACATGCATAACTATTAACAATTTCATTCATTTACAATACCATTACTTGAAATGACCATTTGCAACATTGAACAAAGTAAAGCATAGGTACATGCCCTTTTGATCAAAATGAAGAGAATTATACAAACTATATTGAGTTGATGGCTGTAGCCCGGGTGCTGACTTCACTTCTCTTCGAGACTATTTGTACCTATGCATGAGATAAACAAAACGAACATTGAGCGATAGGGCTCAGTGGTACTTTCATGATTCAAGATAATATAACATATGGTAACAATAGCATTATGTCATGATGCTTATAATTTCAATGCCTACTAATACATATTCCATATTGCAACACAAGTACATAAATAATTCCATATGAAGGCATGCAAATATCAAGGGCAAATCAATTCAACTATCATGGCAATAGAATGATCAAATCCAATTACTTATACCAAAAACATATCTTAAGGCCTTTAGCTATCAATACTAATTCACAATTTAAACATTCATAATTTTAACATTATGACATTCAATATCAAGTTCATTTCATAATAAAAATCTATTTAGCTTATCATTCGAATCTCTTTCTAGAGTATATCGATTCATTCATATTCATTTCGGCCCTCAAGGCTTGTTTTCAACTGATTTGCACAATCGACTATTTGTTTTCTCTGTCTCTTTTCACATATATACATATTTGATTCAATAGCATCATATAATACCATACCCATATCATTACCCTAACTCAAACTTGGATGGATACATGGATCGTCTAACCAACACACCAAACTAGCACCTAATTGCATCATTATATGAATCGAAGTAAGGGAAACTAGCACTTAAAGTTCATACAGGCACTCGAAGTGTATCACTACCGCACAAAGCGCATACTAACGCATGAAGCGCATCCTGACACACGAGGCGTATCCTGGTGCATAAGCGCATAAACTCGTAGACAATCCGATCCTTTGGCATGCCAATTATATCCTACTCAGCTCGACTAGTTAATAGGGCACTCATGTTCAATTTCATCTGCAATTCAATTCATATGCCAATTTCCAATTATATTCACAATCACAATCCTATTTCATTACCAATTCACATACATATAATGTTACATAGCATATTTCTACTCAAGTTCCATACCACATATCATATTTCAAGTATTTCATGTCATTTTTCATTCTATTTGTTTTAGTCCTCTATTTCAAATTTCCAAATCAAATTCATCACAATAATTTATGTTATCATAATAAACTCACCTTGACATTTCCTCGTGCAGTTAACATGCATATGCAAACAATTAAAACAATCCCAAATCATAAAAGTACAAACCAGAGTTTCTGAGTCACTCCTCGTTAACTTTCATTTTTCCTTTTCCTTTCAACGATTCAACATCGATATTAACTGCACACAATCACAAAACATATAATACTATCTGTAACAGCCCACCCGGCGAAGTCTCTGTATCTGATTACCATTTATTGTGTTATGGTATTAAGCGTAGCTCTAAGAAAGTAAAGTTTTAATTTTGTTTAAGTATAGTATTTTGTGTATATGTCAATTGGTGAATCCTATGTTTTGGCAAATTGTGTGTTTTGGCAAGATTTGTGGGTTAGCGGATTCGTCTGTTGAGTATAAGTCATCCCAGAAGTTTAGGCGAGTTCGTTAAGTCTGAAGTTAACAAATTTGTTTATTATTTTAATAAGACTATTTAGTTAGCCAAGTGAGAACTGGTTAGAATGGAACTAAGATATTGTATGTGATAAGACTTAAATGATGATAAGTGCACTTAATCAAGAAAATCAAGAGTGTTAGTGGAATAGTCTGATCCTTCCACTAAACCTTGTCTCTGTGTTTAGGTATATAAGGATATTAGTGTCTTCACTAATAAACTTTGTGTTTTTTTTTTTCATTCATTTTCTTCTTGATTTTCTCAGCATTCTATGAAAAGCTTAAGTCCAAAAACCTGTTTGAAGTTGGGTTCGTTGTATTCAACCAACTCATACGTTTATTTTAGCTCACTGGTAAATATTGATGAGCCTAGGTTATTTTCATAATTATTTATGTATTTTTAACTCCACATGCATAAGTATCAAATTAGTATATAATGATGGAAGCTTCTTAATTCTGGGTTAGGTGTTAATGTTTCTTACATGCATGTTTGGTTTCAATGATGTAATGATCTGATACATTTAATTATTTATATTTTAGTTGAAGACACTGTAGACGATCCGAATGATAAAGGCAAAGGTCCTGCTATATAGAATTTGATGTATTTCTAGTGAGTCCCTTCATACTTCTATGTGTGTAGTATTCATGTTTTATATTTTGTGTAAGGTAAGTACTTATGCTCTGTAAAAGTGAAGTGTGCATATATGAAAAGTGGTTGTTCAGAGTTGCTAGTCCGGGTCTGTAATGTCTTTGTTAAAGTGTAAGAACAATTCTTCATGCCTAAGCCACTACCTTTTGATTCTAACAAGAATGATATAGACTGAATGATGGAAATGATGTAAATGAAAAATATTCATGGCGATGCCTTCAATGGAATATACATTGAACTAATAGATCACAATACATGAAAATAGCTGTGTAACCTCTGGTAGGGCAAATGTATGTTGCAAACTAGATTGGCAAATCACGTCAAATGATATAAACAAAGGAATAAGAAAGTAATATATTATATGAATCTAACTAAGGATTCGAGTATGTGTTTATCATGAAGAAGATTTATCTGTATGGTTATATAGGTGTAGTGTATTCGCCAAAAGAATAGTAAACGAGCGTATAGACTGTCTATGGTACTCACCATCTGGTGAATTGGGTGATTGTGTTTGACTCCTTGATATGATTTGTTTGAAGTATTAGAGGTTATTTATAAGACTTCTTTCAGAACTCACTAAGTTCTTTTGAACTTACCTCGTTTCCCTTTTTCCTTTTTAGGCTTACTGTTGAAAGAAGACATTCTGTTAGACTACGCCACTAGGATATTATTTTCCTAGTGGAAATAAACTTCTACAACTCTACAAGGGTTCAACATTCTCTTCCTATAAATAGATGACACCGATAGAGCTATTTAAACAACTTTTGAGAGATTATTATTTTGCTGAAAAATAGAGAGAATTTATTCCCAACTTATAAACATATTTTTCAGAATAATAATTTTATCAGTTTTTATTAAATAAGAGAGAGTTTATGTTTTCACCCCAAAAGGATAACTTTTTCTAGTTCTATGTTTTGATTCAATTGGTTCAAGCTTACACTCAAAGCAATTCGTGGTACGAGAATAAAGGAGAAGATCGTTTGGTTGAAAGCCAAAAAAATTAAGGATCCGCTTATCCAGAAATACAGGTACGAATTTGGTTAAGGTTTATTACGATAAATATCATAAGCCGGGTCGATTTTCAAAATCTTAATTTTTCACTGTGCAAGAAAATCGTTTTCAAACCAGGTTTTTTCCCAACACATTTCATATAACAATGCCATAACTCGGGTTCCCCACCGAAGGATGGTGTATAACTTCACCCTCCCCCATCCCTTTATCGTCGATATTATTCGAGACCTCACCCAAAATGGGGTCACTAAAATATTCACCATCATGATGAGAATGATCATCATTATCAGGCCCTTCTTCACCATCTGTACTGATGCTCATCACCTTTGAATGTATCTCTAGACGAGGACCTAAGATAGCGTTGTTATACGAAGTCCCACCATAGTTTGGATTTTCGGGCCATTGCGATGTCCCTCCATAGCCTGATTGATCTACCCATCCAACATTGAGATTAAAATCAAACCCGTGATGTTGACTTATTCGAGTGACATTTTGAACGGGCTCTAAATCGGCTAACTAAGGGAACAACTCAACTGGTTAGGGGTCGACGTTCCCAATCAACCAATAGATTGCGAGCATAGTGGCCAGGTCATCATCATCTACAAGTTCCATCTCTGTAAATTTCAACAGATCTGAGGAAACTGAAAATTTGTAGAATAATCTTGACATCATCTTCCTACAACAGAGAGCTATTTTTGCAGTGATCTTTCATTTCAGTTATTCCACCTTTATAGTCTTATTGAATCTCATCCCTACTTTGTGGCGACCTTCCAATACACAACCAACTTCAGTTGATGGTAGAATTACCCCATCGAACTGAACGTATATAAAAAACATTTAGTTATTCATCTTCAATACAATTTGTTTTCTCCTCTACTAAACACAATTTTTTTCTTTCTCTCTTAAACAATTAAAGCAAGCAAACTTTAACAAAATCCAAATATATAGTGGGTGGTGTCGCCACATAGCTAGGCAGCACCAAAACAAAATTCAAATTAAAAAAAAAAAAGAACTGGTGTTGCCAAATAGCTTGGCAGTGCAAAAAAGAATTCAAATTTTTTATTTTAACATCAGTGCTGCGAAGTCCCACCATAGTTTGGATTTTCGGGCCATTGCGATGTCCCTCCATAGCCTGATTGATCTACCCATCCAACATTGAGATTAAAATCAAACCCGTGATGTTGACTTATTCGAGTGACATTTTGAACGGGCTCTAAATCGGCTAACTGAGGGAACAACTCAACTGGTTAGGGGTCGACGTTCCCAATCAACCAATAGATTGCGAGCATAGTGGCCAGGTCATCATCATCTACAAGTTCCATCTCTGTAAATTTCAACAGATCTGAGGAAACTGAAAATTTGTAGAATAATCTTGACATCATCTTCCTACAACAGAGAGCTATTTTTGCAGTGATCTTTCATTTCAGTTATTCCACCTTTATAGTCTTATTGAATCTCATCCCTACTTTGTGGCGACCTTCCAATACACAACCAACTTCAGTTGATGGTAGAATTACCCCATCGAACTGAACGTATATAAAAAACATTTAGTTATTCATCTTCAATACAATTTGTTTTCTCCTCTACTAAACACAATTTTTTTCTTTCTCTCTTAAACAATTAAAGCAAGCAAACTTTAACAAAATCCAAATATATAGTGGGTGGTGTCGCCACATAGCTAGGCAGCACCAAAAAAAAATTCAAATTTAAAAAAAAAAAAGAACTGGTGTTGCCAAATAGCTTGGCAGTACAAAAAAGAATTCAAATTTTTTATTTTAACATCAGTGCTGCCACACAGGCTAACGACACAAAAAATTTCAAATTTTCTAACATGGGTGTTGCTAAAGAGAATGGCAACTCTCATTAAAATATTATTATTTTTTCTTTTTCCCTCATAATACCCATATTTTTTAATGGGTATGTAGAAAAATACATATTGGTGCCGCCAACAAAAATGGCGACACCAATTTTTTTTTTAAATGACCAATCATTGGGTCACTATAAGGGGTGGTACCGCCAATGGGTATGCGGCACTGATATGCACTATAAAAAAGTGTATCACCCCTAACCCATATCCGTTGCCGGAACAAGATTACGGTGCATTACTAAAAATTTCAAAACAATTACAGATAATTCAGATCAATTACTAATCATTTTTCAAAATCATTCATTGTGTCCCTTAAATGGACCCTCGAGGCTCAATATGAATATTAAATCGAATTAGGACTAAATCAGGAACATAGGAAATTTTTCGAGAAATTTAAAAAAAATTTCATATATGGGGTCACACAGCCGTGTTCCTAACTTGTGTAACTCTTTAACTAGCAAAACATGAAGGTGCAGTTTTCACACAGCTAAGACACACGCCCGTGTTCTAGGCTATGTAGCACACACGGCTGAGACACACGCCCATGTCTCTGTCTGTGTACCCAATCATGAGCATTATGTTTCTCAAATTTAAGATGCAGTGGACACACGGCCAAATCACATACCCATGTGCTAGGCCGTGTGTCACACACGATCAAGACACACGCCCGTGTGTCTACCCATGTGGACGATAATATGTCATTTTAAGGCCACTTTTCTCACCCTTTATGCATTTAACCTAAACAAAACACTTTCATATATCAATATACTCCAATCCAACAACCAATATAAATTAACATACTTATTTTCCTCAAAATAAACCATCATAAAACTTGTTTAGCCAAACTTACCAACATAATCTCATTCATTATTCTACCATAATAAACTACTAAGTATAAACATACTAACATGCATTCATATTTTTACATATACATCATTCACACTCTTAGTTTAAGTTTAACCTTTTACCATTCAATCCTATACATGCCATATAAACCATAAGTCGTAATACAAAAATCTTTTGATGATGATCTGGATAGTGTGTCCTGATGTGTTGATCCGATCCACTGAATTCCCGTCAATCTACACAGAATATTAAACACACAGAAGTAAGCTTATGAAAGCTTAGTAAGTTCATAGGCTTTTAAATAAATCTTATCGAATAGGTACTAACAAAACATTAAACAGAGCATTTCAATAATATTCCCTGTCAATCACAATCTTAAACGTTGAATTTATTTGATTGAGATCAATATCACAACTGATTAAATTCTTTCACTTTCATTAATATAACACTTACCAACGCTTGTCAAATTATAGAACGTCTTACGGATTTGAGTACATCGTTTGCTCAATACCATAGTCCAACTATGGTCTTTCACTAATATTGTCATGGCCCTGCCATATTCTTTCACTCATGATGCCATAACCCAGTTATGGTCTTATACATGTACACTTACTGCCATGGTTCAACCATGGTCTTACGTACACTGTGCCATAATTCAATTATGGAATTTTCACTGAAATGCCATAGCCCAGCTATGGTTTTACATTCCACACTTTACTATGGTTATACCATGATTTTTTTCCGTTAATTCATCACTTATCACTTAACTTGTCACTGAACGATCGTACTCAATCTAGCGTTCTACTCAATTTGAACATTCAAATCACTTTTCATATACTTTCAATAGTCATAATTCAATGACAAATACGTGAAATAATACATTATATCATTTCTAAATTAACAAATAATCATAAAAGTTTAACCATATGAACTTACCTGGGCCAATTCGTAGAAGTTGTAGGGATTTAGGGACTAATCAGTAATTTTCTCTTTTCCACATTTATCTTCTGATTCCTGATCTATAATGTAAAATTTTTCATTCATTAGCATCTAATTTAATTCTAATTCACTTCACAATTTATGCCCTTTAATTTTCAAAATTACACTTTTACCCCAAATTTTACAATTTTTATAATTTAGTCTCTAATCAATTAGCCCATCAATTGAGCTTATTTTTCTCAATTAACACTTTATTCCATCATTCTAAACTACTATTGGTATTCAGAATTTCAACATCAAACCCTAATTCTAAACTTTTTCACAATTAGGTCCTAAAAGTCCTTTTCTATTAAAATCACTTAATAAAATCATCATATAATGAAATTAAAGCTTCAAATCCATGGTAATTTATCATAAACATACAGCACTAACCCATGACAACTTTCAAAATCACCCATAGAATCAAAAACTAATAAATTCAATAGGTGGACCTAATTGTAAAAGTCACAAAAACATAAAAATTTTAAATAAAAAGCAAGAATTTAACTCACGTGGTGAAAAAAAAATGAAAAACCAGCTTCTTTTAGACCTCCTATGGCATTTTTGGCTGAAAAAAAGTGAAAAGATCTCTAGATTTTTCAATTTAGTCTTTGTTTTATTTAATTAATTTGCAAAATTTCCAATTTTACCCTTATTTTACATTATTTTCTTGCTTATTTCTTTGCCCATACCGTTCGGGTAAAATACCCAAATATACCAAAAAGAAAACAAAATTTACGGAATTGGGCCAGTTTCTTGAAAATTTACGGAAAAGGACCATTTCCCCCCAAAATGCGTCCATGTCAGCACGTTTTGAAGGGAAATGGCACGAAAGCGCGTCCCCAGGGGCGCGCTTTGTGCCACGGTCAAAATTTTTTAAATATATATTTATTCAAATATTATAAATTTATATAATATTTATATATTTTGATTAGCATAAATTGCAGATACAAATATTAGTTATCAAATATTTATTATTCAAATCTCAATTTTAAATTTAAATATATTATTTATATCTGTTTTATTTTTACAAAATTGGAACATTAATCACATTTGAATATCATATAAATAATTTAAGCAATCGGGCTCGAATCCTTATAACAACTCTCGTGTTTAATACAAATAATTAGTGGATCTAAATTTTAAAATATATATATAATTCGAGTATGAATTTTACAATTATTAACCACGTCTGATCAATCCATTGAATATTCAATTTAATTTAAAATCTACATATTCATGGGTTAAATTTAGAGAATAATTTTTTTTATCTTTGAACCAGCCTAAATTTAAATATTTTTAAAATATATAAACATTAGCGTAAAAATATCTTTTTAATATTTTGTTATTTTTGAATAATAAAATGTACTATTTAAATAGTTTTAATTTAAGTTGCGATTACGTCCAACACGATCCATCACCATCTCTAATATAAAATAATGGATTTAAATTTGCTAAACTCCAGAAAGTTTTACCAGATCTTAAAATTCTAACAAATATGTCCTATGAAATCTTATTTATTTAATATTAATTTTCAACATTATTCTAGATCACAAATTAAATTAAGTGGGACCATATGCAACTATTTTACTAATTATGACAAAAGAAAATAAATAAATAAATAAATCCCGCCAAAGTAGAATCACTGTCTGAAAACTCTATTTGTAAAGTTTCACTCCAATAATCATTCTTTGCTTTTCCTTGTCAAATTAAAATTTCCTTTTCCTTGTAAATAATCATTCTTTGCTTTTCCTATTAATTTAAGTGAGTCCAAATGCAACTATTTTACTAATTATGACAAAAGAAAATAAATAAATAAATAAATTACCGCCAAAGCAGAATCACTGTCTGAAAACTCTATTTGTAAAGTTTCACTCCAATAATCATTCTTTGCTTTTCCTATTAATTTAAGTGGGTCCAAATTCAACTATTTTACTAATTATGACAAAAGAAAATAAATAAATAAATAAATCGCCGCCAAAGCAGAATCGCTGTGTGAAAACTCTATTTGTAAAGTTCAACTACAATAATCATTCTTTGCTTTTCCTTGTCAAATTAAAATTTCTTTTTCCTTGTAAATAATCATTCTTTGCTTTTTCTTGTCAAACTAAAGTTTCCTTTTCCTTGTAAATAATCATTCTTTGCTTTTCCTTGTCAAATTAAAGTTTCATTTTCCTTGTAAATAATCATTCTTTGTTTTTCCTTGATACAGTAGTGTGTGGCAATCCTTAGACTATAAATGAGCCAAATTTCATTATCAGGTTGCATAACAGAAATTGAGGCAAAAGAAAAATAGAAACTGAAAATGAGTGAACGTATTAATGTTGTTATTTACTACTATGGTGAGGTTTGTGACACCGAAAATGGTGTTGTTTTTTTATCGGAGAACACAGTGCGACTGGGTTTTAATTGGAACATAGATTTGTCAGAACTTCACAAAAGAATTAGGCGCAAAATCTTCGGAACAACGCCAATGAAAATTCAGTTTATTAAGTATAGATTTTGCGCTTTGGTTGATCCGGTGAGATATGAATCATTCGAGATCAAAGGTCCTCGGAGCTTTGAGGCAATGGTGGAGACTCATATTGCCAGTGGATCACCCTATCTTGAGGTACATGTACAATTTTCATCGCCAAGTGATCTTTCTTCGAACTCAACATCTACTTCTGTTCGGGGGGAATACACGACCCCAAGCCGACACTTTGTTAGTGGGAGGCAGAATATGGAAGTGCCCGTGTTTGGTGGTAGTATGGAAAACATAACCTCCGCACGACACTCGGTTGGTGGATGGGACATGCATATTCTTCCTTCGACGTCCGATGATAGAAATACGTATTGGGGAACGTCATCAACTTCTAGTGGTTGGCAATCCACATATGGTTGGGAACGTTACGAAAGATGTTTAAGGAGGGATAATGTACTCCCCACGACATCCACCGGGGAGGGGCCTCGTTCGTTGTAGATTATGGTGGATCGAATGATGAGTCGGAGTGGATCCACCTCGAGAGCCCGGGCTTAATGGTGCAGAAGTTGGATTATTCTCTGAACCGGAGCCTGTTCCAACAGTACCTGAAGATGTTGAAGGCGATTCAGACGAAGAAGAAGAAGATCCGCTATTCAGGGCGTACTCGCCTCCAGCCCACATGCATAATGTCGATCTATCTCAAGACGATGCATTGGAGTTTTCTGAACTACCACACCGGACGCATGACCGTACAACTTCGTCGTTGGATTTGGGCGAATTAGAAGTTGGTAACGAGTTTTCCAACAAGGATGCTTTTCTTGCTGCATTGAAACAATACAGCATCAAGAACGGGGTTAACTACAACGTGATTAAATTCAAGCTCGATAAGTACGAGGCGAAGTGTGCAGTGCAAGACGGTACATGTTCAGGGAAAATCATGGCATCGTTGAGGAAAATGACAGGCTTGTGGGAGATCAAAAAGTACAAAGGTCCACATACATGTCTTGTTGGTACAGTATCACGATGTGTTCAATGTTTTTGAATAATACTAATATTACGTAATGTTGCATTATTTAATGTACTTCGTTGACAGGTGTTACACAAGATCATCCGAAGATGGATTCAGACATGTTGGCTGACTTAATAATGCCGACGGTGAAGGCCAATCCCAAGACTATAGTGCCAGCCTTAATTGGTAATATTCGTAGCCAATTGGGGTACACGCCCTCGTGTGACGGAGTTTGACAGACCAAACCAAGGTATTGTTGGCGGGCAGTATCGTGTGCACTTGGGGAATAGGACCTGCGACTGTGGGATATTTGATGCACTTCGTTACCCATGCTCTCATGTACTTGCGCTTGTCAGAATCTCCGTCTTGATCCAATGAGCTATGTCGACGAAGTGTATAAAATAGAAAGCATGTACAACGTGTGGAGACACGTATTCCCACCAGTTCCAGATGAAAGTAGGTGGCCATCGGTATCGCTTGCACCGTATAAGCTGTTGCCGGATAGACAACTGAGGCGCAAACCAAAAGGTCGACCTTTCTCGACTAGAATACGCAACAATATGGATATTCGAGAAACGTTCAACCAACGTAGGTTGTGCGGATGGTGTAGGAACCCAGGCCATACATCTCACTCGTGTCCAAATCGGAATAATTGACAGTCTGCTTAACTTTTTCTGTCTCTTGGTGTCATTGTAAATTCTATTTATTTGTTGATGAAAACGGTGAACTTTTGTAGAATGACTAATTTGGAAAAAAAAACATTTAAGTTACAATAAAATTACAAATATTGGACTTTTATTTTTAAAAATAAATTTCAAAAAAAATAAACAAATTCTATTTTATAAAAGATATTAAAATTAAATTACAAAAACATATAAGCAACTATTATTTTATTAAATATATTAAAACTAAATTACAAAAAAATTAAAAAAATTAAAAACTTCTTATTTATTAAATATATTAAAACTAAATTACAAAAAAAATAAAAAATAAAGAAAACATCTTATTTATTAAATATATTAAAACTAAATTACAATAAAATAAAAAATAAAAAACAACTTCTTATTTTATTACATATATTAAAATTAAATTACAATAAAAAATTAAATAATTTCTATTTTATTACATATATTAAAATTAAATTACAATAAAAAATTAAACAATTTCTATTTTATTAAAGATATTAAAATTAAATTACAATAAAAAAATTAAACAACTATTATTTTATTAAATATATTAAAACTAAATTACAAAAAATAAAAATAAAAACAACTTTTTATTTTATTAAAAATTAAAATTAAATTACATATAAAAAAATAAACAACTTCTATTTTAGTGAATATATTAAAATTAAATTACAAACACAAATAAAAAATAACTTTTATTTTATTAAAAAAATAAAAAAATTATTACAATTTAAAAAATAAAAAAACTCATCCGAATCAATGTTGATGCTGGTCGGAATCAGTGCCACACGGGGGTGGTCGGCGGTTACGCGCTGGATTCCTCCTTCTTCTAGCTTCCGGGGGGGTCGTGGAACCTCGGGCGGGGATTTCGGTTCCTCCGGTAGTGGGTCTGGTTGTGGGTGTTGCGAGGATGACCCACCTTGATAAAATAACGACCCCGGAGGTGTTTGCATAAACCACGGTGGGGGTGTCTGAATCTTGTATGGTGAAGGAGACTGGTAAAAAGAAGTGCTTCCCGACGGCACCTCCTGTGATCCCTCATGCGACGACGGCCTCAAGATCGGTTGGCCAGTCGGAGTAGTCTGGAACGGACTCGAACCCGGCCATGCATTCCAACCTGGGGTGGGACTGGGAAAAGGAAACATATATGGGTTAGGATACATATAAGGGGTAAGGTACGCACCTGACATAAAGGGTAAAGGCTGTGATGTCAGTGTCGTCGGCTGAACTGATGGGCCCGGTGACTCTGTGGGCGTTGTTGATGGGCCCGGTGACTGTGTCGCCGCTGTTGATGGCCCCGTCTCATCACCCTTCTCCTTGGATTTAAAGGGCCCCGACGTTCCCTTTGTTGACGAAGTTGTCGTCGCCTCTCTTCTTCCAACAACAAATACGGCTTACCATGGATCCTAAACCATGGCATGTATTCCGGCACGCACGCTAACTCAGGAATGGCGATCGGTTCCCGGATAGGTAAATAGTCATACCGGTTCTCCCACGTCTCGATATGTGCTGACCAAAATCTTGGCCAATCCATGTGCAACTGCCGTAAGTCCACTTTGTGCTCATCATCGAGCACCTCAGGTGGCACGGGAATCGGTTACCGGAATCCAAATTGTTGTAGAACCCGATCTGACTGGTGCATCTCCACGGTCGCATAGGTGATCAATGGGACCTTCACGTGCCAACAGTTTGGATTTTGCAAGAACTCCTCCGGAATTACTGCCCGAATTGCCGGATCCTCGTATGGTGTCCATTTAAACTATATTAACATTACAAAAATATTAGTTATATACATAATACTAAACACTAAATATGAAATACTAAATTATAAATACGAAATTCGAAACTTACTTGTGATTCCGACAGTTGGTTCAATAGAAGCCGTATATCTCCAAGCGAGGTAGGTATTCCAGCATAACTCGCCGAATGGTTCCACCTAATTAAATAAATTTTTAGCATACAATTATACTATAAATCTACGTAATAATTGTAAAATATAACATTAAATTTACCTCGTTATCAGTGGGAATGAATATGGGTGGTCGAGTCGAGGACGTAAAAATGGAAATCGAAACCGTGCCCATGACTGCAGTAGTGATAGACAACCTCCGATTTTCGCTTTACTCGGCCGCGTCGCCCTGCACATCTCCCGATACAACCTCGATAGCACGACAGACCCCAACTCAATTCACCGGCTGCTCTGAAATCAACAAGTTTCAGCAGCCATCTCAAGTGTACGAGGTTTCTAGAAAGGTCCGGCATCAGATAGCCTCCAATTATTTGAAGAATGTATGCCCGAACATATCATATTCTTTCTATTTCGGTTGAACCCTCATTCGACTCTGGAAATGTGTCTCATAACCAGGCCATCTCGATCCGAGCTCCTTGAATGTTATCCGGAATGGCACCCAGAAGCTCGTAGCATATGACTCCCCAATCACCAGAAGTTGCAGACCCGGTGACTACCGATCCGTCCACCGGCAATCCCAACTGCAACTGCACATCTTCTAGAGTGATGGTACACTCTCCGCATGGAAGATGGAAAGTGTGCGTCTCGGGTCTCCACCTCTCTATCAACGCACTGATCAAAGGCGGCTCCAACTTGAACCCCCGGCCTATCGTGGCCACGTGCCAAAAACCCGCTTCCCGCAGGTAATTCTCGATCAACAGCGATGGGGGACCATGCATATTGCGAATATAACATTGCAACACCCGATCTATAGACTGTTTAAAAAATTATAAAATAAAAATTAATTAAAATTGTGTAATTGTAAAAAATATTAAATAATATTGAAAAATTAAAATTAAAACTTACTATTTGCATTTGATCGACGGAGATGTGCTTGTTGTCTAGACGAAGTAATTCCCCGACCATTGTAATACGATAAAAAATTTTAAAATTTTCCCAAAAAATATGTTAAAAAAAATTAAAAAGGGCTTTTTTTGTAAATAGTAAAGGACTATTTCGAAATTTCAGAGGAAGTTCGAAGAACTTTAAGAGAAATTTGAGAGAAATTTGAGAGGAATTTGAGTAAGAATTAAAGTGTGAAAAAAATAAAAGGGTTGGGGGGTTTTATAGGTTTTTTTTTACCGTTGGGCGCCCAACGGTCAAAAAAATTTGACCGTTTTTTTTTAACCGTTGCAGGTTAAAGCGCGTCCCAAGGGGCGCGCTTTCCTGCTATTTCCCCTCAAAACGCGCTGACGTGAACGCGTTTTGAGGGGAAATAGCCCTTTTCCGTAAATTTTCTAAAAACCGGCCCAATTCCGTAATTTTTTAATTTTTTTGGTATATTTGGGTATTTTACCCCATACCGTCCAGCCCATTTAATTTGGGTCTATTTGCCTTTTAAATCCTTCCTTATTAGATATTTAAGCTATTTAATCACTTTAACAAGTTTTGCACCTTTTACAATTTAGTTCTTTTTAATTAATTAACTATCGAAACGTTAAAATTTCCTAACGAAACTTTAATACTAACTCAATAACACTTCATAAATATTTCTAAAAATATTTATGGCTCGGTTTATGAATTCAAGGTCACGATACCTCGTTTTAAACCCAGTTTACCTAATAATTTCTTTTAAATCACAACATTCTCTAATTCAAGAATACTTTTAAATTCACACATGACTTATAAAAATTAATTTACTAAATTTTTTAACTCTCTTGGATTTAGTGATCTCGAATCACTATTTCCGAAAACCCTGAAAATTAGGCTGTTATAAAAAGGGTCATTCTCGTACCAAAATTTTACACTTGGATCATTTTCGTAATTAATCATTTTTTTTAGATCATTTCGAGAAAAAACTGAATTTGTGGGTTAAGCGTTAAGCTTTGTTTTGTATCTATTTGGACTTTGGCCCATTCATCTGGAAAAAAGAAAAAAGACTTGAGATTCATGCCTTCATAATATTCTCTTATTAGCAAGCATTGTGGGTTGTTACAAAATGAATTCTTTTTTTTCATATATAAAAGAGTTTAATGTCTATAAATTTATGGTTTTGTTGTTGAATGTGATATGTAAGGATGAGCATTCGATCGAATTGAATGAAAAAATTTTAAGTTAACTGAGTTAACGAATCTTATTTTATCATCCTAACTCGATTTGAAATTTTCTAGAGTCGAGTCGAGTGATATGGAATTCGAATCGAATCAAATCAAATATATTTGTTCGAGTTAAATTAAAAAATGGCTTTAGGTCCTTACAGTCACTACCACCATCGTAATCAAATTTGTTATTAACTTTCATCCCCTCATAATTTATTTATTAATCTTTTATACATATATGTTAACTTCTTTGCTTGTTTAGTTGTTTCAGTTATATACTGATTCTTGTCACATTTTATTTTGAAATTAAAAAAAATATATTAAATATAAAAATGTGATTTTTTTAATAAAAATCATTTTAAAGATAAAATGTGAAATTGATACCAACAAAAATTTTTAACATGAAAATTTATGGCATTATCAATAATTCAATTTTAACAAAAATTGATAAAGATTCAGCATAATTAAATAATTTAATAATATAAATATACAAAATGTGAAATTAAATTCAATAATATAAATAGTAGACATAAATTCGGAAAAAAAAGTTTTTGAGGTTTAGGAAAAGTAAAAGTTTTGGAGGAAAATAAAATGAAAAGTCTTTTTGGGGGGTGGGAGAAGTAAAAGTTTTGAGGAGAGTAAAAAAAAAGTTTTGAGGGTTTTGAAAGAAGTAAAAGTTTTGAGGAGAAACTAAAGGGAAAAAATTTTAGAGGGTTTGGGGAAATAATTTTTTTTTGGGAAAGGAAAAGGGTTTTATTTGGGGGGGGCAATTGGGGGAAGGGAAGTAAAAGAGTTTGATATTTAATTTATTCGAATTATTCAAATTTAAAAATTTAACTTGATTCGAATTCGAAATTCGAAAAAAAATTTAAGTTGATTTGATTAATTCGATTTGAATAATTTAAAATTTAATTTTTTATTTTATTTTTTCGAATCGAATCAAATTTTGTCTAACATTAATAATGATATGCATAATAGATTCGGCTTCTGAAAGCAATTTGCAATAGAAGTTAGTATAGAAAATTGATGGTGTAATTGAAAAGAAAAATTGTAAGATGCGTAATTCTATACTGGTAAAGAGAATAGATATATCCCAATATATACTTATTTTATAATTTAGTTACATAAAGATTTTTTTAAACTTTAATTCAATACTTAAAAGTTGCAAAACATAAGTGACATTAGTCTAACTTTGAAATCCATTAAAAAACTGACCAGCTCTTTACTAAAAGCAAGAGAAACAAATTCTAGATGTGCATTCTTGAGTAGTGATCTCATGGGTCATGGCCTCCTTTTTATGACCAAGGCAAAAAAATCAATAATTCAAGCAAATATAAGATTGCAAAATGAATATTTATTTAACCTAACAACTTCAAAGAGGAGCTTTTTGTTCAAGTCTTAGCCATACCATTTTCTCTTTTATTTTGCATACATAATCCTATGTTTTTCTTTTTTTCTAACATAACAAAATGTTTGTGATTAGCTTTTTCTTCATTTTTTATTTTTAAAATTTTTTAATTTATGTATTTTTAAAATATCTTATTTAAATTTTAGGATTTTTTTTGAAAATATTCTAATATTTTTAATTTTTGATAATTTTTATTTTTTTATTTTTGATATTTTCCCCCTTTTTTGAATACATATAAATTTTAATTAAAAAAAAGAGTTGAGATTCTTTTAATTTTTTACATTTAAAAAATTTTTTCGAAAATTTTCATCGACTAAAGTTCATTAGAGGTTGGACTAACTTTTAGCAACTTCAGGTGTCAAATTAAATAAAAAAATCACTTAAATACCAAAATCATAATAAGTATAATTTTGGGAGGTAAATAAACATTAAACCCTATATACTATATATATATATATATATTAATTTGGACAATTGAGTTAAATGACTATTCCATTAAAATATTTTAGCCAATTAAGTTAAAGATAAGCACCTGACATTTGGGGTTAAGTTTCACGGTGCAATTTATTATTATTTTATAAATTATTCTTTATTTTTAGACAATTATTTTGATTATTTTTTTACCTAAATTACATCTTAATAATTGTGTTAAACAAGCATAACATTTCTGAAAAGGTTAAAATGTAGAGAAACATAATTTTCAAAAAGGTGTGATTATTTTTTTTGTTATTAAATATTGGCAAAAAAAGTAGGGGAAATAATACATGTAGTCCAATAGATAGATGCCTATCCTAGCACTGCGAACAATCTTGTCAGCCAATCCAGTATCTTCTTTCACCACATGTTAGAAGTGCATTTGTGGCATGGAGGAGTTGATCCTTTTGGCCAATAACGGCCAAAATGCACAGAGGAACATTCAAAGTAGGGAAGAGATGAAGGGCCTGTTTTGCACTGTTTAAAAAAAAATACTTCTTACTTTAAAAATATTTTTAAAAGAAAAGTTATGTTGAACAAGTTATTTTTACTAAAATTTTTAGTTTTTTAAGAGTGTTTTTCAAAATTACTTTTAAAAAAGAGAAGTTAAAATTTTTAATTTTTCCTCTTCCAAAACACTTTTAATATTTAATTATTTTTTCACCCTTCAATAACATAGTACTTTCTTTTTTTTCTTGGTGTTTAATTACAAATATCTTAAAATCATTAATTAAAAATAAAAAAATTGTTTTTTTAAATACTAATTACAAATTTAATGGTTATATTTAAATATTTAAAATATAGTTTATATATTCTAATTAAATTTTATAAATAATTAATATTTATTGCTTAAAAATATTTAAAATTTATATTTCATATATTAAAATATTAACAAGTTATAATATTTTTTATATTTTACTAAAATATAATAATAATAACTAATTTAAATATGATTTAAATACATATTTATTACTTGATAATAACATATCTAAAATGAACATTTTATTTCTCAAAAATACTTTTTTACAGTAATACTAAACACTCAAATTTTAAACTAAATTTTTTAAAAGCACACCTCAAAACTATTTTTCCACAATACTTTTCAAAAGTATTACCAAACTAGCTCGAAGTCAATATCACTTTGCAATTAAATTCAATAATAACCATATCACATCCTTTTCTTTTTACAAGAATACAAGCCTCCTTAATAAAGCTTCAGCAGTCTCAATGGAACCCACCATTTAAAAAAAACTACACCCATTAATAAAGCTTCCACTCCAATCACGACCACTTACGACCATACCAACCTATAGAGAGTTTGAAAAGCTAGAGATGCACCATAGTTTAGCTTTATAAACCTAATTGGTGGTCATTGCCATGCTGTGGAATCGCATGAAGCAGACATGGCACTTAATAAACCAGATATAGTCTATTTTAAACATTGTTAAAAATGAGAAACATCAAGCCATGTCTGAGCCGGGTCACCTTCCAGTCCATTAAACATAAATTCATTTTGTGCTTTCTAAATGTGCCAACATATATAAGCAACGAGCCCTTTAGTACTAAACAAGCCAAAATTCAAAAAAACACACACCACTCATTTTCGTGAAACCTTCCCCATGTGGGGGGTAGTTGGGGCTCAAGGTAGCACACATTGCTCTGGCAAACAAGAAAAAGAAAACAAAACATGTTCCAAGGATTCGTTTTCCTCACATCCCCTTGGACTTAAATGTTCCATAAATCTTGACTTTTTTGCTAAGTTTTCTTTATTAGCCATAACATTGTGACAAAGCCCTTCTACAAAGTTTTCGACTTTTGGAGCTGCTAATGAATTGTCACAACATCACTAAATGACATTAATTTCAGTGAGGCCAAACAAGTTTTGGAGTTGCTTGCACCTTCCATAGCATTGCACTTTTGGAGTTGCTTACGTTTGCCAAAAAAGTTCGTAGAGTAGGAGGTTCAACGGTATTGATGATATTGATTGAAATAGGTGGTGTGGTGAACAATAAGATCGTAGGTGCTACACATGAGGCGTGAAAGGATATGGAGTTTGGGTTTGTAAGAATACGTAAGAGTGGCAATTTGGCCAACTCTGATGGAAGTAGACATTGAAATTAAGGGTTTAAGTGAAGTGAGATTGATGGACCTGGATAAGTTGGGAATGTTAAAACCAACATCCGAAGCATGTTGCAATTCCCGCAACCCATGAGCATTATGGTTGGCTTTGAAGACATTAGTTGTGGTGACACCAAATGTGAATTTTTTAGTATTATTATAAGTGTTTCTTGGGGTGTTAAAAGGGTTGGTTTTAGTGCCCCGAAAGGTTGTTTTAGTTGTTAATAGGGTTAGTTTGAGTATCGGTAGGGTTTTGCTTCAAAAGTGTATCCTGGCTTTCTATTCGGTTTTCACATACATCGCCAAATATTAACTTATTTTAAGCAAATGATGGGTTGATAGTTAATTTAGGGCTACTAAAGGCTTTAAGCTTGCGAGATAAAGGAAGAATTATGAGGGGGCTAAAGTTTATGCTCTCGAGTACTCTTTAATACTCAAGTCAGTAAAAGAGGTATTGATGGAAGCATAGGAAAAAAAAAAATTAGTAAAATACTAACAATTTTAGTGGTCATCCCTCAATGTGCAGATTGTATGCGTGGGTGTAGAAGGTGAAAGCCGTGTCTTTTTATGCGATTGATTGGAGTTAGTGCCCTCCTTATAGAAAAATGCTTTTAGAACTTTTCTCTAGGGTGAAAATTGAAAATTTGTTTACACTGGTCGAAATTAAATTGTAATTTTTATGATAATAAAAATATAATTTTATTATTTTAATAGTTTATATCTTTATCATTTTAAAAGATTAAATCAAATTTTTATATTTTTAAAAAGAGCCAAAGTATAATTTTACCTCTATTATTGTAAATTTTTTAAAATTTTAAAAAACCTAAATGAAAATTTTTCGATTTTAAGAGTTTGTTTCTCCCTACATGTCAAATGACTATCTTGCAAAGTTTAAACTTCGGGTTTGCTGATTTACTTGGGCTTGAGGCTTATTTTTTTATTCATAAACTATATTTTTTGAGCAACAATTTTCTTCAAAAAAATAATAAAAGTTAGAATTCAATATTAAGTAATTTAAATTCTAATAGGCTAACAACATGTCCCCAAAAAATGTCGTTAGTGGGTTGAGACTCTATATTCCAGCCACGGTCTCGAGGTGGGCTTGGGTTTCGACACTTGAGTGATCAAGACATGTCTTTTCTCATGAAGATTGAATTCAATTTAGTCTTTAATAGTAATGCCTTATGGGTTTGCGTCCTTCGATCTAGGTATGGATGGAAAGAGCAATTCATAAAGACTATTAATAGGAGTCAGTGCTCACCCTTATAGCGGTCTCTTTCCAAGATATAGTCGCTGCTCTGTGAAAACTTAGCTTGGGCTATTGGAGATGGTGCAAGTGCCCGTTGTTGGAAATATTCTTGGATCCTAGGTATGGGCCCTTTACTCTAAAAAATTCCATCTTCTACTAACATTGATTTGGATTGTTTTGTTAAGGAGTTGGTCAACTTTGACGGAAGCTGGAACTTGGATTTGTTTCGCGTTTGGCTGCCTGAAAATGTGATTAATAGAATTATCAATATCCATCCTCCTCATCCGAATTCAGGAGCGGACAAGGTGATATGGGCTTGATCGATGTCAGGCGCCTTTTCAGTTCGTAGTACTTTCTGGACTTTAAAAGAAGACACTTGGAGTTCTCGAGAGGAGTATTGGGAGACTATTTGGAAATATCAGGGCCACATAGAGTGAGATTTTTTCTTTGGCTTGATTTTAAGCAGAGACTTCTTACTAATTCGAAGCGTACAAGGCGGGGGATCAGTCAAAGCAACTCTTGCATTGTGTGTGGACATGAGTTTAAGGATCTGGTCCATGTTATTCGAGATTGTCCAACAGCAAAGGATGTGTGGATGCATGTGCTTCCAAATCATCTAAAGCAAAGGTTCTTTTCTGACTCATTTTAGGTTTGGCTTTCATCTACCTTTTGTTGCCATGTGAGATTGTAGGATAATGGGGTCACTTGGTCGTTCCTCTTTAGATTAATTGCTTGGTATATCTAGAAGAATATGAATCTTTTCATCTTTCAAAATATTTCTTGGTCGGTAACTAAAGTGGTGAAAGTCTCTATTAGCTGGGCTCGCCAATTTGAATCATACTTTAGTGGATAGAAAAACAATATTCCCAACTTGAACCTAATTAATATTTTTGATAATACATGGATACTTTTATCCACTGATGGTGTTGTGGTCAAAGAAATTGGTTATGCTGCAACAAGAGGCGTGGTACGAGACAAGGATGGAAATTGGATTATGGAATTCAGTCGCTACTCAGGTGTCTGTTCTCCATTTGAGGCTGAAGTTTGGGGTATCCTAGATGGGATCCTTATTTTACTTAATAAAGGATACAGAAGGGCCATAATTCAGACTGATAACCTTGAAGTAGTCTAAGCCTTGACCGATTTGGGATTGGAGGATCTAGGGATTGTTGTGCTTAGAAGGACTCAATGTATCATGAGGTTTGAAGGGCAATGGAGGATCAATCACATACCGAGAAAGCAGAACTTGGTGGCGGATTGACTTGTTAAACTTAGCTTGAATTGGAAATCAACCTTATAGGTATTTGATGAGGCACCTAAGAAAATCTTAGAATTTTTACAAAAAGATAAAGTCAATGGTACTTTTATGCATTTGATGTAATTCATCTTTTCTTTTCACCAAAAAAAAGACTAACAACATGAGGGAATTGTAATTAAATCTTTTGTTTACATCAAAGATAATTTGGCATGTGTAAGATTAAATAAACTCTTCTGATAAATCCTTAAAAAAATTGTTTTGATAGGGTTAATGTAAAAATAAAGTTAATTTCTAAAATAATATAACTTATGTTGTAAATTAAATGGATGTCATAACCCGCTTTAAGCATATTAAAGTAATGAGATAAAACTCTTTACTTAATTTATAATAAGGAGATTATTAAATAGAGTAATTAAGAAACTTTAATTCATTAAATGTAATACCTTTATTAATTGAATGTAAAGGAGCTTATAAATAGCACCTTGTAAATGAAAATAAAATAATGAAATTCTCTCGTATTTTCCATCCTCTTTTATTTATTGTTTTATTGATTTTTCTATAACACGTTATCAGCACGAGCTTCTACGAGTTAATAGTGAAGTTCACGTCATTTCGACTTTATATAATTTGCCCGTATAACTCCCGTTAAACTATATACGGTATACGTATTTTCATAATTCTTTTATTTTATTTTCTACATAAAATATTTACTTTGGGTAACATTTGCACATTTATTTTTACAACTAAAATCTAATAATGATAATTATATATACATTTTTTTATTAAAAGGAATTTCAATTAATTTAATTTGTGTTAAGTTATTATTATGACTATTCCTCTGTATGCCAATATTTGACATACATATTATTATTTAGCAAATTTGGTATATAATGAATTATTTCATGATTGAGAATACTTATTATTTTACTAATATTTTTTTTATTTTGATTCAAGTGATTATAATGTCAAATCTTGCCAAACTTGAATTTGCGGCCTTAGACATCTCAGGCAAGAATTATTTGTCATGGGTGTTAGATGCTAAAATTCACCTAGATGCTAAAGGTCTAGGAAATACTATATTATCAGATAAAGAAGCATCTAATCAAGACAAGGTAAAAACAATGATTTTCATCTGTCATCATCTGCATGAAGGATTAAAAGTGGAATATCTCATTGTGAAATACCCTTTTGAGTTGTGGAAAAATTTGAAAGAACGATTTGACCATCAGAAAACTGTGATACTCTCTAAAGCTCATTATGATTGGATGCACTTACGGTTACAAGATTTTAAGGCTATAAGTGAATACAATTCAGAACTTTTCAAAATTAGTTCTCAACTAATATTATGTGGAGAAAACATAATTGATGAGGACTTGTTAGAGAAAACATTTTCAACCTTTCACGCTACTAATGTGCTCCTGCAGCAGCAATACCGTGAAAAAGGTTTTAAAAGGTATTCTGAATTGATTTCATGCCTTTTAGTGGCTGAACAAAATAATGAGCTATTGATGAAAAATCATGGAATTCGTCCCACTGGTTCTGCACCATTCCCTGAAGTGAATGTAGCAGTACACAATAATTATGAAAATAGAAAATATAGAAGTCGCGGCCGTGGTCGTGGACGTAGTGGGGGACGTGGTCGAGGACGTATTAGTAACCGTTATCATGGTGGTCATAACAATGATACTTCTAACCACCAGAAAAAGAATAACAATGAAAGACAAGAAAGAAGTGGTCAAAATAATCCTTCAAAGATCGTTGAGAATATATGCTACCGTTGTGGTATGAAGGGGCATTGGTCACGTACCTGTCGTACGTCTGAGCATTTAGTGAAACTTTATCAAGAATCCATTAAAAGAAAGGGAAAGCATATGGAGACAAATTTTATATCCCAAAATGATGAAATGGAGGCAAAAGATGAGGATATTCACTATAATAATAAAACTAACCATGCCTACGAGGACGATAAATTTAATGACCTTAATTATATTACTTACCTAGATGTGGCAGATTTCTTTGAGAATCATTAGAAAAATTGATGTTATTTTGATATTTTTATGTTGTTTTAAGTATATTTTATTTTCTTGCATAAAGAATAATTTATATATTTAATAAATAATTGCAATGTTTCTCATATTATATTTTGTTTGTTTTTATGAAGAATATGAATATTCAACAAAATTTCGATGGACCCAAAATCAATGAAGATATGTGTCTTGCAGATAGTGCTACAACACATACGATACTCAAAGATAAAAAATATTTTTCTCATTTGACAATGAGCAATGCCCATGTTAATACAATATCGGGTAGTTCAAAACTTATTGAAGGCCCTGGAAGAGCTATTATATTATTACTTAAAGGTACAAAATTTATCATTGATGATGCTTTATATTCCACCAAGTCTCAAAGAAATTTATTGAGTTTTAAAGATATTCGTCTTAATGGATATCATATTGAGACTATGAATGAGAAAAATGTTGAATATATATATATTACAAACGTTGAATATGAAAAGAAATATATTTTGGAAAGGTTACCTGCTTTTTCATCAGGTTTATATTATACACATATTAGTGCAATTGAGTCACATCTTACTACAAACCAGAAGTTTGTAGAACCACATACTTTTACTATTTAGCATGACCGATTAGGCCATTCCGGATCTATTATGATGCGAAGAATCATCGAGAATTCAATTGGACACCCATTAAAGAAACAAAAAATTCTTGAATTCAAGGATTTATCTTGTGTCGCTTGTTCTCAAGGAAAATTGATTATTGGACCATCACCAGCTAAAGTTGGGACTGAATCTCCAACATTTCTAGAACGTATTCAAGGTGATATATGTGGGTCCATTCATCCACCATGTGGACCATTCAGATATTTTATGGTATTAATAGATGCATCTAGTAGGTGGTCACATGTGTACTTATTATCGACTCGCAACTTGGCGTTTGCGAGACTACTTGCTCAAATAATTCGATTAAGAGCACAATTTCCAGATTATGCAATCAAAACTATTCGTCTTGATAATGCTGGTGGGTTTACATCCCAAGCTTTTAATGATTATTGTATGTCAATTAGGATAAAAGTTGAACATCCTGTAGCTCATGTTCGTACACAAAATGTTTTAGCTGAATCATTTATCAAACGCCTCCAACTAATAGCTCGACCCTTGCTTATGAGAACAAATCTCCTTGTTACAGCTTGGGGATATACTATTTTGCATGCAGCAGCACTTGTGCGCTTAAGGCCAACAAGTTATAATAAGTACTCCCCGTTACAATTGGCTTTTGGTTAGGAGCCAAATATTTTCCATCTTAGAATTTTTGGATGTGCAGTATATGTTCCAATTGCTCCACCACAACGCACAAAGATGGGTCCTCAAAGGAGGTTGAGAATATATGTTGGTTATGAATCTCCTTCTATAATTAAATATATTGAACCATTAACAGGAGAATTATTTACTGCACGATTTATTGATTGTCATTTTGATGAAACAACATTCCCAACATTAGGGGGAGAGAAAATACAAGTGGTAAAAGAAATTACATGGAATGGATCATCATCATCTCAATTAGATCCTCGTACAAGTCAATGTGAACAAGAAGTTTAAAGGATTATACATTTGCAAAACATTGCCAATCAATTGTCAGATTCATTTACTGACCTAAAGAGAATTACAAAATCTCACATACCAGCTGAAAATGCTCCAATACGAATTGATATCCCAATAAAGCAATTTGTTAGTGCAAAAGAAAGTAATCCACACCTGAAGCGTGGAAGACCAATCGGTTCCAAAGATAAAAATCCTCGTAAAAAGAAAGGATCAATTATTCAAGATGGTAATATTGTGGAAGCAAGTGCCCTAAAAGAGACCAAAGATATAACTAATCAAAAAACCCCAGAAGAGGTTCAGGTACCTGAAAATGGTGATAACGAAGAAATCTCAATAAGTTATGTTACTTCAGGAAAAAGATGGAACTGAAAAAATATAGTTGCCGACAACAATTTTGCTTATAATGTTGCTATTGAAATAGCAAAAGAAAATGAGGATCCTGAGCCTAAATCTATTGAGGAATGTAAAAATAGAAAAGATTGGCCAAAATGGAAAGACACAATTCAAGCAGAATTAAATTCATTTTCTAAACGCGAGGTTTTTGGACCTATAGTCCAAACACCTAAATATGTAAAGCCGGTAGGATATAAATGGATATTTGTGCGAAAACGAAATGAGAAAAATGAAGTCATAACATATAAATCACGACTTGTAGCACAAGGATTTTCACAAAGACCCGGCATTGGTTATGAAGAGACATATTTTCCTGTGGTGGATGCAATCACGTTTAAATACCTTATTAGTCTGGTAGTATGTGAAAAACTTGACATGCGTTTAATGGATGTTGTTACAGCCTATTTGTATGGTACACTTGATAGTGAAATTTATATGAAAATCCCAGAAGGATTTAAAATCCCTGAAGGATATAGTGTTTATCTGGAAAATTGCTCAATCTGATTAAAGAAAAGTTTATATGGATTAAAACAATCTAGACGTATGTGGTACAACCGTCTTAGTGAATATTTGTTAAAAGAAGGTTATAAAAACGATCCATTCTGCCCATGTGTTTTTATAAAAAGGTCTGAATCAAACTTTATGATAATTGCTATTTATGTTGATGATCTAAATATTATTGGAACTCCTGAAGAGCTTCAAAATGCAGTAAATTATTTAAAGAAAGAATTTGAGATGAAAGATCTAGGAAAAACAAAATTTTGTCTTGGTCTGCAGATCGAGCATTTAAAAGATGGAATTCATGTCCATCATTCAACTTATACGAAAAAGATCTTATGGATAAAGCACATCCATTGAGTACCTCGATGGTTGTACGATCGTTAGATGTGAATAAAGATCAATTTCGTCCTTGTGAGAATGATGAAGAGTTTCTTGGTCCTGATGTACCATATCTAAGTGTCATAGGAGCATTTATGTATCTTGCAAATAACACAAGACCTGGTATAGCTTTTGCTGTAAACTTGTTAGCAAGATTTAGTTCCTCTTCAACACGTAGACATTGGAATAGAATTAAACATGTATTTAAATATCTTAGAGGGACCATTGATATGGGGTTATTTTATTCAAATGATTCAAAATCCCTATTAGTTGGTTATGCTGATGCTAGATATTTATCGGATCCACATAAAGGTCGATCTCAAACGGGATATTTATTTACATGTGGAGGTACTGTCATATCATGGCGTTCGACAAAGCAAACATTAGCTGCTGCCTCTTCAAATCATGTTGAAATAATTGCAATGCATAAGGCAAGCCGAGAGTGTGTTTGGCTAAGGTTATTAACCTAACATATCTAGAAGATATGTAATTTGCCTTTACAGGAAAATATGCCAACTATCTTATACGAAGATAATGCAGCATGTATAGCTCAATTAAAGGGTGATTATATCAAAGGTGACAGAACGAAACATATTTCACCAAAATTATTCTTTACTCATGATCCTGAGAAGAAAGGTGACATAGAAGTTCAACAAATTCGTTCTAGTGATAATTTAGCAGATCTTTTTACCAAGGCATTGCCAACTTCAACATTTGAAAGACTACGAAACAAGATTGGAATGCGTCGACTCAAAGATATAATGTGATGTCGCCATTAGGGGGAGTCTAAAACATGTTGTACTCTTTTCCTTTAACAAAGGTTTTGTCCCACTGAGTTTTCCTGGTAAAGGTTTTTAACGAGGCAACTTGTAATAGGAGATTGTGTACTCTTTTTCCTTCATTAAGTTTTTATTTCACATGGTTTTTCCTAATAAATGTTTTAATGAGGCACATTCTTATTTAAAAGACATCCAAGGGGAGTGTTGTAAATTAAATGGATGTCATAACCTCCTTTAAGCATATTAAAGTAATGAGATAAAACTCTTTACTTAATTTATAATCAGGAGATTATTAAATAGAGTAATTAAGAAACTTTAATTCATTAAATGTAATACCTTTATTAATTGAATGTAAAAGAACTTATAAATAGCACTTTGTAAATGAAAATAAAACAATGAAATTCTCTCGTATTTTTCATCCTCTTTTATTTATTGTTTTATTAATTTTTCTATAACAACTTGTAAATTATTTACTCAAATAATATGAAACCTATCGTAATTATTTAATAATGATTAATTCGTATTTTAAGTAGTGTGGCTCATGATATGTGCATATCTGAATCACTGTAACTTTCTTATTATTTTGATAAATAAATTTATAATTTATATATTTTGAAAATTAATTTTATTTTTATATTATTTTTATATTTTATTTATCCCACCAACGTGAATTACAAAGTTTGCAGGGTGTCGCCTAATGTACGTGTGACGCCAACCATTTTCTTTATTTATTATTTAATAATTATTTGATAAATATTAGTTCGTATTTTTAGTAGTGTCGCTCATGGTACGTGTGACAACTAAAAATGATTGTAGTTCTTGTATTATTTTAATAAATAATTTATAATTTATAATATTTTTAAAAATTAATTTTATTTTTATATTATTTAATAAAAATCTATTTTGATTATATTTAAATTTAATAATAAATAATCTTTTTTATGTTTGGGGTTCGTGACTATCCCCTTTCAACAATGTTGTTTTCAAGATTACTAATGAGGAAGACGTGAATCCGAGTGTATTAAAATGAATTACCTTCTTATTTATAAATTGATAAAGAATTATTGATAATTATAAACATTTTATTAAAAAAAATATCATCGGATCTTGAGAATATTTAAAAAATATATATTTGAAATGGGTAGGGCAAAGCTGCTATTAATTCATATTCGAGAGGGCTCTAGAGTCTTTTTCTTTTTCTTGCCAAAAGCTGACTCTAGAGTCTATAGAATACCATTCCTTCATTATTTTTAAATTTCATTTATTGAAAAGATAAAAAAAAGAAAGAAAAATCTAAATCCAACAGAACTTGCGTACTTACAACGCAATTTCGCAACATTGACCTGTATACAACTCATATCATATGTTTCACGTGGACGTGGTGCCCTACTATTCGTAGCTTCTACCTAATTTTTCTCTTTGCCCCTTTCCTTCCGCAAATGGTTTTTCTAAAAACAAACATAAGAGGCCGTCTTAATTACACGTGGATCCATCTCACCCATTTATCCTTCCTATCTTCCTTGTATCTTGGCCGTTCGTTGTTCTGAAACCACCTATATAAATCAGGGTTTGACAAGAGATATCATTTCATTCCAACTATTAATATCTCTTGGTTTTTCCTTCTTCCTAAGCCTTGCGGTTTCTGTTAGCAGATGAGATTTATCCTCCGATGTCTTTCCTTCCGAGGATTCTGTCCTCAGATCTGCTCGCATCGGTTCAACATCTCCTCTTTGATTTCTGATGTTGTACTATGAAAGGAGTAGCGTTGTTGGATCTATGGTTTTAAAGGCCTTTGCTGGGCAAGGAAGCAAAGATTGGCAGGATTCAAGTTATTGCGGCTTTTCAAGTATGTTGTGCCAATTTATTTTTTTTACCTGAATATTTTCGAGTCATAGGCTTTTCTTATATATGTTTGTGTTTGTTCTTGTAAATTTTGCAGGGATGGTCTCACCAGGGGCTGAGATTTATACGCTCTTCAGGTGTAAGTTGAAAATAAACAAGGCATCTGATTGTGTGAAACGGCGACGTGAGATTGAATCGGCTGGTTTGTTTATGAAAGGATGTGTAAGATGTCAGGGCAAAAAGTCCTACTGATAATATTTTTTTTGAAGGGGACCGTGTCCTGATCTATCTTTGTCGTCCGAGACCTTTGCCATGACAGGTGCGCTTGCATGGCAGGTCACCCAAACTTAATAAAAATTGAACTTTTTTGTGGTGTTTTTTGAGGGGAGATCGCACGGGGGTTTGCCCGGGTTCTCCCTTCTGCTGTGGTGTCTCGTATCGTGTCTTCTCTTCTTTTTTCTTCTGTTTCCCTTGCTCTCTTTCCATTATTTTGCATCATACGGGATGGATGTATGATCCAACATCATCACCAACGTCGGAATAAGCTCATGAACTCCAAGCTATATCACTAGCGATTCTCAAGGCCAAGGTATTATTTTTCCATATTTTTAACACCCAATCCGCCTTATCTAATTCTACTTTAAAATTTAATTATAAATTTTATTATCATGCAATTAGGTAACTTGACAAAAGTCAATAAGTCATAATAATTAGATTTTAACATATTTTTAAAGGGTTTAATCTTTTATATCAATAATTGATCTTAGATTTAATACATTTTTGAAAGAAGGGGTAATTTTATTCGAATTCCTGTAGCTTAACTATTAATTTATTCCTTGCCGTTTCTTGAAAAAGAGCATGATTGATTTTAAAGTTAATTCATTGGTAATTGTTTATTAACTTTCAGTCTTAGAAAAACTTAATTTTAAAACCAGTTATCTAATCTTAGAAATAAGTTCGAGTTAATTTTAAATTGAATTATTTGATCTAGTAATTAATTTTTTTAACTTTTAGTAATTAGCGTAAAATGATTTTTTTGAAATTAATTTTTTTTATTAGAGGATATAACTTAAAAATCCAATTTCAAGCAGAATAATTTTAATAACATCGGGGCTAATTAAAATAATTGTAGGAAGTGGTCAGTTTTACTTGCATCTTAATTGTGTTAAATTTGATAATGATATTGGGTAAACAGTCTCTAAAATGAAGTTAAAAAGTTGCGTAACTGTGAAATTTGCAATATGATCCATTTATTTTTAATCCATGGAATATTAGATTATTAGAGCAATCATCGTCTCCTTTAGCTGTTATATACATGACCATTAAAAGTTAATCTTGTATTAATCAGATTCTCATGGCAGATTTTAATTAATGTTAGTTTTAATAAATATTCATTGGATATTATTAATGAATTTTTTAAAAAAAAATGTTAATATATAGAAGAAAGTAATCTTCTGATAAAATTTTATTCGAATTTAATTTGAATATTTCAGAGTCGATTTGCATCCTAACTAGACATTATAATACCAATTTCATCCACACGGTTTATTGAATTGATATTAGTCTTTTATCCTTGCAAAAGTTTGAATGTTCTTGAATTGCCTACGCTCCCTTTTCGTTTATTATTTACATTATCATGTTACTTTATTTGAGGCGAAATGCGTTAATTTTGCTACTACTATTATGAAACTGTTATACTTAGGAGAATGTCATATGTAGGTTGATGCAGCATATGTACTTTGCTTGTATATTGCATTTGGTAGTTGTTTAGGCCCTTGCACGGGCTTGTGTTTTAATTGGCTTGAAGGTTGTGAGTGCTATCTGTGGGTCGAGTGAAGATGTCGCAGCAGTGAGGTTAAAGATGTTGGAGATATTTTTTGGTTTGTACCATATCTATTCTCGTTGATTAACTCTGGAAATCAAGATATGTGCGTTGAAGTGTTCACCTCTAGTTTGGTCGACATTCTTGATCTATGTTGGAAGGTGTTTGAAGGCCTTGGGAGTTGGAACCGAGCTTTGGAGGCAGTGAATATAGTAATCCATGGCGTTGCAGGTCAATTCTCTGGAGATATTTCAATCAGAATCGAATTGTTGAAGCATTGAAGTCATTATTTGAACCTCTCTTGGTTTTTTATATGATGCAGTGCTGTAGTGAGATTAGTATTGAAGAGCTCTTGATCAAATACCATAAGAGGTACATGTAGATTGGCCGTGTAAACCAGTTCCATTACATAATGAAGATTTTTAAAGTGGACTAAGGTCCCGTGGTTTTTTCCCCTCAAGGGGTTTTCCACGTAAATTTCGGTGTCCCCTTTCTATGTTTATGGTGCGCACTTATGTCGATATCTTTTGCAGTTTTGATAATGTTCCTATAGCAGGTATGATAACTGTGAGCCGTTTAATTTATCGGTAAATAACTCTTTTATTACTATGGTGTCCAGTTTCTTCAACCGTGTAAGATTGCTAAAATCTAGATTGCAGGTTGAAGGATGGAATAAAGGCTGAAACAGGAATTTGGCTCTTGATAACTAAAATTTAGATTTGCAGGCTGAAGGGTGGATTAAAGCTCAGAAGTTTTTTTATTTTGAAAAATTCATTTTATAACCAAACCTGCAATTTAAAAATTTGACATAATACAGTTTTGATTATGTATATGATATAATTCTTTTTTTAGTTTCTTATTTAGAATATTTCTTAGTTTTTAATTTTTCATTCATCTTTTTAAGTGAGAATTTTATAAATTAAAAACGCAAGAAACAAAAATAAATGGAGTAATAGCGGATAAATATTTTTAGCAGTATCTAGAAGGCATATGTGCACCTTCTAATGTGAAAATCTTTTCGTTCCTTTGGCCGATTAGCAAGTGTTTTTTTTTTCCCCAAAAAGTTACAAGGGTGTAAATAATGGGGGTAGTTTTCCAATATTACATATACCACGATTATTTATCAAAATAGATGTTTTTGTACGGTTTTTGAAGGTGTCTTTTAACTTCACGAGTTGAACAGTGTACAGGAAAAATAAAAAGAAAATCCGAGGTTTTTGATGAAAACCGGTTGGGTGTGTGTGAAAGAAGATAGGCACCTTAATTTGTGATTGGAAAGATCTGTAAGCTCAAGATGGCAGAGCGCTCAATCCTATAAGACGATTGAGAGGTTGGTGGTTCAAATCCACCCAGATCTCGGGGGGGATGTTAAAAGATATGTGGTTTAAATCTTATCCAAAAAGATTTGAAGTCTTTTATAATTTTGATTTAAATGATAAAATGAATTCAAAACCTGCGGGTACTAAAAAATTCATCTTTTCAATGCAAAAGGATATGATACAGATGTCACCTTTGGCAGTGAGGAGAAAGCTTGCGTTCCACAATGGGAAACAACTTACTACTACCATTTGTAATCCTTTTAATCTTTTATTTACTTTCAATTCATTTTAATTATTTGAAATTGGTATTCTTTTTTTATAATTTAGGAAAGAGAAATATTTTATATTAAAAATAATTAATACATTAGTATTATTATTGGTAGTGGAGTGGTATCAAATAATATTTTTTAATTGAATATATGAAAAAAATGAAAATACATTTATACAAAATGCTAATAGTTGGTCACATTAGCTTCCATAAATATTACATATTTATATTTATTAAGTAATTGACATCTGCTAATTGATTTAGAAGTTTTTTGGTTTCTATACTATATTAGATGGTAGCCAAAGTTGAGAGGTTGGAAAGGCGGTAATTGATGTGTTGATTGGGGTTGTTTCCATCTTTCACAGTAACAAATTTAATTTACTTTTTATTTGAGGTTAAGATTTTAAGTTATATTTTTAATCAATTCATTTCAGTTCCATTAGAAATATAAAAACCACATCATCCCATCTCCCACGCTTCAAGGCTTAGATTCGCCTTTGAGCTTATTAAAAAATGTTTGGTTTTTATTCCACTGTTTTCATACATCTTTATTTCAGCATTTAACCTATAATTTCGGTCGGACGCATTTCACATCTCCAGCAATTATGTGCTGGTGAAAACCTTAGTTGGTGATGTCGAAGCTCATTCTAGTGAAGCATGTATAATAAGACTTATATATATATATATATATATATATTTGCATAAGAAAAGATAAAATTGATTAAAATAATAATAGCAAATAATAAATTTATCCAAAATTTAAAGAAAATATGATATTCAGATTATCTCTAGTGTTCCAAATTTTCGACACTATACAAAATGCCTTAATGTTTGAAATCCAATATAGTAATTTCCTTTTAGAATCTTACATTATTACTAAGAATGTAAAATTTTGCAAAGTAAATGTTCCCTAAAATAAGTATAAAAATCTCTCTTTCGAAGACACAATACTCTTACCATTAGATTCACCGTTTGTGAATTCAACAAGTAGAATCACAATACAAGGTTTTACTATCAAAATAGCAATCTTACAATAACATTATCGTAAGAACAGATTAAGTGCCTAACTCACATTCGCCTAGGCAAGTCTCTCAAATATGTAAACTTTAATTTTGAGACTTGCTTACAAATGAAGATCTAAATCAATCTCACTAAGACAATAATACCATAAGAATAAACGTTATAAAAATACATAATGTAAATATGGACTCTTGGAAGCTCATCCAATAAAATCACGATCCAAGGAATTTTCTTAGGAATTTCGAATCAATCCAATCACCAAAATGCTAGTTTCATATTTTACAACAATGTATAACATATATTTATTACAAAATTATTTGAAAACCAAATATGACTTAAGTTTATATGGTAAAAATGAAAACTTTAAAGGTTATGGTTTTAAGGTTTAAATTTCACCATGTGTTTTTATTCTTCTAAATTTATTTTGAGTGTAAATTGATGTTTATAGATATAAAATATAAAAACACAAAGGAAATACTCATATTTATATTCATTATTATTTTTAAAAAGAATGGATATTTTAATCATTTTTCAATTAAATTAGTATTTAATTAACTCGTCACACTAATTCAATAAAAAAATCAATATAAGATAGATTAAATTATTATTGTTTTCGGTTGGGAAAGAGGGTTTCGACAGTTGGTTGCGGAAAGTGATAATATAAAGCCTGTTCGGTTGTGTAAAAATGATAATATAAAAGTGATAATAAGTATAAAAGTTAGTCTCTATTAGTTAAATGTGTAAAATGGTTATGGGAAGATAGCATAAGGGATTTAAATGGTAATTATACCATATGAATAATTAGTGGACAGTTTGGGTGGAAAATAGCATGAAATTTTATTTAATTTTTAAGGTTATAATGGAAATTTGGTAATTAAACAAAATTTAAGTAAAACAAAAGCCAAAATGGCTATCACCTTCTCCATTCTTCCATCTTTAGCCAAAGCCACCATAGCAAGGGAGAGAACACTTTCGGTCAAGCTTAGGGCTTCATGAATGATAGGTAAATCTTGTCTATTTTTAGTAATTTTTATATTTCTGAGTTCATATTAGCTCGATCTAGCTAACCCGATGACTAATTTGTAAAAAATGTTAAATATTATGGATTATGCCATTGATAAGTTTGGGGTGTTCTTGAAGTTTTATAATAGATTATTAAACTTGGTTGTTAAATAGGATTGTCCTGTAAAGTAGTTTTTGGTAATTTTAATGTTTAAGGACTAAAATGTGAAAAATAGTAAAGTTACTTGTACTTGCTATGAATTAACAGTAAATATGGATTATAGTGAGGTCCTAAAAAATTCGGCTAAGCTACGGTTCAGTGAAATTGGTTAAATAGCAAGTTTGGGACTTAAGGATTAAATTGCATAAAAGGTAAAACGTTACGGGTAATTTTGTAAAAATGTATAAAAGGACTTAATAACATAAATGAGTTAATTTTGCTGTTGGTATTGGTTAATTAAATGGAATTATTATTCTATATCAAGAACTAGTTAAAAATCGAGGAAAAGAGAGTTGTTGAATAGTCCTTGAACTTTTTTCATTGCTGCAGTTTAGCCCGGTAAGTTCGTTCGGTTTAATTTGTTTATCTTGAAATTTTTTGAATTATAAATTGCTTTTGAATGTTCAATTAAGCATTGGATGTTAAGGTGATGAACATTGAAGTTATGAATTATATGCAAAATTGATTAGAAATGTGTTTTTTTTTTGTGCTGGATGAACTTAGGATAGAGTACGACTGGCATGCCAATAGGTTATGTTGCACACTGTACGAGTTTAACTTGAGATGAGATGTTGATTCCTGATCTACACCTATTCACTGAATATACCGAAGTCCTACATTAGTTGCGGACTATCATGTTATATTACAGTGTTTTCTAGCGTGTTACTAGGGGAGGATGTTAGCCTAATGGCTAGGCACTTAGTGTCGAGGCGTGTTAACAGTTTGATTAGTTCGTATGAGCGTTTGGCGTGTTTTAGATGGTTAACCGTGTACTCATATTCGTATATCATTCATTAGGCAATGTTAGTGATAATCGAATGTTACTGAAATGTGGAAAGCTTGATTTGCATTCTTGGTTGAGTATCGACTCACCTGTTGTGACTGTGATTGACAGGAAACTTTGATTATTAAACTTGTTATTAATATTGATATGTTTAATTTGGTAAACTTTATCGTTTTAATCGTCGAACTTACAGCTTACTCGTGTTATTTATCTTGTTTTCTTGTAGATAGCTTTTGGTGGAAAATTGGGTGATCGGATCAACTTGGAGAAATCACACTATCTGAAGACCTTTTGGTAGATTTTGAATACAAACTTTGGCTTATATGGCATGTACTAGGAGAATTTGAATATGTTTTATAATAGTTTGTAGATACTCGTATTATAAAAATTATGTGCATATGATGTTGTTGTGTAAACTTATTATGTAATGTATGCATGCAAGAGTGCTAAGTTATAGTACACGTGAAAGGACTTGAATCTGAAGGAGATATGGTAAGTTTAGCATGAAGTGATGTGTGGTGTTTTGTGAATAAATGCAAGTCATTTAGAAGATGTTCTTATAGCTCGAGTATTTAGTTAAGATGATAGATTGTTAGGTATTTGAATTGTGGTGTCATTGATGACACATTGGTTAGGCACCTAGGTTGATTGTTTGGTATGCTTTGAGTGTTTTGCATGTGTTTTGAGGTCTTGTATGCATGTACTTTTGGTGTGTTTGGTTACCTAAGCATTTGGGAGTGGAAAGGACAAGTTTTGGGCCAAATTTTGATGTACACGGCCTGTCACACAACTGTGTGTCACGCATGACCTACTCACACAGCCGTGTGCCTTATTTGTTTTTAGTAAGGTTGTGTGACCCTGAGTTACACGGTCACAGTGAGTTACACGGTCTGGCCATACGGTCGTTTGACCTCTTATTGCACGGGCACAGTTAGTTACATGGTCAGCGTACAAGGGCGTGTAAAGTAGTCACACGACTGTGTCTTGAACCACACGGTCTGGGCTCTGTCACACGGCCTAGACACATGGCCCTGTGACCCCTGTTTTGAAAATTTTCATATTTTCCCTAAATCTTCTGATTTGTTTCTAATTGGTCTCCAATTGTTTCTAAACTATTTTTAAGCCTCGTAAACCCAATTTTAGACCCATGAGTATATGTTTCACTTTAAATTACATGATAATATAAATGTTGATAATTAATTAGAAAATTTCATGCTCTTTCATACTAAATGTTTTGATCTGTATTGTAATACTTCGTAACCCTACTCCGGCGACGGAGACGGATTAGGGGTGTTACACTTATAACAGCCCGTTTTTAGTCAAATCGAAATAGTGGTTTCAGGAACACAAATTCAAATTTAAAATATTTATTTTATTATTATTTTAATGTCTACAACTTGATAATATGTTTGTGTGAAAGTTTCGTTTAGAAATTTTATCGTTTGATTAGTCAATTTGATAAAAAGGACTAAATCGCGTAAAATGCAAAAGTTCTGTTCTATTAGCTAAAAGTGTTTAATAGCTATAGAACCTTAAAGTTAAGGTCCTTATGTGGAAATTAGACCATTTTTTTAGTAAGTGGACATTTATGGGCATAGAATGGATGATTTAAATGGTTTATTATTGAGGTTAATTTGGTAATTAGTAAATATAAGTTAAAGAAATAAAACAAAATCATTTTATTCATCTTTCATCATCCTCATCAATTGAAATTTGAAGAAAAAAGAGAGCCAAAAGCTAGGTTTTCTATTCGGCCAAGCTTCTTAGCTTAATTGTAAGTCTGTTTTTGACCCGTTTTTAATGATTTTTATGTTTTTGAGATTGTTGCAACTAGGTCTAGCTAGCCTAGTGACTATTTTGCAAAACTGTTAAAGATTTAGAAAGTTTCCATTGATGAATAAGCATGTATTTTGATGTTTGATGATAGATTTTGAATGTTTCATGATAGTTATACAAGTTTTGTTAAGTGATTTTTGGTGAAAATGCAAATTAGGGAATTATTTGTGAAAAGTGTTAAATTCATGGTTAAAATGTGAAATAAATGAAAAATATGGGCTGATATGTACACTAGGGAAATTCGGCTAGCAAGGGTTAGTATTGAATTTTATGAAAGTGTAAAAATGCCTTAAAGTGAATTTTGGACTAAATTGAATAGAGTGACGATTAAATAAGTTAACTTTGATTACATACAGATCAAAAAAAGCGAAACTCGAATCTAGATTGAGGGAAAAACAAAGTTCTCGACTAATCAACCAGTTTAGCAGTTTTTGCGTTCGAGGTAAGTTCGTATGTAATAAGAATTATTATAATTATGTTTTTAATGCTTTAATATTGCATAAACTGTGAATATGAGACTACGGACGTGTTCAATAATGATTCGACGACGATTCAGCATTGAAAATCTCGGTTGAACCTTAAAAATAGATTTGGATACTAGTGACATGTCATTAGTGGATTATTGTGATTATGTGATCCTGGTGCTGGTCCTATACGTGTAACGGCCTAATTTTCAGAGGTGCCGGAAACGGTGATTTGAGATCACTAAATTCGACAAGTAAGATTGAATAAGATAGTAATTTACTCTTTATGAGTCAAGTAAGAATTTAGAAGAATTTGTGAATTAGTGAATTTGGTGAATTAAAAGAATTTATTATGTCAAATAGGTCAAAAAATGAAGTATCGAGACCTGGAATTTGAAAACCGAGTCATTAAGTTAATATTAAAGTTTGGTTGAGAAATTTAAACATTTGGGTAGTCAATTAAATAAAAAGGACTAAATTGTAACAAATGCAAAATTTGCTAGAAGGATTAAATAGCTCAAGTGTTAAAAGAAAGAGGATTTAAAGGGAAATTAAGCCTAAAAGTGAATAGGTTGGACGACAAGGGCTAGAAAATCATCAGAAAAATAAGAGAAATAAGGGCAAAATTGGAAGTTTTACAATTTTAACATATAAAATAAGGACAAAATTGAAAAATCTAGAGATCTCTTCATATTTTCTCAGCCAAAACGCCATAGGAGGTCTGGAGAAAGCTGATTTTTCATATTTTTACATCATGTGAGTTTAATTCTTGATTTTTCTTGATAATTTTTATGTTTTTATGACTTTTACAACTAGGTCCACTTATAGAATTCATTAGTTTTTGATTTGGTGGGTGAAATTAGAAGTTATTCTGGCTGAGTAAGGGAAGTTTATGATGAATTATTATGAAATTTAAATTCTAATTTCATATTAAGGTGGTTTTATTAAGTGATTTTGATAGAAAATGGTATTTAGGACCTAATTGTGAAAAAGTTGTGAATTAGAGGTTGGTGTTGAAATTAAGAATATCAAAGGTTGTGAAGTAGTATATAATGATAAAATAAAGTGTTAATTGAGAAAAATTAGTTCAATTGATGGGTGAATTAAGTAGGGACTAAATTGTAAAAACCATATATTTTGGGGTAAAAGTGCAATTTCAAAAATTGAAGAGTATAAATTATGAAGTGAAATAGAAATGAAATAAATGCTAATGAATGAAAATATTTTTCATTATAGATCAAGAATCCAAAAAAGAACGAGGAAAATAAAAAGTTGCGGAATAGTCCCTAAATTTCAATATCTTCTACAAATCAGCCGAGTAAATTCATATGGTTGGTGTTTATTTGTGAATGATTGAACGATATAATGTGTTATTAAATATGAATTTGCTGTGGGATTGTGAAAACTTTGATAAAATAAAAGAATAAAGGTGGTAATTCAAATTAGGAAAAAGGCAGGATTGAGTATGTTCGTATCGTGACATGTGATGAATTGACGGGAAAGACCATGATTGATCCATGGCAAAGTGTGAAACGTAGGTATGCATCCATACTGAGTTGTGAAATGTAGGTATGGTATCATCCATACTGAGTTGTGAAACGTAGGTATGGTATTAACCATACCGAGTTAAGAAAGTAGGTATGGCCTTTCCCATACCGAGTTGTGAAATGTAGGTACGGTGTTTCAATAAGGAAAATCATACTGAGTTGTGTAACGTGGCACTGAGCAACGACGTACTCAAATTCGTAAGACGTTTCCTAATTTGATAACAAGTAATACAAGAGGTGTGAACCTATTGAAAGAGATTGAGTAGTTGTTAATGTTGAGCTCAACTATGTGAAGTATCATAAAAGTGGTTGTGAATGGCAGGGAACTATAGTAAATGCTTTGTTATTGTTTGAAAATATTATGTTTGGTAAGCATTACTTTTAAACCTCTGAACTTACTAAGCTTCAATAAACTTACTTGTGTGTGTTTGATATTTTTATGTAGATTGAATTAAAGGGAAATTGGTAGATCGGATCATCACAACAAAGCTCACTATCCAAATCAATTCCAGTAGCTTTTGTTTTATGTTTAAAGATTTATATGGCATGTATAGAGTTTAAATGGAATGGAGTAAAGATGTTATAAACTAGTTAACAATATTTTGCAATGAAACAGTTTTTGAATAGCAGCAGTGACATGATTTTGAAAAATCACTAAAAATAGGAGAAATGGATTAGAAAATGAATAAGATATAGAATTAAAGCTTATTGTGTCTATTTTTATGTGAAAGAAAATAGCAGCAGTGACATGATTTTGAAAAATCACCAAAAATAGGAGAAATGGATTAGAAAATGAATAAGATATAGAATTAAAGCTTATTGTGTCTATTTTTATGTGAAAGAAACAGGGTAGGCAAAGGAATTTTATATTCTGTGATATTTGAATTTTAGTGAGACAGGGTCAGGATGGTATTTGAAGTCCTCTGTTTTGACTCTAGAAAATCATTAAAAATTGTAAAAAAAGAATTATGATTTATAATTTATATGTCTAGATTCCTTAGTGAGTCTATTTTCAATAGAAATAAGTGAGAACAACATATGAAAACTGTACAATGAGATATTTGAATTTAGGTTAAGAGAGGTTAAAACTGTTGGTCAGTGAAACAGTTGAAACTTTAATGAATAAACTGTACTAATTGGACACACCAAAAATTCTGAAAAAATTATAGTAAGAAGATATATGAGTCTAGTTTCAAGGAAAATTTATGGATCTAAATTTCTAGTTACATAACTCGAGTTATAGTCAATTTAGTCAACATGACGTAGATGGACAGTTTCAATTTTTATGCCTCAAATTAGTAGTTAAGTCTAGTAATGCCTCGTGCTCGACTCCGGCAACGGTCTCGGGTAAGGGGTGTTACATTTATTGGTATCAGAGCTTTGGTTTAGACGATTCTCAGAACGAATGTGATGTGTAAAATGTCTAGAAATACATGCCATATAAATCTGTGATAGTGGGATGTGAATGATCCGATCTAACTACTAATTTTTGTTATAGATTGTAAAGATGTCTGATAGACTCGAGGGTGCTGATCATGAAGAGGAAGTTAATAGTAGAATACAGACTTCTAAGTAGGGAACAAGTAGTAATGTTTCGATTTCTTTGATGAGAGAGGAAGAACTTAAAAATATGATTTACGGGTTAATGATGTCATATAAATTTGTGATAGTGGGATGTGAATGATCCGATCTAACTACTAATTTTTGTTATAGATTGTAAAGATGTCTGATAGACCCGAGGGTGCTGATCATGAAGAGGAAGTTAATAGTAGAATACAGACTTCTGAGTAGGGAACAAGTAGTAATGTTCCGATTTCTTTAATGAGAGAGGAAGAACTTAAAAATATGATTTACGGGTTAATGAATCAGTGGTATAGTGAAACAATACAAGGAAGAAGTCAGGCACAACAACCTCCTCCTCCCCCTACTGTACCACCAGTTACAACCCCGTTTGCTCCTCCTTTAATAGATGAATCTAACAAAAGAACACCGATAGGGAAACTCAGAAAGTTAGGAGCTGAAGAATTTCGAGGAAGATAGGATGATGATCCAGTTAAAGCAGAGTATTGGCTAAAGAGTTTGGAGAGAGTTTTTAAACAGATGATGTGTTCACCGGAGGACTATCTGAGGTGTGCGGTTTCATTATTGAAAGAAGAATCGTATAATTGGTGGGAAACCATTGAGGCAGTGGTACTTGCAGATAAACTTACCTGGGAATTCTTCCAAAATGAGTTTAAAAAGAAGTATGTGGGAAGAAGATATTTAGATAAGAAGAAGAGGGAATTTCTTGATCTTCGATAAGGGAATAAAATAGTGGCCGAATATGAAAGAGAATTTGTGTATCTCAGTAAATATGCTCGGGATGTTGTACCGACAGAGGAAGAAATGTGCATTAGATTTGAAGAAGGGCTTAATGATGAAATCAGAATAATGATTGGAGGCACAGAGATTCGAGAATTTGTGGTTCTGTCTGATTGAGCTCAAAAGATGGAAGAAGTGTATAACATAAAGATACAAAGAGAAAGAAAAGGTAAAGAAGTATACAAAAGAAGTTTCTCTAGACCAACTTCGACTTTTCCGGCTAAAAAGTTCAGAGATGATTCTAGTCGATCTGTTACAATTCTGGAACGATCGAATAAAAGTAAAACAACTCAAAGAGATGTCGGAGTAACTAATAAACTAGCATCTAGTGCTAGTAGTGTGCAAAATATTCTGAGACATAGATGTAAAAATTGTGGTAGATTTCATATTCGTGAATGTTGGGGAAGAACCGGAGCTTGTTATAGATGTGGTGGAACTGATCATTTTATTCGGAACTGTCATCAATCATTAAAAGAAAATAAAGAACAAAGCGAGAAGCAAGTAAATACTCATCAGAAAAGTAGACGTTTGGGTCAAAGTAGTGTTGCTGGGACTGCTCGTTTGGGAATGAGAGATACTGCAGCCCGATCAGAAACAAGGGCACCTGGGACTGCTCGTTTGGGAATGAGAGATACTGCAGCCCGATCAGAAACAAGGGCACCTGCACGTACCTATGCTATCCGGGCAAGGGAAGAAGCTTCTGCTCCAGATGTGATAGCTCGTATTTTTTATCTTTTTGATGATTCTGTGTATACTTTAATTGATCCTGGATCTACACATTCATATATTTGCACTGTATTAGTGTCAGAAAAGAAAATGACTGTTGAATCCATTGATCTTGATGTGCAAGTCACTAATCCGTTAGGGCAAAGTGTGTTAGTTAATTTAATATGTAGGAACTGTCCACTGAAAATACAAGGCTGTGAATTCTCTGCTGATTTAATGTTATTACCTTTTTTAGAATTTGATGTTATTCTTGGAATGGATTGGTTGATTAAACACGATGCTATAGTGAATTGTAGAGAAAAACAAGTTGATTTAAAATGTTAGACAGGGGAAATAGTTTCAGCTGAGTTTGGAGATAAAAAGAATGATGTCAGAACTATTTTAGCTTTTACAGCTCAAAAATTAATTCGGAAGGGTAATGAAGCATTTTTAGCTTATATTCTTGATACTCGGAGTTCTGAATTGAAGATGGAACAATTGCTAGTTGTTAATGAATTTACTGACGTGTTTCCTGAGGAATTACCTGGTTTACCCCCATATCGTGAGGTTGAATTCATAATTGATGTAATTCCGGGTACAGCTCTGATATCAATAACACCGTATAGAATGGCACCAGCTGAGTTAAAAGAGTTGAAGACACAATTGCAAGAGTTATTGGATAAAAGGTTCATCAGACTGAGTACATCACCTTGGGGCGCACCTGTCTTATTTGTGAAAAAGAAAGATGGCTCGCTGCTATTGTGTATTGATTATAGATAGTTGAACAAGGTAACACTTAAAAATAAATATCCATTACCTCGTATCAATGATTTGTTTGATCAACTGAAAGGTGTTGCAGTGTTCTCAAAGATAGACCTTAGATCTGGGTATTATCAATTGAAGGTTAAAGAGTGTGATGTGTCAAAGACTGCTTTTCGAACTTCTGGTAATGCCTTTTGGTTTAACAAATGCCCCTGTTGTATTTATGGATTTAATGAATCGGATTTTTCAGCCTTATTTGGATAGATTTGTGGTGGTATTTATTGATGACATATTGGTCTATTCAAAGACAGAACCCGAACATGCACTGCACTTGAGAATTGTATTACAGACTTTGAGAGAAAAGCAGTTATATGCAAAATTTAGTAAATGTGAGTTTTGGTTTCATGAGGTTGGATTTCTAGGTCATATTGTATCAGTTGAAGGAATTCATGTGGATCCAAGTAAAGTTTCTGCAGTGGTGAATTGGAAAACACCGAAGAATGTAACCGAAGTGCGAAGTTTTCTGGGACTAGCAGGGTATTATTGCCGTTTTGTAAAGAATTTTTCCATGATTGCTTCATCAATGACTCGTTTATTACAAAAGAATGTTGAGTTTGTGTGGTCTGATGAATGTTAGTAGAGCTTTGACCAATTAAAGAAAATGTTGACAGAAGCTCCAGTTTTGACTCAACCAGAATCAGGTATACCGTATGTTGTGTACAGTAATGCATCTTTAAATGGGTTGGGTTGTGTGTTAATGCAGCTAGGAAAGGTGGTGGCTAATGCTTCACGGCAATTAAAACCACATGAAAAGAATTACCCTACACATGATCTTGAATTAGCTACAATTGTTTTTGCTTTAAAATTTTGGAGACACTATTTATATGGTGAGAAGTGTTATATTTATACGGATCACAAAAGTTTGAAATACTTAATGACTCAAAAGGAACTGAACTTAAGACAGAGAAGGTGGTTGGAGTTGCTGAAAGATTATGATTTAGTTATTGACTATCATCCAGGGAAAGCTAATGTAGTTGCTGATACACTTAGTTGAAAGTCATCATTGTTTGCACTTCGGTCAATGAATGCTCATTTGGCTCTTAATGAAGAAGGTGCTGTATTAGTAGAATTGAAAGTGAAACCCATGTTTCTTCAACAAATTCAGAAACTGCAGGATAAAGACCCGAAATTGGTATTTAAACGACAAATGGTTCGAGATAATTTAGATTCAGAGTTCAGCATCGATGATGAAGGTATGTTGCGCTATCGTAACATGATCTGTGTTCCAAATAATTCTGATTTAAAGAATAATATTCTTTCTGAAGCACATAATAGTATGTATTCTATTCATCCGGGCAGTACAAAAATGTATGGTGATTTGAAAAAGATATATTGGTGGCTTGGTATGAAAAGAGAAATTTCAAAATTTATTGCAAAATGTCTGATTTGTCAGCAAGTTAAAGCAGAGCATCAAGTGCCAACGGGTTTATTACAACCCATTATGATTCCTGAATGGAGGTAGGAGCATGTTATAATGGATTTTGTATCAGGATTGCCTATGACTCTATGAAAGAAAGATTCGATATGGGTGATTGTTGATAGATTGACAAAGTCAGCACACTTTATTCCAGTCAGAACAGATTTTTCACTTAAGAAGTTAGCAGAATTGTATGTGTCAGAGATTGTGAGATTACATGGAGTTCTAGTATCTATCATTTTAGACCGGGATCCGAGGTTTACTTCGAGATTTTGGAATAAACTGCAAGAAGCTTTAGGTACTAGATTGAATTTTAGTACAACATTTCATCCTCAAACAAATGGACAGTCAGAGCGAGTGATTCAAATTCTAGAAGATATGTTAAGATGTTGTATACTCGAGTTTGGTGACAATTGGGAAAGGTATTTACCTTTGGCTGAGTTTGCTTACAACAATAGCTATCAGTCTAGTATAAAAATGGCACCATTTGAGGCTCTTTATGGTAGGAACTACAAGACTCCATTGTGTTGGTCTGAATTGAGTGAATAAAAAATAGTTGGGGTTGATTTGATTCGGAAAACTGAAGAGAAAGTCTGAATTATTCGAGATAGTCTAAAAGCTGCTTCAGACCGTCAGAAGTCATATGCGGATTTGAAACGAAGAGACATAGAATATGCAGTGGGTGATCAAGTATTTTTAAAAGTTTCACCATGGAAGAAGGTGTTACAGTTTGGCAGAAAAGGAAAATTGAGTCCGAGATTTATAGGGCCATACGAAATTGTGGAAAGGGTTGGTCCTGTAGCTTATCGGTTGGCTTTACCTCTGGAACTTGAGAAGGTTCACAATGTGTTTCATGTGTCTATGCTAAGACGGTATAGGTCAGATCCTTCACACGCAATTCCTCATACTGAAATTGAGCTTCAACCAGATATGACTTATTCAGAAGAACCAATGAAGATTTTGGCTCGTGAAGTTAAAGAATTGCGGAATAAAAAAGTACCATTGGTTAAAGTATTATGGCATCGACATGGTATGGAGGAGGCAACCTGGGAAATAAAGGAGTCAATGAGATCACAGTATCCAAATCTATTTTCAGGTAACAAATTTCGAGGGCGAAATTTTTAAAGAGGGGGATAGTTGTAACGGCCTAATTTTCGGTGGTGTAGGAAACGGTGATTTGAGATCACTAAATTTGACAAGTAAGATTGAATAAGATAGTAATTTACTATTTATGAGTCAAGTAAGAATTTAGAAGAATTTGTGAATTGGTGAATTAAAAGAATTTATTATGTCAAATAGGTCAAAAAACAAAGTATCGAGACCTCGAATTTGAAAACCGAGCCATAAATATTTCTAAAAATATTTATGGAGTGTCATTAAGTTAGTATTAAAGTTTGGTTGAGAAATTTAAACATTTGGGTAGTCAATTAAATAAAAAAGACTAAATTGTAACAAATGCAAAATTTGCTAGAAGGATTAAATAGCTCAAGTGTTAAAAGAAAGAGGATTTAAAGGGAAATTAAGCCTAAAAGTGAATAGGTTGGACAACAAGGGCTAGAAAATCATCAGAAAAATAAGAGAAATAAGGGCAAAATTGGAAGTTTTACAATTTTAACATATAAAATAAGGACAAAATTGAAAAATCTAGAGATCTCTTCATATTTTCTCAGCCAAAACGCCATAGGAGGTCTGGAGAAAGCTGATTTTTCATATTTTTACATCATGTGAGTTTAATTCTTGATTTTTCTTGATAATTTTTATGTTTTTATGACTTTTACAACTAGGTCCACTTATAGAATTCATTAGTTTTTGATTTGGTGGGTGAAATTAGAAGTTATTCTGGCTGATTAAGGGAAGTTTATGATGAATTATTATGAAATTTAAATTCTAATTTCATATTAAGGTGGTTTTATTAAGTAATTTTGATAGAAAATGGTATTTAGGACCTAATTGTGAAAAAGTTGTGAATTAGAGGTTGGTGTTGAAATTCAGAATATCAAAGGTTGTGAAATAGTTTATAATGATAAAATAAAGTGTTAATTGAGAAAAATTAGTTCAATTGATGGGTGAATTGAGTAGGGACTAAATTGTAAAAACTATAAATTTTAGGGTAAAAGTGCAATTTCAAAAATTAAAGAGCATAAATTATGAAGTGAAATAGAAATGAAATAAATGCTAATGAATGAAAATATTTTTCATTATAGATCAAGAATCCAAAGAAGAACGAGGAAAAGAAAAAGTTGCGGGATAGACCCTAAATTTCAATATCTTCTACAAATCAGCCGGGTAAGTTCATATGGTTGAATTTACATGGTTATTTGCGAATGATTGAACGATATAATGTGTTATTAAATATGAATTTGCTGTGGGATTGTGAAAATTTTGATAAAATAAAAGAACAAAGGTGGTAATTCAAATTAGGAAAAACGCAGGATTGAGTACGTTCGTATCGTGACATGTGATGAATTGACAGGAAAGACCATGATTGATCCATGGAAAAGTGTGAAACGTAGGTATGATATCATCCATACTGAGTTGTGAAATGTAGGTATGGTATCATCCATACTGAGTTGTGAAACGTAGGTATGGTATTAACCATACTAAGTTAAGAAAATAGGTATGGCCTTTCCCATACCGAGTTGTGAAATGTAGGTATGGTGTTTCAATAAGGAAAACCATACTGAGTTGTGTAACGTGTCTCTGAGCAACGACGTACTCAAATTCGCAAGACGTTTCCTAATTTGATAATAAGTAATACAAGATGTGTGAACCTATTGAAAGAGATTGAGTAGTTGTTAATGTTGAGCTCAACTATGTGAAGTATCATAACAGTGGTTGTGAATGGTAGGGAACTGTAGTAAATGCTTTGTTATTGTTTGAAAATATTATGTTTGGTAAGTATTACTTTTAAACCTATGAACTTACTAAGCTTCAATAACTTACTTGTGCGTGTTTGATATTTTTATGTAGATTGAATTAAAGGGAAGTTGGTAGATCGGATCATCACAACAAAGCTCACTATCCAAATCAATTCCGGTAGCTTTTGTTTTATGTTTAAAGATTTATATGGCATGTATAGAGTTTAAATGAAATGGAGTGAAGATGTCATAAACTAATTAACAATATTTTGCAATGAAACAGTTTTTGAATAGCAGCAGTGACATGATTTTGCAAAATCACCAAAAATAGGAGAAATGGAATTAGAAAGTGAATAAGATATAGAATTAAATCTTATTGTGTCTATTTTTATGTGAAAGAAACAGGGTAGGCAAAGGAATTTTATATTCTGTGATATTTGAATTTTAGTGAGATAGGGTCAGGATGGTATGTGAAGTCCCCTATTTTGACTTCAGAAAATTATTAAAATTGTAAAAAAAGAATTATGAGTTATAATTTATATGTCTAGATTCCTTAGTGAGTATATTTTCAATAGAAATAAGTGGGAACAACATATGAAAACTGTACAATGAGATATTTGAATTTAAGTTAAGAGAGGTCAGAACCGTTGGTCAGTGAAACAGGGGAAATTTTAATGAATAAACTGTACTAATTGGCCACACCAAAAATTCTGAAAACATTATATTAAGAAGATATATGAGTCTAGTTTCAGGGAAAATTTATGGATCTAAATTTCAAGTTTCGTAACTCGAGTTATAGTCAATTTAGTCAACATGATGCAGATGGACAGTTTCAATTTTTATGCCCCAAATTAGTAGTTAAGTCTAGTAATGCCTCGTGCTCGACTCCGGCAATGGTCTCGGGTAAGGGGTGTTACAATACATCCTACCAGTGGCTGAGTATACCAGCATGTGTTGCAGTTACTTGATAGCTTGTGTGAGCAGCACCGTGTAGCTACGTCTTGACCCACAGCTTGTGTGAGCAGTCCTGTTGATAGCTCGAGAGCGAGCATATATGTGATATGTGATTGAGATAGCTTCGGCTATATTTGTGGCACTTCATTTGTGAGTTTCCCATGTATCCGATAGTATTCCGAATGGTTCAACGGGTAAATGAAAGACGTGATTGAATATGAGATTGATACGAGATGATACAGGTACGTACATGTAACACCCTTAACCCAAATCCGTCGCCGGATTGGGGTTACAAGGCATTACCAAACATAACACAAGTCACCACAAACATTTACTGCTCATGTAGTCAAGAACCGAATGTATTTTAAGAAATGTATTATCAAAGCATACTTAAACCATTTCGAGCCTATTTTAAAAGAATTCAACCAAAATTATTTCCAGGCATTTTCCATCAAATAACAAAGGCTACTAATCATTTGGTCATTTAAGTTATAATAGCCGAATATGCACATGCTTGCAAATACTTTACTAATGCATGATATCACTTATTGAAATTAATCATACATAGACATATGTATACAGTTCATTTATAATAATATAATCAAATCAACAAGATTTAAAAAAAACTATAACTCCCATAATCCAAGATATAAAAACCTAAATTTTATTCCTACAAGAACATATATATATATATATATGTCATGACCGAATATGCCAACCCAAACATATAATTCCATCATATTGCCGAATATAAAATTTACAATAAAAATGATCTCCAAATTTATTCATATTCAATCTTACACCTCAATGGTAAGTCATAATCAATGCAATCCAAACATATTCAACAATCACTTATATCAACTTCCAAAAACACAACTTAAGACTTTAAAGGTTACCTCATAACAAAGCATATATATATATATATATATATATATTTATACATATAATGAATACACATGGCAACCATACTTATAAACCAAGCAAGACAAACACATATAACATGATTAAAACATAAGCATTAGAACATTTGACATTAAAATTTAAGCCATTTTCGCATGGCCTATAATTACAGCATCAAAACGTCTTCTAATTATTCAACTAGCCTATACATGCCTTAAGTTCGAAATCTATACTTTAAAGATACCAAAATAATTCGATAGTATGGATGACTTCGTTGACGATCCCCTGAGCTTGTAGCTTGACCAAAATCTATAAAACATATTGACAAACGCACAGAGTAAGCTAACTTAGCTTAGTAAGTCTTAATCAAATATAATAAATCAATTGAACACTCAAGCATTTTAAAACAATCAATTAATGGCATTGAAAATATAGCTTAACTCAAAAGTCTATCATAGCCGAATGCCATTACCTCACTTAGCATAAAATTTATCATTTTCTTAACTTTAACGTACAATTTACCAATTCGGTATAAGGTTCAAAATATAATACATCATCTCTTTACAATCTACTCATAATACTTATACATATAACTCAATAAGTTCACATAAACATTCGAATAAGTAAATGCCCTGTACATATTAATTTCACATAAATAAATGTATATACACATGTCCATTTGACATCTCATATATTCAAGTATCTAATGTCAATGTATTAACAATGTCTCGACATAACCAAAAGGCCGAATATACATGAACATTAGTTTCATTCTTGCTTGACAAAATTCACATATATGCTTACCTATTTGATCGAACATGAAAACTCAATTAAATAATTCATGTGCACATACCTGTATGGCCGAATATAAACAAACTCGTATTATCACTGGCTTGCTCAATAAACATATAACTAGGTAAGCTCATAAACCGTATGTTGATTTTACATCATCGGTATATAACCTGCTAGGCATAAGCCTGAATTTCACACCGGCACTAAGCCTGCTAGACCCGAGGTCTGATATCCATTCACCAGCAATAAGCCTGCCAGGCATAAAGCCCGAAAAATTCACCAGCCCAAGGCTTGCTAGGCACTAAGCCTGAATAGTAATACTTTAGATTATCTCACATGAATCATTTCATAAATCAAACTTATTACTCATTTCGAAATCATGGTATGATCAATCAAATAGCATATAACAATCAAATAGCTTAACCACTCAATTATTCACATAGTCAAATTCGGCTTTTGCATAATATATTTACAATGTTTCCATAATTCAGCATATAATAGGTTACATAAATAATTTACGATGTATATTTGCTTAAAGACTTACCTCGGATATCGTCGTACAACAAAAATCGGATATTCGATAAATTTTGCTTTTCCCCGATCCAAGTCCGTTTTCTTTTTTTCTTGATCTAATCATGTTCAAATTAAGCTCATTCAAACACATTTCTATTCAATTTAGTACTAAAACACATAAATGGGCAAATTATCATTTTTCCCCTAATATTTCACACTTTTACAATTTAGTCCTATTTACACAAAACACAAAATACACAAAATTTGGCCATACACCTTAAGGGCCGAATATCCCTAGTCTTCATACAAATCCATTCATTTCATTTATTTCCCATTTTAGTCCCTCAAAAATTTATTTTTGTAATTTAGTCCAAAATACTCAAATTCATCAAAAATCCAAAGACAAAACATATTAATCTAGTACATATATTTCATAATTCATCCTTAAACAACATAAACAACCAACTATCAACCATGGCTCAACTCAAAATATTCATCGAACTCAAAAATTAAAGCATGGGCCTTGTACATTTCATAGCAACGATCTCAAAAACGTAAAAATTATCAAAAACCGAAATCAAACATACCTTGGATTGAGCTTAAAGATGATCGAATGCCCTAAGTCTTTCTTATTTTCTTCTTCTTTTCTTTGTTTCAGTTTTGAAAGAAAGATGAACATAAAATTATGGCTTTCTAATGCCTTTATTTTATTATAATGTTTTTTTATAATATAATATTAATATAACATATAAAATTACACATATATAAACATATAATATACATGTTGCCGTCCACTAGCACAAATTTTTGGCTTATTTGCCACATAAATCCACATGCAAAAGGAAACAAATCAATTTAGCCACCTAATAAAATAAATGGCTACTTTTACCACTTACGCGATTTAGTCCTTTTTATTAAATTAAACACACAAACAGTCAAATTTTTATACGAAACTTTCACACATACTAATTCACATATAACTAACATAAAAATAATATTTAAAAATTCTTCGGACTCGGATTAGTGGTCCTAAAACCACCATTCGATTAGGGTCAAATTCGGACTGTTATAGTACATGAACTGTATAAGTTTAAATCGAAGAAGTTGTGAAGTTCATACACAAGATTATGATTGGAAATGTGAAAGGTTTGTTAGTCAAATGAATTACATGTTGATATGTTCAAATTTGATAGTTTGTATATTTATGTTAAGATTGAGTTTATTTCATACGAGCTTACTAAGCTATAAAGCTTACTTTGTTTCAATTTTTCTTGTTTTATAGAGATTTCAAGGCTAGCTCAGATTTGGGGATCGTCGGAGAATTCGTCACACTATCCAATTATCAATTTGGTACTTTTGAACTTATGTTTTGAGTATACGGCATGTATAGGGACTTTGGTCACTTTGGTTATGTGTTGGTAATGAATGTAGTCAATTGAGCTGGCTTGTAAATGTTCTAAGTTTAGTTTTGTATATTTCCATATAAGATGGCTTGTTTTGGTATGTTTGAATTGTAACACCCTATACCCGAGACCGATGCTAGGATTGGATACGAGGCATTACCATGCTTAAACTGACTTAAACATGTACTTACGGGCTGTAAAAATTTTGAACCAACTTAAAACTTTTCTTTCTTGATCATAACATGCATATTATGGGCCTACGAGCCCTTAAACATTTATCCGAACGCCTCCGGACACTTCATCTAACTCTCATCTTAGAAGCAGGGTTCACACGCCCATGTTGCTTGAGGACACGCCCGTGTACTCATTTACACGCCCTGCCTACAACCGTGGAAGGTTACTGACTTTATTCACACGGCTTTGACACGCCCGTGTCTACCAACCGTGTGAAGCTACTGACTTCAACCACACAGCCTAAGCACACGCCCATGCTTTGAACGTGTGTCTTACACGGCTCATACACACGGTCGTGTAAAATGACCGTGGTCTAACTTGATTTAAAACATTAAGGTGCAGGGTTAACACGGTCTAGACACACGCCCGTGTGTCTAACCGTGTAGGCAATTAGAGGCTATTTACCAAGCCATTTGCCTCCCTTAAATTAAGATCAACTCAACTTCAACTAATACAAATCATTAATAATAACTTTTAGGAACATTACTACATATTTCATTGACATCTATATACAAACAACTTATACAAGTTTGGCCAACCACTTAGCCATATACAAAAGAATAATAACTTGATAGCCTATATAATGGCCTTACAAAAAAACATGTTCTCAAAATGAATGATTCCTATACATGCCATACTTAGTAATATAATTTGGCTATACCAAAATAAGGGTCGATAGTGTGCTATGAGCTCCGACTCTAATGATCCACAATTTTGCTTGGCGGGACTACATAGAAAGGAACAATCCAAGACATAAGCATTTAGCTTAGTAAGTTTGCATGTATAACACATAAAAAAAAATAAACTTGCTTCATGTAAACCATTTGACATAAGAATGGTATCATTATCTCATCTATAAAGCTTACTTACTCATACATGATTCTTACTTGTCCCATGGTACTTACTGATCTCATACTTGTAAGGTAACAAGGTACCTGTATCTCTTGATCACATTGATCAGCATACTTAAACATAATAATCATGTCTTCTAATTCATCATTCATAACATGAATAATATTCAATTTCAATTTGATAATGGCTTTGCTTTCTTAACATTCTTGTTTTCACATTTTAGCTTTGCTCATTTGCCTGATGAATTTCTATGAATTACTGGGAATACTAGATCTCTAGTCATGTACTTGATGCCAATGCCATACTCTAAATATGGACTTATGTGGAAGATCTCTTCTTGAATCAATGCCAAGCTTGCCTTGGTCTTACATGATAACTTATTTAATGCCAAGCTTGAGTCCTTGGACTTACATGATAACTTGTTCAATGCCAAGCTTGGGTCCTAGGACTTACATGATAACTTGTTCAATGCCAAGCTTGGGTCCTTGGACTTACATGTTAACTTGTTCAATGCCAAGATTAGGTCCTTGGACTTACATGATAACTTGTTCAATGCCAAGCTTGGGTCCTTAGACATACATGATAACTTATTTGATGCCAAGCTTGGGTCATTGGACTTACATGATAAGTTGTTCAATGGCAAGCTTGGGTCCTTGGACTTACATGATAACTTGTTCAATGCCAAGCTTGGGTCCTTGGACTGACATGATAACTTATTCAATGCCAAGCTTGGGTCCTTGGACTTACATGATAACTTACTTAATTGCCGATGCCATGCCTTGGCTTGGTCTTATACGGACTTTTTTATCTCATGTACTGGACCGTATATCCAGGGTAATTCATCTTCAATCGGGACTTTCTCTTGTTTAATCTTATTGACTTCTTTGTTTAACATAACATTAAACCATTCATGATAACAATGTATATTATACTAAGCAATTAAATGATAAAATCATAAAGCTTAGAACTCATACAAACTTACCTCAAAATACAAAATGTATGTAGTTAAGCAATTTAGTCCTCAACTTTGTTCTTGCCTCGGTTTCATCCGGGCTTCATTTTTCTTGATCTATAATCATAAATAGATCTTTTAATAATCATATTTACTAAATTGACTCATAACTCATACTTTGGCAAAATTACTAATTTGCCCCTATACTTTCTCATATTTGCACTTTTACCCCTAGGCTCGTAAAATGATTTTCATGCAACTTTCTTAAACATCATGCTTAGCTGAATCATTTTCTCTACTATAGCAATCATCAATTCTCTCTAGTTCTAGCATGTATGACCAAATTTTATAATCATTACAAAAATGTCCATACTATCATTTTTCATGAAATTCCTTAAGGAAAAGATGTTTATCTAACATCAAACTCTCATAAACTTCCATAAAACATCATTTAGCATGCATTTCATTCATGGCTAAATTTTTAAACATGCATCTTAGCTCATCAAATAGCTAAAAATAGCTTACTCATGCTACCGGGACTTCAAAAATACGAAGAATATCAAAAACCGGGCTTAGGAGCACTTACTAGCAAGCTTCAAAAATTGAAGAACCCTAGCTATGGCTTCTTTCAATTTTCGGCAATGGGGGAAGAAGATGATGAGATTTTTATCATCTTTTTCCTATTTTAAACACTTATTAGGCAAATGACCAAAATGCCCTTCCTCTTAAAAATTTCTATAACACCATATCAAGGCCAATTTTGTCCAAAAATAATATTTTTGGAAAAGTTGCTATTTAAAGACTTATAATTACTATTCTAAAGTTATTTCATACAAAAAGCTTCTAGAAACTCATATTTTGCAACTTTTTACAATTTAGTCCTTTTGGACCAATCCACCACAATTTAATAAAATTGCTTCATGAAACATTCATACTAGCATGCAAACATGGCATAAACTTTGTAAACTCATAAATTCACCTCGAATTCGTGATCTTGCACCACTATTTCGACTAGGCCCTAAATCGGGCTGTTACATGAATTATGTATATATATGTAAATATATGGTTTGTGTTGTGAGTTCACGGATAGGTATAGGATGCTTGTGAATTATAAAGATTGTGGAGGCCAATTGTTTGATATTGTAGTAGTTATATGCTTATGAGTTTGATGCTTAATGATGTATGTTTGGAAGTGTCTAGCAAGTTAAATTGTATATGTGAATCTGGTAGAAATGGTTTGGCATGTTTTGCGATTTGTGTGTATGGAGAATGAGAGTATAGAATGTGCATGAATTATGTTTAAAATGGCTGGTTTAAATGATCATATATGCTATGTATTGGTGCCTTTGAATTTGATGTAGGCGTGTACAAGTTTGGGTGGCAGATTGGCTTGGTAAATAGCCTATTTTTGTCTACACGGGCAGAGACACGGGCGTGTGTCTCAGCCATGTGTGACACACGATTATGTGCACAGCCGTCTGTCCCCTGGTGTTGAAATTAGAAACCAAGTGAATATGCTCCACACGGCCTCTCACACGGGTGTGTGACTTGGCCGTGTGGTATAAGCCAGTATACCCTACAGGTTTGACATGGCCTAGCACACGGCCTGGCACACGGGCGTGTATGGCCATTTTTAGGGCACGCGGGTTAGCCACACGGGCGTGTGTGTTGGTCGTGTGACCCAAGTTAGAGAGTTACACGGGGTCGAACACGAGCTGGGACACGGCCATGTGTTCCCATTTCGAATGTCTACACGGCCTGTGACACAGGCGTGTTTGTTGGCCGTGTGAGACATGGTCGGGCCACATGGGCGTGTATCCCCCGTTTTTAAGAAAATTTTCTAAGTGTTCAAAGAATTTCTGAAGTTATCGGTTTAGTCCCGAACCACTCTTAATGCATGTTTAGGGCCTCGTAGGCTCGTATTAGGGACGATATGATGTGCTGATTGATATTTGAATGAAATTTGGAAATGTATGAGTAAAAGTATGTGTAATTGTGTTATAAGTTCGGTAATGCTCAGAAACCCTATTTCGGCGTTGAATGCGGGTGAGGGGTGTTACAACACCATTGAAGAATTATAAAGAAAATAATTTAATATAAATATAGTCTAGTGTCCGAAGAGACATCCTCATGTCGGGTCTAATCCTAGTCTCGAGTAGCTCGTACCCGCCAATTGCAGACTTCCGTCGACCTCCAAAACTCCTTAATATACAATGTCGGTTTAGACACGATGACTTTATAGTACACTGACACATTCATGCTATACCGTTTAATGACAAATAAGCAATCTTCCTTGATTTCGAATTTTTGGCCCACGAACAACTCCTCTGTTCAGAATCTATGGCCAACTGCTGAGCAGGTAGTATATCAGGATGCTTCGAGAACTCGGCTACATGCGTTGCATCGGGGTTTATTAGCGACATGTGTGCCCCAAGATTATTGCGTATCACAATGCGTCGAATCAGGTTCCCGACTGAAGACGCGTTAACATTTCCATCATCATTCACGCCTTTATCGCCGATATCATCCAGGAACTCGTCTATATTGGGATCACTATCACAATCGATCTCATGATCAGAAGGATCACTACTATCATATCCATTATCAACATCCGCATCAGTCTCAGGTGCAACATTAAGATCAATGCCGAACCCGCGTACAGTTGATTGACTATCAACGTATGATATCAGAACCACCATACACGGATCTTGAACTCCATGTTCTTCACGTAATAGAGTGAGATCTTCAGCTGGCTCCACATCAACTAACTCAACAAATAACTGAATTGGCGCATTTTGGTGTATCTGATTCCCACAAAAAAGAGTGACCATTGTCTCCACGTCTTTATCGTCTACAAGTTCTATCTCGGCGAATTTGATGGAATCTGTCGAAACTGAAAACTTGTAGAAAAGTTTCGAGATCCTTCTCCCACAACGTCTAACAATTTTTGCACTAATCCTTTCCTTTATATCATCAACCGAGACATTTCTATTAAATCTCATTGCTATTTGTTGGCGACACTCAAATATACATCCAACTATTGTTGTCAAATTACTCCATTGAAATAAACACATACGAAAAATTGATTATCCATATTCAATATTAGATCTGTTAAAAAAGAAATAAAAATTCTCAATACAATTTCAAGCAAAATAATTACTGTAATGTAAAAAATTCTTCTTTGTTTGTTTACTATTCTTCTATAGAGTTTTTTTTTGCTGTATTTGAATTCTCAAATTTTTTTCCCAAACACTGCTAAATAGTGGCTAGGAACTGATGTCACCTACAAGATTGGCACCACTTACCTCCTATAACATTGGCACCAGTTTTGGTGCCGCCTTTCCCATGGGCACCACCCTTGGTGCAGCATTTCCCATGGGCACTACCACCCAAACTCGTCCTAAACCCGTATTTAAACCATGTATTGGAACTATATGGGAAAAATACTTTGGTGTCGCCTATCAACAAGGCTGCACCATTAAAAAATTGATTTTTTTAGTTGAAAGCGATGTGCATCAGAAAATAAGGGTGGTGTCGCCTATGCAACACTCTCCACCGCCCTTGGTATACCATTTTCGTAAATAACTAAGTTGGCATACATTTTTGGATTTTTTTATATTTTTAAATAAAAAATCCAATTAAAAATTTAAATTAATTTAAATTATTTTTCAAAAACTCAAATCTTAAAAAAAAATTATATTTTGAATCTTTTTCATTTTCATTTTCATCTTCTTATAGTGAAAAACAACTTTCCTTATTTTTTAAAAAATATAAAATTGAGGGAGTAAAATATCATCATATTAATTAAAATTGGGTCTCCTCTAATTACGGACGGGATAAGAAAATAATTTAAAAAATGTGAGTCACCAAATTATAATTATTTTTAATTAAATAATCAAAACTAAAATCTACCCTTAATTGAGTGACTACCTTTTCCCTTCCGTTTACATTATATACTCAGATGCGAACATATTTAACGAATCCAGATTACTGTTTGGTTAGAGTGAGCGAAAGGAGCGAAGATGATAAAAGCTGTCATGGTGATGAACACTCAAGGCAAGTCACGACTGGCAAAATTTTATGAGTATCTGGTAAGTTTCTCTCCCCTTTTCATTTTCGAAGTCCGCAATCTTGCTTACCGATTCAAATTCCTTCTCAAAAATCGACGTGGCCCCGGATTTGGTTGAAATCAGTCAGTGGAAAAGCAGCAGGAGCTTATTCGCGGCGTTTTTTCAGGTTCCTTTCTCTTGATTTGTTCTTAGTTTAGCTTGCGATTGGTTTGAATTGCCCTCTCTGGATCGCTTGAACCTCGTTTTCATTTTTTTTTTGTGATCTCGTTTGGTATTCCATCTAATCGATCATGCTTGAATTCCTACTTATAGATATCTTTTTTTATGTCGATTTCTTTTGTTTTCCCTTCAGTTTTGATTTTGATTTTTTTAACAGTCTTATGCAGTAGAGCTGAGAACGTAAGCAATTTCATAGATGCGGAATCAATTTTTGGTCTGGTAATTTCTTTTATTTTCCTATCTTTCTCTCGTTCTTATAAGAGTTGTTTCCAATTGATTTTCACTTATGTTCTCGTGATTTGAACTTTTATTGAACCTTGTTAATAACTTCCAGAGCTATATTACGACTCTGCTTTAGAACTTTATTAATTGTTACATAATTCTCACTTGCAGGATAGTCGTCTTGTATACAAGCATTTTGCTACACTTTACTTTGTCTTTGTATTTGATAGTTCTGAAAACGAGCTAGCCGTGCTTGACTTGATACAAGGTATCTTTCCATTTTTTTTCTTTTAGGGCTTACCTTTCAAAACCAGGATTTCTATTTACTCAATATTTGGAGATTTCAGAATACTTAAATCTTGTATTATAGATAAGAAAACCTTTTCTGCAAAGCTGACTAGATCCGCTTTTATGGTCTTTGTGATTATTTATGGTTGAGTTCATTTCGGATATACCTTTTATGAAATAGATTTTACTTTTTGAGCATTTAGCGAAAACTGGAAAATAAAATTGATTTTCAGGTGTGCTGGAATCAGTGATCACTGTTGTTTTGCCTCCCAACTTAGTTAAGTTTACCTCAGGTTTCTTTAAAGTGGAAAGCTCGATAGCATCAGTATGCTTTCTAGATGCTACCTGTATATAACCATCTTTTTTGCATGAATGATGTTTGTGATTATTATTATTAAGCTACAAGATTTAATGGATGCTTAGCCCTAAAATTGCATGTTCTCTGATGACAATAATTTATCAGGTTTGTCATGCTTTTCCTTTAAAAACTAGACAGCTGGATATCACAATAATTGCTGATTTTTCTTTCAAATATTGGATCATTTTACTTACTTTAGATGTGCTGCCTTCAGTTTTTGTGGAAACGTTGGACAAATGCTTCCAGAATGTTTGCGAGCTTGACATCGTGTTCAATTACAGCAAGGTTGTCTCATCACTAATATCTGCATCTATTTAGTTTTTCTTCTTTCAAGTGCTAGAGGATGGAATGGGTAATCATATAGGAAATGGTGTTCTCAGAAAACATTTATGGGGTATGGTTCAGGTTTCAAATGTTAGTTTATGATAGGTAAATCCATTTTTTTTTTTTTGGGGGGGGGGGGGTTCCTTGACATTGATTTTTGCAACTTTAGAAGTTAACTTCGCCTGAGTTCCGTTGTATTAGCTTGATAGCCCATATGGACAATGTTTTAGAATAAGCTCAATAATCACTTCATATGACCAAATTTTAATATTTTACCTGTGCGCTGAAAAATGATTTAAAGTCGCTAGAATGCTGTCTTACAACAATATTCTGTTTTAAATCTATCTTGCTTTTGCTTGGTCATTTTTTGTTCCTCACCAAGATTGACTTGGTTATCTTCATTTTATTCAAATCTTGAATAACACTTTGCAGATACACACTATCCTGGATGAGATGGTTTTTGGAGGTCAAGTGGTGGAAACAAGTTCATCAGAAATTATGAAGGCAGTTGAAGAGATATCTAAGTGCTTTCTCTCTCCTTTCCTCCTTTCTTGTGTGAAAATGCATGTAGATGATGTGAGGTTTTCCACTTTTGCATTGTTTTTAATTCGTATTAACAGATGAACCATAATCATGGTGTAGGTTAGAAGCTGCCTCGAATGCCATCTCACTCATCCCGAAATCTGCTTCTGGTTGGCGAAGTAGGTAGTTATTACATTCAAATGCTGGTAAAATTGGTCATTGAATTGTTTACTGTCTTTGTTAATGCTTGAGTGAAGAGTTTCATTTCCATATTGGCCCAAATAATCAGAAGTTTAGAGGTGTTGTATTTGAATATTTAGTTTTCTGTGCAGCATAAATAGGAAATAGTTAAATGTAACAAGGTGTTTTACTAGAAGCACATGCTTACAGCTTTGAGTACTGATTATTTTTGCAATTTTTATACGCTTTTCTCAGATACTTCAGGTTAGTGATGTTGTAATTGTTAGCGCTGTGATTTCTCTGCTGTTATTTTCTCTACACCTTTTGTTAAGCTTTTCTATTTTAAACTCAAATATCTATCAACAGAAGATGTACATGGCTTGAATATTAAAAAAAAAAAAAAACCTTGCCTAGTTAAAGTTTGTTTGTACTATTTAAAATGTTAAAAACTACATTTGCAATTAAATTTAAATAATAATTTTGGTCACATTTAGCCTAAATTGTAAAATTATTTCAAATTCAGTCGAATTCAGGTTGACCAAATAACCCGTACGGAGTACAAAAAAGCTTTTATACTGTTATCTGCCATCCCGTTTTCTTGTTTACTGCATATTAAATTTTTTTTTTAAAAAAATAAGAACTATTTTCAGTTGATTTCTTTTTGGCAATGGGAACTCTGAGTTCATTGAAGAGTACAAGGTCCACAAAAGTACATCCAAAAAAAAAAAAAAAAACAGTAAAAAAAGAAAACAACTATCTAAAATCATCAAAAGAAACCATAAGAAGATGAAAGAAATAAAACAACACGAAACATGTATGAGCACCATTCAAAAGCAGAGTTTGATTAGATCACAATAACAGATAACTCTCTTTATAACAATTTATAATTAATTTTTTTTATAACAATCATATTTATGTGTCAAACTTTGGATGTCAGGGAGAGGTAACAGTTATGCAGTCAGAAAATCATCTAAAACATGTATAACATCATCTGAGATTCAGATCATCTTTTATTTTTTTGGAAATTTTCAAATAAAAAAATAATATATTAATATTAATTACTGAGATTATCGTGTACAAATGTAATTCAATTATTTAAAATTATTTCATTAAATAAAATATAATTAATATATTTTCATATAAAGAAATAATTAAAATTTATTACTATTTCACACAGAAATAAAATCAATTTTACTAAAATTTGAAATGAGATTGTATAGAGAAATAATTTAATAAAAAATATACTTCATATTTTATGATTGTTACTCTAAAGATGAATCGTTATATAAAATAAAATTTAAAAAAAAAAAAGGGTGCTTCAACAGCTTGTTACAATAAAATAATACTATAGAAGGAGCCCTGACTCGGAACCATGCCCAACACCCACAAAGTCACCTCCTCAATAACCCCTCCTAGCTTCATGTGATCAATAACCAAGGGTTGAAATCTTTAGAAGGAAACTTGATGAAGGAGCAAAACCCTAACAAGGAAAACAAAAACTCCAGTTAAATCAAGAAAAAAAAAAGAAGGAAAATGAGCAAGGAAACTCAAAAACAAGAGACCACTTTCAAACAAAAGGGAAAAGAGAGAAAGCTTAGAAAATGCAATAATTATTTTTCTGTTAAAATTTGCTTAACACTAAGATATCATTGTTTCTTTATTTCATTTTATGTTTAAAGATAATAATATTCATTTATATTACCATAAATTTATAAAATAATTAACTTAGGTGTTATTATTTTTTGAATAGTTCTCATCATATGTTAACATTAATCTATATATATATATATATTCAACTAGTTTCATATCCGTGTTATGTACAAATATTAATTCATATTTTTTTATAAAAAAAATTAACGAAATATAAGGAATTAAAATAACTTAATTGATAAGTGATATATTAAAAAAAAGTGAAGCTATTGTTTTGCATCATGGTGTATAAAAGATAGGGATATTTTATTTTATTAATTTAGCATTTGGTTAAGGTGATATACTTCTGGTCTGGTTTGTTTCTGAATTCTTTTAATATTATGGTTACTATTAATTTAATTGTTAATAATGTAAAGTGTTGTTGTTAGTAGGTATATCCTACATTGGTTAAGTACAAGCTATCTAGAGAGTTTTTATATGGTTTTACTTCTTACTCTTATTGAGTAATTGGGCCATAGGCCTACCATGCATGCTTCGTTATTGCCCGCTCTTTTTGGATAAAAGTGTTATTATTTTTTTCCAGAAAATAATATCTTTAAACTGTTTTCTTTTTTCCAGTTTTACTGTTTAAAAAAAAATCAGGAACTAAGATATTTTTGGCTATTGGGCGTGGAAATAGTGGGACAGTTTTGAAACTGTCCCTACATTTTTTACTCTTTTGCCCCTATTTAGTTATCGTTTTTCCATTCCGTTTCTAGTATAAATAGAGGCTTGATTTCCTCATTTTTCATACAAAAAAAGAAAACAACACTTTCTGAAAGCACTTTGCTCCTCTTCCTTTCTTTTCGATTTTCTTATAAACTTTGTCGGTTTTCCTCTAAATCACTAGAAAAAAAATTGTCTAGGAGTTTGTGTTTTAAGAGGGACCGACTGTGACCCCTCTAAACTTTCCTGGGAATTGATCCCACTATGATTTCCCTAAAAAGAGCAAACACCATCTTCTTTATTCAGGTGTACGAATATCGAAGCACTGTGTTAACATTGGGGGACGACACACAGTACACAATTACACCGATCAGTGCGAATTTGTTTCCAAGGCAGTGGATTTATTATGGCACAGTAAATTTCTGATTTCTTAATTTGTCATTTATTTTCTAATCAGTGCTAATAGATTTGTTTTGCAGTAGCTTATTTTTTAACAATTTAGAAATGAATTACTACTGCTTAAACATGTCTACCCTGATCAACAAATACATCCCTGATTTACCCAAGCTCGAACCTCTTGACGAGATTAACTATCATCGTTGGTATCAGAGAATGGACATATTCTTCGAACAACTTGAAGTTGACTACGTCCTTTTCAATCCACCTGCCACCGAGAAACCCAAAGACTCTACCACTGTTCCTGAAGATCCAAATGTCGTTGCTACAAAAACCAAATTTAAAAAGGACAACAAAATGGTAAGAGGTCACATGTTAAGCCATATGGCTAACAACCTCTTCGACTTGTTTGTCAAAAATAAATCAGCTAAATCCATTTGGGATACATTGGTGAAGAAATATGAAGTTGATGATGTTGGAGTCAAGAAATATGTTATTGGTGAGTGGCTCAAGTTCTAGATGACCGATGATAAGCTGATTATGGATCAAGTTCATACCTATGAGAAGTCGGTTTCCGATATTCTAACGGAAGGGATGGAGATGTGTGAGATTCTCCAAGTAAATGTCTTGATTAAAAAGCTACCGAAATCCTAGTCTAACTACCATAATCTCCTAAAGCACAAAAAGCGGGACATTCCTCTGGAAGAACTTATCAGCAATATGAAGATTGAAGAAGCCAAACGTCTTAAAGATAAGACATTAGTTACCTCAACTCAATTTCCTTTAAAAGCTAACTTCGTCGAATCTAGTGTTAGTTCCCAATTTAGCAGGAATAAAGATGTTGGGAGTTCAAAGAAGGCAGTAAAACTTCATAATAAGAAGGCTATCAACTTCAAGAAACCAGGGAAGAATAAGAAACCCAACAACCACGTGAAGTGCTATGTGTGTGGTAAAGATGGACACAAAGCATGCCAATGCTACCAAAGTTTTGACCTCTAGAATGAAAACAAACCACGAGCGCATATAGTTGAAAATCTAGATGATGTTATAATAGTTGTGGTTTTCGAAGTAAACCTAGTCAAAAATAATGCCGAGTGGATTGTAAACACAGGTGCCTCTAAACATTTTTGTGCCAACGAAGAAATGTTCATCGAATTTGAAAAGGTAACCGAAGGTGAGCAAGTCTACATGGGTAACTCAAGCACTTCGAAAGTACTCGGTAATGGAAAGATTTTACTCAAACTCACTTTTGGTAAAACATAGGCATTGAGTAATGTCCTTTATGTACCTGCCTACGTAGAAATTTGATTAGTGGTGGACTATTGACTAAGGCAGTCATTAAACTAGCGTTTGGATCCAATAAACTTGTACTTTCCAAAAATGGAGATTATGTAGAGAAAGGTTATTTGAGTGGAGGTTTATTTGTGATTAAGACTATGTTTAATAATAATAAAGCCACCACTTTTGCTTATATTGTTGAATCGTTTGACATGTGGTATGCTAGGTTAGGACATGTGAATATTAATTCTCTGAAAAAATCTCCTAAAAATGAATCTACTTCCTAATCTAGATAATAGTAGCTTTAATAAATGTTAAATATGTGTTGAAACCAAACATGCTAGACCTTCCTTAAAAACTATCTTTGATAGGAAAATTGAAATTTTAGAATTAGTTCATACTGATCTAGCAGACTTTAGAAACACAGAAAGAAAAAATGGGAAACGCTACTATATTACCTTTTTAGATGGCTACTTTAGGTATACAAAAGTTTATCTTTTAAGAACAAAACATGAAGCTGAACAAACCTTTCTCCTTTATAAAGCAAAAGTAGAAGACCAACTTGATAGGAAAATAAAACGTCTTAGATCCGATAGAGGGGGAGAGTATGACACTAACTTTCTTAAAGAGGTTTGTGAGAAAGACAAAATTATACATGAATTTTTCGCTCCCTATTTTCCACAAAAAAATGACATAGCTAAAAGGAAAAATAGAACTATAAAAGAAATGAGGAATGTTTTACTACTTAGTTCTGGTTTACCTGGTCACATGTGGGGGGAGACCGTACTTTCTGCGAATCACATCTTTAGTAGAGTGCCTCATAAAAAGTTAGATTGTACCCCATACGAATTATGGAAAGGTTATGCCCTGAATATAAAATACTTGAAAATATGGGGGTGCCTAGAAAAAGTATGCTTACCTACTTTTAAACAGAACACTATTGGATCTAAAATTGTTGATGTTGTTTTTGTTGATTATGCTCTGAACAGTGTTGTATATAGATTTATGTCTTTGCATGATTCTTCCATATGTAAATCTAGAGATGTTGTTTTCTTTGAAAATATTTTCCCTCTAAAGAAATCTAACATAAACCTTGATACACAACTAGATAAACATGTTTATTCTTCTAGTACACATAATAGGGATATTCTTAATGATGATGTGGAACCTAGGAGAAGTAAAAGACAAAGAACTGCCACTAGTTTCGGACCTGATTTTCTTACTTCTTATATAACTGAAGCTAATGATTTAGACTTAATAAATGATTCTATTGCTCATGCATTTTTTATACATGAGGATCCAAAAACCTATGATGAAGACATAAATTCAATATATGCTAGTTTTTGGGGAGATGCTATTAATAATGAGCTTGAATCTATTATGTCTAACCACACTTGGGAATTAGTTCACTTGCCTAAATGTTTTACACCTATTAGTAATAAATGGGTCTTTAGAAATAAACTTAGATCAGATGGGTCAATACAAAAGTATAAGGCAAGACTAGTGGTTAAAGGCTATACTAAGAAATTTGGAGTCGATTATTTTGATACATACTCTCCTGTGACTAAAATCTCTACCATTTGTGTTTTAGTTGCTTTACCATTCGTGTTTTATTTGCTTTAAATTCCATTCATAATTTACTGGTACATCAGATGGACGTAAAGACATGTTTCTTGAATGGTGATCTGGATGATGAGATCTGTATGGAGCAACCTCCAGGATTTGTGGCACTTGGTATAGAAGATAAAGTTTGCAAACTCAAAAAGTCTCTGTATGGTCTCAAACAAGCTCCAAAACAATAGTATGAGAAACTTCATAAGACTATTATCAGTTTCGGTTTTATAGTTAATGGTGTAGATACATGTGTGTATTCTAAAATATTTGGTTCTAATTGTGTCATCATAAGTCTGTATGTAGATGACATGTAAATTTTCAATTCTAATATAGAAGTCATTAATAAAACCAAGAATTTATTATCTACTAGATTTGAAATGACTGATTTGGGAGAGGTAAATGTAATCTTAGGAGTTAAGGTTACAAAATTAGAAAAAGGATTTTCATTAAACCAATCACACTATATAGAGAAATTGTTAAAAATGTTTACTAGTTTTGATGTAATCCCTATGAGAACTCCTTATGGTTCTAGCATAGAACTATTAAAGGATAGAGAATGTAACACCCCTTGCCCGTATCCGACGCTGATACAGGGCACGAGGTGTTATCTTTCTTAATCTCATACTCACGTACAATTTCGGGTCATAAAAGTTCGTTCCAATTTAAAACTTTTCAAACTTTGTCTTAAAATCCCTAATATGAGCCTACGAGGCCCAAAACTCACATTAGAAATGACTCGGGACCAAACCGAGTTCTTTAGAAAACTTTGGAAAATTTCACTAAAAGTAGGGGCACACGCCCGTGTGGCAAGGCGACACGCCCGTGTGATTTAATAACATGGTCATTTGAAGGACCATGTAACTCACACGGCCTAAGTATATAGAGACACACTCGTGTCCCATATTCGTGTGGATTTATTTCTCAATTCAAACCTACAGGGGTTTTCACATGGCCTGGCACATGCCCATGTCCATGGTTCGTGTCCCTCACACGGCCATGACACGCCCGTGTTTTAGCTCGTGTGCAAAAGCCTTGACATTCTGTTTCTGACGTTAGTAACAACATATGGTCACAAGGCCAATGCACACGCCCGTGTCCCTAGACCGTGTGGCGAATTGAATTCCTAAATTCAAGTGCAGACTTGGCACGACTTGGCACGTGCCCATGTCCTATGGCCGTGTCTTCCACACGATTGAGACACACGACTGTGCCTCAGCCCGTGTGGTTACTACTGGCATTCTGTTTTGCCAACTTAGGGTGCAGGGGGATACACGACTGAACCACACGCCCATGAGGAAGACCGTGTGTCGCATATGCCCTAGACACACGCCCGTGTGTCTACCCGTGTGGACAATAACAAGGCTATTTACCAAGCCCTTACTGCCACCTTTACTTGCACTAACATAAGCCACATCAAATAACCTACTCATCCATGCATTAATACCAAATACTCAACCATGCAATTTGCACATTTATGAAAAACATCATCATTTCCATATATCAATAATAAGTAATAGCCATTATCCATGGCCTTATACAAAATGAATCAAACTTCAAGGCAAGCCAACACGTTTGGCCAAAATAATATGACGCTTGAAAAAAGACCAAGTCCCTATACATGCCATAATCAAAATGTTAAATCTAACTATACCAAATGTTCAGATTGATAGTGTGATCGAGCCTCCGACGTCCTTTGATCCCCGAGCTAGCTTGGCGATGCTATAAGAAAATGGAAAAGAAAAAAGGAGTAAGCTCAAAACTTAGTAAGTCGCATGTAAATAATTAACAACACTTACAATGCATCATCATACTCATATCATCTTATAAACTTGCACAAAATTCTCTAGTGATTGAAAGCATAACTTACTCAATTTCACCCTTACTAATTATACAACATATTTCGAGCTCATTTCTCATAGATTTTCATGTAGGTACCTGATAAACCGTAATAGTAACATATTTTACGCCCACATTTAGCATTCTTTTGGATGATTTAAGCCTTAAATTGTGTAATTTGGTGCTCTTAATCCTTTGTTTTCATGTTTTATACCCAGGAGAGCACCAAAGGATGAAAAGAACGAGAAACGGGTCCAAAATGGAGTAAATGGGCCATATCATGAAATCCACACGGCCTGGGCCCAAGACCACACGGCCCTGCCTCATTCAACGGTCTCGAACACGGCCTGGCCACGATTCACACAGGCGTGTGCCATGGGCGTATCCCTGTCGTGACAAAGAGAAGTTTTACTCGAAATAAGATACTTGGAGGCAAAGAAACACATTCCAGAGCCTATTTAAACACCCTAGGAGGAATTCCACTCTAATTAGGATACTTAGGGGCCAAGTAAGGCATCTCAAAGCTTATATAAACACCCTAGGGGGCAACTTAAGCGGGGATTTCGGGAGAAGCCTTTTGCCAGGGCTTTTATCGAGAGAACCGAAGGCTTTAGTCAAGGGGCGTCCAGCCAGGCCAAAGAGGGCATATTTGTGGGGATTTACTCAAAGATAGCCAGTTGATTCATCTCAAGAAGCCGGAATCATACTCAAGACGGAGGATCTCTCCTTCAATTCCTTCAGGGGGTTTTATGGATTTCTTATGTTTTGTTTTATCTTTTCTTCTGAGATGTTTTCTTTTATTGTTATGAACTAAACCCTCATATACCTGAGGGGGATGAAACCTAAGATGAATCTTGTTATCGTTTGCTGAACTATATGATAAATATTTGACTTGTTCTTAATTATGTGTTCTTAATTCTTGTGTTGATATTTCCGGGATATTAATTCAAGTGTGATGTGCTTAGGTGGAGGAGCAAAAGTCCCTTCTTAAGAGTAGATCTAGCATAATTAAGCGGAGTTGATCGCACGCCTAGAGATAGGGTGACGAGATTTTGCCGGATTAGGGTGAAACCTAATATGAGAGTCCATAGATCGAGTTAATGCAATTCTAGGGGTTTTAATTAGAAAGAGATTTCAGTTAGCCAACCTAGGGCTAGACGTTAGTCGCCTCGAGAGAGGGATTAATATAACTTATGGAATCTTACGGATCAAGTCAAATGAATAAGTCGTCTGGTCCAGAGTTAGGTAACAAGTGAAGTCTAGGTGGATTCTTCCTTGGGTATCGTCTTAATCAATTGGTTTTTCCTCAAAGTTATTTTCCCAATTTCATTCTTCTTTGTCTTAGAGTCTTTAGTTTAGTAGTTAGTTAATTTTAGATTAGATAAAAATTCATTCAATCCATAGGCTAAATAATAAAAAGAAAGTTAGTATTAGTACTTTTGGTTCCTTTGGGTTCGACAATCCGGTCTTGCCTTAACTATACTACTGTTCGACAGGTGCACTTGCCTCAAATCGTTGTCATAGCTAGTTTCCAGGTTCGATCATTCTTTATATAAATTTTAAGACTTTGAGATCGCATAAAACAACGATCAAGTTTTTGGTGCCTTTGCTGGGGAACTGAAATATTAAGAACGCTTAATTTTTATTACTTTAGCCATTATTTTATTTTCTGCAATTTATTTTTATTTTGTTCTTTTTTTTTCATTGCTAATTTTTCCTCTATTTGCTTTTGGCAGATAATTTTAGTCTATAGAGAAGATGGCACTGAATAATTATCAGTGGCAAGTCATGAGGACAATTCCTACTAAAGCAGCCAGTGTCTTCAACCTCGACGTGGTCACCAGGTTATCTAATCAGGTAGAGATGATGAGTAAACAGATTGATGGTTTGTATAGTCTCTCGCAGGTACACCCAGTAATGCAATATGACTCGAATCTAAGAGGCGTGGCGAATCTTGAGTACCCACCCTACGGATATGGCATGGAAAATGAGCAAGCTCACTATATAGATCCTAGACCTTAAAATAATTTTTATGGTAACACTTATAATGCAAGTTGGAGGTACCATCCCAATTTCTCGTGAGATGATCAAAGTAGCCAAAGACCGAAACTTCCTCCAGATTTTCAACAACCACCTCACCAACAGGAAGAGGAGTCGAACCTTGAAGAGATGCTAACAAAATTCATAGCAGCCACAGAAATACGTTTCCAAAATATAGAAAAAAATCAATAAGCATCGATTCAAGGGATCGAGGATCAGTTAGGTCTGCTTACTAAGCTGATCTCAGAACAACTACAAGAAAGCTTGCCAAGCAACATTGAAACTAACCCATAAGAGCAAATTCAAGCCGTAACAGCTCATGACAGTTAAAGGTTAGTGGAATCTGACCCAAAGCAAGAGCCTGTGGTAAGAGGAGGTAAGGTTGAGGTAAACCAGGATTTACCAAACCCGATAATTACAGAATACCAACCCTGTGTGCCATGCCACAATACGATAAAGAGGAACAATTCGGCAAGTCTCTTAAACTTCCAAAGAAATTTCATATTAACTTGTCGTTTCTTGAAGCTCTTTCGCAGATGCCAGATCCTAAACCTCTTGTCGATAAAGAAGAAATTCATGAGGAACGAAGACTTTGGATCGATGAACTAGACGAATGGAAGACACACTTCAAGGAGAGACTAAGAACACACAAAGCAAAAATGAGGCAACTCCACGACGAATTTAATGATGGGACAACCCAGCTTAAGATAGGAAATCAGGTACTCAAAATCCTCCCAGATGGAACAGTCGAGGTAACTAGTCCTAAAATCAGCACCTTTAAGGTAAACACTACTCGACTTAAACTTTACATCAATAACCGAATTGATCGCATGAGAAAGAATTTTCACCTCCTCAAACCACCATGATTATGCGAATGAGAGGTAAGCCTAGCTCAAGACTTTAAACGAGCACTTCTCGGGAGGCAACTCAAGCACTAACTCTACTAAGTAGTTTCATTTTATTTCTTTTCGTATTTAGGCATAGGTTTCCATACCCATACGGCCTTGCACACGGCCATGTGGGCACCACAAGTAGGTAAACGGGTGTGGCCATAGACGTGTGGCAACAGGACAAAATTTTTCCCAAAACACGGGCTGCATCTCTATTTAAACCCCCTTCTTATTTTCTCTTTTCCAGTTGTCTTTCTTCTTTCATTTTCCATTATTTACTTTTATTTTTATTTTTATTTTTAGTTTCTTTAGTATTTTTTTCTTATTCTTCATACCATTTAGATTTATCTTAGGATACAATAAAATCATGCCGACTGCTTCGAGGATTTAAATTCAAACGGTTCGAGGCACTTCCCCATGTTCACCTCCAATCTTATCTGGTTTCTTTTCATTAACTTCATCCAAAATTCAGGAAGTTTCACTTCTCCCCCTATCTTATGATTTTATGATTATTTTGATATTATCTATCTTTGTACATTGAAGGCAATGTACATCTTAAGTGTGGAGGGGTTAACTATAGTATTATTTGAAAATCCCTGAATTATGCGTTGTTCTAAAGTAAGTTTCTCATATTATGATTAGAATGAAATTTACCTGATTTATGATTTTTATTGATATGTTTTGGATTAAGTCATTGATAATTATGCATTGATGATTAAATTTGAAGGATACTAGAGAATCAAGCTTGATAAGTCTATTTTTTAGAATTAAAATTTTTTTAGGTTGTCTACCTGAATCTAATTATTACCTTGAAGTTTGAAACTTACGAGGTTGACATTAAAAACCCATAATTTTTGTGAGATTTTGAGCCTGTTAGAGCATACATTCTTTCGTGCTCACTCTTTGATTATGAGTGTGTCAACATTGATTTGTTATTCTAGAACTTGCTTCGATTATACATGTCAAGACCACACCTTTGATTTGATATACAGAGATGATAAAGGCACCTAGGTACCCACTCACTCTACTAAAAAGCCTACCATCATAATTAACCCCTAGTGGACCACATTGATCCTAACAACCCTTTTTATTGACTCACCCACTAATATTAACCCAAAACCCTTTGTATTTGTTATCACCATTCCTTGCCTACCCTTTTTGTCGAGATTTGATTTGGTCGGTTGCCCAACTTTCAGTAGGTAAAATTCATCCTTCATTATGTATTTGACTTGTTCTTAAAAAAAAATGAAGTATATTCATTATTAGTTCTATAATTAAGTGAGCTTACATGTTTAAATTTCAAATCTTGAAGAAAAAGTTTGTATTATTAGTTTTCAATTGATGTAATTATTTAGGATTAGTTCATTTTTCTAGTTAGGTAAATTGTCAATTCAATCTCGATTCTAACCCCTTAATTCAACCTTTATCCACACCCTTAACGTAAGCCCCGTTACAACCCTTTTTAAAAGATCTTTTGATTTGTGTATCATATCATATTATAGTGGTAGAGATTTGATTTTCATGCAAGCCTATGGGATTAGGTCTTTATGTTTGACTTTTGAGTGCTTAATTCTGAACCTTAAACACTTCGAGTGATTTGAGTGAATCTTTAGTGAGGATGTCTGTAATATCCCGGGATAGGGGCTATTTTGTTGTGGCTTTGTATGCATGTGTTTGGTCTGCGGTGTGGTTATTTTTGATGTTTTGGGGCTTAGTTGTTAGCTTGGTGTGAGCCTGAGTGTTAGGAAAAATTTTTGTTTTAGGTTTAGGTGAGAGGAGCTGAAGGAGCTGGGGTTTATAAGTATTCTTTGATGGATGTTAGCACAAGAAATGAGCTGGTGGAGTGGCAGGATAGGCGCCACTTAGAGCTTGTGTGTGTGTGTGACGCCACTTGCCGGGGGAGGTCCTGTGTTCAAGCTGCAGGATGCTCACTTTTTGCTTCCATTTTGACGCCAAGGTGGTTGAGGTTGGACCAAGTCAAATGTTTGAATGGTGGGAGGAGAGTGAATCAAGGAATTTGACTAGTTCAAACTAGTTTGAATGAGTGGCCATGAGCAATTGTTGGTAGTGGCCGAATGTTGGATGCTTCATGGGGGGGAGTGGCCGGTTTGGTAGGTGAGTTGAGGGAGTGCCGAAATTCACTTGGCATTAGGTGCATTTTCGGTCAAATTTTTTTTTTAGAAGCAACTTCTTCTTTTGTCATACCAAAGCCAAAATTTTCCAAGTGAATTCCTTCATTTTTTCCTTTTTGAAACCGAAAGACGAAACCCCCTAAAGCTTGCCGAAATTTGCTTGTTCCTCTCAATTTCCTTTGGTAAGCCGAATGTTCTCTTCCATTTTTTCTTTCTTTGTCATTTGTGTAAACCGAAATTGGTATTCTCTCCTTCCCATATTTTCTTTCTTTGATGAACATTGGTAGCCGAAATCTTCATCTCCAAAACACCTTCTCCATTTCTTTTTCTTTCAAAACCGAAAGTACCTTCCCTCTGTTCATTTTCTTCTTCCTCTCAAACCTTCTTTGCCGAAACTTCACCTTCACTTCTCTTTTCTCTCTTTTTCACTCAAAGCCGAACATAAGTGTGTTAAACACCTTAGGCCGAATCCTCATTTCCCCTTTGTTTAATGTGTTAGCCGAATCTCCCCTCTCTCCTAGTGGTTTTCTGTGGCCGAATTTTGGTGTGGTGTTGGTTCTCATCTGGTGTTTTGCAATCGTTTGAAGAAGGTGAGTTTTTGGCCGAAGGGGCTATCTCTTTTCTCCCTTGTTCTTTGTCGATTTCGATTTGGATAAATGCCGATTTTGGGTATTGGTTGAAAGGTAGTTAACCTTTTGTGTTGAATCGATTTCATTATAGAGCCTTTGGATTTTGGTGGAAATCAAGTGAAGCAGTCATCGTTGGTTGATCGTTGGTAAGTGGTGATAAGGATTGGTTCTTTTAGTCCACTCTTCTAGTTTCGTTAAGTCAAGTTTCATAGGACTAATCTTTCTTCTTAATAGGGTGTGCCGTTGCTTAAAGAAGAACCATCGTTTGGTTCGGGATTTGGTAGGAAACCAAATCAAGTGTAAGGTAAGGGTTCAAACATTAACCCCTTTGGTTTAATGGTTTTGGTCGAATGGTCTGGGTGCTAATCTCATGTTTGGCCGATTTTAGGAGCTGGGTAATCGAGGGATTTAGACCGGTTCTTTGGGATTAAGCTTGCGTTTTAACAGGTGTGTAAACTAACACACTTTTTACTTAGTAATATGTTTAATAAACCTGATTGCCTATTAAGACCAAAACAGTATGATGATTGATATGATACCCGATGGGGTATGTGCACGGATCCGGGTAAGTCCGTTTCATTACGAGTTCTGTTATTGATATGATGTATGTGGTATGAGATGCAACATTAAGCATGATAGCATGATTTGCATGATTGCATACTTTACATAAGTCGGTATGATATGTTATGGGTGATATGAGAGGAGGGGGAATATGATATCCGTGTCTTTGGGACACCAGAGGTTTGGCACCTCCAGTGGTTTGGTACCACAGATGATATTTTGTGTCTTTGGGACACCAGAGGTTTGGCACCTCAGCGTCTCATCCCAGTGGCTTAGCACCACAGTGGGTTGGCCCCACGGTTGACATTACGGGATTGACGCCAGTGATTTGGTATCACACGATGGGTTGGCCCCATCATTTGATTCGTGACTGCGGTCACTAGTGATTTGGTATCACACTTGTGTCTTTGGGACACCAGAGGTTTGGCACCTCATAGCGACTCGTCCCTGTGGTTTGACACCACCGTGGGTTGGCCCCACTTTTGAGATACGGAATTGTCGCCAGTGATTTGGTATCACACGTGGGTTGGCCCCACAGATGGATTATACGTGACTTTGGGTCACCAGTGGTTTGGCACCACATTGATGGATATCGTGACTTTGGGTCACCAGTGGTTTGGCACCACCAGAGGTTTGGTACCACACGAGGTAGAAAAGGTGTTATGGATGGTTAGGATCGGGTGCATTAATTGTATTGCTTTGTTATGATGTGTGTTAGTATGTTGCATATATCGGGAGGGGGATTTATGCACTGAGTCTCGCGACTCACCTTCTCCATTATCATTTCAGGTGCCACGTAGATCGCGGACATGGAACCGGGTGGACTCGAGGTGATCATGCCATGAATAAATTCGAGGTTGCACTGTTTTAAAATTTGGTACTTTATTTGACTTATTTTCATTTGGTTTTGATTGGTTTGTAAAAGGCCTTTAAATTTATGTTTTGGTTATTTATATGCTTGAATTGAATTTTGGAAAAATGCCTTAACAATTTAATGGGTTAAAATTTGGCTAAAACCTGGAAAGACAAAGTTTTCAAATTACAAAGCGGGATGTTTTAAACCTTGCCATCGGGCATCACACGGTAATTTAAGATGAATGAAACTCACACATTTTCTAAACTTGAGATTTTTCCACCCTAAGTTCAGATTGTTTTTAAACAACAAAGAATTACTTGGATTTCTAAATGATACAAAATGGTTTTATTTATGGATTCAACCAAGTTTTCAAATACCCGGGTTTTTCAAAATGAAGTATGAGCTTTGAAGCAATCATGCCCAAGATTTTTTTTTTTACAAGTATACAAAAACAAACACGAGTTTTCACCAAACTTTTGACCGGAAACCTAACCTCACAAATACGTTTTTCCCTGTAACATACCAGATTCGGTCGTGGTGTATTGACCGGGTCTGGGGTGTTACAATGTCAATCTTGTCGATTTTGAATCAGAGGTAATTATTCAGATAAGGGGAAACACCTATGTTTTGTGCTACAAATGTATGACTTAGAGTGTTTGAATCTTTAGGACTTTTTGAGTTGAATTATCCATGTATGAATTACCTTTGAATTATGATGAAACATTAGTGATGAATATTATGAATCGAGGAAGTTTGTTTTAATTATGAGTTGAGAATTTTGCTTGAGGACAAGCAAAAGCTTAAGTCTGGGGGTATTTGATAAACTGTAATAGTAACATATTTTAGGCCCACATTTAGCATGCTTTTGGATGATTTAAGCCTTGAATTGTGTAATTTGGTGCTCTTAATCCTTTGTTTTCATGTTTTATACCCAAGAGAGCACCAAAGGATGAAAAGAACGAGAAACGGGTCCAAAACAGAGTAAATGGGCCATATCACGAAATCCAAACGACCTGGGCCCAAGACCACACTGCCGTGCCTCATTCAACAGTCTCGAACACGGCCTGGCCACGATTCACACGGGCGTGTGCCATAGGCGTGTCCCTATCGTGACAAAGAGAAGTTTTACTCGGAATAAGATACTTGGAGGCAAAGAAACACATTCCAAAGCCTATTTAAACACCCTAGGAGGAATTCTACTCTAATTAGGATACTTAGGGGCCAAGTAAGGCATCTCAAAGCTTAGATAAACACCCTAGGGGGCAACTTAAGCGGAGAGTTCGGGAGAAGCCTTCTGCCAGGGCTTTTGTCGGGAGAACCGAAGGCTTTAGTCAGGGGGCACCCAGCTAGGCCAAAGAGGGCAGATTTGTGGGGATTTACTAGAAGATAGCCAGTTGATTCATTTCAAGAAGTCGGAATCATACTCAAGACGGAGGATCTCTCCTTCAATTCCTTCAGGGGGTTTTAGGGATTTTTTATGTTCTGTTTTATCTTTTTTTCTGAGATGTTTTCTTTTATTTTGATAAACCATAAAAGTAACATATTTTAAGCCCACATTTAGCATGCTTTTGGATGATTTAAGCCTTGAATTGTGTAATTTGGTGCTCTTAATCCTTTGTTTTCATGTTTTATACTTAGGAGAACACCCAATGACGAAAAGAACGGAAAATGGGCCCAAAACGGAGTAAATGGGCCATATCATGAAATCCACACGGCCTGGGCCCTAGCCACATGGCCGTGCCCCATTCAACAGGTTCGAACACGGCGTGGCCACGATTCACACGGGCATGTGCCATGGGCGTGTCTCTGCCACGGCCAAGAGGAGTTTTACTCGGAATAGGATACTTTGAGGCAAAGAAACACATTTCAAAGCCTATTCAAACATCCTAGGAGGAATTTTACTCGAATTAGGATACTTAGGGGCCAAGTAAGGCATCTCAAAGCTTATATAAACACTCTAGGGGCAACTTGAAGGGGGAGTTCGGCAGAAGCCGGAACCCAAGGCTTTAGTCAGAGGGTGGTTAGCTAGGCCAAGGAGCCGAGCCAGAAAGGTCAGATTTGTGGAGAATCATTCGAAGCTAGCCAGTTGATCCATCTCAAGAAGCCGGAATTATACTCAATACGGAGGATCTCTCCTTCAATTCCTTCAGGGGGTTTTAGGGATTTCTTATGTTTTGTTTTATACTTTCTTTTGAGATTTTTTTTTATTGTTATGAACTAAACCCTCAGATACCTGAATGGATGAAACCTAAGATGAATCTTGTTATCGTTTGCTGAACTATATGATAAATATTTGACTTGTTCTTAATTATGTGTTCTTAATTCTTGGGTTGATATTTCTGGGATATTAATTCAAGTATGATGTGCTTAGGTAGAGGAGAAAAAGTCCCTGCCTAAGAGTAGATCTAGCATAATTAAGCGGAGTTGATCGCGCGCCCAGAGATAGGGTGACGAGATTTTGCCGGATTAGGGTGAAACCTAATACGGGAGTTCATAGATCGAGTTAATGCGATTCTAGGGGTTTTAATTAGAAAGTGATTTCAATTAATCAACCTAGGGTTAGACGTTAGTCGCCTCGAGAGAGGGATTAATATAACTTAGGGAATCTTACGGATCAAGTCAAATGAATAAATCATCTGGTTCAGAGTTAGATAACAAGTGAAGTCTAGGTGGATTCTTCCTTTGGTGTCGTCTTAATCAATTGGTTTTTCCTCAAGTTATTTTCCCAAACTCTTTCTCTTTGTCTTTGCATCTTTAGTTTAGTAGTTAATTAATTTAGATTAGATAAATAAATCCCTTTATTCTTAGGCTAAATAATAAAGAGAGAGTAAGTATTAGTACCTTTGGTTCTTTTGGGATTTGACATTCCGGTCTTGCCTTAACTATACTATTGTTCTATAGGTGCGCTTGCCTCAAATCGTTGTCATAGTTAGTTTCTAGGTCCGATCATTCTTTTTATAAATTTTTAAGACTCGACAGACACGATCAGTTATAAACTAAACCCTCAGATACCTGAGGGGGATGAAACCTAAGATGAATCTTGTTATTATTTGCTGAACTATATGATAAATATTTGACTTGTTCTTAATTATGTGTTCTTAATTCTTGTGTTGATATTTCTGGGATATTAATTCAAGTATGATGTGCTTAGGTGGAGGAGCAAAAGTCCCTTCCTAAGAGTAGATCTAGCATAATTAAGCGGAGTTGATCGCACGCCTAGAGATAGGGTGACGAGATTTTGCCAGATTAGGGTGAAACCTAATATGGGAGTCCATAGATCGAGTTAATGCAATTCTAGGGGTTTTAATTAGAAAGAGATTTTAATTAATCAACCTAGGGTTAGACGTTAGTAGCCTCGAGAGAGGGATTAATATAACTTATGGAATCTTATGGATCAAGTCAAATGAATAAATCGTCTGGTCCAGAGTTAGGTAACAAGTGAAGTCTAGGTGGATTCTTCCTTGGGTATCGTCTTAATCAATTGGTTTTTCCTCAAAGTTATTTTCCCAATTTCATTCTTCTTTGTCTTAGAGTCTTTAGTTTAGTAGTTAGTTAATTTTAGATTAGATAAAAATTCATTCAATCCATAGGCTAAATAATAAAAAGAAAGTTAGTATTAGTACTTTTGGTTCCTTTGGGTTCGACAATCCGGTCTTGCCTTAACTATACTACTGTTTGATAGGTGAGCTTGCCTCAAATCGTTGTCATAGTTAGTTTCCAAGTTCGATCATTCCTTATATAAATTTAAGACTTTGACATCGCATAAAACAACGATCAATACCTGTATCACTTACAACATAGTCGTAACTTTTCTCACTTTTAACACAAGCTCTAAATTTCCCGTTGAACCAGTTGGAATACCAAAGGATATTCGACAAGCCTCACACCAGGAGGTAAAATGCCAATGCCATGTCCCAGACATGGTCTGACACTAGCTCTCATCTCAATGCCGATGCCATATCCCAGACATGGTCTTACACTGGCTCACTTCCGATGCCATGTCCCAAACATGGTCTTACACTAGCTCTCATCTCAATGCCGATGCCATGGCTTGGATATCCAATTTATTCCTAAGGTTCAACCGGGAGTATATCACATCAACTTTCGTCATGCATAATCATAGCAATAATCAAACATTTTATGCAATATCAATTGTTAAAAATATAATAACAATAGAGTTGTATTATTCACATACAACTTACCTCGATATACAAAAAGTGGACGACTAGATTGAATTAGTCTACTAGCTTGGTTTTCCCTCGGTCTAGGTCCGGACTCCATTTTTCTTGATCTATATTGACAAGTTTACTTATTTAATCACTACATAATTCAATACATTCCAAAATTCTTACTTTAGCAAAATTACCGTTTTGCCCCTAGACTTTCACATAATTACGATTTTATCCTTAGGCTCGTAAATCGATTTTAATCAAATTTCATCCTTTAGCAAGCCTAGATTAACCTTTATTACTCTTATCGAAACTCACAATTTCAATTGTTTTACACATTTACTACCAATTTTACAATATTTACAAAAAGGTCCATATTATGTGCTTTTATGGAAACCCCTTTCACAAAAGTTGTTTATTTAACAACTAAGATTCATTTTCTTCCATAAAATTTCAGAAATAAACATGAATACTAACATGGTAAAACCCAAGACTCTCAACCATTTTGCAACATAGTCCCCTCATTAGCTGGATTAAGCTATAGGGGTTTCAAAAGTACAAAAATTATAAAAAATGACCATAAAATACACTTACTTGCAAAGGTTTAAGTTGCTAAAAATTTTAAGCTTTCCAAAGCTCCTCTTTGCTAAAATTTTCAGTGGTTGTAGGAAGCAGATGAAAAGATGATATCATTTTCTCTTTATTTTAATGTTACTAGTCAATTTGTCACCAAAACCTCACCTACCCTTTGAAAATCTCTTTTTCTTGTCTCTATGGCCGACCAACACATTCCTAAAGGCCTAATTGCACATTAAGGACCTCTTATTTAATATTCTATAGCTATTTGACACCTTTATCTTGTAGAACAAAACTTTCACACTTTATGCGATTTAGTCCTTTTTCAAAATTAAGCATGCAATCACTAAAATTAATGCACCAAAATTTTCATGCACTCACATAATCATGCTATAACACATAAACTAATATTAAAATAATTTTCTTTGACCTCAAATTTTTGGTTCTAAAACCACAGTTCCGACTAGCCCCAAAATCGGGTCGTTACAGAGAAAATACTGTTTCTCAATTAGAGTATGCTAATATTATTGGAAGTCTTATTTTCTTGATGAACTAGACTCGATCGAACATTGCTTAGGAATCTACTTGTAGAGATTCCTTTACGGGAAAAACCAATACCTCTCGTATCTTTCTTATGTGACTTGCAAGCCATAATTTTTGTTGCTAAGAGACAAGCTTACAATGGTAAGAAGAGGCATATTCGAATAAGACATGAACCTGTGAGACATTTAATAAAGAATGAAGTACTCACACTGGAATATGTGAGGTCTGAAAGGAACCTAGCTGATCTTTTAACCAAAGGGTTAAGTAGGAAAATGATTCTTAATTCGTTGAGGGGGATGGGTCTTAAGCATAGTGGTTGAGGAATTCATGGTGGATATCCAAATTTGTTTCTAAGTTTAATGTGGTCAAATGAAACCATGGAAAGACTCATAATGTACATTTTACCTATCCCTAGGGCGAATGATGTACACACATAAGGATGTGTTTTTTACTCTTAATGAATTCATAGCTCAAAATTTAGGTGGTCCTATTGAGATGGACTTGATGAATCCACTGATTTGAGAGGTTGAGTTTATTACTCTTAATGAGTTCATATCCCAGAGTTTGGGTGGTCCTATTGAGATGGACTTGATGAATTCGCTGAACTTAAATTTAAGAGGATGAGCTTAATAAAAGCTCTTAATGATAGCCCTGATTCAGGTGGTCTATATTGAGATAAACTTGATGAAATCACCTACGTAAGTGTGAAGGACTAACCACCTTCTATGAAAAACATTTTGGGCAGTTTTTCTAGAGCTCTTACCAGCATCCCGAGGTACATTGGCTAAAACTTGTTGAGCTATCGCAGAACATCAATTGGATCTAAGATTGGTTGTGTTATGAGTTAACTCCTATATTAACAATTTCAAGATTTGTTTACTTGCTAAAGAGAATAATCACTTATTTCACTATGTACTGTTCAAATCCACAAGATACTAGTGCTTAAGAAACTAATTTCACTATTGCTATTCTCACGTTTTAACTGAAAAAAATCTAGTTTTTCTTGTGTTTACAAAATCTCCAAATTACTTTTTATTAGTGGGGGATTGTTGGTAGTGCAAAGGGTTGTTGTTAGTGGGTATATCCCACATTGTTGTTAGTGGGTATATCAAGCGTGCACTGCTATTTCTCGCCCATTCGTGTTCATGTTAATGTTAACACGTGTCTTCGACACGTACCTCGTGTATATCTTTTTAAATCATTTTTTTCCAAAAAATAATATCTTTAAACAATTTTATTTTTTCCAGTTTATTGTTACGAAAAATCAGGAATTGAAATATTTTTGGCTATTGGGCGCAAAAATAGTGCGACAGTTTCAAAACAGTCCCTTTGTTTTTTTACTATTTTCCCTACTTATTTATCGTTTTGCCCCTACTTATTTATCGTTTTGCCCTTCCATTTCTAGTATAAATAGAAGGTTGATTTCTTCATTTTTCATACAAAAAAAGGAAATAACACACTCTAGAAGCACTTTGCTCTTCTTTCTTCCTTTCTGCTTTTCTTTTATACTCTGTCGATTTTCCCCTAAATCACTTTAGAGAAAAAATTCTGTCTAAGAGTTTGGGTTTTAAGTGGGATCGACTATGATCCTTTCAAACTTTCCTGGAAATTGATCCTACTATAATTTCCCTAAGAAGAGCAACACCAATTGAGTTCCATCTTCCTTATTCATGTGTACAAATATCGAAGCATCGTGTTAACCTTAGGGGATGGTCTACTACACGATTCCACCGATCATGGCAAATTCGTTTCTAAGGCAGTGGATTTACTATGGTGCGGTAAATTTTTGATTTCTTAATTTTTCATTTATTTTCCATTCAATGCTAACAAATTTGTTTTACAATAGCTTATTTTCCATTCAATTTAGCTTTCTTTTTGGGAGGATTATTTTACAGACATGACTTTCATGCATCGGTTTGTATCATCTTATTTATTGTTTGTACTATATGGTATGTCTTCGTATTATTATTTCTCATAATTTATATAAATAATAGTATTTTATTTTTTTAAAATTGAATATTATGTTGTAAATAGGATAACTGAAATAGTGTACTACAAACTTATTTAATAAGAATATATGCATGACATTTAGTTATCTTGATGCTAGCATCTCCATAATATTTTGTATGTAAATCAAACATGGTCACTAATTATCTATGTTGAACTATGAGAAAGTGGAATCTAAACATGTCATGCATATATTCTAAACGAAAACAAAGGATTTTTGTATAATCTAAACATGTCAATAGATCATGGGATTATAAGGAGCAACTCATGTAAGAACTAATTTGTTGTCTAAAGTCTCAAATGGAGTGAGAGTGACTCCTAAATAAAGACATAGATGTATTAACTTGAATTTGCAATGCATTGAATTCAACCCAAGTTGAATGATCTGTTTGTAGATCGATTTATTTGTGATATTCATTGTGTATTTAACTTTAATTATTAGTAAGTATATGTCCTGACATGTATAACTTATATATTTTGATGTACTATAAACCAAATCATCCTTAAAGTAGTAAACAAGTAAGCCTATACGTTGGTTATAGAACTTATGCATAGTATGACTTTACTTATAGATACGAAATCATAATTCTCAAGGATATCTTCCTTATGAGAGTTATATATATATATCTCATCCTTATGAAAGTTTTTCTTGTTAACCTTTGTAATTTATATAATTAAAATTTCAATCTTGAGTTTTCACTGGTAGAATAGAAAGGCTAGTAACTATGTAATTAGTACATGTAAAGTTGGAAATCAATAATATAGATTATTGTAGCCTAATTCAGTCCATTCACTAGTTCAATATAACTTTTGATGGATTGAGTGTAGCACAAACACTTGTATTAAATCATAAACAATTGCACAAAGAAAAATAAATCACTTAATTTACTTCGTGGAGTAAATTTATTTTCTTAATTTAATCATTAGTTTGATCTAGTCACGTTGGATATTTATTTAATTAAACTAATACTTATTTTAGTTTAAATAATCAATCCAAAATGCAACTGAATTAAAAGATGATGTTGGCTATTACTTGACATTGAATAGAATAAAACAAAATTACACATGTATTTTAATACGATGAAATCATCATAACATTCATGAAAATTAAAGTAGTAATTATGTAATTTATTTAATTAGAAAATTAATTTTAACTAACACATGCATAGGTCACATTAACCCAATAGGATAATTGGATAGGACAAGCATATGGGCTTGTTACCTAAGCTAGAGCAAGTGTCACAGGGCTAGAACTTTAGTCTGGAAATTCGCGCGACATTAGGCGATCTCTTGGGTTCAAATCTACCTAAGTCAACCTTACTCTCAAAAAATGAAAATTCTCACAGAAATTCTCTAAAGCACTGAAGTAAAGAGGAAGCATATTTGAAAAACAAAAGAGCAATTAATGAATAGAAAAGCCACAAGAAAGCAAATGCATGCCAAGTGTTTGAGTAAATGCTCTCAAAGTATCTCTGTTACTTTGAAGGATTACAATTGAGTGATTACAAATTAGTTGGAAGACCTTTATTTATAGTTGAGCTCCCCTAGAGCCAACGATACAAATCGAATTACATCAACGATTGATATTAGTGCCTATCTACAAGATAGATTCCTAAAGGGTTTAAACTTTATACATCTTTATCCCATAGGATTTACAATAATTATGCTGGTAACTCTAGTTCTTCTGGAATGTTTCACTAAGCCACCAAGGATTCAACTAGATGAGCTTTTCCATTGTTTCATGAATCAGGCAAATTCAGGTGGATTAAATGAGCCCCATTTGATCAGATGACCTCCATGGGACGGTCTATGGGTATTCATAACGGGCTTTGATTCACGGCCCGCGACATTCTCCCCCATCCATTCACGCGACACCCTCATCATGTCCCCAAAATTACACTAGTTTAACTCGTCTCAAAACTACCTGGATGCCTTGGCCAATTCCCAACTAGACTCTCTGTCAGTTAGTTCCACTCCTCGTAATATTTGCCTCGGCTTATGTCTCTATCATCGTCCAATTATAATAGTTTCTATCTTTTGTACATCTCAACCGTAAGAAGCCACCGCTTTTACTTTCCCCTATTGTGATTGCCTTGGTTGGGATCACCTTGATCCACACAAACAGGCTTTGGCACACCCACATTGAACACCGGGTTAACCTTTAGTGTTACCGTCAACTCTGGTTTGTAAGCCCCTTGGCCTACCCGTTTCAGAACTCTGAAAGGGCCCCTATGTCTTTGTCAAGCCAACGATAAGTCATAACATAAAGCACTAAAAAAGTGTTTCAGATGTACCTTGCTCATAGCATTTACTCTGTCTAACTACCCAATTTACATCACCACTTTTCCCTTAAAGTCCAATGCACAACCCATCTTTCTTATAGGTGGTAGCCCCACTGATAACTCAACAAGTTTCATATCAATTTTCTATACCTCAGCGTTTCCAAGAGGGTCTTTATAGCATTCTAGTTTACCAAGTTGATGTGTTTCCTACGATGAACATCCTCAGCTAGCTAGATTGCTTGTAATACCTTGGTTCCACCCCTTATGTCTCGACTCACCGGCACAACATATTATTGTTGTCTAGTATCCAAGATACCTATACAATCAGCAAAAGAAACCAATAGAGCATTAATCTTATCAAGGAAATTCAAGCCAAGAATAAATTTGTAATCATCCAAGTGAAATACCTTTAAGTCTACTTTGCCTTTCCATAGACTAATCTTTAGCTCAACTTGTAATATCCCGAAAATTACTACAGTAAGAAAGTAAGATATTATCCTTAATATAGTTAAGTAAGGAAATAAAGTGAAAAAAAAGAAAAATTTTGGATTATGTCAACATTGGGAAGTATATTATGATATATTACATTACTAATTCAAGAAAGGACTAAATTGTAAAAGTGAGAAAAGTTTTATTGCCCAAGAGTAAATACTCAAAATTTGAGGGTTAAAGTGAAACTATGAAAAAGTTGAAGGACCAATAGTGTAAATATTTTAGGGGTGGAATAATCTAGAAACTAAGGAAAATGGATGAATTAGGACCAAATTGAATAGGTGAAGAATTATGAGGGACTAAATTGCAATTTTTCCAAATTAAGTGATGATTCATTGATGGAATTTTCAAAGATCATGAAGGGTAAAATGGTCAATTAGTAAGAGAGAGAATTCTAGAATGTAATGATTATGTTGATGATATTTTAAATTAATTAATTAGATAAATATTACTTTATTAATATTTTAACAAGATATTTATTATTATTTTATTATTTTATTTAGTATATATATGTGGGGGGGGGGAACACACCATCCATCTTTCCCATGCACCAACGTGAGACGAAGAGAGAAAGAAAGAAGTTTTGTTTTTTTACAATTTGGTCCTTTTACCAAAAATCCTCCATTTTCACTTAAAATTCAAAAGAATTTCTATAGCAATCAAGAGAGAAAGATGACAAGGAGACTATGGGGAACAAGAATATCAAGTCAGATTCAAGAAATAGAAGCTGGAGGAGAGAGAAAATAAGCTAAAGATTGAAATCAATAAAACAAGGTAAGAACATCAAGTTTTCAATATATTTTTAAGTTTGATATTGTGGAAAAAGCATAGAAATGATGTTAATGTAGAGTTTTCTTATATAAGGTTTTATGTTCATGATATGTTAGTGAAGGGAAATAAGAGAAAGTGATGGGAAATATTGTAGAGAAAGGAAATAAAGGTGTTATAAACTTGGTAATTAACATTTTGCACTAAAACAGTTTTGAACAGCATCAGTAGTCTAAATTTAGAAAATCACCAAAAATTTTAGAAATCGAATTAGAGGATGAATAAAATATGGAATTAAATATTATTGAGTCTAGTTTATTATAGAAGAAACAGTGTAAGTAATGAAATTTTAAATCACGAGATATAATAGGTTTTGTTAGGCAAGGTCAGAATGATTTTGGGTTCCCCTGTTATAACTTTGTAAAATCATAAACAATTGGAGAAATATAATTGTGGACTTAAATTTGTATTTGAAAAATCCTGAATGAGTCTATTTTCAATAGAAACAAACGGGAACATCATCCAAATCCCGTATGAGGAGATAATTAATTTTTAGTGAAGAAGGGTCGGAACTATCAGATAGCAGAATAGGGGTGAATTTAAAGAATAAATTTTACTTATTGGCTTAACAAAAAATGCTGAAAATTTTATGGTAAGAATATATGTGAGTCTAGTTTCAGGGAAAATTAGCGGATCTTAAATTGGAATTCTGTAGCTCAAGATATAAATAATTTAGTGACTATGACGCAAATAGACAGCTTTGAATAAATTTATGAGTAAATAGTGAAATCATAGATAATGTTACTTGTAAGCATGTTATATAAATTATATAAATTAAGGATGTGGGATGGAGAGGAGGAGGAGGGAAATATATATGAATGTTCAACTAGCATGGCTAATTTGCATGTTCTAAGCTCTGGGACTAAATTTAATAAAAGTAAAATTTTATGGGTAATTTTGTAAAAATGTCAAGAAATGACCAAATTACATGAAATGGATTATTTTATTATTTAAATTATAAAATTTAATGAAATTATTAATTTAGATCAAGACCGGGCGAAAATATGTTTTAGGGATTAAATTGAAAAGTGTTGAAATTATGGAAAATTCTGATATTTCATAGAATTCATGGGCTGTTATCAATATATATGAGAATAATTAGGCTTGAAACAAGGACTAAATTACAAGAATTTTATTTTTTTGAACCTAAGGATGAAATCGTCATTAATTAAAAGCTTAGGGGCAAAATGGTAATTTTGCCTAAAGCATTAATTAAATGTATCAGAATCTGAGATGAATGAAAATGATGATCAAATTTATTTATAAAGATCCGGATAACTCAAATACGAGACTTCAACGTGGAAAAGAAAAGTCATCGGATTAGTGAAACTATAAACATGAACAAGTAACGAGATAAGTTCGTGTAACTTGAATTATATTCTTAAATACTTGAAATATATTCTTATTGATATGAATATAATTTGGAATTTCATTGTATGATAATTGATAAAGCATTGATATTCTTGATGAAAATGGAAAATAAATCCTGGTTGAATTGAAAGGAAAATTCGATGGAGCTTTGAAAAGGAATTGACGGTAAAAAGGATCTAGCCCGGAGGGGTGATCCTATCCTGATATAGCCCTCCCGAAGAATATGTGTGAAAAGGATCTAGCCCGGACAGGTGATCCTGATATAGCCCTCCTGAAGAATATGTGGAAAATAGATTTAGCTTGGACGGGTAATCCAAATTAGGATCTGAATTTAGCCTGGACTGGTAATTCAGATCCAAGCTCATTAGAGTAATTGTCGTTGCAGTGGATTTATCCTGGACTGGTAATCCCGCTGTAAGAAATGAGGTTCGCGGGAGTGTGCTTTCTTACCGGGGATTTAGCCTGGATTGGTAATCCCGCTGTAAGGATGAGGTTCGCGAGAGTGTGCTCTCTAGAAAAGGGTATACCCATATGTGTACGAATTGACGGACCCGAAATTGTACACTATAAGTGTACTACTGGAAAATCCATCAAAATTCCGAGAAATTCAACGGGATAAATATAGAAAATGGCAAGTACTTGAAATCATGAAATTAAACTTGAAATACAAAGAAATGATAATTATTTGATATATTGAAAAATGATATGGAAAATACATGTATGTGAAATTTGCCAGATAATTATGCATATTCAAGATTATGAACTACTACTAGAACAAATATATATTAAACTCATGAAAATGATGGTGCATGAAATATTGTTCTAATAAATTGAATAATTTATATTTATGAAGAAATAGCAAGAAAATGATATGTATCATGACATGTAAATATAAGACTATCTTTGATACGTTTTATAAGGAAAATTATGTATATTAGGATAAGTAATAAATTCAAGTGAGACATGTAGAAAAATAATAATAATAATAATAATAATAATAATAATAATAATAATAATAATAATAATAATAAGTTTGTTAATATTAAAGTATGCTAACCAATGTAGGAAAATTTTAGGAATTTGCGAAGAATTCCCTATAATCCCGATTTAATCCCGATTGGTTCCTAATGTATGTTTTGGACTTTGAGGACCCAATAGAGGGACTGTAACATCCTGGAAAGGGCCTATGCATTTTCGGTTTAATTGTACGAAATGACAAGTTTCAAGTACTACGAATAAATTTTTGATACTTTTGGAAATCTAGAAATGCATGAAAATGGAAAGGAAAATGGAAATGAAAATGGAAATGGAAATGGAAATGAACATTTTTGGAAACTTAGACATTTTTGGAAACTTAGACATTTTTGGAAACTTAGACATTTTTGGAAACCTAAACATTTTTGGAAATGATCCAAAAATGGAAACTTGAACATTTTGGGAAACTTGGATATATGAGAGAAATAAAGGAGTTTTATTCACATAAATATGTGAATAATAAGAGATAAATAAAGGAGTTTTATTCACATAAATATGTGAATAATAAGAGAGAAATAAAGGAGTTTTATTCACATAAATATGTGAATAATAAGAGATAAATAAAGGAGTTTTATTCACATAAATATGTGAATAATAAGAGATAAATAAAGGAGTTTTATTCACATAAATATGTGAATAATAAGAGAGAAATAAAGGAGTTTTATTCACATAAATATGTGAATAATAAGAGAGAAATAAAGGAGTTTTATTCACATAAATATGTGAATAATAAGAGATAAATAAAGGAGTTTTATTCACATAAATATGTGAATAATAAGAGATAAATAAAGGAGTTTTATTCACATAAATATGTGAATAATAAGAGAGAAATAAAGGAGTTTTATTCACATAAATATGTGAATAATAAGAGATAAATAAAGGATTATTTTTTTTAATGAGATAATTGAGGAGATAATTGATGGATTAAAGGCTTTTATCTTTTAAATAAAGAGATAATATTATCAAAAAGAGGAGTGGTGGCCAAGTAAAGGACTCCTAGGCTGATAACTTTGGCTATAAAAGGAGGACAGGAGGGCTACTCATCAACATTTGCTCCCTCTTCCTCTCTGCCGAATTTTCCTAGCTCTCTCCCCCTCTCTGCCGTATTTTTCTTTAAGAAAAATCCATCTTTTCTTCTTCTATTTTCTTCTCTGTTTCTACTGTCAAAGCCGAATCTTTGTTGATTCTAAGTAAAGGAGCAATCAACTACAACATCAAAAGGGTTTCTTCAACTGTCGAATACAAGGATCAAGGATCTAAGGTAAGATAAATTTATTTGATTAAAGGTTATGATGTATATGTTAGATTAGATCTAACATGAAGATTTCGACAGACATATAGGGCAAGGAATCCTCTTCAGATTTGGAATTTGTATAGTAAGTGATATTCGGCCAAGGCTTAATTTTGGTATTTGGAATTATTTTTCATTATTTCAAAAGCCGAAAACTCACATGGTTACATGAATTAGTGTTAGCCGATTCCAAGGAAAAAGGATACTAGCAATTTTGGGATTTGATTTACAATCATCCAAATCGGCAAACAAGGTGAGTATTAGTAACACAAATCCTACTAGGTTTTGGTTTTCTTTAAGCCAAATAGATTATTAATATGCTATGGCCGAATATAGGAGTTAAAGATCTAGATCGGAAGATCGCTCCTCGGGATTTCAAGGAATCCAATAAGCGAATCAGGTGTGTACCCTTACTAACCTTCAATAAATTACGTGGTAATTATTAAATATATGAATATGTATCAGTATGTGAATGTGGTTAGGTACCACAAATGTGGTAAGGAGTACCCAAGTATGTTTCCTACTTTTGATAGGATTATGAATGTGATATACTTTGAACATGTGATTAGTAACATGAATGAAAATTAAGTATGTGGAATATGTTATAAAATAATTGGGGCATTTGGGATATATGTGAAGGAAGAAAGTGAAGGTGTTGACTTCGGTCTCACCAATGAAGGTGTTGGTTTCGGCCTCACCAACGAAATATGGTGGCTACGGCCCCATTGCGTGAATATGGTAACTTCGGTTACATTATTTGAATATAGTGTCTAATGACACAACGTAAGTGGGCGATGAGCACGTCGACTGTAGCGACTGCCTTCGATGGTGTGTAGCGGATGGAGGGTTGACTTAGTAGTCCCCACGGTGTAATTGGCAGGTACGGGTGGTGTGTAGCGGATGGACAAATAGGCTTGGGTTGGGTTGCATCATTATTTGATTTGAATATGCTTTGATATGGATATGTATGCTTGGAATGTTGATTGTTAGTTTGTGTACACATTGAGTCTGTTGACTCACCCCTTTGTGGGACTATTTTTCAGGAAATGAGCAGTAATGGACCGGGTCGGCAGGAGCTAAAGGTGGCCATGCATCACTTGAAGAATTTATTAGAATTTGGACTTTACTCAATTTTAGTATTTTCAATTTTATCTTTGGATTTGAATGATGTAATAAGGCCATAAGGCCCAAGTTGAATGGTTTTATTTCCCTGCTTTTATTTTCAGTTGTTATGTTATGAATTATATTTGACTAAGTTTAATTAAATTTATTTTAAAAATAAACCCTAAATTGTTTTGTCACCAAAATTAAATGTTTTCTAAATTAAATAAATGGGTTTCCAACCTAAGCCCAACCAAAAACCAATATCTTTCTAAAAATTCACAAAAATTTTCTAAGTAACAAAAGAATTTGAAGCCGATTTTCTTAAGGAACATACCAGATCCGGTTCAGGCTCGTGGGCCGGGTGTGGGGTGTTTCAGTTGGTATCAGAGCCCAGTTTTAAACTCTCGGCCTGTGGGCTAAGGCCCAAAACGTTTTCAAAGAGAGCCAAAATGATTTTCTTTGAAATTAAGCAGGTTTTCTGGCATGGCACCTAAAGTCTCCGACCCGCAGTCCACCAGGTAAGTACTTCTATCCATTTGTGTGATTTATTGAATGATCTGTAAAAGGGTAGGAATGGAACGTAGATTAGTGAACTAGAATCTATTGAACCGTAGGATTAGACTACTCAAACACTTGAAACTCATAAGACTTAATGAACTTAACAAACCTATGACTAAGTTATTAAGCTAGGGTGTGGCAACCCCTGTACGCATGTCTAGGATTGGATCCGGAAGAGCCTGATATTTAAGCAGTCCTAGTGACTCACCTCCTCTTCGCAGGAATCCTACCTGGTGCGTAGCTACGGTTCACCCTAACTATGAGGACTTATTCATAGGCTAAACCCAATAACTAAAACCCGAAAGGGACTAGCCATGTTTTTATGAAAACCCTAGTTTTAAAACTCTTAAAATTACCCTTATAATTTGTGAGAACTACTTTTACAAAATTTTCCGAAAAATTCCTAATTTACAAAAATTACCAAAATGCCCCTAGTGGCGAAATTACAAAAATGCCCTAGGTTTCTAAAATTTCTGTACCACCCCGATTTCAATAAAATTTTCCTTACTTTACAAAAGCACCCAAGAATCTTATTTTGCAAATATCAAAATACCTTGATTTTGGCAACATTACAAAATTGCCCCTAACCTACAAAATTACCAAAATGACCCTGATTTTTAAAATTTTTGCAACACCATCAACTTGGAAAACAAATTCTCAAAAAGAACCCTCAAAGTTTTGCAACATTTGGAAATACCCCGGAATTATCAAAATTTACAAATTTACCCTGGTTTATTACCAAAATACCCTCGAGCTTCAAAATTACCAAAATACCCCCGAATTTCCAAATTTTTCAAAATACCCCGGGAATTTAAAAGTTCCAAAATACTTTTTAACAAAATCATCAGAGAACTTTTATTTTTAAAAAATTACGAAAATGCCCCTGTAAGACAAATTACGAAAATACCCCTGGGTAGTGGAAAAACAACAACAATGAAAACTACAACGTTTCTCTGAATGAACGAAAGTTCATAATTGTTTGATGGATGTATGAATGAATGTAAAGACTGTGTGCATGTATGAATACGAAAGAACCACTCCTAAAACTCTTTTCATAAAACTTCTTCGCGGGTAATAAGTGAAACAAGTACTAATGTATAAAACTTTTAAATCAGATTAAATCGCGACGTTAGAAAATGAGTTCTAAAGGATGTGAACTTAGAGATTGTGCCTAGAAAGTATGATGGTTCTATTAAGATCAGAGTGCGCAGCGTAAGCATAGTGCGGTGAGAAGGATTTACGACTGTTAATAAGTAATTTCGAGGACGAAATTATTTTTAAGGAGGGTAGAACTGTAACATCCTGGAAAGGGCCTATGCATTTTCGGTTTAATTGTACGAAATGACAAGTTTCAAGTACTACGAATAAATTTTTGATACTTTTGGAAATCTAGAAATGCATGAAAATGGAAAGGAAAATGGAAATGAAAATGGAAATGGAAATGGAAATGAACATTTTTGGAAACTTAGACATTTTTGGAAACTTAGACATTTTTGGAAACCTAAACATTTTTGGAAATGATCCAAAAATGGAAACTTGAACATTTTGGGAAACTTGGATATATGAGAGAAATAAAGGAGTTTTATTCACATAAATATGTGAATAATAAGAGATAAATAAAGGAGTTTTATTCACATAAATATGTGAATAATAAGAGAGAAATAAAGGAGTTTTATTCACATAAATATGTGAATAATAAGAGATAAATAAAGGAGTTTTATTCACATAAATATGTGAATAATAAGAGATAAATAAAGGAGTTTTATTCACATAAATATGTGAATAATAAGAGAGAAATAAAGGAGTTTTATTCACATAAATATGTGAATAATAAGAGATAAATAAAGGAGTTTTATTCACATAAATATGTGAATAATAAGAGATAAATAAAGGAGTTTTATTCACATAAATATGTGAATAATAAGAGAGAAATAAAGGAGTTTTATTCACATAAATATGTGAATAATAAGAGATAAATAAAGGATTATTTTTTTTTAATGAGATAATTGAGGAGATAATTGATGGATTAAAGGCTTTTATCTTTTAAATAAAAGAGATAATATTATCAAAAAGAGGAGTGGTGGCCAAGTAAAGGACTCCTAGGCTGATAACTTTGGCTATAAAAGGAGGACAGGAGGGCTACTCATCAACATTTGCTCCCTCTTCCTCTCTGCCGAATTTTCCTAGCTCTCTCCCCCTCTCTGCCGTATTTTTCTTTAAGAAAAATCCATCTTTTCTTCTTCTATTTTCTTCTCTGTTTCTACTGTCAAAGCCGAATCTTTGTTGATTCTAAGTAAAGGAGCAATCAACTACAACATCAAAAGGGTTTCTTCAACTGTCGAATACAAGGATCAAGGATCTAAGGTAAGATAAATTTATTTGATTAAAGGTTATGATGTATATGTTAGATTAGATCTAACATGAAGATTTCGACAGACATATAGGGCAAGGAATCCTCTTCAGATTTGGAATTTGTATAGTAAGTGATATTCGGCCAAGGCTTAATTTTGGTATTTGGAATTATTTTTCATTATTTCAAAAGCCGAAAACTCACATGGTTACATGAATTAGTGTTAGCCGATTCCAAGGAAAAAGGATACTAGCAATTTTGGGATTTGATTTACAATCATCCAAATCGGCAAACAAGGTGAGTATTAGTAACACAAATCCTACTAGGTTTCGGTTTTCTTTAAGCCAAATAGATTATTAATATGCTATGGCCGAATATAGGAGTTAAAGATCTAGATCGGAAGATCGCTCCTCGGGATTTCAAGGAATCCAATAAGCGAATCAGGTGTGTACCCTTACTAACCTTCAATAAATTACGTGGTAATTATTAAATATATGAATATGTATCAGTATGTGAATGTGGTTAAGTACCACAAATGTGGTAAGGAGTACCCAAGTATGTTTCCTACTTTTGATAGGATTATGAATGTGATATACTTTGAACATGTGATTAGTAACATGAATGAAAATTAAGTATGTGGAATATGTTATAAAATAATTGGGGCATTTGGGATATATGTGAAGGAAGAAAGTGAAGGTGTTGACTTCGGTCTCACCAACGAAGGTGTTGACTTCGGTCTCACCAATGAAGGTGTTGGTTTCGGCCTTACCAACGAAATATGGTGGCTACGGCCCCATTGCGTGAATATGGTAACTTCGGTTACATTATTTGAATATAGTGTCTAATGACACAACGTAAGTGGGCGATGAGCACGTCAACTGCAGCGACTGCCTTCGATGGTGTGTAGTGGATGGAGGGTTGACTTAGTAGTCCCCACGGTGTAATTGGCAGGTACGGGTGGTGTGTAGCGGATGGACAAATAGGCTTGGGTTGGGTTGCATCATTATTTGATTTGAATATGCTTTGATATGAATATGTATGCCTGGAATGTTGATTGTTAGTTTGTGTACACATTGAGTCTGTTGACTCACCCCTTTGTGGGACTATTTTTCAGGAAATGAGCAGTAATGGACCGGGTCGGCAGGAGCTAAAGGTGGCCATGCATCACTTGAAGAATTTATTAGAATTTGGACTTTACTCAATTTTAGTATTTTCAATTTTATCTTTGGATTTGAATGATGTAATAAGGCCATAAGGCCCAAGTTGAATGGTTTTATTTCCCTGCTTTTATTTTCAGTTGTTATGTTATGAATTATTTTTGACTAAGTTTAATTAAATTTATTTTAAAAATAAACCCTAAATTGTTTTGTCACCAAAATTAAATGTTTTCTAAATTAAATAAATGGGTTTCCAACCTAAGCCCAACCCAAAACCAATATCTTTCTAAAAATTCACAAAAATTTTCTAAGTAACAAAAGAATTTGAAGCCGATTTTCTTAAGGAACATACCAGATCCGGTTCAGGCTCGTGGGCCGGGTGTGGGGTGTTTCAGGGACGTTATGATTATTTTCAGAATATGAATAATAAATTACTCGGAAGTATTCGAAAATGTTCAGTAAACTCCGGTAATGCCTCGTACCCTATTCCGGCAACGGATACGGGTAGGGGGTGTTACACAACTCATTGTGTTACTCCTACAGGTGGGACCTCACTATAATATATCATCTTGATCTTTTTGGTCAATTTGCTAACTGAGAGAGCAAGTTTACCCATAGCTTTCTCTGATATGAACAAGTTTGATGCCCCCGTATCAATAGTAGCACTCTTTTTTTTTTTAATCTATGATGTTAATGTCCACATACATCAACCCATTCTGCTTGTGATCCCTCTTCTCTTTTGCATAATTGAGTATCATTCATGCAAGTTTTAATACATTATCCTCAACAAACTCCACTTTATCTTATTTATTGACTTGCGGACATCTTAGATTGCTGTGGACAATCTCATATTCTATGCGGACCACAACATAAGAAGCAGTCCACTAGCTTTTTTTTCACTCTCTTTAGCCCTCTTGGCTTCGACAGAACACACGATCAAACCAAATCTTATCATTGCTTTGTTTGGCTCATCATCCCTTTCGATGGTTAAAAAAACACAACTTTCTTTGGACAGCCCCTCACTATATGCGATTTGTCACGAAGAAAGCATTTCACTTGCCCTTTCAGTTTGTTGTTGGGTTTCCACTTCTTGTTATGTGGTTTCCCATTACCATAATTCTTACTATTGCCACCATTTTCATTTTTAACTTGTCCCTCTTCCTCATGGTCTCCCCCACCATTACCCATCTATTTAGGCTTGGAAGACTCAAACCTGTCTTTCCTCAGACCAAGCTTGACAAAGGACATCGCCTTGGCCATGGCTACAGCAAGTTCAGTGATGCTTTTTTGGTGCAACTCATGTTTTTCCCACAGCTTCAACCTATCTTTAAACTAGTAGAATGTTTCTTTTACCAATCAAGTCAAATATTTGAAGCATCAATTCACTGAAATCTTTAACATACTCCAAAATAGTGCCTTGTTACGTAAGTCGGAGCAACTTCACCCGAGCTTCCTTCTCGGCATACTACGAGTAAAACTACTTTTTGAACTTTTGGAACTCCTCTCAAGTTTCAATTGTGGTCCCACCTCGATTCTCATATGTGGACCTACGATGCCACCACAAGAGAGCAACATTAGTAAAATAAATAGCAACGGTACCTACCTTAGTGCAATCATCCTCAATGCCCATTGCACGGAAGTATTGTTCCATCCAAGAGAAAATTGTCCATATCCCTTGAAGACCTCATCCCTTAAAATTTTTTTCGATTTGGGAACATCCATTCTACGTTACTTAAGAGCCAAAGTCAGCATCTCATTACCCAGATAAACTTTACAGATAGTGAGCTCTCCTTTGAGCTTCGCAACCTGTTCCTTCAAAGTTATTACCATGGCTTCGAGAGCATCATTATTTTGTTTCAAAAAAAGTGAAAAATTAATTGGTGTAGACCTCGAGTTATATTTCTAAAGCGTTTTTGGTTCATCTTATTTTGAGTTCTATTGTCCAAAATACGAACATTTTATTAAAATAATGCATATCCTTGTCAGCAATTTAAAATTGATGCGAATCAATTTCTTCAACTGATAAATTTGAATAGAAACTCATTAGAGCACTAAGTTATTAAGGATTTATTGTTTTTAATTAATCAAAATGGTTCTGAATTTAATAAAATAAAATTCCATTGCACGTTTCATTTTTTTTTCCATTGTGATATTTTGATGTGCTTCAATTTTCACTTTTATTTATAATTTCTTGATATGAAAATGAAAAATTTGGTATTCACTCATATTTAAATCAATTTCTAGAAGAATGTAAATTCTCTACCCTTGCCCTCATCTATGCCCCTATGTAAAATCATGTCACGTGTGGCTTTAGTTAAGGTCATAATTTTTTTCAATTATATATGCTACTCATGAAATAACTAAATTTAATAATCTTTAACTTCAAAAATATTAACAGAAATGAGAAGTTAGAATAAATATATTAAATTAATAGATCTTATTTTTAAATTTATATTATAAAATAATTGAAGGCCTCTTTTTAAAGAATAATCAAGCACTTCTTGTCCCATTAAATCAAGTAAACTTTTATTATTATTATTATATTATTATTATTATTATTATTATTATTATTATTATTATTATTACTACTTTAAGAAAAAAATATTAAATCAAACATGTTATTATTATTATTATTGTTAACGGAGTTAACATCTTTAGAAGAAATGTTAGAAGTGTTATCGGAGAGGTAATTGATCGATCCCCCAACAACCAAAAGTATTGTCCCCGGTGGGGGTTTTATCTCTCGTGCTCTATTGAGAGCCAATGTGCTTTAAGAACGAGAGTATAACTGTAAGGTTTAATTTTCTTTGGTCAAAATATTTTAGTGTTTTTTATTTCAACCTCTAATAATGGTACATACACGTAGTAAGGATGATGAGCACGATCTATCCATGGTTACCATAGACCAACTTACAGTAATGTTTGACGAACTTCGGAAAGAATTCAAAAAGGCGCAATAGTATTTGGAAAATAAGTTCGACACATTTCAAGCTCAAGTCCTTCATCACGAGGTGATTCAACAAAATTTCAGCCAAACTTTGGCTTGAATGGAAAGTAACAATGATAAACCTTGAACAAAGCATAGATGTCATATTTTTAAAAAACTCGCACGGACATGTTGTTTCCAATGTCGTTCAACCTTTTATTGTTCATGGACTTATCAAGAAAGAAATTGGTACACAACACATAGCATATTTTGCGAGCTTAAATGACTTATGACAGAACAAATAGAACAAGCTAGCAAGTGCATGTGGTGTGATACAAGGGATCACTAAGACTCTAAATGCTAACAACCAAATGAGAGTAGGATTTATCTCTCACCTCTTATGAAATGTTCTAGGTGTGGTGCAAAAGATCACTTTAGTTCCCAATGTCCGATTCACTATCCACCCAGTGATGAAAGCTGTGAAAAAGAACATACGTATGACATAGTGCCTATTGAGGAGCCTTTTCCTATTGATATCATTGACGATGATGATATGAACAAGCAAGAAACTCTGAGTAACACCGTTTGTGAAGATAGTAAGTGTGATTTTGTGTTTATCATTGAGTCTAGATCTTGCATTGAATCTTTTTTTCAAAGTTGATGTCAAAGAAGTTGATAGTAATAGTACGAACTATGATGATAGTGATAGTGAACTTTGTGAACCAGAAAAATTTTATAGTGAGAAATGTTTCTTAGAGTCTATGAATTTGGACGTAGACCTTTATTTTCCTCCTAAGAGTTGTATTTTGATTAATTTAATGTTCAAAATTTTTGTCAGGGGTTAAAGGGAAGTGAGGATGATTCATGCCAAAAGACTAAAGAAAATAGACCTAGAGCGATAAAAGCCAATTTGATGGTCTAACTTTGGTGAGTGAAAATTCTTACGAGGTAAAATCAGAGAGTTCAATTCACATTGAAAAAGATAATGGAAAGAAAGAGAGAACCTATCTGAAAGAGATGAATGATTATGTTTTCACTATCCTTAACTTGAACTTGTCTAGTGGACTAGTTTCATTCTTTCAGGAATTTGTTGATCCTTTGAGAGGAGGTCTACTAAACCATTCCACCTATGATAAAGATACTTTCTTGTTTCACCAAAGACAAGATTCGAGGATGAATCTTTTCAAGGAAAGGGGGAATGATACATGTACGAATGGAGTGAAATTTTTTAAATTCCATTTACTGAAGCTATCAATTTTTAGGTTTGGGAAGTCATCCGACTTACGAAGTTTTTTTGGATTGTATCCAGACTTTCTTTATGGCGTTTGAATATCTATCTCTTAGCTTCAAAAGCACTTTGAATCACTCAATTTTGAGTCCAGGAGCTCAAGTTATGATCGTTTTAGTGAAGACTACGTGAGCAGAATTTTTGGACGGGATTATTATGATGTAATTTTTAGATGTAATTATTATATATGAGTCCAATATTTTATTTATTAGGTTTTATTATTTTATTATTTATTTATTTCAAAATTTGGATATTGTTTAAGTATTTTAAGTTGTTTAGGAGTTTTATATTTCTTAATCAAACAAGAAAGTTTAGTTTAAAACTACTTCTTTTTTAGATTAATTAGAATTGGGTTAAATATAAAATTGGTAACTGAATTTGTCCACTTCTCTCAGATTGGTACTTATAGTTTTTGTTGTCTCAGATTGGTACCCGAACTTTTTTTCCATCAACTATATTGGTACTTGAGACTAACGATGTTAATTTTTTGCTGATATGGCAGCATTAGCCAATTGTACACCACGTCATGGCATCCTCTTATACCTCACTTTTTTCCCCTCATTCTTTTCATTTTTCTTTTTCTTTTTCTTTTTCTAGCCTGCTTCTACACTTCTTCATCTATCAACCCCTTCCCCCCAAAATTTTCCCAATGTTCATACATCTTTCTTAGATACAACATTGCACTTATCCTTTTTCTTCTTTTAGAAGTACACTTTCATACATCTTTTAATCTTATAAAATATATACACCCTTCACAACAATTAACGAAACCAAACTGATAATCAACAATAAGAAGATCGAAGGAAGAGAGGAAATCATTAAACTATTGACTTCGTTTAAGGTCCAATGTTTGAATCTAAGTACTCTTCAGTTGAGTTGCAATGAATCAGACATGGCAGCAGCCGCTAAATAGTTGGTACTACTCAACGATGAAGACAATAACAATAGAACCAACAACAGCAATGGCTGGTAAAATCTAAGAACCAAATAAAAGCATCTGTTAAACCAACCCAAAGAAGTTTTGAATTAGAAGATCCAAGAAACAAAAGCAAAACCAGAGCAAGAACGAGGTAGGGTATTCTTTTATGCCATGGATTTTGCCGACTTCAAGTCTGATGGAGGCTCAAGAATATAGGGAAATGATGGAGCACGTTGACAAGGTTAATTTCGCGCTTGATGGGTTAAAGAAAGGGTGAGGATCAGAAGAGCGGGTCTCTTGTCCCTACTTTCGATTTGTGCCACTGCCCAATAGAGGAGACTGTTGAAAACTCATGGGTATGTTGAAATTCTGGACGGGATTTTGGTTTTTTATGTTCTTTTGTTGAAATCCCAACATTGTTAATCAAAACTCCCACATCCAGTCCTTCAATAATTTCTTTTATCTTTTTCATGCCTTTATCAAGATCGCCAGTGAAGTCCACAACAATTGTCTTGATCTGAATCTTGGCATACTTGACATATTTTTTGAGATTTTTACCATGACTAAGAAATTTGATTTAGACCCATTTCAGAAAAGTAAATGAAAATAGGGATTTTAGTGGTGATTAGATGGTGAGAATGTGAGGGAAATTTTGGGGGGGTTGAAGGGAAAAAGAAAAAATGAAATAGATAGAAGAGAAAAATTAAAGAGGTCAGGTAGAGATGGTGAAAGGAAAAAACGAAAAAAGAAGAAAAGTTGCAGCAAGTAAAAGAAGACGATGGGGAATGGAAATTTAAAAGAAAAAAATAAAGAAAAAAATAAATGTAAGGATTTTTAAAAATATAAAATAAAATGGAAAATAATTAAAGGGGAATAGCTTTTTAGGTCAAAAAGAGTGACACGTGGCAGCGTGCGAGTGGTCAGCGCTGCCACGTCAGCAAAAATTTAACGTCATTAGGCTTAGGTACCAAACTAGTGGATGGAAAAAAAAAGTTTGGATACCAATCTGGGACAAAAAAAGAACCATAAGTACCAATCTGGGAGAAGTAGACAAGTGTGGATACCAATATTATATTTAACCCATTAGAATTTAATTATACTTTAGAGTTTTATTTAGATGTACTTAGCTAGCCTATACAAAGGTTTTTTCATTATTCATTAGAGACATAATTTTTTTCATTAATAAAGTTTTCAACTCTGGGAGTTTGTTTCTTTGTACAAGATTTCTTTCTTCTGATTTTTAGAAGTAGTTTTCTTCTTGATTTTCTTTAAGGAGTCATGGAAATTCATTCTTCATCCTTCAATTTGCCAAGGATTATTTCTTGGAGGGTTGATTAGAGTCAGTAATTGAGTTTGTTGGGGTTTATGTCTCAAAGAGTTCAATTGGACACATATCCATCTATCAATCATATCTATTAGTTTATTCGATCCATCTTCCATTTTTTAATTTCTATTTCTTATTTATTTATTATTTTCATTTGTTCTTTGTTCTCAAATTTCTTCTTTTATTGTTTTCTTTATTACTAAATTTGTTTATTTCTTCTTTTCAAGTCAGATCCAAGTCCTTATTTCTCTAGTCAAATAACTTGAATACAATCCTTTTTACGCTTCCTCCGCTTAATCCTCTATCATTTGTGATCCCTCTTTATTACACAAGGGGCTTTTGGGCCTCTTCTATATCGAGTCCAATTACAAGTACTTCCAGGCTTTTAACCCAATACTTTATAATTTGATCCAACAAAATATTTGTGTTTCTATTCCCAAAAATAAACTTCAATATATTTCCAATTAAATAATTTTCTTAACCCCATTCTAATTTGTTAAAATCATTATGACTTTATCGTAAAAGAATTTATGAAAAAATATATTTAATATTTTTGTATTCAACAATTCACTATGACCAAATGATTTATTTCCATTTTCGAACTTCATTTAATACGAAAAACACAATTAATTCAAAAAAACATAAAGTTATTTTTCAGGTCATTTTCATTTTTCATTTCCATTTCCATTTTGGAGAAAACATTCATTTCCAAATGGTTTCATTTCTCCATTTTCATTTTCATTTTGGAAAAAATCATAATTATTTCCAAATGTTTTCTATTTCTCCATTTCACCATTTCTATTCATTCTTGTTCATTTGGTTCAACATGCAATTTATTTTTAGTTTCAACGAGCTAGTTGAGGGACCGATTAGACATATGCAATTGAGGCTCAAATGATTTATAATTAAGTTCCAGGTTTTTGTCTATTAATTATAAACTCATTTAATCACGAAGTTATTCCACTATAGTATCGTGATTCAGCTCTCCCCAACAGCATACCATTATGAAAGCAACTCGATCAGTGCTCATCCAATAACCTTGTCATAAGTGTGTTACCCTCATTGGATATCCTTAATCTCTTTGGGATAATATCCACTCTCCCAATATAATCCTATTTTATCTCATAGTAACCATTACATCTTCCTAAAAAGATAATTACTATCAAATAGTAATCAAGTCATCCATCACAAAGATGAACAACCTTTAACCACATTTGCTTTTCATCAACCATGTAATGCCAATGAGAGGATATCATTTACCCTATCTCGGGCTATGGATTCCATTATTGTGAATGACACTACATATTGCAGAAGTCGTACACCAAATGCACCAGCTTTCGGTTCCTTATCTATTCGAACTAAGACTTTTACTTACATCAAAGTGTATGAGTCACACATACATAGCCCGTCATCCACTCAGGATTTAAGTATGCCACACTATGAACATCACAAGTGAATAAATCCATAAATGGATTCAAGATATATTCTTCTTGGGTTCAGCCCGATATGTTACCAATCTAGCTAATCACATCTATGTATCTATCTTTTGGGAGTCATCTCCCCTGATGCCCAAGACAAAACATCTCCTCAATTGGACTTGATAGACGATATATTAGCCTTTCAATCGGTTTGCTCATTTTCGACTAGACTAAGGACATGTTTAGTTCGTCTACTAATATAAGTTATCTTTATGTATTACGATCCAACCAGTTAATACCGCTTAGTATTAGTGTAACACCCCTTACCCATATTTGACGCTGGAACAGGGTACGAGGCATTACCAGACTTGTATGCAAGCAATCATACAAAACTGACACATGATTTTTCCATTGGAATTTAAAAATTTTCATAAACATTCATATCACTCCTTAAACGAGCCTACGATGCCCAAAACACACTTTAGGAACGGTACGGAACCAAACCGAATTCATTGGAAGACTTTGGAAAAAGTCACTAAAAACAAGGGCACACGCCCGTGTGGGGATGGGAAACACACCTGTGTGGATTTATTTTCTCAAATCGAACCTACAGGGGTTTTCACACGGCCAGGCACACGCCCGTGTCTTAACCCGTGTGCAAAAACCTTGACATTTTGTTTCTGACATCATCAACCCAATAAGGTCACACGGCCAAGGCACACATCTGTGTCCTCAGACTGTGTGGTGAATTAAATTCCTAAATTCAAGTGTAGACTTCGCACGACCTGGACACATGCCCATTATCTATGACCCTGTTTTCCACACGGTTGAGACACACGGCTGTGCCTCAACCCGTGTGGTTACTACTAGGCATTTTGTTTTGCCAACTTAGGATGTAGGGGGACACACGGCCAAACCACACACCCATGGGGCAGACTGTGTGTCTACCCGTGTGGACAAGAACAAGGCTATTTACCAAGTCCTTTCTGCCACCCCTACTTACACCATCATAAGCCACATCAAGCAACCTATTTATTCATGTATAACTATACCATTTACTCAACCATGCAACTTGCACATTCATGAAAAACATCATCGTTTCATATATTAATAAGAAATAGCCATCAATTATGACCTTATACAAAAGAAATCATCTTCAAATAAACCAACACATTTGGCCAAAACAATATGACATTCGATAAAAGACTAAGTCCCTATACATGCCATACTCAAAATACTAAATTTAACTATACCAAAATGTGTGGACAGTGTGGGTGATCCTCAGACGGTCTCTGTATCCCGAGCTGGCTCTTTTGACACTATAAAACAAGGGAAAGTAAGTCTATATATAAACAATGAACATCATACCACATACTTATCAGTCAAGAACATTACATACTAATCAAAAACAATTTAGATCCTCGTAATTATACTTACTCATTTCAAATCTTACCACATTCCAAATGCATAACATAAACATAGCTCACATTTACATGCACTTATACCCTGCACTTGTCACCACATAGTCACACGTAATTTCACTTAGTCAGAGTTTCTCGATGAACACTTCAGAATAATACCGGATGCACGGTGGTTTCACACACAGCCCACCAATAATCACATATCTACGGTGGTATAGCACACAGCCCAGCATTAATAAATAACACGATGTTATCGCACATAGCCCACCAATAATCACATAACTACGGTGGTATCGCACACAACCCACCAAGAATAATAGCTACGGTGGTATGTCACACAACCCATCAAGAATCACATATCTACAGATGTTTATCCATATCCTTTTTCCTATTCCGAAGGTTCATCCGAGAATTTTCTCACTGTCTATCATTTTAATAGATATCAATAATATTCATTCACATTTCACATGATGCATTAATATGAAAAATCATAAGTAAAAAGGATGTATCATTTACATATAAACTTACCTCGATACAAAATATGTCAATTTGAAGACCTTGTATTTTCCTCAGTTAAGGTTGATTCCACGTTCTTCTTGGTCTACAATGATAAAATTTACTCATTTAATCACCACATTAAGCAAGAAATTTTCAAATTTCTACTTTGGAAAAATTACCGTTTTGCCCTTAAAATTTCACAAAATTACGATATTGCCCCCAAGTTCGTAAATCGATTTTCATCAAATTTCCTTTTTAACCAAGCCTAGCCGAATATATTTTAAGCTTATAGCAACTCACAATTCCAATTATTTCACACATTTACTACCTATTTTACAACATTTACAAAAAGGTCCATTTTAGGTGTTTTCATGGAAACTCCTTTCACAGAAGTTGTTCATTTAATAACCAAGTTTCATATTCTTCCATAAAAATTTCAGCAAACACATGAATACTCACATGGAAAAACCCTAGACTCTCAACCATTTTGCAAACTAGTCCCCTCACTAGATAGATATGCTACAAGGGTTCCAAAAGTACAAAAATTAACAAGAATGATCACCAAAATCACTTACTAGCAAAGGTTAAAGTTGCTGAAAATTTTCAAGCTTCCAAACCCCTATTCTTGTTGATATTTTCGATGGAAGAAGAAGAAAAATGGGAAAGATGATAGCTTTTCTTTATTTTATTTTATTTATCAATTAAGTCACCAAATGCTTCACCTAACCTTGACTATGTCACTTCTTTATCCTTATGGCTGGCCATCACCCTAAATAAGGCCTAATTGCACATTAAGGACCTCCAACTTAATGTTCTATAGCTATTTGACACCTTAGCTAGAAGAATAAAACTTTCGTACTTAATGCGATTTAGTCCTTTTTCAAAATTAAGCATGCAATCACTACAATTAATGCACCAAAATTTTCATGCACTTATATAATCATGCTATAACCCATAGAGTAATATTAAAATATTTTTTTCTCAGATCTCAGATTAGTGGTTTCGAAACCACTATTCCGACTAGCCCCAAAATTAGGCTGTTACAACTCTCCCCCCTTTAGGAATTTTCGTCCCCGAAAATTTTACCGATAAAGAGGTTTGGGTACTACTTTCTCATGGCTTCTTCCGGTTCCTACGTAGCCTCTTCTACCCCATGTTTTTGCCACAACACTTTCACCAATGTTATACTCTTATTCCTTAACTGTTTAACCTCTCAAGCCAAAATTTTAATTGGTTCCTCATCATAGGTAATATCCGGTTGTATCTCAATTTATGTAGGAGGAATTACATGTGAAGGATCGGAAAGATATCGTTGCAACATCGACACATGGAACACATTGTGTATTCTCCCCAACTCTGCCGGTAAAGTTAACCGGTAAGCTAATGGTCCAATCCTTTCAATAATCTCATACGGTCCAATGAAGCGCGGACTCAATTTCCCCTTTTTACCAAATCTCAATACCTTCTTCCACGGGGATACTTTCAGAAACACTTTATCACCCACTTGAAACTCAATTTCTTTCCTTTTTAAATCCGCGTATGACTTTTGTCGGTCTGAAGTAGATTTCAGACTATCACAAATCACTTTCACTTTCTCTTCAGTTTCTCTAACTAAATCAACTCTGTGAATTTGCTTCTCACTAAGCTCGGTCCAATCCAAAGGAATTTGACACTTGCAACCATATAGTGCTTCGTACGGTGCCATCTGTATACTCGACTGATAACTGTTGTTGTAGGCAAATTCGACCAAAGGTAGATATTTTTCCCAACTACCTTTGAACTCTAAAACACAACATCGGAGCATATCTTCGAGAACTTGAATTACTCTTTCGGATTGACCATCAGTTTGCGAATGGAACGCGGTACTAAAATTCAATTTTGTACCCAAGGCTTCTTGCAACTTTTTCCAAAACCTCGAAGTAAACCTCGGATCTCTATTCGAAATAATAGACATAGGCACCCCATGCAATCTCACAATTTCGGCAATATATAGCTCAGCCAACTTGTCGAGTGAGTAATCAGTACGTACTGGTATAAAGTGAGTCAATTTCGTTAATCTATCAACAATAACCCACACGACATTTTTCATTTTCGGAGTCATGGGTAATCCTGTTACAAAATCCATCGTGATTCGATTCCATTTCCACTCAGGAACCATCACTGGCTGAAGTAAACCCGAAGGATGCTTGGCTTTCACTTGTTGACAAATCAAACACTTTGTAACAAACTCAGATATATCTCTTTTCATACCCGGCCACCAATACAACTTCTTCAAATTATTATACATTTTTGTACTACCCAGATGTACTGACAAACAACAATTGTGTGCCTCATGTAAAATTTTTCGAATCAATTCATCATCTTTCGATACACAAACTCTATCACGAAACATCAAACAATCATCTGAACCAACCCAAAAATCAGAGTTACTTCCCTATTCACACTAAGCTCTCTTAGCTTGCATTCTACTATCACTCCTTTGAGCTTCACAAATCTACTGAAGAAACAACGGTCTAGCCTTCAAATCGGCTAATATAAAACCATCATCAGACAACGTTAAACTCGTACTCATAGCTCTCAAAGCATACAAGGATTTTCTGCTCAAGGTATCTGCGACTATATTCGCTTTCCCTGGATGATAATCAATCACCAACTCATAATCTTTCAATAATTCGAGCCACCTCCATTGTCGCAAATTCAAGTCCTTTTGGTTCATCAGGTACTTCAAACTTTTGTGATCGGTAAAGATTCGGCATTTTTCACCATACAAATAATGACGCCAAATCTTCAAAGCAAAGACGATGGCAGCCAATTCCAAATTGTGCATCGGATAATTCTTTTCATGTGGTTTTAGCTGTCTCGAGGCATAAGCTACTACTTTGCCCTCTTGCATCAACACACAACCAAGACCATTCATTGACGCATCACTATAGATTACAAACTCATTTCCCAACTTAGGTTGTACTAAAACTGGAGCTTCAGTCAACAATGCTTTCAGTTTCTCAAAACTCTGTTGGCACCTCATTGTCCATTCGAACTTGACATCTTTCTGTAGCAACCTCATCATCGGTGTAGCGATCATGGAGAATCCTTTAACGAATCGTCTGTAGTAACCCGCTAAGCCCAAAAAGCTTCTAACCTTTGACACATTCCTCGGCGGTTTCCACTCAACAATAGTCGAGATCTTACTCGGATCAACTCTAATTCCATCACCCAACACGATGTGTCCTAAGAATCCGACCTCTCGGAGCTAAAACTCATTTTTGCTAAACTTAGCATACAACTACTTATCTCTTAAAGTCTGTAAAACAGTTCTTAAATGCTCCGCGTCATCACTCTCACCCCGAGAATAAATTAATATATCATCAATAAAAACAACTACAAACTTATCCAAATACGGTTGGAAAATACGGTTCATTAAATCCATAAATAAGGTAGAAGCATTCGTTAAGCCAAAGGGCATGACGAGGAACTCGTAATGGCCATACCTTGTCTGAAATGCAGTTTTCGGCACATCTTGCTCCTTAACTCTCATCTAGTAATAACCGAACCTCAGGTCTACCTTAGAAAACACTGTGGCTCCTTTCAATTGGTCAAACAAATCATCGATCCTTGGCAAGAGGTATTTGTTCTTAACTGTAACCTTGTTGAGCTGTCTGTAGTCTATACATATCCTCATCGACCCGACTTTCCTTTTCACAAAAAGTACTGGAGCACCCCATGGAGAATAGCTCGGTCTCGCAAAACCTTTATCCGTCAACTCTTGTAACTGAGCCTTCAATTCTTTTAACTCCAACGGTGCTATCCTATACGGGGCAACCGAAATAGGTGTCGTACTAGGTTTCAACTCAATACCAAACTCAACCTCCCTAACTAGAGGCAATCCAGGTAACTCTTCCGAAAACACATCCGGGTATTCGCATACCACAGGTACTGATTCAATCTTTACTTCCAACTCTTGGGTACTTAACACAAATGCAAAATAGGACTCATACCCTTTTCTCATACATTTCTCAACTGCCATAGAAGAAATCACTACAGGTAAGCAATCCGATTCACTTGATTCAACCCAAATAATGTCTCCATTTACACATCTCAGTTCAATAAACTTACTACCACAGTTTACTAACACATTATGAACAGTCAACCAACCCATGCCAAGAATTAGGTCAAATTCATCAAACGGTAGTAGTATGAGGTTAGCCAGAAAACAATGGCCTTTAATCATCAAGGGACAATTTCTACACACTTTGTCAACTATCGCATGCTTGCCTAACGGGTTTGACACTTTTATCACAAATTCTGTAGACTCAACAATCATATTCATGCTAGACACCAATTTCATACAAACATACGAATGAGTAGACCCTGGGTCAATCAAAGCAACAATAGAAATATCATGAAGAGAAAAGTATCCATAATCACATCTGGGGATGATGCCTCTTCACGAGCGCGAATGGCATAAGTCCTAGCAGGCGCTCTACCCTCTGATCTCACAGTAGAATCTCTAGGTGCACCTTTACTGCTAGCCCCACTCCCTGGGTTCTTCTGTGGCCTACCCCTCGAAGGTACATTACTCACTCTCACTTCTTGTTTTCTGTCTTTCTCATCCATCTCAAGACAGTTCTGAATGAAGTGGTCTAGTGAACGGCACTTGTAGCATGCTCGATTGTTTCCCCAACACTCTCCAATATGTTGTCTACCACAATTCTGACACTCGGGTTTATTGTACTTCGCATTACCCACACTTGCCATCAAGGTGGCTTGAACTCTAGAGCCCAAATATGTTTTACCACGATCTTGATGTGAATACCCAGCTGAAGCGGTCATCCGAGGGTTCATTTCTTTGGACTTCTTTGATTGGGATTGGATCGATTTACTTATCGGCCTCTTCCTTGCATCTCGAGCCTTAATCATAGCTTTTCTCCTTTCCTTATTTAGCTCTTCAGCCTTGCAAGCTCTATCGACCAATACCACATATTCTTTCAACTCCAAGATTCCAACTAACAATCTAATATCCTCGTTCAACCCATCTTCGAATCTCTTGCACATAATAGCTTCAGTTGACACACACTCTTGAGCATACTTACTGAGTTTGACAAATTCACGTTCATACTCTGCCACAGACGTTTTGCTTTACTTCAATTCGAGGAACTCTTTCCGTTTCTGATCGATGAACCACTGACTTATATATTTCTTTTGGAACTCCTCTAAGAAGAAATCTCATGTCACTATTTCCTTCAGAACTACAGATGTCAACGTTTTCCACCAGCGGTATGCCGAGTCCCTCAGTAATGATACAGCACATTTTAAACATTCCTCGGGCGTGCAAGAAAGTTCATCAAACACCGGCATAGAATTCTCAAGTCAGAACTTTGCTTTCTCAGGGTCATCATCTATGTTGGCTCTAAATTCCTCGGCCCCTTGCTTTCGAATCTTATCGACCGGGGGTTTAGTCAGTCTTACCAAATTAATACCTTGAGGAGCTACGGGGACCGGTTGAGGTATAGGAGGGGGTGGAGGAGGTTGAGCATTAGAATTTGCTCGAACAAACTCAGTAGACCAGTTACTCATCATATGGGGAATGGCTTCTCGAGCCTCTTCTCCTTGACCTAAGGTCTCAGGTCTACTTTCTACTGGCACGTTCCCTTGCGTGAGAGCCAGCGCATTACTTGCAGCATCATTTGCAGTAGCTCGGTCGTGATCCATTTACTATATAAAAACACAGTTTAAAATTGTCAAGAGTCACCACACTATCATAATATATTTATGGCATGTATAGCTAGACACTCACACACGCTACGGTAGTCCGAGAACTGACTAAACCATAGCTCTGATACCACTAAATGTAACACCCCTTACTTGTATTCAACACCGGAACAGGGTACGAGGCATTACTGGACTTGTATGCAAGCAATCATACAAAACCGAGACATGTTTTTTCCATTGAAATTTAAAACTTTTCACAAACATTCATACCACCCCTTAAATAAGCCTACGAGACCCAAAACACACTTTAGGAACGGTTTGAACCGAACCAAATTCTTCGAAAGACTTTGGAAAAAGTCACTAAAAACAAAGGCGCACGCCCATGTGGGGAAAGCCAACACACCCATGTGGATTTATTTTCTCAATTCAAACCTACAAGAGTTTTCACACAGCCTGACACACGCCCGTGTCCATGGCCCATGTCCCTCACACGGCCATGACTCGCCCGTGTCTTAGCCCGTGTGCAAAAACCTTGACATTTTGTTTCTGACGTCATCAACCCAATAAGGTCACACGGCCAAGGCACACACCCGTGTCCTTAGACCGTGTGGAGAATTAAATTCCTAAATTCAAGTGCAGACTTCGCACGGCCTGGACACATGCCCATGTTCTATGACCGTGTTTTCCGTACGGTTGAGACACACGGCCGTTCCTCAGCCCGTGTGGTTACTACTAGGCATTTTGTTTTGCCAACTTAGGATGTAGAGGGACACACGGCCAAACTACACACCCATGGGGCAGACCGTGTGTCTACCTGTGTGGACAAGAGCAACGCTATTTACCAAGCCCTTTCTGCCACCCCTACTTACACCATCATAAGCCATATCAAGCAACCTATTTATTCATGTATAACTATACCATTTACTCAACCATGCAACTTGCACATTCATAAAAAACATCATCATTTCATATATTAATAAGAAATAGCCATCAATTATGACCTTATACAAAAGAATTCATCTTCAAATAAACCAACACATTTGGCCCAAAACAATATGACATTCGATAAAAGACTAAGTCCCTATACATGCCATACTCAAAATACTAAATCTAACTATACCAAAATGTGTGAATAGTGTGGGTGATCCTCAGACGGTCTCCGTATCCCGAGCTGGCTCTTTTGACACTATAAAACAAGGGAAAGTAAGTCTATATATAAACAATGAACATCATACCACATACTTATCAGTCAAGAACATTACATATTAATCAAAAACAATTTAGATCCTCGTAATTATACTTACTCATTTCAAATCTTACCACATTCCAAATGCATAACATAAACATAGCTCACATTTACATGCACTTATACCCTGCACTTGTCACCACATAGTCACACATAATTTCACTTAGTCAGAGTTTCTTAATGAAAACTTCAGAATAATACCGGATGCACGGTGGTTTCGCACACAGCCCACCAATAATCACATATCTACGGTGGTATAGCACACAGCCCACCATTAATAAATAACACGGTGTTATTGCACACAACCCACCAATAATCACATAACTACGGTGGTATCTATCACAACCCACCAAGAATAATAGCTACGGTGGTATCACACACAACCCACCAAGAATCACATATCTACAGATGTTTATCCGTATCCTTTTTCCTATTCCGAAGGTTCATCCGAGAATTTTCTCACTGTCTATCATTTTAATAGATATCAATAATATTCATTCACATTTCACATGATGCATTAATATGTAAAATCATAAGTAAAAAGGATGTATCATTTACATATAAACTTACCTCGATACAAAATATGTCAATTTGAAGACCTTGCATTTTCCTCAGTTAAGGTTGATTCCACGTTCTTCTTGGTCTATAATGATAAAATTTACTCATTTAATCACCACATTAATCAAGACATTTTCAAATTTCTGCTTTGGCAAAATTACCGTTTTGCCCTTAAAGTTTTACAAAATTACGATTTTGCCCTCAAGTTCGTAAATAGATTTTCATCAAATTTCCTTATTAACCAAGCCTAGCCGAATATATTTTAAGCTTATAGCAACTCACAATTCTAATTATTTCACACATTTACTACCTATTTTACAACCTTTACAAAAAGGTCCATTTTAGGTGTTTTCGTGGAAACTCCTTTCACAGAAGTTGTTTATTTAATAACCAAGTTTCATTTTCTTCCATAAAATTTTCAGCAAACAAATGAATACTCACATGGCAAAACCCTAGACTCTCAACCATTTTGCAAAATAGTCCCCTCACTAGATAGATTATGCTACAAGGGTTCCAAAAGTACAATAATTAATAAGAATGATCACCAAAATCACTTACTAGAAAAGGTTGAAGTTGCTGAAAATTTTCAAGCTTCCAAACCCCTATTCTTGTTGATATTTTTGATGGAAGAAGAAGAAAAATGGGAAAGATGATAGCTTTTCTTTATTTTATTTTATTTATCAATTAAGTCACCAAATGCTTCACCTAACCTTGACTATGTCACTTCTTTGTCCCTATGGCCGGCCATCACCCTAAATAAGGCCTAATTGCACATTAAGGACCTCCAATTTAATGTTCTATAGCTATTTGACACCTTAGCTAGAAGAATAAAACTTTTGCACTTAATGCGATTTAGTCTTTTTTCAAAATTAAGCATGCAATCACTACAATTAATGCACCAAAATTTTCATGCACTCATATAATCATGCTATAACCCATAGAATAATATTAAAATAATTTTTTTCTCCGATCCACTGTTCTGACTAGCCCCAAAATCAGGTTGTTACAATTAGTTTAAACATTAGACAACTAATGAGTAACATTTGCTTCCATTTTGCTTTGCGTGCAAAAATCATAAAAGGGCAATCATACAAAGCATATTAATGTAATAAATGAATTTGTTTTATTAACCAATCTGTTTGAAAAAATTACAAATTTACAAACGAATATACTACACTTATTGCACCAGATCCAACAACCCGTAACAGAAGGAGCTTATTAGGGATTACAGTCGGTGAGAAGAAGAGTCCTTATTGGACATGAGATATCCCCCACTTCTGTTGCATCTATATTACACTTTTTATTTTATTATTTGAAATAAATATTAGGTCTAATAAACTCTCTATAAAAATGTGTTGCTGGCTAAATTGAAAAGGTGGGTCGAAGGTATAAAAACCCTAGTCGCCTAAACATTTTTCAACAAATAGAGAGTTTCTTGGGAAACCATTTTTTATGAATTTTTGAGTGAGTATTTGTGTTTTTTCCTTTTGTGCAATGAGCGGAGAATATTTGAATAGTTGAAATCGAAAATTGAAAGTTTGTTCAGAAATTGATACAACCTTGCATGATTTCTTAAGGGTAACTTCGACTAGATTTTAGGAGTCCTTTCATTCTGTTTCAGAAAAAGTAAAAATTTAATTGGCGTTGTATCTCGAGTTATCTTTGTAAAGCATTTTGGTTCTACTCTCCAAAATATAACCATATAATTAAAACAATGCATATCCTTATAGGCATTTTGAAATTGATTGCAAAGCAATTTCTTCAACTAATAAATTTGCATAGAAACTCATTCCAGCACTAAGTTATTAAGGATTCTTATTGTTTTTAATTAATCAAATTTATTCTAAATTTAATAAAATAAAATTTCATTCCACATTCCATTTGTTGTTCCGTTGTGATATTTTGATGTGCTTCAATTTTTACTTTTAGTATAATTTCTCGATATGCAAATGTATATTTAAATAAGTTTCTAGAAGAATGTATATTATCTACCCCTACCCTCATCTCTGCCCCTATGTAATATCATGCTTTGTGTGGCTTTAGCTAATGTCATTTTTTTTCCATTATATATATTACTAATAAAATAATTAGATTTAATAATATTTAATTTCAAAAATATTAATAGAAATGAGAAATTGAAATATTATATATTAAATATTAAAGTAATAGATCTTATTTTTAAATTTATATTATAAAATAATTAAAAGCCTCTTTTTAAAGAATAATCAAGCACTTATCCATTAAACCAGGTAAATTTTTTTATTATTTGTTTTGTTTGAGAAAAAATATTAAATCAAACATGGTATTTTTTTTTAAGATTATATATATTTTTATATATAAATTACATAATAAATATAATATTTTATAATTAAAAAGAGTTGGATTTAAAATTATTATAGAAGTTAACACCTTCAAAAGAAGTGTTTAAAGTGTTATTGGTCAGGTGATTGATCGATCCCCTAAGAACTAAAAGTATTGTCCTCAGTGGAGGCTCTATTGGGAGTCAACGTGCTATAAGCGACTATTCAGAGGGTCCGGTTCAAAGAGCCAAGAGCCCTCCGATTGGTGGTACCTGCAAGATTCAAAGGAAACGAAATCCTCATCGGAGACATTAATTTCTTAACAGATAACACTTTGCATATTTCTCCCGAAAGAATCGACCGTTAATAAAAATAGATCTCAAACACATTTTTATACCAACCACATTTTCTAAATCTATTTTTCGAAATAGATAGATTAGATTGAAAAATATCAATTGATTTAATTTAATTTATTTCTTTAAGGTAAATTTAATTTAATTTTTATTTTTATTATATTTTTATTATTTGATATTGACTTTAATCTTTGTATGACTAATATATATATATATATATATATAATTTAAAATAAATAAAATTTATTTATTTAATATTATTTTATTATTTACTATTCTAATTTCTCATTTCTACTTTTATTATTAATTTTATGAAATTAAAGATTATTAATTTTAATCTTTGCATGAGTAATATATATAATTGGAAAATAAATTTATGGCTTTAACTAAAGCCACATGTAGCATGATTTTACATAGGGGCACAGATGGGATGATTCAAAGGGGGCTTAGAAGGGTAATAATATTCCATGTACTAACCAAGGTTTTTGGTTGGATTATTCTTCCAAGTTCTGACCCATCATGCATTGTGGACTTTCTGGACGTATGGAAGAACTTGTGGAAGTCCGGAAATCGATGGCTGAGCCTGTGTCCCAAACAACACAATATTGCGTAGAAGAGGATAAAATTACCTGTGTCTGTCACAACTTCTTCCAATGTGTCTGTATTTATATATGTACATACATATATTCATTTTAGCCTTTTTCAGAGTGGTGAAGATCTGAAGGGATTTAGGCCGTAAATACTTTACATAAGAGGCATAAAGACAGAAATTAAGACCGGCTAATAGGTTATTTTTTGGGCTTTCCAGCGCATCTTAATCATTACCAATACACCTTTAAAACAGACAAATTCGTGAGCAAATGATAGAAAGAAAAGAAAAAGGAAAAAAAAAAAAAAAAAGAGTTTGGAGAAGTAAAAGAATAATGATCCCTTTCCTAGTAGTCTTCAAGAGTTGCTAAAAAGCGAATGCAAACGTTAGAAAGAAAAACCATATTCGATCAAAGATTGGCCCATAATTTAAATGTGACACTTGTACAAAAAAATAAAGAGTAGTAATGCTGTTTTTGCCACTATTCAAATCATGCGTTCTAACATTTTGGAACCTTTAGGACTATAAATTTAGTTCAAGATACCCTGCAATAAAAGGTTACGAGTGGTTTTAAGGCTAAAAAAGGGCCCTGTAGTGTTGACCAAGGCCTTTACTACAAAAGAGGAGTTGAGACAAATCCTTTCTAGGAGTTTTGGTGGTTAAACCTTGCTGCATTCTACTTTGCTAATGTGATGTAATAAGGTGAAGCAAGTCTTTCCCGGATGACAAAACATCACGCAAATCCCATTTGTCTTCCTTGACCTATAAGAGATTCCCCGCAATCACAGGATAAGATCTCATGTTTAATAGATAGAGATTTAAGAGTTTGATTCTTCAGGATGAAAATGACAGCCCTTAAATCTATAACCAACAGGTTGAATAGACAAAAACATATATGCATCCATATATATATATATATATATATATATATATATATATATGATTAGGCAGGGATGACAACCACCATCCACATGCAAATTTAAAATTGTCCTTTTTCAGCTAAATAAGATAACAAAGGAAAACGATGGGTACTTGTAGCCTAAAAGATTGAAAGCTTGATTTTAGAGGAGATAGTAAAAGGTTACCTTGCAAGGTGATTCACACAGTCTCTGTAATAGTGTTAATCTCGGAAAACGATTTCTGTGCGATGGTGGTAGTCATCAAATACCAAATATAGAAAAATCACTGTTCAAACACAAGATTTTGTCTTAATCAAACATCCAACTACAGATCTAAAAACGGTTTACCTGCTAGTCTCACTATCTCACATCTCTACTCCATAACATCCTGCTAGTCTCACCATCTCACACCTCTACTCCATAACATACCTTTGTTCAAAATATTATTACATGAATTATTAATAAATATAGAAATGCAATAAGAACACATCAATTATATATATTTTCATTCGAGATTTATTTTGGGTCAAAACCTATAATTACCTTAAATCTTTCTCTTATGGAAACTCACTCTTGTATCGACCCAAACATCCGTTTATTATAAGAGAACAAGAACCTTTTTTAATAATAATAATAAATAAATAAATAAACAAACCAACCTAAAATCCATCCCATAAGCAACACAAGATACAAGTAAGGATACGGGTTCAGGCGTCAACTAAAGATCAGAACAAGACTCGACTTGTAATGGCACAATCGAAGATGTCCCGTCGATTACTGCTTCTCTTTGGAGGTAGAGAATGACAAGGGAGAACATTGTTTGCTTGTAATTTTAGGGGTTAAAAAAACACATTGACACCCAAAAAGTAAAATCTTAACAAAATGTGAAAAATTTACAAATCAGAAACAACACTTCTACTCATTTAAATGTTAATGAGGCAACAATCTAACATTATTTGAATCGAACGCCATTGACACCTAAGGGAAATGTGTATCTCTCCACCACTTCCATTCCCCATATATTACAATTTTTGTCATGCTGAAACTTCCAAACCCAACAACTAATATGGTAAAGAAAAAGAAAATATCAGAATAAAGATGATACATGATAGAAATAACCTAAGAAGCTTCTCAAATATTGCACTTGAATTTTCACCAGAGCTGTCCCATTCCACACTAGAGAAAAATGACCAGGTGGAAAACTTTACATCCTTCATTACCAACAATCCCCTTAATCATCATCATCAACGCCACGACGAAACTGTGAGTAGAGGCACCTCTTTCCAAGCTAATGACAGAAATCCAGGTTTGGATTCTATCAGTGAATACGAAGAACTGTAATTATAATTCCACAACAGAATCTTCGCTTGACTTATCGCGTAATGGCTAAGGCTTACCGTTTCAAAACCTGCACTTTCCATCAATACCTTCCATTGCTCTTTATCTTCCATCCGTTCCCTTCGCTCTTCTGCTTCTTCTGCTCCAATAATCGCCCCGATTTTCCCACCCAGTAACTGTCTCTCAACTTCAACTCTCTCCGGTGAATCACGAGGTAAGTTCGGTTCCAACGATTCGAATACGGCCGAGTAATACCGCAATGCATTCTTGAATCGGTTCACGAACCCCACTTGATTTAAACTCGCTTCATACTCGCCCAATGTCACGATTTTGGGGTTCAATGATTTAGCCAAACGGAGAGCTGCTTCCACGGTCACCGGAGTAGCATCTAACAAATTGTATAATTGAAGCATGAAATTTACAGCCAATACCTCATCATCATCAACTCGGAAACAAGACTCCTTCAGTTCCTTAATCGGAATTAGAATCGGTTCGAATTCAAAATTCAAATCCAGAAGCTTGGCAAAGTCGCGTAGACGGTTACCGGTAGCATAAAGGGAGGGAGCTGGAGATGATCCCAAAACCGGGGCAGGTATACCCGAAATACGAATTCGGGTGGGTTTTCCAGCTGACCTGGTCGCTAGAGCTTGCAAAAGAGCAGCCCATTGAACTCCTTGAACAATTCCAAAGTCCACTATGTGAATCTTGGTTGCTCGCTCAGTAGCTTCTAGAATCGCTTGATTTGCCGTTAAATGAGCGAACTTGGAGTAAGGGCAGGCGTCGTTCAATACTTTGTAAGAGAGAGTGAAGTCCTCCGACGTCGTTTCGAGCAGATTCAATCTTTTCTCTGCTGGAAGGGAGACTCTGCTATAGAGGGCTTGGGTGAAGTAAAAAGCCACTCTTTCAGTTGGATCTCCACGGTCAGATACCGACTCCCTGAGTTCAACCAGTGATTTAATCACGCGTTCAGGTTCTGAGTAGGAGAGTCTAGCACAGTCGAGTAAAGCTTTCAAAAGCGGGGGAGCTGACTCGATCTCGGTGGAATCAGCTGAGACCCCTGCGGCGTCGTTTGTGAGTGGGGTCTGGCTCGGAGGACTGCTTGCTTTGGTTTCTTTAACGGCTACATGAGGAGGTGGTGGTGGTGGAGGGGATGGGGATGGGGACCACGTAGGTAGCTGGTGCTGAGGCTGAAGAGTAGGGCTAAGGTTTTTCTGTGCCTCGGTTGGGAAAATGACTCGGTTCAGATCAGACGGCGTAGGACACGCCACGCTGAGACGATTTGGGCAAGCACTAAATGGATCAGCACCGTAAAGACCAAAATCAGCATTGTTCTGCCATACTTCACAACCAGACGGCAGATTTGAACTATCCGTTGAATCCCCACTGTTCATTAAGCAATCCATCCATTCGTCGGTGTCAAACTCACCACCCGAACCACCACCAAAATCCGGGAATCGAAACCCACTCGAATGATGATGCCCCATGTTAGGGAACTGAAACCCTTCTCCAGTATCACCCTGAAACAGGTCAGTGAAACCTGGACCCGAAAGCCCGTACCCGAGAATGGGAGAGTTGGAGACGCCATGGTGGGGGTTGTTAGGCCAAGGGTTTAAAGTAACATGACTGACACCAAGAAGCTGTTGCTGCTGGTGGTGGTGCTGCTCTTGTTGTTGTTCTTGCTGTTGCTGTTGCTTTATAACTTGTTGAGCGATTGCCATTAGATTTCCGCTATCCGCACACATATATGCCATTCTCCGGCCAAACCTCGACGGAAAATCGTTTGAACTGCACTATCATTACCCACAATTAACAAAGAAAGGATCAGCGAAAGAGTGAATTTTTTTCCAGTTTTTAAAGCATGAAAGAAGAGAGAGAAGAAAGAGAGTACATACAAAAGTGTAGGCCCAACGGTAACTGAATCAGAAGGTCTACAAACTTGGATTTTGCTCAAGGAAAGGAGAGAAAGAGAGAGAAAGCAATTTGGAGAAGTGCAACTCTAAAGAACGATACCTAAAACAGTAGAAGTAGGGAGCGCTGAGTAGAGTCCCTTCAAATGAACAAGTGGGACCTTATATCATAGCTGCTAAGCATAAAGACAAGTTGGTCCCTCTTTATTTTAAACAAAATAGAATGAGAATTTAATTTAAAAAAATTAAGAATTAAGAGGGTTAATTAGTCAAAAAAGTTGATTTTAAAAGTTAACTACCTCCTTCTTCTTTTTTTTTAATTTAGACAACGGTAAATTACATCAATAGTTATTTATTTTTAGAGTAGTTGATAAAATAGTCACTTAAGTTTTTATTAAATTACTCAATTTTTAAAAATTAACAAAACAGTCATCACTAATTGATAAACAGTAAAAGTAACATATTTTAAACTCACATTTAGCATGTTTTTGGATGATTTAAGTCTTGAATTATGTAATTTGGTGCTCTTAATCCTTTGTTTTCATGTTTTATACTCAGGAGAGCACCGGATGACGAAAAGAACGGAAAACTGGCCCAAAACGGAGTAAATGGGCCATATCATGAAATCCACACGGCCTGGGCCCAAGACCACACGGCCGTGCCCCATTCAACAGTCTCGAACACGGCCTGACCACGACTTACACGGGCGTGTGCCATAGGCGTGTCCCTGCTGCGGCCAAGAGGAGTTTTACTCGGAATAGGATACTTGGAGGCAAAGAAACACATTACAAAGCCTATTCAAACACCCAAGGAGGAATTCTACTCGAATTAGGATACTTAAGGACCAAGTAAGGCATCTCAAAGCCTATATAAACACCCAAGGGAGCAACTTAATGGGGGAGTTTGGCAGAAGCCTTCTGCCAGGGCTTTTGTCAGGGGAACCCGAGGCTTTAGTCAAGGGGCATCCGACTAGGCCAGAGGAGGCAGATTTGTGGAGATTTACTCGAAGAGAGCCAGTTGATCTATCTCAAGAAGTCGGAGTTATACTCAAGACGGAGGATCTCTTTCAATTCCTTCAGAGGGTTTTAGGGATTTCTTATGTTTTGTTTTATCTTTTCTTTTGAGATGTTTTCTTTTATTGTTATGAACTAAACCCTCAGATACCTGAGGGGGATGAAACCTAAGATGAATCTTGTTATCGTTTGCTGAACCATATGATAAATATTTGACTTGTTCTTAATTATGTGTTCTTAATTCTTGTGTTGATATTTCCGGGATATTAATTCAAGTATGATGTGCTTAGGTGGAGGAGCAAAAGTCCCTGCCTAAGAGTAGATCTAGCATAGTTAAGCGGAGTTGATAGCGAGCCTAGAGATAGGGTGACGAGATTTTGCCGGATTAGGGTGAAACCTAATATGGGAGCCCATAGATCGAGTTAATGCAATTCTAGAGGATTTAATTAGAAAGAGATTTCAATTAATCAACCTAGGGTTAGACGTTAGTCGCCTTGAGAGAGGGATTAATATAACTTAGGGAATCTTACGGATCGAGTCAAATGAATAAATCGTCTGGTTCAGAGTTAGATAACAAGTGAAGTCTAGGTGGATTCTTCTTTGGGTGTCGTCTTAATCAACCGGTTTTTCCCCAAGTATTTTTCCCAATTTCATTCTTCTTTGTCTTGGAGTCTTTAGTTTAATAATTAGTTAATTTTAGATTAAATAAAGATCACTTTAATTCTTAGGCTAAATAATAAAGAGAGAGTTATTATTAGTACTTTTAGTTCCTTTGGGATTCGACATTCCGGTCTTGCCTTAACTATACTATTGTTCGATAGGTGTGCTTGTCTCACATCGTTGTCATAGTTAGTTTCAGGCTTGATAATTCTTTTTATAAATTTTTAAGACTCTGACACGCGATCAAGTTTTTTGCGTCGTTACCGGGGAATTAAAATATTAAGAATGCTCAATTTTTATTACTTTAGCCATTTTTATTTTTTGCAATTTACTTTTATTTTTTAGTCTATTTTTATTTTTGCTAATTTTTTTCTTTTGTTCCTTTCAGGTACCTCTAATTTATGACTAGAAGGAACCCGACAGGACCCCTACTTTACGACAGTGATATTGAAGGTACCGTTCACAAAAATCGCAGAGAAATAAGGCGAAGCTTAAACTACATAGAAGAAGGGCAAGAAGCCGAAATTAATACTACAGAAGAGATGGCAGAGAATAATCTGCCACCTCCAAAGATGGCCGAACATCATGCTCCACGTACTATGTATGATTATACTAAACCTAGTTTAACTGTAACTGAGTCTAGTATTGTTAGGCCTACTACTGCTGCAAATAATTTTGAACTAAAACCTAACACTATACAGATGATACAACAGTTTGTTCAGTTTGATTGTTTGCAGGATGAGGATCCTAACACACACTTAGCGAATTTTCTAGAATTCTGTGATACCTTCAAAATAAATGGTGTTTCTAATGATGCCATCCGTATTCGGTTATTTCCCTTTTCTCTGAGGAATAAAGCCAAAGAGTGGTTGCATTCTCTTCCACGAGGGTCAATCTCTACATGGGATCAAATGACCGAAAATTTTTTATTAAAATATTTTCCACCGGCCAAAACGGCCAAGTTAAGGAATGATATATCTTCTTTTGTTTAGATGGATTTAGAGACACTTTATGATGCATGGGAGAGATGCAAAGACTTGTTAAGGAGGTGCCCACACCACGGATTACCTTTGTGGCTACAGGTCCAAACTTTTTATAATGGTGTGAACCCTTCAACACGGCAACTAATCGATTCAGCTGCCGGCGGAACCCTAAACAACAAAACTCCTGAAGCAGCCTACGAGTTTATAGAGGAGATGTCACTGAATAACTATCAGTGGCAAGTTACTAGGACAAGGCCAGCCAAAGCAGTCGGAGTTTTCAACATTGATGCAGTGATCGCGCTATCAAATCAGGTAGAATTGCTACATAAAAAATTTGATGGTTTATATGGTTCTTCGCAGGCACATCCAGTTATGCAGTGCGACGCAAGTGAAGCAGTGGCGAATCTTGAGTACCCACCCTACGGATAGGGCATGGAGAGCGAACAATGAACTATATGGGTAATAATTTCTGATCTAACAATAACCCTTATAGTAATACTTATAATCCAGGTTGGAAGATCCACCCCAATTTCTCATGGGGCGGTCAAAGAAATTAAAGGCAACAACCATCCCAAAACTTCTAACAACAGCCCTACCCACAGGAAAAGAAGCCGAACCTTGAAGAGATGCTGAAAAACTTCATAGCAGCCTCAGAAATACGGTCTCAAAATAGAGAAACATGTTTCCAAAAGATAGAAATAAAACTTGAGGCATTGACACAAGAGTTCAAGAAATTCGGGAAACTTGCAAAGCAAATGTCTGAGAGACCATAGGGAAGACTACCGAGCAACACCGAAACTAACCCAAGGGAGCAAGTTCAAGCCATAACGGCTCAAGATAGTGAAGGGTTAGACGCGCCTAATTCAAAACAAAAGAAGGTGGTAGAAGAAGATACGGTTGAGGTCAATAACAAGCCGAACCCAGTAATCAAAGAGTACAAACCTCGCATATCATATCCCGAAGCAATAACGAAAGACGACACAGAGGAACAGTTCGGTAAGTTTCTTAAACTTTTAAAGAAATTACATATTAACTTACCGTTTCTTGAAGCTCTTTCACATATGCCAGATTCCAGGAGATTTTTAAAGAAGCTATTGACAAATAAGCGGAAGATAGACAAGGAATCACATATAGAGCTGAACGCAGTATGCTCAGCAATGTTGCAAAATAAAGTACCACAGAAATTAAAAGATCCAGGGAGTTTTACAATTCCATGCTTAATTGGTAGTTTATCTATTGATAATGCATTAGCTTATTTAAGGGAAAGCATAAATGTCATGCCTTACAAATTGTTTAAACAACTAGGTCTAGGGAAACCCAAACAAACTAGGATGAGCATTCAATTAGCTGATAAAACTATTAGAGTTCCTAGGGTTATAATTGAAGATGTACTTGTGAAAATTAATAAATTTGTATTCCCAATAGACTTCGTCATTTTAGACATGGATGAGGACAACACGATTCCCCTAATTTTAGGAAGACCATTCTTAGCAACTGCCAGAACTAAAATCGATGTCGACGCAGGTGAACTCATATTTTGTGTAGGTGATCAGACAGTCACTCTTCAAGCCCTCGATTTAGCTAGAACATCGAATAACCAAGGTAAGAAAGTAAATTCTATTGATAACCATTCAGTTAACCCTTCTTTTCAGAAAGCACCACGAAAGAACACAACTGAATCCGATCCTAGATCTTGTGCCAACAAAGAAACAACTCATGATGAACAAAAGATTCAGATCGATGAACTAGAAGAGGGGAAGAAGCATCTTAAAGAAAAACTAGGGATACACGAGGAAGAACCAATGCCACTCTACGAGACAAACAAGTTTAAAATTGGAGATCAGGTATTGCTAGATAAAGCAGATCCACGAGTGTCCCCTCCTGACCCTAACACCAGCAAGGAAATCCCTTTCAAGGTAATCAATGTTTTTTCATACGGAACAATCGAGGTAAGTAACCCTATGTTCGGTATTTTCAAAATAAACGCTACTCGTCTTACACTCTATCATGATAATGAAACTACCAGCACGAGGAAGGACTTTCAACTCCTCAAACGACCATGAATATACAAAGGAAAGGAGAGTCTAGCTTAAGACTATAAACGAGTGCTTCTCAGGAGGCAACCCGAATACTAACCCCATTAACTTCTGCATTTTTCATCTTATTTATATTATTTTATTCTCTCTTTACAACACCTAGCTCTAAACTAACCAAAAATACAGAATTTCAAGCCACACGGCCTTGCACACGGCCGTGGTCGTGGCCGTGTGGATGCATCGAATCGCCGTACTGACATGATAGAGATGGTACGAGTCAGAGAGAATCAATTTTCAGAGTCACGAACTCAAACCACCACACCACGGGCACTGACAAAACCCCACAGCCTTGCGATGCGGCCGTGGTCGACACTATTAAATCACACACAGGCATGGCGACCTGAGCATGGGCGTGGGAGAAATGAACGAAGCCCACCACGGCCGTGCGACATGGCCGTGTGAATCAACACACCTAGGGTACACGGGCGTGGGGATGTACCAGATTTGGAAATCTATATAAACCAACCCTCCCTCCCTCTTCTCAACCACTTCCCATCCCCTTTCTTCCATCTTATTCTTCAGAATTCTCCCCTTCCATATCTCTCTTCCTTAATCCTTCCCCAATTCCCGATCCCTAAAAACTCAATGTCGAAGAAACAGCGGAATATAAGCACAGTCTCTCAGTGAGAGACCAATCTACATAAGTTCATGCCGGCTCCTTCATCCAAACAACAAGCCAATGATCTTTGAGGCCATTTAACTCTTCTTTTTCTTTACTCTTCTCCTTTATTTTCCTTCTATTTGACTATCTTATGCTTAATTTAGTTTATTTTATTTTAGTTTCTTAGTGCCAGGTTCAAAAGGCTGCTAGGGAATCACACCGGAACCATGACCACTACCTCAATGTAGCATTAGAGGTTCTAAAGGCTTCTTGGGAATCACGCCAATTCCACCACCGCCAACACCTCCGTGGCCTTAGAGGTCACACCCACCTCGTGAACCATTCAACAATAAGGACTATTCGGTCCATTCATCTTTCATTTTAATTTAATTTACATTTTTATTTCCCTTCTCTTTATCTTTCTTGTCTTTAATTATATATTTAATTTATTTTAAATGTGTCTTAATAATTCATGGCTAATTCTCTACGAGCTCCCCAATTTCTTCATCTAGCACAGAGCTCGGTAGCAGCCACCACCCCCTATCGACTTCCAACTCCAAGAAACCATCCAAATTCAGGAAGTCTCACCTCTCTCTCTCTCTTAAAATGCATATCTATCTTTGTACATTGAGGACAATGTACATCTTAAGTGTGGGGGGTGAATATTTATTTCAGGAAAGTGCCTAACTTTCTTCATTATTCTCAAATCCCTGAATGATATCTTGTCTTGAAGTAAGTTTTTCATATTATGATTAGAATGAAATTTCCCTAATTTATGATCTTTATGGATATGTTTTGGATTAAGTCATTGATAATTATGCATTGATGATTAAATTTGAAGGATACTAGAGAGTCAAGCATGATAAGTCTATTTTTTCAAAAAAAAATTAAAAAAAGTTGGTTACATTGTCTATCTGAATCTGAATGTTACCTTGAAATTTGAAATTTGCGAGGTTGAAATCAAATACCCATAATTTTTGTGAGACTTTGAGCCTATTAGAGCATATATTCCTTTTCATGCTCACTTTATTAATTATGAGTGTGTCAACATTGATTTGTTATTCTAGAACTTACATTGATTATACATGTCGAGACCACACCTATGATTTGATATACCGAGATGATAAAGGTACCTAGGTTTTGACCCACTTACTCCATTAAAAAGCCTACCTTCATAATTAACCCCTAGTGAACCCCGTTGATCCTAACAACCCTTTTTATTGACTTACCTACTAATATTAACTCAAAACCCTTTGTATTTGTTATCACCATTCCTTGACTCCCTTTTTGTCGAGATTTGATTTTGAACAGTTGCCTAATTATGTTCTATATTTCAGTTGTAAAAGTTCTTTCCTATTATTTGACTTGTTCTTAAAAAAAATCAAATTATATTCATTATTAGTTGTGTGATTGAATGAGCTTATATGTTTGAATGCCAATTATTGAAGAAGAAAGCTCGCATTAGGGTATTATTATTAGTATGACAAGTTTTCAATTGATGTAATTATTTAGGATTAGTTCATTTTTCTAGTTAGGTAATTTGTCAGGTCAATCTCGATTCTAACCCTCTAATTCAGCCTTTATCCACACCTTTAACCCAAGCCCCGTTACAACCCTGTTAAAGACCTTTTGGTTTGTGTATCATCTCATATTCTAGTGGTGGAAATTTGATTTTCATGCAAGCCTATGGGATTAACTTTTCATGTTTGACTTTTGAGTGCTTAATTCTGAACCTTAAACACCTTGAGTGATTTGAGTGAATCTTTTGTGAGGATGCCAACTCTTGTCGATTTTGAATCAGAGGTAATTATTCAGGTAAGGGGAAACACATATGTTTTCATACTATAAAAACTATGACTCTGATTGTTTGAATCTTTAGGACTCTTTGAGTTGAATTATCCATGTATGAATTATCTTTGAACATCGATAAATATTATGAATCAAGGAAGTTTGTTTTGATTGTGAGTTGAGAATTTTGCTTGAGGACAAGCAAAAGCTTAAGTGTGGGGGTATTTGATAAACCGCAAAAGTAACATATTTTAAGCCCACATTTAGCATGCTTTTGGATGATTTATGCCTTGAATTATGTAATTTAGTGCTCTTAATCCTTTGTTTTCATGTTTTATACTCAAGAGAGCACCGGATGACGAAAAGAACGGAAAACGGGCCAAAACGGAGTAAATGGGCCATATCAGGAAATCCACACGGCCTGGGCCCAAGACCACACGTCCGTGCCCCATTCAACAGTCTCGAACACGGCCTGGCCACGACTTACACGGACGTTTGCCATGGGCGTGTCCCTGCTGTGGCCAAGAGGAGTTTTACTCGGAATAGGACACTTGGAGGCAAAGAAACACATTACAAAGCCTATTCAAACACCCAAGGAGGAATTCTACTCGAATTAGGATACTTAGGGACCAAGTAAGGCATCTCAAAGCCTATATAAACACCCAAGGGAGCAATTTAATGGGGGAGTTCGGCAGAAGCCTTCTGCCAAGGCTTTTGTCGAGGGAACCCGAGGCTTTATTCAAGGGGCATCCGATTAGGCCAGAGGAGGCAGATTTGTGGAGATTTACTCGAAGAGAGCCAGACAGAGGATCTCTCCTTCAATTCCTTCAGGGGGTTTTAGGGATTTCTTATGTTTTGTTCTATCTTTTCTTTTGAGATGTTTTCTTTTATTATTATGAACTAAACCCTCAGATACCTAAGGGGGATGAAACCTAAGATGAATCTTGTTATCGTTTGCTGAACTATATGATAAATATTTGACTTGTTCTTAATTCTTGTGTTGATATTTTCGGGATATTGATTCAAGTATGATGTGCTTAGGTGGAGGAGCAAAAGTCCCTGCCTAAGAGTAGATCTAGCATAGTTAAGCGGAGTTGATCACGCGCCTAGAGATAGGGTGACGAGATTTTGCCGCATTAGGGTGAAACCTAATATGGGAGTCCATAGATCGAGTTAATGCAATTCTAAGGGTTTTAATTAGAAAGAGATTTCAATTAATCAACCTAGGGTTAGACGTTAGTCGCCTCGAGAGAGGGATTAATATAACTTAGGGAATCTTAGGGATCGAATCAAATGAATAAATCGTCTGGTTCAGAGTTAGATAACAAGTGAAGTGAGTTAGATAACAAGTGAAGTCTAGGTGGATTCTTTCTTGGGTGTCGTCTTAATCAATTGGTTTTTCCTCAAGTATTTTTCCCAATTTCATTCTTCTTTGTCTTAGAGTCTTTAGTTTAGTAATTAGTTAATTTTAGATTAAATAAAGATCACTTTAATTCTTAGGCTAAATAATAAAGAGAGAGTTAGTATTAGTACTTTTGGTTCCTTTGGGATTCGACATTCTGGTCTTGCCTTAACTATACTGTTGTTCGATAGGTGCGCTTGCCTCATATCGTTGTCATAGTTAGTTTCCAGGTTTGATCATTTTTTTTATAAATTTTTAAGACTCTAACATGCGATCACTAATCATTTTCCGTTATAGACATAACGAAGCTATTAATACTTAACGGAGCTGCCATTTTTCATCCCCTATCACTGCTCTCTCATCTCTCTTTCTCTTCCCCATCATTCATCCCCTACTCTGATTCTCTCTCCCTCTTCCCTACCATCCTTCCTCCTACTTTGATTCTTTCCTTCTCCCTCATCATTCCTTTGCTAACCCTCTTCCCTTACTCTGATTCTTTCCCTCCCTATTTTTGGCATTTCCCTTCCCCTCTCTCTCGCTTGAAGGAACTAAAAACTTCGCTAATTAAACAACTAAAATGTTAGTAATAATAAAAGTAAGTAAAGAAACATCTCTCCCGTTTCTCTTCCATTTAAGCTTGTTGTTATTGCTTATTTATTTCTTGTATCATTTGCATTACATGGGTTTCAATTCCTTTTATTACATCAGCTTTTTTTTCGTTACAAAAAGTTAATGCTTTGATTCTTTTTCTAAAGAATTTAAATCTGTTGGGAATTTTTAACTAATTGGTTGTCTTTTCTTATCGTTTTTTTCCTTCATGAATTCTTTTTTTTTTTTTAAATTTGCATTACAGGGTGTTAGTACTGTAAGAGTCATTACATTTACAATCAAGGTATTGGTATTCAAACTGTATACTTTGTGTATAAAGTGACATTTTTTTATTGGATTTTTGAAGCTTATATTGTGAAAGCTTTCATGGTTTGGGGGTAGTGAGAGAATTTGAGGATTAAAAGCACATAAAAGGTAACCCTTTTTCATATATTTGTGTATTCTATGATAAGCTTTATTTGAAGAGGATAGTATCTTGTAAATTCTGCAGAATAAATGAAAAAGTTTGAATCTTTTAGTTGGCATGGCTGATAATTTAATTAACAATGTAAGATGAGATAAAAGGAAATGTTTAAAAAATGGAAACCAAGGAAGAAGCTGAAGGACATGAAGACCAAACACAATCAACAATTTAGGAATTAAACCATGGTTTTGAGGAGGAGGCCGTGAAAGTGGATGGGAGAGTTTAGAATCTCGTGCAGTCTGAAAGCATCTGTTCTCCAAGGCTACTGCCATTGGGGCATAGACGCACTCAAAGTTAATTAAAAAATGTATGACACAAGCGTCCCAATAGTTTCCAGAGATTGAAAACTCAGATGCAGAGGGATTAGCGATGGGGTAACAATTCAATGGATGAAAGGTATCGGCCAAACTTCAATCTGGAGGTTTTGGCAAACTAGAAATGCAAGTGGTACCAACTCCACTCCAAATCTATGGTATTTTAGACCAAACTCTTCCACTTCTTTCTTTGCTCATTTGTAAGTTTCCTCTAATCAGTCATTTTGTGTATGCATTTTTTATGGTTGTAAATTCGTTGGATGGTGGGGGAAGTGAAATAATCAGAATAGGGGTAGAGGGTTAGCAAAGGGACGGCGGGGAAAGGGAAAGAATCAGAGTAGGATGGGGGATGGTGGGGAAGAGGGAGAATGATGGGAGAGTAGTGATAAGGGGACAAAAAATGGCAACTCTATTAAGTATCTAACTGGAAATGGTAGTTGCATTACATCTATAACTGAAAATGGTTAGTGGTGACTGTTTTGTTATATTTTGAAAGTTGAATGACTGAATTGAAACCTGAGTGGCTGTTTTGTTAACTACCCCAAAGTTGAGCGACTGTTGGTGTAATTTACCTTTTAGAGAATTAAGAGGCATTTTTGTCTGATGGTCATTTTACCTAACAATCAAAAAATATAAAATGATAGAAAAAAAATCTTTTACAACGATTAAAATTTCAAACGGCTAATTACATTTTTGCCTCCAACAATTATTTCATTCTTTATATAAACCCTACTTATTTTCTTTTTTCTTCATTCAATCATATTCTCTCAATTCTCTCTACTATTTTATTCACAATTTTTTCATTCAATTTCTCTCAAATTTTATGACAAAACCCTAACCTTAACTCTAACAAGGAATCCCATGATAAAATTTCAAAACCCAAGAATTCCGAGATAAATTTCAAACATCCCATCTTGGGAATCTTGGATGATCATGGGCTTCCACATAATTTTTTTAATTTTTCCCTCGATTGCCTATATAAAGAGGGTTTTGCTCTATTTACTCCATCAGCTCACTTGCCCACCGTCCCTTAGAAAAAACTATTTTTGTTTTAATTGTTTTTTCTTTGTTGGGTGTTGAAATTTTGGAAGAGAAAGTTTATTTGTGTTTGTGTTTGTGTTTGTGTTTTAGGGAGAAATTATGATAGTTTTAAGGTATGTTTGAGTTCACAGTGATGTAGTGGCGCTTAAAGACTCACACATTTAATTTATCGTGAGGGGAGTGCACCATTACCTTAGAAGATGTCACATTGCAACTCAGGCTTCTAGTTCATTGTGGTTATACGGTCATGGGTTCAAGTATAACTAAGGCTTCCAATTTACAGTGGTTATATGGTACCAGGTTCAAGTATAACTAAGGCTCTTAGTTGACGGTGGTTATACGGTCATGGGTTTAAGTAAAACTCGAGGTCCAAGTTGACGATGGTTATGAAGTAACAAGTTCAAGCTTCATGACACCAAAAGAGAATGCCTTATAAATCTTATACATAAGTTTGAGATCATAATCATAGAGAAAAAAAGGGCTCACTAGTATAATCAACTTATTCTTTTTCTCTATCAAATTAGTATCATTAATCTCATTGTCCAAAACCCGTGTCAAAGGTAAGGGGCAAGAAAACTTTTAGGGGGAAGTGATAGTGATGGTGTAGAAAATTTAAAATGCGACTTGGGGCTACAGCGGTTGCTGTGATTAAAGAACTCATTAGTAATTACAACCGTTGTCACCCTTAGTTGCATTTCAGCTTTTCTTATTTTCTTCAAGCTGGAAATGTATAACACCCCTTACCCGGCCCGATTAGTGGATACAAGTTATGGAATGCTACAGTCGTTGTCAGAGTAACTACCTGCAAGAACATTAGAAATAAACCTTTTAAACACACAAACATGTCATAATTACAACTTTAACATGTTAATTAGACTTTCGCGAAACTTAATCGAGCTTATGAAGACTCATTTTTAAATCCGAGCAAGAATAATGACCAATTTGCAAAGTTTTCAAAATTTCCTCAAATGGTATCGATACCCCTTGAAGGTACCGATACTAAATTTAGCTTCGATGTTTCATAAAATCAAATTAAAATCATAAGGTACCGATACTTGGATCAATGTACTGATACTTCCTTAGGTATTGATATCTTACCATAATATCTATACCAGATTGACATTCTGTTTATTTTAGAAATTGATTGAAAATGTCAAGTACCAATACCTTTTCCAAGGTATCGATACTTCTATACTAAAATGTTACAAACCTTCATTTGAAACCATTTCATGCCCAACAAAAGTTTCATTCTCAAAGCACCTTAAGGCATATTTGAAACTTGCATAAAAATCCCTTTCAAACACATAACATGACTAAACATAACATTAAGTCAATTCCAAATCAATTCAACCAACATGCCCCATTTGGCACTAAATCACTCCAATTGAACTTATACACTTTCAAGTTAATGAACAAACATTTATTCATGTTTTTAAATCATTCAAAATCAACATTTAAGCATACCATTTTTGCATTCAATTCATACCATTTGCACATTCAATGAACCATTCAATCACTATACAAATTATCCCAAAACATGACCAAAACATGCCTTAATACAAGTGCAAGCATTATCATCTCATGATCTATATACTAACCTAAATTCTAACCAAGCATATAGTTTCAATCTAACACACTTAAACTCCTATGTACATGCCACACAATTGGGATTAAAATATGCAAAAGTCTACCAAATCACTGATAAGATAGTGTGAGCTTCGTGGTGATCCAATCGTCATGTTCCGTAAATTGACAATCTACAAGGAAAAAGAGAATAACGATTACACTAATTTACTCAACTTACCTTGACATTACATTAATTTAGAAATTGAAATACATTGGTACAAACATAACAATTCTTTGGCATCTTGCACATGCATTTACTTTCACAAATACAACAAATAGGTTAGTTCAATTACGAGCCATAAGCTTAAAACGCATTCATATAGTAACATATACTAACCAAATCATTTCGACTGGTAATTCATATATATATTCATTCTGAACACATCGATTTCATTTAATATTATTTCCATTTCTATTTTTGCCTAAAAATGTCACACCCTCATTTGGCAAGCTGGTACTATTTGGGATATTATGCTGGTGTGACCGCCTAAGTCGCAAGACTCAGACAGGTTAATGTTGGTAAACTTTGTGGCAAAGTATTTCGCTGAACTTCGTCGAGTTTGCAGAATCTCATTTCACGGATTAAAGAGTTCCTTGTTGTGGTGAGATCCTTATTTGGCGGACTCTTCCTCTAATAAATCTGCCACTCATGTTTTTGTGTCAATACAAATGTAAAAGTTATGGTTGGTGGGACACGTTTAAGTCATCTAGCATACTAGTGGAGATAACGTGTCAATAAACAGGACACTTGGAGAGCCTCGTAGGATGTGATTAATTAGTGGAAGCGTGTGAGAATGATTACTGATTAAAGTTTAACCTTGAGTGGGTTTTGGGTTAGAAATAGCTATAAATAGGACAACCTGGTAGTGGATAGAAGATTTCCATTTCATCTTCTTTGCTTACCTTCGTTATTATTGAAGAAAACCATAGGTGTTCTTCATCGTTAACGGAAATGTTGTTTGTTAAGCTTACAAAAGCTTTTGTCTTAAGTTGTGTGTTGGTAAATTATTAAATCCCTCTTTAAGTTTTACCAGATAGATAGGAGTTGTTGTAAAAGCTGTTCAGTAGGGCTTTCATTCAAATATTGGATAGGAACAAAACTTCCATCTGAGAACTGTTTGCATGTCTATAAATTCATGTTATTTCATTAAGCTTTGGTTGTTTTTTTATATTTAAAGAAACCGTTTTATTATTTTAGCCAAAGAAACGAGAGAAGGTTCTAGTGCTAAAAGAAAATAACCCGTTGAGTAGGAAAAATTTTGAGTGAAGATTTCTGGTGAGTTCCTTTATACCTTGAGTCTGTTATCTATACTATTTCATTTAAAACTACCTATTGTATATCCAGGTAAGTGGCCTTAACCTTTGGTCTTGTTACTTGTGTCAAAAGGGGCGTGTTTAAGGAGCTAATGTATGTACGATTACAGTTAGTAAATCAGAAACAAAAGTCATGCATATGCATGGGTATAAATACTCATTCCTTAATACACAAACTTCATATCCAGAATGGAGTAAAGAGGTATCTGAGGGTTGTTATGAATGATGATAGAAAGAAGATACAAAATATTATATTTTACCTTCGATATGACACTCTGGTGCAACAATGACTGGTGAATACCTGGCCTTGCAAGGGAAAACTTATGTGTTCGAAATACAAGGAGGAATGATGGAGGTACGGAAAATATGATTGGTTTAATGGCTTTAAGGAGCGGTATAAAGATATAGGGAAAATGGTTCTTCGAAACTAGGATCAGAAGCTAGCACAAGGAAGAGAGTATGCTGATAAAAAGAGTGTATATTGTGTATAAAAAAATATGGATGTTGCATGAAAAGTGTAAACAATACGATAAACAGTCATAAAAGAGTACTCCGCAAAGGTGTCGTACGCGTAGAACAGTTGTGCCTTGTGTCCATTATATGCGAGTCTCTAATAGCGGATAGTGTCTGTAACACCCCTTAACCCTAAATCGTCGCTAGAACAGGGTTACGAGGCATTACCAGACATATCAGACAACTTACGAATAATTCACAATAAAAACACATTCATAGTACAATTTAATAATTAAGTCCCTATAATGAACTCTAGAAATTTTTAAAACATGTATTAAAAATGTAACGGGACTCGTTTAAGTATTTCAGAATATATATTTTTTTATATAAATTTCGACAGCATTTCTGCTTATTTTCACATATAACCCCCTGCAATTAAAACCGTATTCATTCCAAATATAACCAATTCAACCAATTCCAAAATCCAACAATTCAACCAATGCAATTTCATATTTAATCATATTTAAATTATACTTATAACATCAAAATACCAAATATCATTCTTTACAACAAAAGTCATTTAGTAATTTAAAGTGACCAAAATAACACCTATGTACATGCCACTTTTATCAAAGAAGAATACATCACCGAGTTTTGTTCTCTGTTTCTTTTTTTTTTTTTGTTCTTCTTTCTTTTTATTTACTTTATATTACTTTAATATTAAGTAAACAAATTATTTTATAACAAATGTACCAATATTTTTATTACAAGTGTACCTATATAATTATTACTATTACACTTGTCATCTATTTTTATTTTTATTTTATATATTATCATTTAATAATAATTTATATATCTAATATAAAACCATAAAATAATGATATACATTATAATTTAATATAATAAAACAATAAAAATCTTAGATTTTTATCATCAATTGCCGCCTCATTTATGCTAAATGGCTTAATTGCCATTTTAGCCCCTTTTTACTTTCTTTTAATCTATAATTAGACTTTCACTCTTTATTCAATTTGATCCTTTTTCCTAATTACTTTAAATTAAGCTAAATTCACTAAATAAAAATCTAATTAAACACACTATTAGACTCATAATTACTCCTAATAATTATTCACTAACTCGATTTACTAAGACGGAGGCCCGATAACACACTTTTTCGGTGCCCACGGATTTTGGGTCGTTACAGTGTCTACCATTTTGAAGTGGATACTTCAGAACAGAGAGAATCGTATCCACTAGAAGTGGCATTCCATTTTGTCAATCTAAGCCTTAGTTTCATAGTGTACATGGGATCCTATTGTGGGATTATTGTAACACCCCAAACCCGGCCCAAACACTACAACCGGATCTGGTATGTCACTAAGAAAAATTTTGGAAAACATGTCGTATTTTCATAAAAGCCCAAATATATTTTATATAGAATATGCCTTTGTAAAATAAAACCCAAACTTAATTACATGCCTTAGTTTAATTAAAATAAAAATTTAAATAACTAAAAGTAATAAAAGCCCATAATAAAACAAAATATAAACTAGTGGCCCATGGCCTTATTACAACGAGATTTTAAAATCCATTAATTAAAAATATAAAATAATAACTTGAGTCTTTTTGCTAAATCCACATATTCTGCTGCATGGCCACCTTGCGTTCCTCTCCAGCCCGGTCCGAAGCACTAGGTATCACCTGAAATGTTAATTAAAAAGGTGAGTCGCGAGACTCAGTGTGCAACCCTCATGCACAACTAGATTTTTGGGCCTTAAGCCCATTAAACAAAATAAACAGCTTAATACTCATAACAAACATTAATAACAAATAATATGCAAGGCCCAACCCGTTTGCCTAGGTTTCCATCCGCTACACGCCCCCGTACCAACCGTTCACACCATTGGGGATTTCTACAATCGCCCCACACCGCTACACACCATGATGGTAGCCTTACTGCTCATCCACGTATGATGGCCGAAGCCCTTATAACATATAATGGCCGAAGCCCGTATAATATTTAATGGCCGAAGCCCGTATAACAGTTCACGACATTAGCCGCTACATCAGATCACGGTAAAAACTGCTACACATATAATGTATAACTTCCTCCTTTCATCAACCCAACCCATGCAATCACATACAAGCATTTTACTTATAACATTTAAACAGATTATTTACTAACCTGGGATCCGCTTTTACCCTCATTGGGCTTTCATCAATAAACCGAGATGTTGGCAATTATCAAAACATATATAAATCTTATGATCATGCATTTTATGATTAGATCTAGATGGTGGGGAAGTATTACACACCTGTTATCGTGAAAATCTATTATCCTTAACGTAGAGCCTTATTTGTCGAATCCCGAAAATCCTTAAGAAACGTCACCTCCCTACCTTCGGCTTTTCCACCAAATCAGCTTTAATGGAACAGATTCGGCTTATAGGGATAAAGAGTATAATCGACAGGGCCTTGGAAATAATGATTTGGATTAGGAGCTTGATAAAAATAAAGGAATCACAGAAAAAGGAGAAATCCCGAAACTTACCGGATTAAAGAGGAGTATACGGCTTACGGTGCACCTTCGGGAAACAGAGATCTCACTTGTAGATTCGACTTTGAGAAGAGAAAAGGGGAAAGTAAACTGTGTTTGGAGAGTTGCAGCAAAGAAAAGGTTTTGAGAGAAAAGAAGAAGAGAAATTCGGCTAGGTGAGGAAGAAGAGAGAAAAATTGAAAGAAAGGATGATCACTTGGCTTATATAGATTTCGGCAATACACTCCCCCTCCCAGAGTTGGATTTTCGGCCAACTCTGCTGTCATCTGATAGCTTTTATCTTTCTTGTTATCTTAATCCCTTATCTCCTCAAAAATAGCCCTTATCTTTTTCTTCCTTTATCTTCCTATTTATCAAGAAAATAAAAGAATTAAAATCCCTATTTTGTAGCTAGTGTGCCGTCCACTCCTAGGGCTCCTAAGTGCCGAATTTTTGACCCAAAACTTGGGCTCTCAGTAGCCCTCACTTGGCCCAAACTCCTCCCCCTTATGACACCACCTTATGCCCACTTAAAGCTCCTCAAATCTTTGGGCCACAAGCCCAGCTTGTCACTTAATTAACTATCTACTTAAATTATGAGCTAACACCATTTATTAGCCACCTAACCCAAATTTTTAAAGCCCAAAATATCACTTAAATTACCCAGAACATTAATTTAAACCCTAATCCAAATATTTAATTAGGGCCTCAATTCAACCTCAAATTCTTAAATTACAAATTAATCAAGTACCACATATAAATGCACAGGCCTATATTTAGGATATTACAATTATACTTCTTTGGAACTCACTAAGTTCTTTTGAACTTACTTAGTTTCTTTCTTCTTATTTTTAGGCTCTTAGGTTGGACGTACCATTGCAAGGAATCAGCCGGATTTGCGACCTATTTGTGAGTCATCTTTTGTTTGGGTGTAACATGTGATTACTGGGGGTATTAAAATGTTTGTCAGTTGCCTCCAGTTGGAATTTAATAGCTTGTAATTCAAAACTTTATTTTGTACTTTTGGATGTGTATGTGTAGCCTTGCTGGGCTTTAGGTCGAATGGCTTTATGTGATGTCAGTCTTAAAAAATGGATTTTTGATCAACTGCTTGAGCGATGATTCATTTGTGTTTTTGTTCGAACTTGTGAATGTTTATAAAGCTTCCGCCAAATGTTGTTTACTTATATCTCCACTATAAGTGGCGTAATACTATTTTAAATTGCTTTCAACGTTTTATATGTTCTTCAAAATATCGGGACATTGTCCCACCAAGCGTGTATTAGCCGAGCTAAGGTGTTTGGGTTTTTAAATGGTTTTGGTAGTTCAAGGTTTCATTTTGTGACGCTTCATACCCGGATTCGACGACTGGGTCGGGTATGTGGTGTTATAGGATAACTAAAGTAATCTAACTTCAGATAAATAAGATTGATTTGCTCACACAAGCTGTAATATTCTAATTTGCTCACACGAGCTATGATATTTGAATTTGCTCAAACAAGCTATGATATTTGAATTTGCTCACAAAAGCTGTGATATTTGGGTTGCTTACACAAGTTGTAGGTCAGGTTTACTTTTACAAACTTTATTTGATGCTTCTTACTCAAGTTGTCAAGAATCCATATCACATATTGGATCTCAATATCGATAAGAAATCCCTGGCCAACACCCGATTTCTTTTTGAACCTGACAGGCCATTCATATCTTAATCGTTTACTAAGTTCAAATGGGCACATTTATCATTTCTGTATCATTTCAACCTTGTAGTCGTATACACATTTTTCATATTTTGAATAGCAATCCATATACCCTTTAAACTTTGTAACCTCATCACATACATACTATTCAATTACATAGTTGTTCACATCCATTCAATATAATTTAATTTGTATTTTACGATTAAGTCCATTTGATGTAAAAAACATTCTAATCACGACAATTCAACTAGAAAATTACACAATATAACACAAACATATTATGAATTAATAAAGTAAGTCCTATATGAACTTGTCTGGAAAAAACAACAAGCAAACAAGGTGTCGGGGGACTAATATGCAAGTTCTTTTTTTTCTCGATTCTCTTCCAATTGATTTAAATCCCCATTTATAATAATTCATTTCAATTCATCAATCCCGATTTATAATAATTCATTTCAATTTATCAATTCTAAACATCTTTTAACAACTTATTATAAAAATATATCAATTCAATTCAATTTCAATTTCATTTTCAATTTCATTTTCATTTTCAGATTCCCCTAAAGTTTTACATTTTCTTCAATTTAGTCTTTAAAATTGAAATTGCTATAAATTTCAAATTTGAGCTTTGATTTCAAAACCAATCTCAATTTCATCTTTTTACAACCCTCTACTATCTATAATTATAGAAATTTAACATCAATTTCAAAATATTTACACTTTAGTCCCTATATTCAAAAACTAGTAATTAAATTTTACAAACTAGTCCTTTTCACTTCTAAGCTCAAAATCTATAAATTTAGTACCAAAAGCTTTAATAAATCAATAATGAAAAATTTTAAAATATTTAAAAATTTTTACAAAATAATACACGAATCAGCTAAATCAAGCTCCCGAAAATATAAAACACATAAAAATTACAACAAACATACTTCAATTACCTATCCAATTATTGACCGAAAGCTTGGAACCCTAGCTTGGCTTTCTCCTTTTGTTTTCTTAGCACATTCTCTAATGAAGATGAAAATAAAGATGATAATATCATCATTTTTTTAACTTTTATACTAACATTAAAATTGATTAACCTAACTTTATTAACTTAATCTCAATTAATTTAAATTTTAATTAACCAAAGTAAGTGGATTCCAAAATCATCCACCGCCGTTTAGTCACTTTATAATGGTCAAATTGCCCATTAGGTCCTTTGATCAATTAATAATTCATATCGATTAATTTTTATATCTTTTACGATTTAGTCCTTATACTTAATTAGTTACTAATTCTGCAAAATTTCTTATCCAAAATTTAATTCATCTGTATAATAACTCCGTAAATATTTAATAAAAATATTTTGCGGTTTCGATTCACGAAAATGAGGTTCTGATGCCTCATTTCCAACAACACTAACTTTGAGGTCAAAACACTTGTACATTAACTAACTATCCAATTAATAAATTTGTCAAACTAAAATTTGATATAATACTATAATTGACTCGTAAATATTAATTAATAATATTTACGAACTCGATCATTAGAAAATAAAATTCTTAAACCACAATTTCTAACACCACCGAAAATGAAATTTTTATTGAGTGATTGCATTATCTTTCCATTCAACTAGGCTTCGTAGGTTGCGATACTCTGTTGGCTTATGTCACAACATTGATAAACGGTGTTGCAGTTCATTCGTCAAGTCAAATGTTAAGTTTGTGGCACTCAAATTGTTGGTATCTTGATACCATTTAAGATAATGCAAGTTGTCCAAGTCAAGTTATAGAGTCGTGACATTAGTCTGAAATTTGTCGAGACTTTCATCTTGATGTTTAGCATCTTTGGATCGATCAAGGTCAAGGTTCCGACATTCTCTAATTCGTGCTACAACCTCCTTAATTTCAATCACGAAAATATTGTATTTTCATATAACGATTATTCGAACTTAAATTATTTTTAAAAAAAATAAATATCCAATTAATATTATAACTTAAAATTTAATCATAAAAATACATAAGATGGATGAAAATAACTTGAATGCAAGGCTCAAATGCGAAAATTCTAATTCATAAAACTAGTAAGTCTACCTTAAACCTAGCTAAATATAAGTGTTCAAAGAGGTAATAAACATATAACAAATTATTCAACTAGTATATAAACTAATGGTGGGTTTGGATGTGCAGTGGATTTATCTGCGATTAGTGTAAAAACAACGGTGGCGGTGAGATTAGATATTGTAGCGATACTGTAGCGATACTGTAGCATGAGACAAAAAGTAAGCTAAACGCACCGCACCTCACCGCACTCAATTGCCCTTCCAAACCCACCCTAAATCGGTTGAGTGCACACTTTTATAGACGATATTAATTAATTTATATATTTTTATAGTTTAACTACTAAAGAAATCCCTATAAAACAATTAAAAAATAATTAAATTCCTAATTGAAAATTATAATTAATTGAGCCCTTAATTAAAAGTTAGCAATTAAATGAACATTTACAAATATAGTTTCTGGTTGAAGCCCTTAATGTGTCGTAAAGTGTTGGTCTAATAGGCTATAATGAAAAGAATATGATTTGGAGGGCTTAATTAACTTTTCTTTTAATTATTTATGAGGGACTAATTAAATATTTTTAATTATTTAAGCCTAAAATTTTTAAAATACTATAATAAAATTATAGAAAATATAAAATTTATTAAAAAGTATAAAATATAATAAAATAGAAAATTATAAAAATATAAAAAGGTATTAAATATTATTAATATATTATGAAAAATATAAAAATAATATGAACATATTATAAAACTTTTAGAAGTTATAGAAATTTTTTTTAAAAATATATCAAAATTATTAAAATAATAAATATAAAAAATCATAGAATATTTTTTACTTTTAAATTTGCAGTTTTTTGGTTTCGATAATAAGAACATGAAAAGCTCGAAGTGTGAAGGTGATTGAATTTATATAGAGTGCCAAGTCAAGTTGGATCACCGTCAAACTTTAAGTTATTCATTTCTTTATTTTCGAAGCCAAAGACTTCAAACATTCAAAATATTAAAAAGTTTTTATAATTTTTATATTTTTTGGACTTTTTATAATAAGTTCATATCTTTGACAATACTTTATAATATTTTTATAATTTTTCTTTATTTCTAAATTTTTTAAAAATTTATAGTTTTCTATTATTTTTACAATTTTCTAAATTTATTATAATATTATAATAATTTTTAAATTTAAATAATTAAAAATAAATTAAACCCTTTACATTAATTTTTTTTCACGTCAAACATCATGCCAATTGTTTCATGATCATTTTTTTCACATTAGTTGTTATGTCTGTATTAACTCAATTTAGCCCGGGGCCCAAACCCAAATAAAAAATAATAATAAAACATTAAAAATCCATTACAGTCCCTAGTCTATTTACAAATGGCCCAGATTAGGACCCGAATAAACTAAAACCTAACCCCTAACCTATTTGCGACCCAAATACCAAATCGCTACCCAAACCACTGCCCAAATTACTAGACCCAATTACACGGCCCGAATGGCCCAAATGATTTTGGGCAGACCAAAACCCTAAGGGTTCCAGAAGCTAACAGCGCCACGCGCGTGCCTCTACGCGCCCCACCACGCACGCCTCCGCACGCATCTTACCTCTGCCAGCAAGCATACGGCCTCCGTACCTGCACCAAATGACGGATGAACAGCACAGCAAACAAAAGAGAAGCTTTTGTATTTTTACTTTTTTTTTATTCGGCTATAAAAAGCCATCAAACCATTGTAACGTTTTTTTTAAGCATACAATATACAGAATATATAGAGAAAAATACAAAGAAATCAGAAGGTTTTTCTGAAAGGTGATCTTCAGTCCTCGATACTTTTTTTTTCTTCTGCCCTTTTTTTTGAATCTTTGTTTTATTTGTTCCCATAGAAGTCTAAAAAGGGGGAAGGGATTTACCTACGAAATATGGACCGTCGGACTGCTTTTTTCGTCGTAATCGGAGCAAAGCAGTCCTTCGAGACAGAGAACATGAAGTGCTCTGGTTTGGTTGGAAAGAGATCAGTCGATCGGACCTGAGTGGACCACTAATCGCCGATTGCCATGGTGTTGTAGTGGCCGAAAGGGAGATTTCCTTCTGCGGCTGAGGGAGAAGGCAAAGGGGGCTAGGGTTTCGGTTCTAAAAAACTTTCGGCTGATAGCCTTAAGGGCCATTTTTTAGGGATTATATTTCATTAAGGAAACGACACCGTTTGGGCTTAATTCAATAGCCTCCAAAACGGCGCTGCGCGAAATGCCCAGATCCGACCCGATCCAGCATCCATAGGACTCGCGTGTTTTTGCGGTGATGGAATATTTGTGTGTTCAGTCCCTCTTCGTCGCACTGTTCTTCAATCAGACCTGTTATACATTTCCTTTGTTTCTTTTAAATTGACCCCTGTAATTTACACGTCATTTCGATTCAGTCTAGTCCATACGCTGCGTTTTTGAATCACGAAAATATTTGCGGGTTTAGTCCCTGATAGTTTACGCGCATTTCAGTTCGATCCTTGTGCATATTTAAATGATTTATTTATTATAAAGTAGTCTTTTAATTTCGTTTTGTTTCCTTTTTGTTTTCATACACAATCTTTGCATTTTTATCAGATTTAACTCATTTATTAATTAGGTGTTAAACTATTTTATCATATGATATAAAAAATATTTATACTATTTGTTTTTAAATTATTGTTTACATGGATTATTTATTTTAATTTATTTTAATATAATGTTTATTAAAGTTCGTTTTACTATTTATTTAAAATAATTTTACATATATTATCTATTCTAAACTCTTACATATATTATTTATTTTAGATTTGTTTTCATATTATATAGTTTATTCCTTTTATATATATATATATATATATATATATATTATTCCCTTAAAATTGTTATATATTATAATTTTCTCTTTTATATATTGTTTTAAACTTTTTATATCATTTGTTTTAAACTTATTTATTATTTTAATTTGACTTAGGTTCATTTCTTATGATTGGTTATATATATTATTTTGCTCCATTTTCTTCATTAGTTACTGTTGAAATTGTGTTATGCGATTATTGCTATTGTATGGATTATAAATTGTTAATTTGTAACTATTAATTATTTGTGATTCATCATTGTAATATTTGATGTATGGATAATATCTTGCTTTGTATATTAGTATTCCATTGTATCTTATGAAAAATGTTGTGTTTTAATGTCATTTCAGTTTTAAAATCATTTTTACTCAAAGTTTTTTAAAAATAAGGCAATGCTCGTGTTTGGAGGTTTTCAAGAAAATTGTGCCCTAACTTATTGGGTTCCGATTCTTCTAGTTAAAACCTAGCAACCGAGTACCCTTTTCTCTTTTAAATAAAAATGCATAATATTTTAAATAAAAAAAAACTTCTTCTCAGGAATTTGAGACATTGCGCCCTAACTCACTGGGTGTGATGTTTTATCATCTCGAAATAAGAATTTCAAAAAAAAAAAAAACAAAGGCAATATTCCGTATTCGAGAATTTTGAAAAATTGTGCCCTAACTTACTAGGTTCCAATTTTTCATAAGGCCCAAATAACCGAATACCCTTCTCGAACCTTATTACTGGGTTTTTAAAAATCAAAAGATAAATTTAATTTCGAGAATTTAAGATGTTGTGCCCTAACTTACTGAGTATGATATTTTATTTCTTCGAAATAATAAGTTTTGGCATCCAATTTGATTCTTTCCAAATGTATCTTAAGCAAACGGATCGTAATCTAGAATCTTTTCAAATTTTTGATATTAAGACATTAAGTAATTAATTACGTACCAACTCTTGGGCGCTACGAGGGTGCTAACCCTTCCTCGTACGTAACCGACTCCCGAACCCGTTTTCTCGAGCTCCTATAGATCAAAATATGTTTAAATAAATCAAAGTTTTCAATTTCAAGGTGATCCGATCACACCTCAAAATAAGGTCAGTGACGACTCCATTTTTGGATTTTTAAAGTCGACCCCGTTTTCTAAACAAAAAAAATAGTTTCGACAATGTTAATAGTTACACATGTTGCTATATCAACACTTAATATCTTGTCAAGAGTTTTAATGGAAAACTATTACAAGGTTTCAATTGATTTTTAATTTTTTATTAAGGCATATTTCATTTAAGGGTTTAATTTAATTTTGATTATTTTGTAAAGCTTTTTTTAGTACTTATTTGAATAAAAGAGTAAATATGAAGAAACTTGAATGAAAATATTAATTGAATATTTTACTTATTATATTAAATATTTAAAAATTTTATTTCTAATAATTTAATTATATAAATAATATCGGAAGTTATTTATTAATAATTATTATATTCGTATGTTAGGAGCTAGTTTCAGGGTGAGAGAGTGACCAACAATTTCAATTGTCCAGTTCAGCAGCTATCTCTCTCTCTCTCTCCCTCCAACTTTTGTTTATAAATTGCAATCCCCATTATCTGTATGTCCCACTTGCCGAGTACATGATGTGGGCCCCATAAGGGGACAGTGGGACCCACATTTAATATTGTTGACCATCGAAATGACTAATCGGGGGGGTCAATTGGCGCCTACGTGTATCCACCTCTCCTGTCATTTCAACCATTTTTCCCCGCTCTGTTCGGGTCAGTCCGCCTTCGAAATTGGGGTTCCAAGGGGACCCACCCCCTCACCCATACGTCCATTATCTTATACGGCGCATCGGTATCTCCGTCTCACTCACGTCATCCCACCTCCCTATATGAGCGTTTCGGGAACGGCGCGATAAAATCTTAGGCCTTTGCTTGCTTGCCGAAACGCAGTGGGCTAAGGCGCTAACGCAAGTCATCCATTTTTCTAAATAAAAATTATTTTTTATAATATTTGGGGGTCTTATACAGTATTTTAATCAGTGGTAAAGGTTAAGGTTTGAGTATTGAATACTACATTCAAGTTTTATCATATCTAATTCTATATATATGTTTTTAGTCCACATCATATATATGTCGAGTGGGTTTTGTATGATTTTTTATCTGTTATGTTTTGATTAATTCTATATTATAGTTAATTGAATTTATATTTGTGTTAAATTGTTTCTGTAGTGAAATTTAAAAAAAAAAAAGAGATGACTACAAATTAGATATTTATAATTATTTTTGTATAAATTTATTTATTATCACATTAAATTTAAATCTTATTATACAAATCCAATTTCAAATTAAATAAATTGTTGGGTGAATACTCCAATCCATTAAATATATGGATTAAAATAAAAGTTTAAAAAAGTAAAACAGATAATTAAAATTAGATATTTAAATTCGAAATCGTAGCTTGCAAAACTAAAACATAATTGAATATCCAGTATGCATATATTATCAATAGATATAAAATGAATTTAAACAATAAATGTTTGATCATTAACATATTATCTTTGAATCCATCTGCAATATTTGAAAAATTAACATTTAGTATATCAAAGCTGTTTAAAAAAATTGTCATTTAATTTTTTAAAATATTAAAATATATTTTGATAGGATACTTATCGACTTTTCGTCCTATTTTTAAAATTTAAAAACACTACAAATAATATATTAAATATTATTCCATATCTAAATATGTAAAATACAATTAAGATATTGCTAAATGACACTAATAATATATTTTTTTATTTATTTTTAATATTTTATTATACTCTGGTACTAAGATTATTTGCTAAGGATGTATTACATATTTTCCTGGACCCCTAAACTATTGTAAGATGTAAACCGTGAGTATTATGGTAGTAGAAGAAGCGGGGTAGTCCCGCTCTTTGTACAGTGAGATTGGAAATGACGGGTGTTGGTACTTTCAAAATCATGACACGTAAACAGCTGCATCCCAATTTATCAAGTGTTAGTTTTGGCATAGTTTCAAATCAGACTTTCAGTTTCTACCAAGGAGAAAATGGCAACGGGAGGATGGGTGGGGTCTAAGAGGGAGACTTGTAATGCTGCCAATTGGGGTCCGTTCTTTAAGGGGCGGTTAAGGGCCCCATGAGAGGGGCCACTGACCATTAAGCAAAAAAAAGAAGGTAGGCCTGCAATTGGGAAATGGAGTAATCCTAGACCACCCGAAATGCACCCAACCATGACAAAAACATAATTAATACTAAAATAAATCAAAAGCAACGGTGCAGGACATTTTTAAACGGGCGTAGGGAAATGTCTCGTCATCTGGGTTGAAAGCAACTACACTCTATTTTGGCATGTCATGGCTGGGACGTCAAGCCTAGATGATGTTAAACTACATTCAATTTGATATTATTTAATTTATAATTTAATAATTTAATATTTTATTTGCCTATTTTACGTCTTAGTCAGCCGTCACGCAGTTGGATGATTGAGAAGAAATCTCACACCGTTCGCTTTCCAATTCACTCACCAACACCTTTTCCTTTTCTCAAACTTTCACATTTTCTGAGTTTTTCTTTTCACACTCTCTTTATCATAATATTAGATTTAACATTATTTTTTTAAAATGTTTTGGAGAGAATTGTAATAGTTCATTTTTTTAATGGTGTTAAAAATAATAATTTTGAGATCACGATTTTTATCATTAAGTCAGTATTTTATTATTTATGAGGTTATTAAAGTATTATATTAAAATTAGTTAAAAATTTTAACGTTTTGATAGTTGATTAAGTAGAAATGACTAAATCGTAAAAATTATAAAAATTAATTTCTATTAGCTAAATATGTTAAATGACTATAGAAAAATAGGTTGATGAACTTAAATAGTAAATATACCTATTATATTTGTAGTGTACGGTTTTAGCTTTATGTTCAAAGAAAATTCATTAAGAATTAAGGGTAATTATGTAATTAAGTAAATAAAATGATAAACAAAATAGGAAATAGTAGTCTTCTTCTTCAATTTACATTTTCTTCAACCGAAAAACCAAGAGAAGGAAGCTTGAAGTTCGGCCATTTAATTCGCCTTGCATGTAGAATTTTGGTTTGTTTCTAATGATTTATATATTTTTGTGATCGTTTTAGCTTAATCTAGCTAAATCGGGGGTTAGTTCGTAAAATTGTTAAATATTTTAAAAGGTGTCATTGATGAGTTTGAAGTGTTTTTGAAGTTTGATGGTAGAATATTAAGCTTGATAGCTAAATAGGATTATTTTGTAAAGTAGCTTTTAAAGACTTTAATGTTTAGGGATTAAATTGTTAAAATAGTAAATTTCATGAAATTCTTGTGATAAAGTAATAAATATGGGCCGCTTAGGGATTATATAGAATTCGTCACAAGGGTTTTTGGATTAATTTGTAATAATTGTGAGAACTTTTATGGTGTCCCAAACTCAGCCGAGTCAGTTCAACCTGAATTTAAGACGTCACATTAGTCACCGAAGTGACCCAGACCAGAACTAACATATTCACATGTGATTTACTAACATTAATATTAATTAAGATATCAACGAAATACAATTATATGTTTGATAAGTCATGCATGATCAATTACAAGCAATTAAACCTATTTGCATGCTTATTTGACAAGCATTCATGTCTTAAGCACACACAAGGGTAAAATTGTCATTTCATGCTTATTATGTAACACCCCTTACCCGGATTCAACGCCAGAACCGGGCCCGAGGCTTTACCGTATTAAAACTACTTGATCGCCACTTAGGCTCATCGTGACTACTCTCTTAAGTCACCTCAACGACCTCATTCTTGACTTATAAGGCCTCACTCATACAAACGAGGGCTCTCAAGACTATACCGGAACTTTTTTTTTTTCAACTCTTAAAATTTTTCTCTTTTATACAAGGCTCACATGCCCGTGTAAGATGAGACACGCCCGTGCATAGACACACACGTCCATGTCCCCAAACCGTGCATAAAAACCCAAGCATTCTGCCAATGCCCCACGGCTAAGGCACACGCCCGTGCTGCTAGCCCGTGGCCAACACTGATTAACTCACACAGCCTAGGCACATGCCCGTGTGACTAGTTCGTGGTCTATTCTGACTTAATATGCCAACATGCAGGGGACACACGGCCAAGTCACAAGCCCGTGGGCTGACCGTGTGGTGCACATGGTCTAGACACACGCCCGTGTGTTTATCCACATGGATAAGAACAAAGCTATATGCCAAGTTCTTTTCACCCCTTTAGCATACATAACATGCACTCATTCAGCACATCCATAACCAACTCATAATGAAGTACAATTTCACATGGATAACTACATCTTTTCATATAGTAAAGTAGCCAACAACTATGGCATTATACAAAATAGATTATCCAACTATGGGCTAACACATCTTAGCCATTTACATCAAAATTCACTAACTTTTCTAGCCTCTATACATGCTATATACAAAACATTGAGTCTCATGTACCAGAGTGTGATGATAGCGTGGGTGATTCTCCAATTGATCCTCGTATCTCGAGTCAACTCTATTGCTCTATAAGACAAGGGAAAAGAAAGAGAGTAAGCTTTGAGCTTAGTAAGTTTACACATAAACAATTAAGCATCATAGTATAAGCTAAACAACAATTAGCATTATACTAACATATAATAAACAACTATGCTTACTCTTTCTATCCCTTACCACATTTCCAACACATCATGAGTCATATACTCATAACCATTGAAATGCACCCCTGCATTCAATATCACATTTATACAATATACAACACAACATCATTCCTCGATAATTCATCCACACAGCTAATTAACTCAATAATACAACCACACAGCTAATCCGCACAGCTAATTTCTCAGTAATACAACCACACAGCTAATTTCTCAGTGGTTTCGCACTTAGCCCACCACAATCAATTTATAAGGTAGTATCGCACTTAGCCTACCTCAAAGGTAATCATAGTGGTTTCGCACTTAGCCCACTAGACGATATACCTAACGGTAGCATCACACATAGCCAGGTCATCGTCAATATGCATTAGGATTGTATCGCACTTAGCCCACCATTTAGCATTATCACTACACATTCTCATATCTACTTACTCAATCGTTCATCCATTCACAATATCTACCACATTCATTCCACATAGGTTCTCAAACATGCTACACACTAGCTAGCATTAACAAATCGTAAGTATGAATGCATTGTTTATGCTTAGACTTACCTCGGTACTCAAAAGTATAGAAACGTGCAATTTAGTCCACCACCTTGCTCTTGCCTCGATTCAGATCCGGGCTTCGTCTTTCTTAATCTATAATGAATAAATCAGCTTATTCAATACACACATTGGCTAAATTGACCCATATCTCATACTTTAGCAAAAATACCATTTTGCCCCTAAACTTTCTCATATTTACACTTTTGCCCCAAGGCTCGTAAAGTGATTTTTATTTAACTTTCTAGCCTTTCATGCTTAGCCGAATCACTTACTCAACTAAAGTATTCATCAATTCTCACTAAATCATACATGTATGACCAAACTCAAGACTTTCACAAACAAGTCCCTACATGCATTTTTCATGGAAAATCACTTAGCAAAAGATGTTTCTACTACATCAAGCTTTCATATTCTTCCATAAAACATCCAAATAAATGCATGTCATGCATGGGTACATTTTTCAACATCCATCATAGCTCATCAAATAGCTAAAAATAGCTTACTCATGCTACTAGGACTTCAAAAATATGAAGAATATAAAAAACTAGGCTTAGATGCACTTACTAGCAAGCTTGAAAAATTTGAAGAACCCTAACAATGGCTCTTGAAAATTTCGGCAGCCTTGGAGAAGAAGATGAGTGAATTTTGTCATCTTTTCTCCTATTTTAATCATTTAATAGCCAAATGACCAAAATGCCCTTTTTGATAAACTTCCTAACTTAACTCATCCATGCCCAATTTTGTCCAAAAACTAAAAATTGGGAAAGTTACTCATTAAGGAACTCTAATTAATATTCTAGAGCTATTTCACACAAATAGCTTCTAGAATCTCACATTTTGCAACTTTTGCAATTTAGTCCTTTTGGACAATTTAACCGCAATTTCACAAAATTGCTTCATGAAACTTTCACACTAGCATGCATACCTAGCATAAACCTCAAAAACTCATACATATACCTCGGATTTGTGGTCTCGCACCACTATTCTGACTAGGCCCTAAACTGGGATGTTACAACTCTCCCCCCTTTAGAGATTTTCGCTCTCGAAAATCTTACCAGTAAAGAGGTTTGGATGTTGCTCTCTCATAGCTTCTTTCGTTTCCCATGCAGCCTCTTCCACACTGTGTTTCTGCCACAACACTTTCACTAGTGCTATGCTCTTATTTCTCAACTGTTTCACTTCTCGAGCCAAATCTTAATCGGCTCCTCTTCATAAGACATATCTGGTCTTATCTTAACTTCCGTCGAAGGAATCACATGGGAAGGATTGGAGCGATACCGTCGCAACATCGACACATGGAACACATCATGAATCTTTTCCAACTCTACCGGCAAATCCAACTGGTACACTACAGGCCCAATTATGTCTGTAATCTCATACGGCCTATGAATTTTGGACTCAACTTCCCTTTTCGTCCAAATCTCATAATCTTCTTCCACGGGGACACTTTCAAAAACACTTTGTCACCCACCTCAAACTCGACTTCTTTTCTTTTCAAATTCACGTACGACTTCTGTCGTTCTGAAGCAGCTTTCAGATTATTACGGATTACTCTCACTTTTTCCTCAGTTTCTTTCACTAGATTGACCCTATGGATCCGCTTTTCACTAAGCTCGGTCCAATACAATGGAGTCCGACACTTACGACCATACAAAGCTTCATACGGTGCCATCTGTATACTCGACTGATAACTGTTGTTGTAGGCGAATTCGACCAAAGGTAGATATCTCTCCCAACTACCCTCGAATTCCAGCACACAGCATCGGAGCATATCCTCAAGAACTTGAATCACTCTTTCAGACTGACCATCAGTTTGCGGATGGAACGCAATACTGAAATTTAACCTCGTACCCATAGCCTCTTGCAACTTCTTCCAAAACCTTGAAGTAAATCTCGGATCTCTATCCGATATAATAGACATAAGCACACCATGCAATCTCACTATCTCTGCTACATACAACTCAGTTAGCTTGTCTAGTGAATAATCAACACGTACTGGGATAAAGTGAGCCGACTTCGTCAGTCTATCTACAGCAACCAACACAGCATCTTTCTTTTTCGGAGTCATCGGCAACCCCGTCACAAAATCCATGGTAATTCGATCCTACTTCCATTTGAGTACCATCACTGGTTGAAGCAATCCCGAAGGACTTGATGCTTGACTTTTACTTGTTGACAAATCAGACATTTTGTCACAAACTCAGAAATATCTCTTTTTATACCCGGCCACCAATACAACTTCCTTAAATCATTGTACATTTTCGTAATGCCCAGATGTACTGACAAACATCCACTATGGGCCTCATGCAAAACCTTTCGAATCAACTCCTCATCTTTAGGTACACAAATTCTGTCATGGTATAATAAACAACCATTTGAACCCACTCAAAAATCAGAATCACTTTCAAATCCGCACTTAGCTCCCTTAGCTCGCATCTCATTGTCATTTCTCTGAGCCTCATATATCTGTTGAACAAATAGTGGCTTAGCTCTCAACTCTGCCAAAATAGCACCATCATCAACTAATGCTAAACTCGTGCTCATAACTCTTAGAGCACACAAGGATTTCCTACTCAGGGCATCCGCAACCACATTTGCTTTTCCCGGGTGGTAATCAATGACTAACTCATAGTCTTTCAACAACTCAAGCCACCACCTCTGTCTCAAATTCAGATCCTTCTGATCCATCAAATATCTCAAACTCTTGTGATCCGTAAAGATTCGGCACTTCTCACCATATAAGTAATGTCGCCAAATCTTTAACGCGAAAACAATCGCAGCCAACTCCAAATCATGAGTCGGATAATTCTTCTCGTGCTGTTTTAACTATCTCGAGGTGTAAGCGACCACCTTACCCTTTTGCATCAACACGCAACCGAGACCATTAAACAATGCATCACTGTAAACCACGAACTCCTTTCCCTATTCTAGTTGAACCAAAACTGGTGCTTCAGTCAACAGTGTTTTCAGTCTCTCGAAACTCTGTTGACATGTCTCAGTCCATTCAAACTTGACATCTTTGTGCAATAGTTTCGTCATGGGGTAAGCAACCACAAAGAACCCCTTTACGAAACGTTTATAATATCTCGCTAATCCCAAGAAACTTCTAATTTCCGTCACATTCCTCGGCGGTTTCCAATCCACAACAGCCGATACCTTACTCGGGTCAACTCTGACACCATTACCCGATACAATGTGTCCTAAGAATCCAACCTCTCTGAGCCAGAACTCGCTCTTGCTAAACTTAGCATACAACTACTTATCTCTTAAAGTTTGCAAGATAATTCTCAAATGCTCTTCATGATCGTTCTCATCTCGAGAATAGATCAATATGTCGTCAATGAAGACAACTACAAACTTGTCCACATATGGTCTGAAAACACGATTCATCAGATCCATAAAAATTGCAGGTGCATTTGTTAAACCAAACGGAATGACTAAAAACTCGTAATGGCCATACCTTGTTCGAAATGCAGTTTTCAACACATCTTGTTCTTTCACTCTCAACTGATAGTAACCAGACCTCAGGTCTATCTTGGAGAACACTGTAGCTCCTTTCAGTTGATTAAAAAATCATCTATCCTTGGTAAAGGATACTTATTCTTCATTGTCACCTTATTGAGTTGCCTATAGTCTATGCACAGCCTCATAGACCCATCTTTCTTATTCACAAAATAATATCAGAGCACCCCATGGTGAGTAGCTCGGTCTTACAAAACCCTTATTTGTCAACTCTTGCAACTGAACTTTTAGTTCTTTCAACTCTAAAGGTGTCATTCTATATGGAGCAATTGAAATAGGTGCCGTTCCCGAAACTAACTCAATCCCAAACTCGACCTCTCTCACTAGAGGTAATCCGAGTAACTCTTCTGGGAATACATCTGGATACTCGCATACTATCGGCACTGTTTCAAACTTCACTCCAATCTCTTGAGTATTCAACACAAAAGCGAGATAGGACTCACATCCTTTTCTCAAACATTTCTCAGCCACTAGAGAAGAAATCATCACTGGTAGACTATCTGATCCACCTGATTCAACCCGAACAACATCTCCACTCTTACAAATCAATTTAATAAACTTACTACCACAGTTCACTAAGACACTATGGGTAGTCAACCAATCCATGCCTAGGATTAAGTCAAATTCATCAAACGACAACAACATCAGATTTGCCGGAAAACAATGACCTCTAATTGTCAAAGGACAACTCTTACACACATTGTCCACTAACATATGCTTTCCTAACGGGTTTGACACCTTAACCACAATATCTGTAGACTCAATGGACATACTCAAACTAGATGCCAATCTCATGCAAATATAAGAGTTAGTAGACCCTGGATCTATTAAAGCAATAACAAAGGTGTCATAGAGAGAAAAAGTACTCGTTATCATATCTGAGGAGGATGCCTCTTCACGAGCGCGAATAGCATACGTCCTCGCAGGTGCCTGACCCTCCGGTCTCACAGCAGAGTCTCTGGACGCACCTCTACCACTAACCCCACCTCTTGGGTTTCTTGGTCGTCTACCCCTTGTAAGCACATTACTTGGTCTCATCTTTGGCTTCTCTTCCTTATCATCCCTCTCGGGGCAATTTCGGATAAAGTAGTAGGGGGAACCACACTTATAACATTTCCGGCTGTTACCCCAACACTCTTTGGTGTGATATCTACCACAACTTGGACACTCCGGTTTCCTCTTTGGATTGCCCACACTTTCCATCGAGGTGGCTTGGACTCTCGAACCCGAATGAGTATTGCTCAAATCTCGATGTGAATAACCCACTGGTGTTGTCATCTGAGGATTTACTTTCTTGGACCTTTTCGACTGGGCTTGATACGACTTGCCCATCTGCTTCTTTCCCGCATCTCGGGCTTCACTCACAGCCCTTCTCTTTTCTGTACTCAACTCTTCGGCCTTACTTGCCCTTTCAACTAACACCACAAACTCTTTCAACTCTAAAATACCCACTAGGAGTTTGATGTCCTCATTCAGTCCATCCTCGAACCTCTGACACAAGATGGTCTCTGTCGACAAACATTCTTGAGCGTATTTGCTAAGCTTAACAAACTCACGCTCATATTCTGCTACTGACATTCTTCCTTGCTTCAACTCAAGGAATTCCTTCCTTTTCCGATCAGTAAACGTTGGCTTATAAACTTCTTCCAGAACTCTTTCGGAACTCTTCTAGAAAAAAGTCCCACGTCACCCGCTCTTTCGGGACCACTAACGTCAGCGTCTTCCATCAATGGTATGCCGAATCTCTCAGCAAGGATACAGCACACTTCAAGCTCTCTTCAGGTGTACATGAGAGTTCATCGAACACTCTCATCGAGTTCTCTAACCAGAACTCCGCCCTCTTAGGGTCATCATCTACGTTGCTCTAAACTCCTCAGCCTCGTGCTTCCTAATCTTATCTACAGGGGTTTCGATATCTTCACTACATCCATACCTTGAGGAGCCACATGACTTGGCTAAGGTATATGAGGAGGTGGAGGAGGTTGAGCATTAGGGTTCGCTCGAACATAGTCTGAGTACCAATTACTCATCATCTGGAGAAAGGCTTCCCGTGTCTCTTCCCCTTGACCTCTAGCCTCAGGTCCACTTTGTACAGGCACGGTTCCTTGCGCAGGAGCCGACACATTACTAGCTGTTTCATCAGCAGTAGATTGATCGGGATCCATATACTATATGAAACAAGATTTAAAAATCATCAGAAACCACCACACTATCATTGTACACTTATGGCATGTATAGCTAGACTCTTACACCCACTACGGTCGTCTTAGAACCGACTAAACCATAGCTCTGATACCACTAAATGTAACACCCCTTACCTGGATTTTAAGCCGGAACTGGGCCCGAGGTGTTACCGTATTAAAACTACTTGATTGCCACTTAGGCTCATCGTGACTACTCTCTTAAGTCACCTCAACGGCCTCATTCTCGACTTACAAGGCCTCACTCATACACACGAGGGCTCTCGAGACTATATTGGAACTTTTTTTTCAAATCTTAAAATTTTTCTCTTTTATACAAGGCTCACACGCCCGTGTAAGATGAGACACGCCCGTGCATAGACACACACGCCCATGCACCCAAACTGTGCATAAAAACCCAAGCATTCTGCCAATGCCCCACGGCTAAGGCACCCGCTTGTGTGGCTAGCCCGTGACCAACACTGATTAACTCACATGGCCTAGGTACATGCCCGTGTGACTAGTCCGTGGTCTATTCTGACTTAATATACCAACATGCAGGGGACACACGGTCAAGTCACACGCTCGTGGGCTGACCATGTGGCACACAAGGTCTAGACACACGCCCGTGTGTCTATCCACATGGACAAGAACAAAGCTATATGCCAAGTTCTTTTCACCCCTTTAGCATACATAACATGCACTCATTCAACACATCCATAACCAACTCATAATGAAGTGCAATTTTACATGGATAACTACATCTTTTCATATAATAAAGTAGCTAACAACTATGGCATTATACAAAATAGATTATCCAACTATGGGCTAACACATCTTAGCCATTTACAACAAAATTCACTAACTTTTCTAGCCCCTATACATGCCATATACAAAACATTGAGTCTCATGTACCAGAGTGTAATGATAGCGTGGGTGATTCTTCAATTGATCCTCGTATCTCGAGTCAACTCTATTGCTCTATAAGACAAGGGAAAAGAAAGAGAGTAAGCTTTGAGCTTAGTAAGTTTACACATAAACAATTAAGCATCATAGTATAAGCTAAACAGCAATTAGCATTATACTAACATATAATACACAACTATACTTACTCTTTCTATCCCTTACCACATTTCCAACACATCATGAGTCATATACTCATAACCATTGAAATGCACCCCTGCATTCAATATCACATTTATACAATATACAACACAACATCATTCCTCGATAATTCATCTACACAGCTAATTAACTCAATAATACAACCACACAGCTAATCCACACAGCTAATTTCTCAGTAATACAACCACACAACTAATCCACACAGCTAATTTCTCAGTGGTTTCGCACTTAGCCCACCACAATCAATTTATAAGGTAGTATCGCACTTAGCCTACCTCAAAGGTAACCATAGTGGTTTCGCACTTAGCCCACTAGACGATATACCTAACGATAGCATCGCATATAACCAGCTTATCGTCAATATGCATTAGGATGGTATCGCACTTAGCCCACCATTAGCATTATCACTGCACATTGTCATATCTACTTACTCAATCGTTCATCCATTCACAATATCTACCACATTCATACCACATAGGTTCTCAAACATGCTACACACTAGCTAGCATTAACAAATCGTAAGTATGAATGCATTGTTTATGCATAGACTTACCTTTGTATTCAAAAGTATAGAAACGTTCAATTTAGTCCATCACCTTGCTCTTGCCTTAGTTTAGATCCAGGCTTCGTCTTTCTTGATCTATAATGAATAAATCAGCTTATTCAATACACACATTGACTAAATTGACCCACATCTCACACTTTAGCAAAATTACCATTTTGCCCCTAAACTTTCTCATATTTACACTTTTGCCCCAAGGCTCGTAAAGTGATTTTTATTCAACTTTCTAGCCTTTCATGCTTAGCCGAATCACTTACTCAACTAAAGTATTCATCAATTCTCACTAAATCATACATGTATGACCAAACTCAAGACTTTCACAAACAAGTCCCTACATGCATTTTTCATGGAAAATCACTTAGCAAAAGATGTTTCTACTACATCAAGCTTTCATATTCTTCCATAAAACATCCAAATACATGCATGTCATGCATGGGTACATTTTTCAACATCCATCATAGCTCATCAAATAGCTAAAAATAGCTTACTCATGCTACTAGGACTTCAAAAATATGAAGAATATAAAAAACGGGGCTTAGATGCACTTACTAGCAAGCTTGAAAAATTTGAAGAACCCTAACAATGGCTCTTGAAAATTTCGGCAGCCTTGGAGAAGAAGATGAGTGAATTTTGTCATCTTTTCTCCTATTTTAATCATTTAATAGCTAAATGACCAAAATGCCCTTTTTGATAAACTTCCTAACTTAACTCATCCATGCCCAATTTTGTCTAAAAACTAAAAATTGGGAAAATTACTCATTAAGGACCTCTAATTAATATTCTAGAGCTATTTCACACAAATAGCTTCTAGAATCTCACATTTTGCAACTTTTGCAATTTAGTCCTTTTGGACAATTTAACCGCAATTTCACAAAATTGCTTTATGAAACTTTCACACTAGCATGCATACCTCGCATAAACCTCAAAAACTCATACATATACCTCAGATTTGTGGTCTCGCACCACTATTCCGACTAGGTCCTAAACCGGGATGTTACATATTATATGATTATCATACATATAAAATTAAACTAATGACATGTGTCAGTCTTAGAACACTTAATTAGACCCTTGACAAAAGAATCACCTTAGTCTGATTAAAAAATCTTAGTTAATTTTAGAATCACTTAATTAGAGACTAATTTTTATAAAAATGTCAAAATATAGAGAATTATCTAAAATATAAAATTTATTGCATTTATATGAAATAAAATATTTTAAATATAAGCATGCAAACTTTCAAATCTTTTCGAAAATATCCCAGCCTCCAAAAATCCAAACTCAACATGATAAACTTAGCATTCATGTTTTTCAAAGATACCTAAATAGTCAAAACATACCAATTCAATTATTAAAACATACCTCAAGTGCCAAAATACCAACATGCTCATCTTACTGCAATTTAGCTATTCTACTAACATTCCAACATAAAACATACCTCCAACATGCACCAAAATATATCAACCATATACCATCAATATAAATGCTCAGCTAGTAATCAAACAGTCTATAAATAGTATAAAATGTCTACTCCCAAAAGTCCATATCACATTGCCTTTAAGAACTAACACAAGTTTCAAACACCTACTTACAATGGTAGATTCCCTTGGTTCACTTGGCTCACTTGCCTTCACCACTTGGTATTCAACTTGCTGCACATTTAAAATGAAGAGTGTGAGCTAAACATAGCTCAATGAATGCTAAGATTACTACTAAGCAAATATAATTATCCAAAGTTAAGCAACACATGTTAATACTTAACAACACTATCATGTTTTCCAAGTAGAGAACATGCTTTTAGATTTCAAATACCGCACGCACACATTTAACCACAACGTATAACAACCTACGAATCTCAAGTAGTATCATCAAAAGATATATTGGCACTTAAGAACCATGCAACACATATATGCTTACATATACATTGGATACCCGGATCTCCAAACACACCAAAGACTTAATGAGCCATATGCTGTCCCATAAGTGTAGCTTATGGCTAACACTCTCCAAACACACCACGCTGTCTCGGTAACGAAGCTAAGCTCAATGCTTCCTTATCTCTCCACGTTGTCCCATGAGCCTCAATGCTCATCACATATAACCTATAATGGTGAGTATTCACAATCCTATGACATGCCAACTATATACAATGGTTCCAAGTGATCAAAAGGCCAATACATCACAATAACACATGATTTATTACTATTTTATGCACATTATATAACCATTTCACATTTTCAGTAATACTTTACACATCCACTTTGCATGCTCACATAAAGGGTTTACAACACTTCACAATGCTCATAGAGCCACACACATCAAGACTTGCATACATGTGCATAAAATCAGCAACTCACATCACATATATATTTATTAAACCACATTTAATTACTAGTTTATACACTTACACATCATCAACAAAGCATCACATAGGCATACTCTACTCAACACAAGCGAAGGCAAAAAAAAAAAAAAAACACACTTACACCAAAGCCTTAAATATCATTTAAGACCTCCTAGGCCTTTGATTAACATTTGAAATCACACTTACCAGTAACCAAAGACTAGAATACTCACCTCGACACTTCCGCTCACTTTGTCAAAAGCTCAATCGACTTTCTCCTTGCTTGATGACGGCACCAAAAGATCTGTCACTTCAACCACACCAAATGAAACATACATATATGTTATAGCACATCTTAAAGCACTAGAAATTCAAACAAAACCACATACTTCAACCTTTATTTTCCAAACCAAAAACTTAGTCGAAACTAGCCGAAATTCAGATTTCTCAATCCGGATCTATTCTAACCATTTAGGAATTATTCTAAACACTTAATTGTAATCTAAAAAACCGATGTAAACCAATTTAAACTTAAGAAACTCAAATTTTCACAAATAAAAAAAAATCGTCCATTAACAAGCTTTAAACTCAACTTTGTTATTAGATTTCTTAAAAATCCTTCATGATCTATTGATTGAAGAATAAAACCCTCTTAATCTAGTAAAATTTATTTTAAAAATACTTTAAATTAGATATTTAATAAAGAGACATGAGATTTTCCATTTTCAAGCTCATTTCGACTAAAATTAGTGGATATAAGATAGATTTATCTAAACTTAAGTTAAACTCAAATTAAAGACTCAAGTAAAATAAAAAAATGATTAGGAATTAGAAATTGATAGAATTTGAAAAACAATGGAGAATTTGATAGAATTTATAAGATCTTTTTGAAAACTTGGTAAGTATTTGGAGTTAGGATGAGAGAAATTTTAGATATGGGATGAAAATTTGAGAGAGTTTAAGAGCTTTAAAGAAAAAAGAAAAGAAAAGAAAAGAAAATAATAAAATAAAATGAATGCCAAAAGAAAGATGATCAACATGGATTTTAACCTTGTAGGAAGAACACCCAAATTTTAAAAAATTAACTATTTGCCACATAAACACTCTTATCTTTCCCTTGTTTTGCTCTTTAGTCCTATGTTTCAATTATCACCCATTTGTTAATTATTCCAATTTAACATTATTATTTTATTTTAAAAAAAATTCAATTTAATCAAAATTGAATCTTTAAAATCCATTTTCCTTCTTTTTTCTTACAAAAAATCGTTTTACTAAATTAATTTTCGGAATTAATAATTTCGAGTTCCTAATTCCATACCAATATCATATTTTCCCAAAATTAAACCTGACTCCTAAATCGAGAATCCGATCCACTAACCCAAAACTACCGAGTCTGACTTTGGGGTATGACAACTCTCCCCATCTAAAAAACAATTTTGTCCTCAAAATTTTTACATGAATCAAATAGATACGGATATTGATGTCTCATTACATCCTCAATTTCCCATGTAGCTTCTTTATTCCTGTGATATGCCACAAAACCTTCACTAATGTAATTGTTTTATTACGCAAGACCTTAACCTCACGAGCTAAGATTTCCACTGGTGTCTCATCATACGTGAGATCTGATCAAACCTTGATCTCTTCAACTAGCACAACATGAGATAGATCCAATTTGTACTTCCACAAAATCTACACATGAAAGACATCGTGGATCCGCTCAAGCTTGGATGGCAATTGAAGACGATAGGCTACTGGTTCTATCCTCTCGATAACCTCGTATGGACTAATGAAACTCGAGCTTAGGATGCCCATCCGATCGAACCTCAAAACCTTCCTCCAAGGCGAAACCTTAAGAAACACTTTATCACTAACTTGATACTCAATGTCCCGGCGTCTCATATCGGCAAAAGAATTTTGCCTATTAGACGCAACCTTTAGTCTCTCATAGATCAATCTCACTTTATCCTCAATCTCTCGAACCAAATCTGGTTCCACAATTCGTCTCTCACCTATCTCAGACCAACACAAAGGTGTCCTACATCTCTGACCATACAAAGCCTCAGATGGTGCCATCTGGATACTCGTTTGATAATTGTTATTGTAAGCAAACTCTGCTAGCGGTAGGTAACACTTACAACTACCACCAAACTCAATCACACAGCTACGCAACATATCCTCTATGATTTGTATCACCCTCTCCGACTGGCCATCTAATTGATGATGGTAGGCTTTACTAAAGTGAAGTTTCGAGCCAAAAGCTTCCTGTAAACTCTTCCAAAATCTAGAAGTAAAACGCGAATCTCTATTGGATATGATTAAAACTGACACTCCGTGAAGTCGCACAATCTCAGAAATATACAACTCTGCCAACTTCTGAAGAGAGTAATTGGTACGCACAGCAAGGAAATGCACACTCTTCAAAAACCGATCAACTATCACCTAAATCGAGTCCTTCTTTGTCTGAGTTAGAGGCAAACCCGATCAGCTATCACTCTCGGATCCTGATAGAATGAAACAAACTCGAAGGATACTGATGCTTACACATTTTACTTAATTTTTTTTTCAAAATTTCAATTTAATCCAGATTTGTTTTAAATGTTTCGTAAGCTCGATTTGGATCTTGATTTGATTAAATAGAACGGGTATGATTGCATGTGAGTTATTGTGGTTATGTTTGATTAAATTATGAATAGTTTTACAGTTTTATAGCTGTAATACCTTATAGTTCGGATCAGTGACTGGACCGAGTATACAATGTTACACCACAGGTCTTTAAACAACAAACAATGATCAAACATATGTTTGAATGTGAGTCAAGTCAGTCTTGGACAACCTTGTTCCTAACAATCTCACCCATTTGGCTTTTTGACAATACATAAGGAAATGGTATATGCTCCTTCTATCACCATGCCCCCCCACACACGAGATACTAAATAAAAACTGAATAAGTAACTTATGAAAGATGTCAAATATATATATATATATATATTTAAAATAGAAGTAAATAACCATCAAGTCATTATCCAGAACAAAACATAAGCATAAAGGTTGTAACGCCTCTTACTCGTATTCAAGTCGGAACCAAGTTTGAGGCATTACCTACCTAACTTTACTTAAGTGTCTCGAATATGGTTATAAAATTTCGTTTAAACCCATCACTTGCACCTACTCGGGCTAAGAGACCCTAAACATACCTCATAGAGGTTTCGAAACTATTCCAGGAACTTTTACGAACTCAAGGAAGTTTTCAACAAAACAGGGGCCACACGCCCGTGTTGGTCTAGGGACATGTCCGTGTGCCCCTAAGACATGCCCGCGTCTTTCACCCGTGGTCGATTCTGACTAAGGTCACACGGCCTTGACACGCCTGTGACCCTAGCCCGTGTGCCAAACCTTGGCATTCTGACCTATCAACACGGTCTATGCACACGTCCGTGTGCTTCAGCCGTGTGGCGAAGTGCAAGGTGCAGACTTCACACGGCTTGGGTATACGCCCATGTGCAAGCCGTGCCTCCTACACGGTCTAGACACACGCCCGTGTGTCTACCCATGTGAAAGATTAGTAGGCTATTTGCTAGCCCTTAGCCACCCTACGTTGCACCCATACATACTTCCATTCAAAATAATACAACTCCTATCCCAAGGCACATCTAAGTACTCATTCCAATATAAAAGATAATCCATAGGTACCTCTAGGAGCTTAAAGAATCAAGACGTACATAAAGACATATACTTCATGAAATTCATCTTCATTAAGCAATAGATTTTGTCAAGTATTTGCCTAACTTATAAGGCCATTTACAAAATGACTTTAATAATTAACATAGCCAACACTTTGACTAACAATTACAACTTAACAAAATACTCGGGTCCTAATCATGCCATATTCAAAATAAGTCTAAATTGTTATACCAAAGTGATGTCGATAGTGTGATTCCCGAACTCCTACGTCCACGATCCCTGAGTTATCTTGGCAATACTACAAGGAAAAAAAAAGGGCAATGAAAGGGGTAAGCATAAAGCTTAGTAAGTTTGCATGGAAATAAATAGCAACAATGAGCTCATATTATAATTCATCCATGGCATTAACTAACCATACACAAGTCATAGGCTTCTTGCCATACTTACTCACACTTGCCCTTATTTAGCACATACCATGCCACATATTGTAATCGTTTCTTCACTACTCATTCACGAGTACCTGTATTCACTCATTCACATGACTTTAGTACTAATTTCATTTCCACTTCCAAACTCATCTACTTATCCCATTTATCACTAGGGATACTCAAAGGCGCATATTCATCGTCATCAATGTAGGTACGAAGCCAATGCCACATCCTAGAGGTGGTCTTACATGGAGTCACCTCTAAATGCCAATGCCATATCCTGGATATGGTCTCATATGGATTTTCAAATTTAATATCGATGCCATATCCCGGATATGGTCTTATACGATTTTCATATTCATTACCGAAGCCATATCTCGGATATGGTCTTATACGGGATCTCAACTCGGTGCCGAGGCCATGTCCCGGACATGGTCTTATACGGGACCTTATCTAGTTCATATCTCGATGATAGCATTTCCATATTCATTATAGTCCACTAGGACTTCAACATCATATTCAACATCAATCACTCAATTTATTAGAGTATCGTGCATCAATATGATACCAAGCATTCTCAATTATGCTAACATGAATGTTGTTGGAACGCCAGTACCCCATGGCGCAGCAGAATAAAATTAGATCCGGCGATCCAAATCATGGATCCATGTGTGAGGAACGAATCAGGGTGAAATAAAGGTTTTGAAATTACAAAAACTTCAATCTGAGTAGACAGCGACGCCTTGGCAACAAGAGTTTTGATCTACTGTCGAATCAAGCCTCAACCTTTTCCGATGTCGGCCTCTACGTAATCCACCCGGTTTGACTATGAACGGAAGAAATCTCCAAAACTATTTTGGAGGTTTATTTGCTTGACGGCTGCTAGACCTAACAAGCAATCACTTAGGGTTTTCTTGTTTTTGCTTTGTCTCCTTTTAGTACCTTTTTATAATGGGTGCCTTTCTCATTGGGCCTTTTATAATAGGTATCCTCTTAATTGGGCCTTTTATAATCGGTATCTCTTGAATGTATTACAAGATTAAATAAATATAATAAAGTTTTTAACCGAAAATTATAATTACATTAATTATATCTGAAAATTATAATTACATTAATTATAATAAGGATTTCGGTAAACTATATTTATTTAAATTTATATTGAATCAAATTCATATATTAATAAAATTATGTTATCATTATGTGTACAACATCCTTGTACATATAATATGTTCAATATTTGATTGCCCAATTAAATTAATTCTTTAATTAATTTAATTCATGTGACAACCAAACACAATACCAACTATATTTTATTCCGTTCATTTCAACCATAGGGTGTGACCCTGTAGGTTATTGCAACGTTAGCAGTAATACTAGAACGATTCTATTGTCACAGACAATGAGTGGCATCTAGCAATGCATCATTGCTACCTAAGTTACAAGAAGTCATTATTCGACATAAACTTTCGTGATTAACCTTTCATGCATTAATCCTTAAGTCCTTTATCTCTGGAACGGATACAAGTCATGGGATAGTCACACTTGCATAGTCCATCCCATGTTTCTTGATATCTTGAGTAGACTATGATATACAAATTAGTATGACATCTCATATCAACTTATTTGAGCATGGCCATGCATTTCTAGTCTCACTCAATCAAGTGGCCTAAGATATTACTCCTATTATGTAGGAGGGACTTATCCTTTATTGATCAACCATATCCCTCTACATAGATTGTGGTATATCCAACATCAGCCTTTATAGAACAACCTGTTACGGTGTACGTTTGACTGTATCAAAATATACAACTCACGATGCTGGGATAATAATGATCTCAAGTCTGAGGATCATGTACATATTAATAACTATGAGTAATGTTGTGACAATTACATAATAATCCAAGAAACATACTCATAGCGGGTCAGTCCAATATGTTGTTCTCTAACACACATATTCATGCATTGATTTTGACACTCCATATCAATGACAACTCTTTATCATCAATCAACTACATGTTAGTCTTAATGCATTATTGTTGTCCTAGTCAACAATAATACTCGACTAAGGATCTTTTAAGAATAATCATATTATTCTCAGGACATTATTATAAAACAGTTTATTTATACACACAGAAAGAAAAACTGAAATAATAATGACAACGCTTTATATTAATAAACATGGTAAATTAAGTATGTTATTACAACCATCTCATGATTGATCTTTGGGCATACTCTTACAAATGTTGCATTAATCACATACAAACTTAACTTGATTTCAAATTAAGCCAACTCGTCGGTCTAGTCTGAGACCTTGTTCTTTCCCCAATCGAGGCGGATTCTCGGTTCTTCTTGCTCTATAATAGCAATTTAGCTCATTTTAATCACCACATTAATGAAAGCATTTCAATAATCATACTTAGTAAAATTACTATTTTGCCCCTAGACTTTGGAAAAATGACCTTTTTGCCCCTAGGCTCGGAAATTAATGCTAATCACATTTCTACCTTCAACAAGCCTAGGTGAACATTTAATACTCTTATAGCTATCATCAAAACTAAACATTTCACATAATTACTACTAATTTGTAACCTTTTCATCAAGGTCCGATTAGGTGTTTTCAAGACAACACCTTTCACAAAAGTTGTTCATCTAACAACTAAGACTCAATTTCTTCCATAAAAATACAGCAAATAACTAAGATAGCTCTCATGGAAAAACTCTGAACTTTTTACCATATTGCACAATAGTCCCCTCATTTGAAAGCTTAAGCTTTAGTGTTCCCTAAAGTACAACTATTTTCAAGAAAAGATCACTAGAACACTTGTATGGATGAGAGCTTGTTGAAATTTTGAGCTTTCAAAAACCCCTATTTGCTTGCTATTTTTAGTGGAGAAGGATGAGCAAAGAGATGGACATCATATTTTCTTTATTCTAATATTAAACTAACAATTTAGTCCACCAAAGACCACCAACTTTGACCAACTTGGTCAATTCTTGTCTCCTATGCTAGTCTATGGCCGGCCAAGCACATATTGGGGGTCTAATTGCCTTTTAAAGACCTTCAATTGTCAATATATGGCTATTTGGTACCTTTAGCTTATAGAATGGAACTTTCGCACTTTATGCAATTTAGTCCTTTTTCGCGATTAAACATGAAATCGCTAAAATTAAAGTACCAAAATTTTCATGTACATATACCATCATGCTCTAACTCATAAAATGACATAAAAATAAATTTCTCTAATCTCGGATTAGTGATCCCAAGATCACTGTTTCGACTAACCCCTAAATCGGGCTGTTATAATTCCCCCCTTACGGATTTTCGTCCCCGAAAATCTTACCAGTGAAAAGGTGGTTTCTCATCGTATTCTCGGGCTCCCATGTAGCCTCTTCTATTCTGTGCCTTTTCCATAGAACTTTCACTAGGGCTATGCTTTTGTTTCTTAACTGCTTGACCTCTCGCGCCAAGACTCTAATCGAACCTTCACCATAAGTCAAGTCCGGCTATATCTCTACCTCTGTCGGCACTATGACGTGTGAAGGGTCTGAACAGTATCGGCGTAACATGGAAACGTGAAAGACGTCATGAATCTTTTCCAACTCAAGTGGCAAGGCCAACCAATAAGCTACCAGTCTTATCCTCTCGATAATAGGGTCCGATAAAACGCGAAATCAATTTACCCTTCCGGCCAAATCTGAGGACTTTCCTCCAAGGTGATACTTTCAAGAACACTTTATCACCAACTTTGAACTCAATCTCTTTCCTTTTCAAATCCGAATAGGACTTTTGTCTATCAGAGGCGACTTTCAGATAGTCACGTATCACTTTCACCTTCTCTTCAGTTTCCTTAACCAAGTCGACCCTGTGTATCTGATTCTCTCTGAGTTCTGACCAATACAAGAGCGTTCGACACTTACGTTCATACAATGCCTCATAAGGCGCCATATTCAAACTTGACTGAAAACTGTTGTTGTAAGCGAATTCCACCAACGGTAAGTATTTCTCCCAATTACCTTGGAATTCCAAAACACAACATCGAAGCATGTCTTCGAGTTTCTGAATTACCCTCTCCAACTTCCCGTCGATTTGTGGATGAAAGGTTGTACTGAAACTCAATTTAGTGCCGAAGGCCTCTTGCAACTTTTTCCAAAACCGTGACGTAAATCTTGGATCTCTATCCGAAATGATCGACAAAGGTATACCATGAAGTCTTACTATCTCTGACACGAACAAATCCGCCAATTTATCGAGCGAATAATTGACTCGCACAGGTATGAAATGGGCTAACTTTGTGAGTCTATCAACCACTACCCATACTGCATCTTTCTTCTTTGGAGTCAACGGTAAGCCCGTCACGAAGTCCATGGTAATTCGGTCCCATTTCCACTCAGGAACCATAATAGGCTGAAGTAAATCTGAAGGTACTTGATGTTTAGCCTTCACTTGCTGACAAATCAGGCATCTCGATACAAATTCAGAAATGTCTTTCTTCATACCAAGCCACCAATACCATTTCCTCAAATCATTGTACATATTCGTACTGCCTGTGTGTACATTCAAACATCTGCTATACGTTTCATGCAAGATTTTAGGAATAAGCTCGTCATTTCTGGGTACACAGATCCGATCTCGAAATGTTAGACATCCATCAGGATTTACTCGAAAGTCTGATTCAACATTCGACTCACATAAAACCCTTTTGGCTTGTAAGCTGCTGTCTTTTTTCTGAGCTTCACAAATCTCTTGAAGGAACAATAGTCTAGCCTTCTACTCGGCTAGAATGGAACCATCATCCAACAAAACCATCTGAGTACTCATGGCTCTAAGTGCGAACAATGATTTCGTGCTTAAAGCATCTAAAACTACGTTCGCCTTTCCCGGATGGTAGTCAATTATCAATTCATAATCCTGAATAAGCTCTAACCACATTCGTTGCCTCAAGTTCAATTCCTTTTCTTTTGAGTCATCAAATATTTTAGGCTCTTGTGATCGGTGAAAATCCGGCATTTTTCACCATATAAATGGTGTCTCCATATCTTCAACGCATACACAATTGCGGCCAACTCTAAATCATGAGTTGGGTAATTCTTCTCGTGCAGCTTCAATTGCCTAGAGGCATAAGCAATCACCTTACCCTCTTGTATAAATATACAACCCAATCCATTCAAGGACGCGTCACTGTAATCCACAAATTCTCTTCCCGGCTCAGGTTCCACCAAAACAGGCGTCTCAGTCAATAGTGTCTTCAGTTTCTCAAAACTCTGTTTATACTTTTCTGTCCAATCGAACTTCACATCTTTCTGCAATAGTCTCGTCATCGGGGTAGCTATTATGAAAAACCCCTTGACAAAATGTCTATAATAGCCAGCTAGGCCTAGAAAACTCCTTACTTCAGTTACACTCCTCGGTGGTTTCCATTCAACAATTGCTGAAATCTTACTCGGGTCTACTCTAATTCCATCTCCCGAGACAATGTGCCCCAAAAATCCCACTTCCTTGAGCCAAAACTCACTCTTACTGAACTTGGCATGCAATTGTTTTTCTCTTAAAACTTGTAGAACCATACTCAAATGTTCGGCATGTTCGTTCTCATCTCGAGAGTAGATCAATATGTCGTCGATGAAGACCACAACAAATCTATCCAAGTATGGCCGAAAAATGCGATTCATCAAATCCATGAAGATCGTAGGGGCATTCGTTAGACCAAAAGGCATGACCAAAAATACATAATGGCCATACCTAGTCCTAAATGCGGTTTTCGGTACATCCGAGTCCTTGACTCTCAGCTGATAGTACTGGGATCTTAAATCTATCTTGGAAAATATCGTGGCTCCCTTCAATTGATCAAACGATCATCAATTTCGGCAACGAGTACTTGTTCTTCACAATTACCTTATTAAGTTGTCGATAATCTATGCATAACCTCATAGAGTCATCTTTCTTCCTCACAAATAAAATAGGAGCACCCCACGGAGAAAAACTCGGCCTGGCAAAACCTTTATCCGTTAATCTTGCAACTGTGCTTTCAACTTTTTTAGCTTGGTTGGTGCCATTCTATGTGGAGCAATAGAAATAGGGGCAGTACTCGGAGCTAACTCAATTTCAAATTCAATCTCTCTAACTGGAGGTAGCCCTGACAACTCTTCTGGGAAAACATCTAGGTACTCGCATACTATGGGCACCGACTCAATTCTCAATTCTGTCTCTTTAGTGTTCAACACAAAGGCAAGGTAAGCCTCGTACCCCTTCCTCAAATACAACTGAGTCGACAAGGTTGATATCACTACCAGTGATCTACCTCGGTTATCTGACTCAACACGAATAAGATTACCATTTTCATCTCTCAACTCAATATGCTTCTCCCCATAATTCACAATTACTCCATGAGTAACTAACCAATCCATCCCAAGGATGATGTCAAACTCATCAAATGGTAATAGCATAAGATCAACCGGGAAACAGTGACCATTAATCATCAAAGGGCACCCTTTGCAAACTCTATCAACCAACACGCACTTGCCTAAGGGATTAGACACTCTTATGATAAATTTGATAGACTTTATAGGCATGCTCATGCTAGAGACTAATTTTATGCATATATATGAGTGGGTAGATCCCGGATTACGTTGGGGGAAGATGCCTCTTCATGAGCACGAACGGCATATGTCCTCGCCAGTGGTCTACCCTCGACTCTAGCAACCTGCTCTCTAGATTAGGTGTTTTCAAGACAACACCTTTCACAAAAGTTGTTCATCTAACAACTAAGACTTAACTTCTTCCATAAAAATACAGCAAATAACTAAGATATATATCAGAGAAAAACTCTAAACTTTTTACCATATTGCACAATAGTCCCCTCATTTGAAAGCTTAAGCTTTAGGGGTCCCTAAAGTACAACTATTTTCAAGAAAATATCACTAGAACACTTACTTGTATGGATGAGAGCTTGCTGAAATTTTGAGCTTTCAAAAACCTTTATTTGTTTGCTATTTTTGGTGGAGAAGGATGAGCAAAAAAATGGACATCATCTTTTCTTTATTCTAATATTAAACTAACAATTTAGTCCACCAAACACCACCAACTTTGACCAACTTGGTCAATTCTTGTTTCCTATGCTAGTCTATGGCCGACCAAGCACATATTGGGGTCTAATTTCCTTTTAAAGACCTCCAATTATCAATCAATGGCTATTTGGTACCTTTAGCTTATAGAATGGAACTTTCACACTTTATGCAATTTAGTCCTTTTTCGTGATTAACATGAAATCACTAAAATTAAAGTACCAAAATTCTCATGTACATATACCATCATGCTCTAACTCATAAAATGACATAAAAATAAATTTCTCTAATCTCGGATTAGTGATCTCGAGATCACTGTTCTGACTAACCCCTAAATCGGGCTGTTACAAAGGTATAACAACCATTGTGACAAACAAGCAAACAACATAGCGACACATTCTCCCCCATACACCAACAACCATAGATCTTCAAAAGATGACAAAGAGTAACAAAAAATAATAGTCAATGTAACAACTCATTTTCAGTGGTACTGAAATGGTGGTTTTGAAACCCTGTTTATCGATGATTGCGTTAGCAAGTTTTAATATTTAATATCTATTAGTCTATTATCATGTTATATGAAATCCTAGTTTGTTAATTTGATTAATTGGATAATCTATTTTTGTATAGGGATGAAATTGTAATAGTAGTAAAAGTTAACCACTATGGATTTCTTTTGCTTATGGTAATGTGATAATCGATTAGAGACCGAATTGATAATTCAACCATTTTCGTAGTTAATGGCCGGATCGGTTTTGGTTTTACCTTATTGGTAATGATGTTAATCTAAATTAATAATTAGATTAGACATATGTATACCATAGGAGAGTGGATTGAGGGAAGGAAAAAATCATCTTCTTTTTTCCATCTTCTTCATCACTATATTTCTTCTTTGTTAAGCTAGGAAAACTTGGCCAAGCTTGGTGCTATTGCATGATCAAGATTTGAATCAGCCAAGAGAAGATCGTGGGAAAGGAAAAGTTGTTCAGTAGACTCTATTGTAGTGATTTATCATTTCGCCAGGTAAGTTTATACAATATGAACATTATTCAACTTTCTTTTCTTTTTGTTCTTTAATTATATAATTTGGTAAGTCGGATTTAGGTTGTAAGTATTGAAAGAAGAGATATTGAATGATGACACCAAGGAATGAGAATAAGTTTTCAAAGTGAAAGCTTCTTGATGAACTTAGTAAAAGACTCATACACAATGTTACAAGTTATTTCCTGATCATTCCGTGATTCAGCATTTGTTGCAGGCTCGAAGATACATGTGACGCAGATTTAACCTGGATTGGTAATTTGATGCCCTTTTAAGGGTTTAGTCTGGACTGATAACCTTACATGTATATACAGCTATGGCCAGGCTTTCACTGTGTCGATAAAGGTTTAGCCTAGACGGGTAACTTGACACATCTGTATGTGATTACCTCTAGACGAGTAATTTAAAATATGTAAAATGTGGAATTGGCAAGTTAAGAAATGAGTGGAAAAGAAAGAATTAATTACTAGAATTGAAGTCCGTATCAGTGAAAGGTATGTGAATGAATTTGATATGAAGAGTGTTATTGTATCATGTTGTTTACTCGATATACTGTATTTAGTGAAGTATATGCACTTACCATGTTGGCGAATAGGTAAACTGTGTTGATGTATTAAATTATCGTATAATTATTATGTGAGGTAAGTAAACTATTGAATTTGTATGAGCTTACCAAGTATAATAAATACTTATTCCTAGATTACTTTTATCTTGTAGATTTTGAATGTTCAGATAGTGTTGATCGGATCAGCAAGAAGTTCACACTATCCGCCAGAAGTTGTGGTAGACTCTTGATTTATTTGTGTCGGTCTAAGTGTCATGTATTTAGTCATTTGGTTAATTGTAAATAAATTCATTAAACTTTGAAGGTGATACTTTGGATTTTTTGATTTTATGTTTTGCATCTTAATTTTCGTGGGACATACCACAGTGTGGGGTATCTGCAAAATAATCCGCCATCTTTGGGAATTTCCAAGAAATATTTCAACATTGATGTCCGCCTTACTTTTTTGCAATAGTTGTGTTCTTGGAATAACTGTATTTTAGCCATATAAAATTCTCTACATAGTTGATTGATCCATTGGAATGGTCCGTCACCTATTAGTCCACGTTATGGTTCGCCATGTATGTTTAAAGTACATAATTGTTATCTAAGTTTCGTGTGGCAACCTCCTATAACTTAGGTCTGATGATCGGATTAGGTAAGGCGTGTTACAGTCTATCAAGCTCAAACTCTCCCTAACATCAACACATGTCATACTACTCTCTCTTTTTGTTAAAAAGCTCAAAGCAACTCCCTCCACTAGGGTATCTCCTCAAGATTGCAAGAAGATTCATAAATAATTTCTAATGTATCCCTAAACAAAACAAATTAGCTAGCATGAGATAAATATGGCAATATATCAACAAAACCATAAAAGCCAACAACAAGTGTAAACCAACATGTAACACCTCTATGCTTGCCGGGATGATTGGCGAACCAGGGTGTTACCGGAAGGGTTAAGGTCACATTATAATAAGAAAAAAAGGTTTCACTTATAAGTTTAAAAGATGGTGTACCATTTATTATTTATTCTTAGCAAGCTTGCATTGGTAAACACTAACCCAAAGCAATAAATAAAAATACGTAATATCATTTATAGAAAAAAGTCTAATGTTCGGTGAGGTGACATTGGCAAACCTCTTATACATAAAAGAATTGGACATGGGTGTGAACCAGGTAAAGAGAAAATACAACAAGAATGAAAACATAAGCTGGCCAAGCCTGCGTGCTGCCCCATATGTACATATAGAAAAATAAACAAGAAATGGCTCACAAAAGAGGCTGTGATCTAGCTAAGTTCCTTCAAGAAGTCCACAAGAACCTAAGATACATAAAAGACGGAAAAGAAGAAAAATTGGGTAAGTTCAAAATGAACTTAGTGAGTTCCAGAAATCTATAACCTTCATATCATGGGTTAATACATCAATACATGAACACGCAAGTATGCTAAAAGTTAATAAGTCAGGATGTTAATCCTAAGGGGTGAACTAAAAGAAATCAAAATGATATTGCATACACCTTCGCCACAGCTCACCGCTTCTATGGTGCACACAAATAATTCAGCTCGCGCATGCCATAGCTCGCACATTAAATAACTCACACAAAACTAGAGCTAGCACATACATAGGTCACATATACAGAGGTTGCATATTACACAGCTCATACATACATAGCTCAGACATAACTAGAGTTCGCATATACACAGCTCGCACATTACACAACTCGTTCTGTCATAGCTCGCACATACACAACTTGATTTTTGTCACAGCTTGCACACTGGCTACCTTACATAGTCAGCTCGCAACTTATCTCAGTTCGCACATAAGCAACTTACAGAGTCAGTTTGCACATATGTTCTTACTTGGTTGGCTCACACATAGCTACTTACATCGGGTTCGCATATATCCAACTTACTAGTTAGGTATTCATGTCATGCATGGACAGTTCACGCAAACCAATACAATGATAGTTCACATGCACATTACATTGCAAGACAATTCATGCATTTAATGCAATGATAGTTCGCATAAAAATTATATTACAAAAAAGTACATGCATTCGATGTAATGATAGTTCGCATAAACATTACATTGTAAGATAGTTCATGCATTCGATGCAATGACATTTTGCATAAACATTACCTTACAAGACAATTCATGCAATTGATGCAATGACTGTTCGCATAAACATTATATTGCAAGACAATTCAGATACCATTCCTTGTGCTTGTTGGATTTGGTGCCCTGAGTGTAGTATATTCGTTTTTAAACTTGTAATCCCAAAAAATTGTTAATAAAACAAATTCATTGATTACATTAATATAATTTGTATAATTTTCCTCACATGATTTTTGCATACAAAGCAAAATAGAAGTGTAACACCCCTTACCCCTCTTCGTTGCCAGATTAGGGTACGAGACGTTACTACACTCTTATACACTAATTTCGATACGTATATTTCAATCACATGTAGAAATCATTCAAATATTCTTACATCGTCCCTATTATAGGCTTACGAAGCCCAAAACTATCATTAATACTGGTTCGGGACTAAATCGAAAACTTTCAAACACTTAGAAAATTTTTCATTAAAACAAGGGTCACACGCCCGAGTGGCATATGACACGGCCGTGTGGGTAGACCGTGTGATCCTCACACTGTAAAACCCCAAACCCGGCCCAAACGCTATGACCGGATCTGGTATGCTACGGGGTTTACGTTAAAAACTTCACTTGGATGATCTTTGGAAATTCAGTTTCTTTATACAAGTATTCGTTAAGTAAGTGATATTGGAAGAAAACCTTTGCTCTTTTGCTGAACATAAATTTAAAAAAATAAATGAAGACATTAACAAATATAAATTGATAACCTGTGCTATGAGCCTTATTACATAAACATTCCCAAAATTAAAACTTAAAGAAAAACCGAAAAAAATAATTTATGGAAATAAAAACTTGATGGCCCCTCGAGTCTGCCTCGGCTCCCCATGTCTACGATCTACTGCTCATCTGAAAGAGTAGGAAAAATAAAAGGGTGAGTCACCAAGACTCAGTGTATAGATCCCGAACACAACGACCTGAGGCCCACAAACACATTATGGGCCCTAGCCCATACATGATGGCAACAATCATAACTTCATGATAAATAATAAATGATGACTGGCCCAACCCAAACCTAGAAATCCATCCTCTACACACCAACCCGTACCAACCATCACACCTTGGGGATTTCTACAATCAACCCGCCAACCGCTACACACCATATCGACAGCTGTGCTGCCTGTCTTAAAGACCGATCACTGTGTGACCTATGTGGTAAAGCCACCGATCGCCATGCGACCTTAATAATACATCGTAGCATTTCGACAGCTGAGCTGCCTGTCATAAAGACCGATCACTATATGACCTATGTGGCAAAGCCACCGATCGCTATGCGACCTTCTTCCCCTTCATCATATCTATCCCATCCCATGCATACATACATGCAAAATCAAGCAATGTATTACCTAAGAGATTTCAGTTTATCGCATACATCGATACACATAGAGAAGTTTCTATGATTACGTACCTGGCATCCCTTGCCTACCCTTTTTGGGTAATCCGACTGTCCATACAGCCTTTTTTCGTCTTTTAGCCCATAACATACATAATACAGTTTAATTAGTGTGTTAGTAATCTACACACCTGATTACCGACAAGACGAGACTTTCTATGTCGACACTATCAGAAGCCGATACGACTGCTATCTGTCTAAGGTGTTGTTCTGAAGCCGGTCCACAACCCGGTGGCCAACCCTGTACTGCTGACACCGCTCATTTCTTAAACTTAGGGATTGGTTTAATAGATCCAATCCCCTCCTTCGCCTGATTGATATTTGATTCCATTAAAAGACCTTATCATAACATATGGTTCAGATCACAATTACGATAGCGAATCTAAAGAGAATCTAAAGAGAACCCCTTACCTTGAAATCCCGAAAAGAGAGATATAAGGTTCAGAGACTAACGGTTCTGGCTTTTAGATCTAAGTGATCTACTTCAATTCTCGAATGTCGCCCAACACGCAAACACAAGAAACCAACAATCCATTAGCCTTTCGGCTTTGTCTTCTAAAAACCGAAAGAGAAAAAGAATAGATCAGAAGAAATCGGCACCTACCTTTACAGAAAATTCGGCAACTCCTAGAAGGTTTCGGCTTTTGAGAAGATCAAAAAGAGAAGATGATAGGAAGAAATCTATGTAGATTCGGCTTTTAGTGAAGAGATCGGCAAAAGAGAAAAAGCAAAGAACAATGAATATTTGGCTTATAGAAAAAGAATGGAGAATAAAATTAAAATCAATAGTTTCGGCTTTTGCATAAGTGAAGATGAGAGAATAGGCTTAGGGATTTCGGCTTTTATAGAGAATGGGAGAATAGAGAAACCCTAATGTCGAAATTAAAGAAGAGAGTGGGAGAATAAAACCCTAATGCCAATTTTAATTAAAATAGTTGGGCTTTATGCAACTTGAATTTGGGCCTCCTCAGTTGACGCCTCTTCTCTGCTCTTTAAGTGGCGCCACTTTGCCACTGGGCCACAAGCCCATTTGTATCTTAAACCATGCACAACTAATTTTAAATCTATATCCAAATTCTAAAGTCCATTTAAAAAGAAAACCAAAATTTCCTTAAAGCCAAAGTTTGATCCCGGGACTTCATAGAAGCCCTCTAACATTCCAAAATCACTTATCCAATAGGTCCAACTTGCACTAAAGCCGATCTCTTATTCTCCAAAAATTTTAAACGCTACTACGCTCAAGGCCCATTGGGCTCAATCCTACTAGGCCCAAATTCGGGATGTTACACACACACACCCATATCTCGACCCCGAGTCAAATTTTCGAGCATTTTGTTTATGTCCCACGGCCAAGCCACATGCTCGTGCGGTGGTCGTGTCATCCACAAGGCTGAGACACACGACCGTATCTCTGACCATGTGGCCAACACTTAGGCTATTTTCTAAGCCCCTTTCGTGTTCATAATTCCTTATACCAATACTCTATATATCGACCCATAACATACCCTTATCTATTCCTAACTTAACCACATCAAGTCATTCCCTCATGTATGTAATAAATAGGTTTACATAACCATAATTATTATAAACCACATCTCATGGCTATAAATAATAAAGCAATGTATGAGCCCAAATACTTAGCTAATTCACACTAAATCAAATTACCAATAACTAAACCTTTATACATGCCACTCACTTATAACTATTTAAGAATTTTCGATACCTTAATTTAACAAATTCATAGTGTGATGCTGACTCCGACAATCTCCAACCCCGAGCCAATCCTGAAAACACTGAGAGAAATGGGAAAGTAGTGTAAGCTTTATAGCTTAGTAAGTTGGCATATAATAATAAACAATCTATTTAACAATACTATCCCATTCCTCAATAGATATGCTTAAGAAAATATAATCATTATTCACATAATTTCACCTTTGACTCAAGTTCAGCTAAGGCTGTTTTCCTGAGTCACAGTCACTAATTTAATTATTTCATAAGCTACAGAACTCGAAATTAAGTTCTGTAAATTTTCCCTGAAATTAGACTCATATATCTTCTTGCAATTAAATTTCCAGAATTTTTGGCTTAGCCAAATAGTACATTTTATTCATTAAAGTTTCCCCTGTTTCACTGTTTGACAGTTCAACCCTCTCTTCACAAAATCTCAGATATCTCATTGTACAGAATTCAAATAATGTTTTTGTTTGTTCCAATAAAAAGTAGACTCACTAGGATTCTAAGAATATAAACCATGCCCCATAATTATTTTTTATAATTTATAATGATTTTTCCAAGTTAGAACAGGGCATCACGTAATCATTCTGAACTAGTCTCACAAGAATTTAAATATCTCATAAAGTATAACTCATTTTCTCACATCATTTTCTTTTTATGAAAATAGACTCAATGAGATTTAATTTCATGTCTCATTCAACTATTAATTCAATTCCTACCATTTTTGGTGATTTTTCAAAAATACACAACTGTAGCTGTCCAGTACTATCTTAATGCTAATTTCACTTTTTTCATGATTTCCATGTATTCACTTTCCTTTTTACACATATGCACAAAAACATAGTATAACTTAGCATATAACTATCACTTGATCATAGGCACATCCCACTCATTTGCATCCTTACAATTGATGCATCATAACCCAAACACTTTATTTAACATATAAATCATACAATAGCAATTTCATACACATACCTGTATTATTTGTTCACACGATTTCCTACTTAATTTCATACCTGCACTTCACTTATACAAACGATTTCATATTCACACTTACACATATAAATGCATCAATCACAATGTTCACTTGCACATTATTATCACATGATTAAATCCTTTTCACATTCAATCACTTTTCATTATATCAATTTAATACCCGTTGAACCCTATGGAATACTAAAGGATATACTAAATAAGGCACCGAGTGCCACACTGTAATATAGCCGAAGCTATCACTATAACGTAGCCGAAGCTACCACTGTATTGTAGCCAAAGCTACCACTGAATTGTAGCCGAAGCTACCACTGAATTGTAGCCGGAGCTACCACTTATCACTAAAGTATTCCTAAGGTTCAACCAGGATTTCACTTATTTGTTTAGTATCACTTATACATACAATTTCATTTCTCAAATCAATACACATTTCACATACTAATTTTGCAACTATCAAGTATTCGTAATGACAATCATAATACCACATGGTTAACTCATACATTCTTTCTCATACTTTTCAATAGTGCCAAATCAATCAATAAATCTCATTTTCAAAATTTCATTTCAATTATTTACCCTATTAACAAGGCTCAGGCCCTGACAGATACACGGATTCCACCCAAACACACCAGAATATCCAACCTAAACACACCCGGAATAATATAAATCCTCCATAACACACCAGTATAATATAGCCTCCCAAACACACCAGTATATCATATCCTCCCAAACACACCAATAAGGCATTAAATGCCTCTTCGGATAAATCGAAGCATATAATAACAGAATCATCTTCTCGACTGAGCTACAAATCTCCTCATCACATCACAAATCCAATGGCATGCCATTTGTATCAAATCTAGTCCGACAAGTTAATAGGGTATTATTTTACTTTTCCAATTTAAATTTCATTTCCACAAAAATTTTCAATACTCAATCAATTCAAACATCTATTATTTTAATTCATATACAAATTAATTAATTTTTTTACACATACTCATATTTATTTACACATAAATGTTATTTACACTTGACATCACTTTCTCATATACAATATCATCAACATAAACTTTAATACAATCATGGCAAGATAGATTCTCAAGTATAATAACAATGACATCAATATCATGCTTATTTAATCACACAGACTTACCTCAAATGCCGAAACGACTAATTTTTCCAACTTAGCCTACAACTTCGTTCTTCTCCGATCTTAGTCCAAGTTTCATGTTCTCTTGATCTAACATATCAAATTAAAACTCATTTATACATTCTATCAACACACTAATCAATTCAATTCACATATCAAATTTTGGAAAATTTATAATTTTACCCCCTAACTTTTAAAAAATTACACTTTTATCCCTAAACTCGTAAAATAATTTTTATTCAATTTCCTTATGTTTCATTACATGCTGAACATTTTTCTCTTTGGAAACTTCAAATTCTCACTAATTCACACACTTATGACCAATTTATAACTTTTACAATTTAACCCCTTTTATACGATTTCATTGAAAATCATCTAATAAAACTCGTTTCTCTAATCGTAAACATGCATAATCTACCATAAATCAAAATACACAATTATTCAACATGGATCAATTTTTGAAATTAAACTCTAGCTCAAAATAATGGTAGAAATAGCTAAACCAAGTTACCGGGATTTCAAAAATACGATGAACATTAAAAACGGGGCTAAAAAACACTTACTATGAAGCTTGAAAAGCTTGAAACCCTTAGCCATGGAGTCTAGAAATTTTCGGCAGCAACTTGAAGAAGATGAGCATATTTTTTTCTTATATTTTTTCTTTTTATTCATTTAAAACACTAAATGACTAAAAAACCCTTAAGACTTTTCTTTCAATTTTGTCCTATTCATGCCCATTTTTTCCATCAAGTTATCCAATAGTCTAATTACCTTTTAAGGACCTCAAATTTTAAAACACGTAACAATTAGACACCTCTAACATATAGAACTCAACTTTTGCACTTTTTACAATTTAGTCCTTTTGACTAAATTTAGTGCCCAAACGTTGAAATTTTTGAACAAAATTTTTACGAAATCTTTTCGTAAAATTGTAGACCATAAAAATATAATAAAAATAAAATTTTCCTCGTCAGATTTGTGGTCTTGGAACCACTGTTCCGATTAGACCCATATTTGGGCTGTGACAAGAAACAAATGTTGCTCATTGGTTGTCTAAATATTTAACTAATACTAAGCGATATTACGTGGTCGGATTGCATTATGGAAAGATAACTTGTATTAGTAGATGAACCTAAAACATGTCCTTAGTGTAACAGACCAATTTTGACCCTAGTCGGAACGGTGGTTTCGGGACCACGAATCCAAGCCCGAGTAATGTTCTAATAATTTATTCTGTGTCTATTATATGTGAATTAAAATGTGTGAAAGTTTTGTAGAAAAATTTTATCGTTTAAGTGCTTAATTTGATAAAAAGGATTTAATCGCGAAAAGCGTAAAAGTTGCATGCTAAGGTGTAATGTACTAGATTGCTTGTGGCTTTTGAAGTGGGTGTCCCAAAAGGGCAATTAGCCCATTGACCATATTAATGGACGGCAATGGGCCAAATTAGCTACCTATATATGTTAGTTTAATTATATTAATTTTTTTATAAGGTTATGTTATATATTATAATAATGTTAATGCATTTATATAAAACAAACATAAAAATAAAGCCATCATCTCTTTCATTCTCTCCTAGCCGAATGTTAGGATAGAAAACACCATTGTTAAAGCTTCAAGTTTCGGCAAGTTAGAAAGCTTGATTAAGGTATGGTCGGTTTTTAGTTTTTGATAATTTTTACGTTTTTTAGATCGTTGCTTCGTATATTACCCGACCCATGTCTAAATTTTTGAAAATACTATGTATATAGGATTCGACCATTAACATGCTTGGATAGTTTTGATGTTTGATGATTTTAGATTAAATATATGTTAAAGATTTATAGTTTTGTGTTGAAGTTTTTGGAGATTTTGAGTAAATAGGGCTAAATTGAAAAGAATAAAATTCTTGAAGGACTAAAACATGAAATAAATGAAATGCATGGACACACATAGCTATGGGGAAGATTCGGCCTAGCTATGGTGTTAAGGAATTTTGAATATTTTGAGTTTTGTGTAAATAGGACCAATTTGTAAAAATGGGAAACATTAGGGGCAAAATGGTAAATTGCCCATTTGTGTGCTTTGGGACTAAATTGAGATGAAATGCAATTAAATGAGCTAAATTTTAATGTGTTAGATCAAGAACAAAGAAAAACGGAATTGGACCGGGGAAAGACAAAGGTTCTCGAATAGCCGATTTACACGGTCTATCGACAACCGAGGTAAGTCCTTAAGCTGAAAATTGTTAAAGAATTATTCATGAACTTATTAAATGATAATGTTTGATAAATTTTAGTACTTAATCATGTCATAGCCGAATGTATATATGTATATTAGATTGATTTCATAAATTGATAATGTGATATGAATAAGTGTATCAATGCGAATTGTGGGATTGTACGATGAAGTAATGATTTTATTTGTTTAATGTGAATAAGTTTAGTTGAATTGAATATGTAATATAGATATGAAGTGTGTGTGGAATGATTGATCACATTGATGTGTTCGGGCTTTAAGCCTAGCAGGCCTAGTGCCGGTGATTTATTTCAAGCTCTGAGCCTAGCAGGCCTTGTGCCGGTGTTACTTATCGGGCTCTGACGCCTAGCAGGCTTGATGCCGGTGATGTGTTTTACAAAAGAGAAACCGAAATTTTGTTCAAGGCAAGTCAAAGCTAATTTATTGAGTTAATAGTTCAGGTAAGCATGTAAGGTATGAATTAACTGCTTACCTATTTAAATTAAGGTAAGCAAGTAACTCAGTTATTTATTTCAAGTTGTATGTGTTACAAATGGAGTTTACATATATATATATATAATTATAAAATGTGTTCTCGGTTTTGCTAATGAATGATATGAATATTGTGGTTTGGCCATTTATTATGTGGATACAAGACCAGGTATATTCGGCCACATGGATGGTTGTGTATGTGATGCTATATTATAATAATTGAACTTTAAGTATATGAATGTTTCTACTTATGGTTAAATGAGGACATTTTGGTTGTGGAAGGTTGGATTATGAGTAAATACTTTGTTTATAAGCATTCGGTTAAAGAGAAATTATTCTATAAATTTTATACGTTTTATAGGTATGAAATTGACAGCTTGAAAGTAAATGTGAGTACAAACGTACGAGCTGAATTATTTTAATTTAAATGTTTAATGTTTGAATGTTATATTATCATGAATTTAGGACTTACTAAGCTAGTAAGCTTATTTGTGCGAAATGTTTCCTCTGTTTTATAGATTAGGTGCAAGCTACAACTTCGTTGGGATCGTTCAGAAAGTCGTCCACACTATCAAACTATTTTGGTACTCTTTCATTTTGGTTTTTGAATGAAGGCATGTATAGGAAAGATTTTGTCTTTGTTTGATGAAAACTTTTGGTTCATGTATATAATAGCCATGCGAATATGGCTAAAGTTTTAGTTAAGTATGCTTTTGTGCATTTTTAGTCGAAGTTTAATCGTTTTTGGTAAGGAAGTGTATGTTTACGAAATGAACCTTTGAATTAGGATATTATGTGAATGTTTTAGGTATAAGTTAATTTGCATAAATGATTAAAATGCATGGACAGTATGAGTTGTATGTGGGTATGTTCGATTATAAACTAGTTAATCATATTTTGCAATGAAATAGTTTTTAGTTAGCAGCAGTGATGTGATTTTGAAAAATCACCAAAAATAGGATAAATTGAATTAGAAAGTGAATAAGATATAGAATTAAATATTATTGTGTCTATTTTTATATGAAAGAAACAGAGTAGGCAAAGGAATTATATATTATGAGATATTTAAGTTTTAGTGAGACTTGTCCTGAATGAATTCGTGAGTCCCTGTTCTGTCTTGGAAAAATTGTTAAAAATTGTAAAAAAATAATTATGGAGCATAATTTATATGTTTATAATCCTCAATGAGTCTAGTTTTGATTGGAATAAACAAAAACATTATTGAAATTTTGTACAAAGAAATAACTGAGTTTTTGTAAAGATAGGTCAGAATTATCAAACAGTGAAATAGGGGTAACTTTGATGAATAAACTGTACTAATTGGCCACATGAAAAATTCTGGAAAAATTATGGTGAAAAGTTATATGAGTCTAGTTTCAAGGAAAATTTATGGATCTAAATTTAGAGTTTTGTAACTCGAGTTATGGTCAATTTAGTCAGCATGATGCAGTTGGACAGCTTTAAATTTTTATGCCCCAAATTATTAGTCAAGTCTAGTAATGCCACATACTCGACTCCGGCAAAGGTTTCGGGTAAGGGGTGTTACACTTAGTCTAATAAGAAATGAGCAAACTGATTAAAAGACTAATATGTCGTTTATCAATTCCTATTGGGGAGATGCCTTGTCTTGGGCATCGGAGCGGATGACTCCCAGAAGATAGAGACATAGATGTGACTAACTAGACTGATAATGCATTGGACAGGACCCAAGCAGAATAAATCTTGAATCCATTTATGGATTTATTGACTTGTGACGTTCATAGTGTGACATACCTAAATCTTGAATGGATGGCGAACTATGTATGTGTGATTCGTACACTTTAATGTTTGATTTCAAATAGATAAGGAACCGAAAACTGATGTGTTAGGTGTACGACTTTTGTAGTATGTAGCGTCATTCATAATAGTGGAATTCATAACTCAAAACATGGGTAACTGATATCCTCTCATTGGCGTTACATGGTTGATGAAAAGTAAACGTGGCCACGAGTCGTCCGTCTTTGTCATGGTTGACTTGATCACTATTTGATAGCAATTGACCTTTCATGAAGGAAGATGTAATGGTTACCATGAAAAAAAAGGATCATATTAGGAGAACGAATATTATTCCAAAGAGATTAAAGATATGCTATGAGGGTAACACACTTATGACAAGGTCATTGGACGAGCACTTTGTAGTTGCTTTCGTAATGGTATGTCATTGGGGAGAGCTCAATCGCGATACTATAGTGGAATGACTTCGTGACCAAATGAGTTTATAATTAATAGGCAAAAATCCAAAACTTAACTATAAATCATTTGAGCCTCAAGTACATATGTCCAATCGACCCCTTCACTAGCTCGTTGAAATCGGAAATGAATTACTTGTTTGAATAGAAATGAATGGAATGAATAGGAAAAGAGAAATAAGAAACATTCAGAAATGATTATGGTTTTCTCCAAAATGAAGAAATGGAATTATTTGGAAATAAATGTAGGTTTCAAAAAATGGAAATGGAAGTGAAAATGGAAATGATCCATTTGCAATCCTATATGGATTACTTAAAAATGATTGAAAGAATGAGTTTATATTTTTTGACTATTTTGAAGCTCGAAAATAAAAATAAACCATTCTGTCATAGTGAACATATTTTCTCGAAATTTCACTAGAGGCAAAATTGTCAAAATTTTACTAGAGGTAAAATCATCAAAATTTTACTGTGGGTAAAATAGGGATAAAAATTATTTTATATATAAATATTAAAGTTTATTTTAGGAAATATAAAAGCTAAATCGAGTTGGATCACATTATAGAGTACTGGGCCAAAAAGGCCCATGAAGTACTCGTAATTGGACCTGTTGTGAAAGAGGCCTGAAAAATCCTCATGGACATGAAGGGGGTGACAACCCTAGTAGGAATATTAGGTATCTTGTCCACTCTAGTCCTATTATAAGTAGCATGTTGTTTTTCTATTCGAAATAAACCACTACAACTTAAAAAGGGTTCTACATTCTCTTTTTATTAATAGATGGCAATGGTAGAACTATTAACACAACTTTGAGAGATTGCTATTTTGCGGAAAAATAGAGAGAATTTATCCTCAACTATTACATATATTTTTTTGGAATAACAATTCTACCAATTTTTATTAAGAAGAAAGAATATTTTTCGGTTCAATTAGCTTGAGCCCACACTCAAAGCAATTCGTGGTACGAGAATAGCGGAGAAGATCATTTGGTTGAAAGTTAGGAACAACGAACATCCGCTAAGTCGAAAACACATGTATGAATTTAGTTAAGGTTTATTGCTATAAATATCACAAATCAGGTCTGTTTTGAAAATTTTAATTTTTCAATGTGCAAGAAAATCATTTTCAAACCGGGATTTTTCCAACAATTGGTATCAGAATGCCAGGTTGTGTTATATTTATGATGTAAATCGAGACCAAATCTCTCTCTTCATCTTGTTTGATTAATATTTGGTAGGATGTGAGATTCTTGTACTTAGTCGCATGTTTAGGGGAATGTATGTGAATGAATGCAATATTATATATATTTGCTATATAATTATTTTTTTTGTCAAGGTTGTGGTTTTTAGGAAATAGATCGTGGACTATTATCTCCACGTATGATTATTTTTTTATTTATAGAATTCTTGTGGGTCAGAAATAGACATAAGACATAAATGTATTTTTTTTCCAAAAAAAAGTCCATGACAAGGAGAAGATGGAGTAATGGTGGTCGAAGATACAACGAATGCTTTGTGGCGAAAAACTATGTAATTTTTTTTGGGTTTTTCATTTATTTTCTAGAAATAGAACCATGAAAACCTTGACTGGTAATTTTAATTTATTACCCATCTCTTTATATATATGTTGAATAATTGTTTATGATTTAATTGTGATATTTATGTATAAGATGATCCAAGTTGATCTATTAAAGATAAGAAGTGTGGTAATGAGAAAATACATGTGTTGTATTATTCCATTCACTTCTTTAGGTTATTCGATTACTGTGAGAAGTATGGTAAGAATGTGCTCGTCTAGGATTGGATCTAGTAAGGAAAGACTTGGTTTTTAAGTGGTGAAATACGATTCACCTTCCTTTCTTGGGAACCTATCCGGTGCACGGTTCACATTCATTTCTTCGGTTTTTCCCTTAAAAGAAAAATTGTGGAGAATCAAAATTGTTTGATTGACTCTCTTGAATAATTGAATGTGAATATTATAAAATTGTCATAACATGTCTTGCATATATGAGATAAGCATGCCATATAGCTTAGGAAAGAATGCCACACCCAAAGCTGTTCATGGTATGAAAATAGCGGAGAAGGTCATTTGGTTGAAAATCGGGAAAAACAAATGTCCTCTAAGCTGAAAACACAACTACGGATTTGGTTATGGTTTATTGCTATGAATATCACAAATCGGGTTGATTTTAAAAATTTTAATTTTTCGCTGTGCAAGAAAATCGTTTTCAAACCAGGATTTTTCCAACAGTGATAGCTCCTGATCCTTCATATCCTATCTTAATAGCAATTTTTCCATTTATAGCCACCTAGCCTTCGTAAATCCTCCTTGAAGTTTGAACAGATTAGTGTTCACCTGCAAGCCGAGGTCATTTGCCAATCTCGGTTTGCATTTATATGCCTTACCAAAGGTAAAAGACATATCAGATCATATTTCTCCATTTAGTTCTCCTTTCGCAAAACCATTTCAATAGTCTCCTACATTCCCTCATTTCCAACATTTTCAGATACGAGTTATTAGGATCGAGGAAGGTTTAATCATTTTATTTATCACACACATTCAATTCATTCTTTCTTACAGTTCGCTAATATAAGCAAGCAAATCCAACATTACAGTTACAATCACTGCTAACAAGTTGTTGAAAAATACGTCTCAACAAATTTAATCATCATGCCATAAGAAGACCAAAGACAAGTTTTAACTTTACCTAGACTGACGACACCTTTATGCTAGCTAGTCAAATTATTCAAACACAGAAGTCTAAGGAACTAACTAGAAATCTTTTAAGAACACTTTTATCTACTCAACGGGCTATTTCCTTTTTCTACTATGACCTTCCCCCACTTCTTTAGGTACACACATTTAGTATCCATAGTTACAATGAAATCAACCACAAAATAACTAATTTCTTTAACGTAGATAAGAATCTAAAAACTATGGTAACATGCATCATTAGAAAGAGAAAGGGAGATTCCTATCCGCTACAGAACTTCCAGATAAGCTCTCTCTCGACAACAATTTCCAATCACAACTTAAATAAGAAGCTATGACCAAGAGAGTGTTTAGGAAATTTACTCTCAACACTCGAAAGAACAATTATTAAGCAAGCCAAAAACCATAATTCCTCTAACATGCAACCGAAGTTTCCACCGCAAAAAAACAATCGATTAAAACAAAGAAAAACTAAAAAAATGGGGTTTTCCTTCACGGTCTCTCCCTAATTTATACTGTAAGGAAAATTTAAAATTAAAGTATTCTTTAACCAATCACAATTCATACATACACAAATCCACTAATCATATCTACAATCGAGGTCCTCTATGGGCTAAGCACGATGACATGTTTTCCTTCCCCAATCTTAACATGTACCTTGAATGTGTCCCAGTCATCATGAGATGTTAATGTGAATTGACGAGCTACCAAACTATGAGCTTGCAGACTGACGAACTTGCTAACTAGCAAGCTCAGAAACTGGTGACCTCGCAAAGCAGTAGAGATGGCTCACCACATTAGAAATAAATGTGTTCACTAAGTTCCATTCCAATTTCATTTGGTCAAAATACTCTAATTTATCAATTAAAAGATTTGAGGTGTGACACAACAAGCTCCTCTTTCGAAAGAAAATCACCGCCCTTAAGAGAATGCATCACATTAACCAACCAACAAGAGCTTTATTTGACAGTCAATTTGACAAAAACATTTTCTACTAACTTTTTCCCCCTGATCTATTCCAATCTCTATTCGCATAGGAGTTTGAACATCCATATATGTTTTACTTTAGTTTCATATACTAGTAGCTTACATCATCAAACTCAGATGCCTTTTATACAAAAAAGCCACCATGTCAAATAATCTCAAATGCATAAACCATAAAAAAAATTAAACCATATCATAAGAAAATCAACAGGCATACTCCCTCTTACTCTATGTTCCCCTTGTTTGTTTGCCCTAAATTTATCCAATAGGGGAGGTGTTATCTCTTTAACAAGGGTTGTAGCTCGTGGAACAAGTACCTTATCCACGAAATGGAGTATGTTTAGTTTTTGAATTATCTTTGATATCATCAACATAGTTGAAACTTCATGCTTCACACGAGCATTAATAACTTGTTGATCTTTAAAGCTCAAATATGGTTGATCTTTTCTTAACCAAACTTTCTTTACACCAAAATGTCTTGTTCTTTTGCTTGTGTTATTTGAACAATGAATGCACAAGATTTAACTTTCCACAAGTCATTTTAGAGCTTGTAATAATAAGGCATGATATGACCAGCCTTCCTACAATAGTGAGAAATCATCCTTCTGTATACAAGCCGCTTTTTAGTGGCATTGGAAACGGTGGGTTTGGAACCCCATTTCTAACGAGCAAGCCCGTAAATATTATTATTTAGTATTTACAAGGTTAATATTTAATTAAATTTTGGCCCCTTAATTTTGTCAATCGGGTAGTTAATTAAGGTACAATGACTAATTTGTAAAAGTGATAAAAGTTAATCGCTATGGATTTTTAATTATTTGAAAGACCAAATGGGCAATTGGACCACTAATATTTGACTATACAGTAGTGGAAGCTAGTTGTAAGCCATTAAATTTGATAAGTAAGCTTAATGTTAATTAATTAAAGATTAATTAAACTAGTTGTGATTAATTATAAGCTAATTAAGGTATATAAGTTAAAATCAAATGTTATCACCTTTTATTTTTCCATGTACTTCAAATGAAACCATAAAGCAAACCTAGGGAAGCCATTTTTATGAACTCAACATTAAACACTCCATTTTGTAAGCGATTTTGAGTCTGTTTCATGTAATTTTTATGTTTTTTATATCCCAAAAGCTTGATTTAGCTGACCAATGTACTATTTTGCAAAATTGTTAAAGTTTTTAAAAGTTTTCATTATTTAATTCTTGATGAAATTGGTATTTATTTGTTTGATTTTAAGTTTAGAAGTGAAAAAAAAACTGTTTGTAAAGTTTAATTGCTAGTTTTTGAACATAGGGACTAAAATGCTTAAATTTCAAAATTGATGTTATATATCTGTATTATTAGGTAACAGAGAGTTAGAGGAGGATGTAATTGAAATCAATTTTGAAATCGAGGCTCAAATTTGAAAGTTATGGTAATTTCATTTTTAGGGACTAAAAGAAATAAAATGTAAAACTTTAGGGAACATTTGAAAAATGAAATTCAACTGAAATATGCATATTGTAGGATGATATAAGTATTTGGAATTGATAAATTGGAATGAATTATTGTATAGATTGAGATTTGAATCAAACGGAGGATAAACGAGTAAAAGGTAAAATTACAATTTATTCCTTGACATTTTGCTGTTTTCTTTCCTGGTAAGTTCATATGGAACTTACTATGTTATTTATGTTATGTTTGAATTATATTATAATGTTTATTATTTTAGCGTAATTTTGATGATTTTTGCATCTAAAGGACTAAATGATAAAGTATGGAAAATATTATTATTAAATAGAGAACGATGTATTAAATGGATGTGAAATTGTTATATGATTGGATGATATGCATATGATTATGTTTCAAGGTTTGAAATGATGCAGAAATAAAAACAGTGCCTGTGTGAACTTAGTAAACTATTAGGATACGAATGACATGTCATTATGGTCCCAAAAAGGAAGATGGGTGTTTGATACAATTGATTGAGATCCAACCTGTGTTGCAGATTTTCTGAAGCTTGTGTTGTAACACCCTTTGCCCGTATTCAATGTCGAAACCGGGTACGAGGCATTACCAAACTTAACTTGCTCAAACATACAATATCGGGCCATAAAATTTCATTTCAACTTAAAACTTTTCATTTGGAATCATAACGTTCCCATTATAGGTTTACGAGACCCTAAACATATGTACAGAACGGTTCAAGACTAAATCGGAGTCTTACGAACACTTAGAAAATTTTGTTCAAAACAGGGCCATGCACCCATGTGGAAAGGAACACGCCCGTGTGGGCAGGCCGTGTAGTCACACACGCCCATGTCCCTAGTCCGTGTGGATTTTATTTTTCATTTCGAACCTACAGCGGTTTTCACACGGCCATGACACGCCTGTGTGCAAAAACCTTGACATTCTGCTTATGATGTCATCAACCTAATAAGGTCACACGGCCAAGGCACACGCCCGTGTCCTTAGACCGTGTGGCGAATTAGATTCCTAAATTCAGGTGCAGACTTCGCACGGCCTGGGCACATGCCCATGTCCTGTGGCCGTGTCTTCCACACGGTTGAGGCACACGGCCGTGCCTCAACCCGTGTGGTTACTACTGGGCATTCTATTTTGCCAACTTAGGATGTGGGAGGACACACGACCTATCAACACGCCCATAGGGGTGACGGTGTGTCACACACCGCCTAGACACACGCCCGTGTGTCTACCCATGTGGACAATTATAGAGCCAATTGCCACCCTGAAAAGAAACCACACTTATACCATTTCATTTTAACACACAGCATGATAATAAGGCACTTCTAATATCCAAAATCAAGACATCCACACCTTAATCCCACACTACATTCATATGTACATACTTTACTCATTACTCAATCATTTGCACAAGCTTGCACTTCATGAATTTCATCATCATTGGATATATATAAAACTTAACAAGTATTGACCAATTCCAATGTCCATTTACAAAATGAATTGAGTGACATTAATAGCCAACACTGTAACACCCCAAACCCGGTCAATACGCCACGCCCGAATCTGGTATGTCACTGAGGAAAATATTTTTGAAAGAATCGAATTAACAATTAAATTTTTGTGAAAAACCCTTTGAAATTCTATATTTGTAGAAATTACATAGTGTATAAGTTGAAACTGAAAATTTACTTTGAAATTACATAAAACTTTTAAAATAATTAAATAAATCATAAGTTAGAAAAGGCTATATCATTCTAAGAAAACTCGAATTATTACTTTGAAACCATTTGCATTTGAATGTAGAACTTAATATTTGAAAATCATTTAAATTATCGAAAACACTTAAGTTGTTAAAATTATCAAATGATTTATGTTACCCGATGGTAACGTTTTAAAAACCATCGCGTTGTGTAGTTTAGAAAACTTTGTGCTCAATTTATTATAATAATCATGAAATTTATAAACCATATTTAAAACATGTTCAAAACATAAAGTAAATAATCCAAAACATAATTAAACAGGCCTTATTACAAATCCATAAAATATGAAAACCAAATTAAAATAAAATACCCAAATGGAAGTTCATATAAAACCAACTTTTATTGCATGGCCTCCTCGAGTTCATCCGGCTCCATTTCCGCGATCTCACGAATCACCTGAAAATATAAGGGAGAAGGTGAGTCACCAAGACTCAGTGCATATTCCCTCTCCCGGGTAAATGCCACATACTTACACAAATTATAACAAAGCAACATATATGTATAATGCACCCAACCTAACCATCCATAACTCCTTTTCTACCCCGTGTGGTACCAAACCACTGGTGGTGCCAAACCACTGGTGTCCAAAGACACAAATGTGATACCAAATCACTGGTGACCGAAGTCACGAATAATCCATCTGTGGGGCCAACCCACGTGTGATACCAAATCACTGGCAGAGGATCCCATATCTCAAAAGTGGGGCCAACCCACGGTGGTGTAAAACCACAGGGACAAGTCGCTATGAGGTGCCAAACCTCTTGTGTCCGAAGACACGAATGTGATACCAAATCACTGGTGGTGCCAAACCACTGGTGGTGCCAAACCACTGGTGACCGAAGTCACAAATCATCAAGTTGTGGGGCCAACCCACGTGTGATACCAAATCACTGGCGTCGATCCCATATCTCAAAAGTGGGGCCAACCCACGGTGGTGTTAACCACATGGACAAGACGCTATGAGGTGCCAAACCTCTGGTGTCCGAAGACACAAATGTGATACCAAATCACTGGAGATACCAAATCTCTGGTGTCCGAAGACACAAATGTGATACCAAATCATTGGTGACCGAAGTCACAATCTTCCCCCTCCTCTCATGTTGCCCATACCAATGCAATATATAAACAAATCATGTCAATATACTTTGATATGAATCATATAACAAAATCTCATAAATCGTAGATCATGATTTCAATCCTCATGTATTAACAACATATCGAAACGGACTTACCCGAATCCTCATTCATACCATCATGGTATCATACCAAAATCTCATCATTTCGGCTTTAACAACATGAAAAGTTATTTAACACACATATATATACAAATATGAACTAAGTTATAAAGTGTGTAAGATACACACCTTTCACCAACGCAAATACTAACTTCCGAAGATCCGATCTACCGCACTAGATCCTTGTCCTACAATCGGCCAATACTAAGATTATGAACAAAGGCCATTCGGCCAAACCACAATACTTTAATCCCAAAAACTTTAGTCTTTTCAAAAGAATGATGAATCGACAAGAATCCTTACCCCTTGACTTACCAACCTTTGATTGCTAGAGATAGTGCTTAAATCAAATGCTTCCAAAGTCCCAAAGAACCTATCTTTCAAAACTGATTGGATAAAAACCAAAGAGAATCTACCCTTGAATATTCGGCCAAAACAAAGACTTAAAGAGAGTGGGAAGTTTCGGCAATATGGTTATGAAAGAAGAAAGATATGTGTATAAAAGTGAGAAAGTATGTGAGTAGAAAAGAGAATGAAAGAGAGAGAGAGTGTTCGATTTTAGTAACAATGGAGAAAAGAAAAGGGAGTTTGGAGAAGAAAGAAATTCGGCCAAGAGAGAATTAAAGAAAATGTGATTATGAACCAATCTCAAGAGAAGAAAAGAGAGAAATATGGAAGAGAGGTTCGGCCAAACACTTCTTTGCCAAAAAGAAAGTGCACAAAAATGCACAAAGTTCAATAGTAGTTTCGGTTTCAAAAGAGCAAATGAAAGAAAGAAAAAATGGTATTTGGTTCAAACAAAATAAGGCTAAAACCAAAGGCAAAATTGCACCAAAATGCACAATAGACATTCGGCCAAGGTGGGAGTTTTTGCAGAAAAAGCAAAACAATACAAAAGATGCACAAAAAGTAAAGGTTGACCAACTATCCCCCCCCAAAACACCTAACAACATTCGGCCAACCCCCTAGACACCCATGCCGTCCACATACATGCACTAAAGGCCTAGGATTACTTTCCAAAACATCCTCCATATTCCATGCCTTTGTCCCCTCATCATACCATAACTTTAAGATTCTTATCCCCAATTCCATGCTTTCCTTAAACATATATCCAACTTACCAAAATTAATAGTCCAACCTATCATAAATAAAGGTTGACCGTCCACCCATGCTAGAATATAAAAATAAAGTCTTCAAAATGCTAAAGATGCTACTCGAACCTCTAACCTCAAGCAACTATCCAAGCATCCTAACCACCTTGCCACTTACTCCACTTATGCTTTAATTTAACACTTAAATTAACTTAAGTGTCAAGCTCACTTAATCCACTTCATTAAATAAACCATACTAAAAATTATTCTAGCTTAGCTAATAATTCCAAGCCTTCACTAGACTATACTAACACATGAATTATGCACGAATGCATAACCCCTAAATCTAGGATATTACAAACACATTGGCTAACGAATATGACATATCACAAAATGACCAAGTTCCTATACATGCCACACCCAAAATAATCAAACTTTACTATACCAAAAGAATAGCTTGATAGTGTGATCCGAACTCCGACGTGCTACGATCCCCGAGCTAGCTTGGCGATTCTACAAGGAAAAGGGAAAAGAGAGGGGTAAGCATAAAGCTTAGTAAGTTTGCATGAAATAAATAGCAACATCAAGGCTTATGATAACATCCATTTATCTCTTTGAATAATAGCACATATTACTCATGCTTATGATAACATCAAGCACTTTAACATAACTTACTCATGCTTACTCTTACCAATCACATATCACATATTGGATTCATTTCTCGTATTTTACTCATGGGTACCTGTATCACTTCATCACATAACTTTAGCACTTTTTCCATCTTGAATATAGAGTTAGCTCTTTATCCCGTTGAACCACTTGGAATATCGAAGAATACTCAAACTCGTCATACATGTAACATGATGCCAATGCCATATCCAAGATATGGTCTTACATGAGATCACGTCTCGATGCCGATGCCATATCCCAGATATGGTCTTACACGGGATCTCATATCTCGATGTCGATGCCATATCCCAGACATGGTCTTACACGAGATCTCCATTCGGTACCGAGGCCATGTCCTAGACATGGTCTTACACGGGACCTTTGCTCAGTGCCGATGCCATGTCTCATACATGGTCTTATATGGGACCTTCTTAATCTCATGTCATGACAACAATATTCTTTCTATTCTTAAGGTTCAACCGGGACCTCGTCTTAGTATAATTTCATCATAGTTTCATTGAAACCTCGTTTACTGATTACATGGGAATAACATACGTTTCTCATGATATCAAGAAATTAAAAGTATAATAACAATATGTTGATTTATTACACACAAACTTACCTCGGTACCAAAATATGTATAGTTGTTCGATTTAGTCCACAACTTTGTCTTTTCCTCGGTTTCGGTCTGGACTTCGTGTTTCTTGATCTAAAATGAAAATTTCACTTACTTAATGATCACATTGATTAAAATAACTCATGAATTGGAAAAATTACGATTTTGCCCTTAAACTTTTACAAAATTATGATTTTTCCCCTAGGCTCGTAAAACAATTCTAAACAAATTTCCTCCATTAAAAAGCCTAGCTGAACATTTGTTACTCTTATAAAAACTTACAAAACCAATTATTTCACACATTTACCACCTATTTTACTACCTTTACAAAAAGGTCCTTTTTAGGTGTTTTCATGGGGATTCCTTTCACAAAAGTTGTTTATTTATCAACTAAGATTCATTTTCTTCCATAAAATTTTAGAAATCAACATGAATACTCACATGGTAAAACCCTAGACTATCAACCATTTTGCAAAATAGTCCCCTCATTAGCTAGACTAAGCTTTAGGGGTTCTAAAAGTACAAAAATTAAAAACAATGATCATCAAAAACACTTACTTGCAAGAGCAAAGCTTGGCTGAAATTTTTGAGCTCTCAAAACCCCATTTTGGCTGATATTTTCGGTGTGTTATGAGAAAGATGAAAAGATGACATCTTTTCTCTTTATTTTATTTTATTTCATCAATTAGTCACCTAATTTCACCAACTTTGACCAATTTTAACTTCTTTGTCCCCTATGGCCAACCAACACTCCCTAAAGGGCCTAATTGCATATTAAGGACCTCCAATTTAAGGTTCTATAGCTATTTGACACCTTTATCTTCTAGAACAAAACTTTTGCACTTTATGCGATTTAGTCCTTTTTCAAAATTAAGCATGCAATCACTAAAATTAATGCACCAAAATTTTCATGCACTCATATAATATTGCTATAACACATAAAATAATATTAAAATAATTTTATTTGACCTCAGATTAGTGGTTTCAAAACCACTGTTCCGACTAGACTCAAAATCGGGCTGTTACATGTGTGAGTAGCATCAAACTAAGCTTGTGTGAGCAATCCTAGTCTGAGGCTTGGGTGGATAGCCTAAATATGCCAACTTGTGTGAGAAATTTAGTCCCTTGTATTCGAGTTCAATTTGCTATAGTTCTTCGGGCAAATACGACAACGAAAACAATATTTAATTGTATTGAAATGGTTGAAAAGGATGTTTATGAATGGAATTATGTGTGTTTGCAAATGGTTTATGAAGTGGTTATGAATGTTGTAGGATGAATTGTAAATACGTATAGGATAATGCTATAAGTTTAAATAGTGTAAATGAACTAACCTTTAAATGTAGTTGTTAATATGCATATGAAGGTAACATGATTTCTAATATGTTTTGATGTAGTTGTTCAATACGCTTTCCCGTTGTCACCCTAGATTGCTAATTTGTGGAACATACCGATCGGATCACCTTGAAGATCACACTATCCTATTATAGAGTCAAAAATCTTTTGATCATTTTTGAACTCTATTATGTGGCATGTACATAATTGTTAATATTCGTGTTTACTTTGAATGGATAGATTGGATTTAATTTGATTAATGTTTGAGTTATGGAGTGCTAATGATCTTATATGTAAATGTATGTTTTGGTAACTTGTGTGACATTCTATATGACTTTAAAATGGCAAATTGTGTATGGAATAGTATGTTTAATGAAAGTATGTAATGATGAAGAGTATGGTTGAATAGTTGAGTTGGTATACGTTGACTTGAAATGGTTTGGTGTCAAATTGAGATGTATTGAATTGGAAATGGTTATAAGCAATGCTTAGTATGCATTTTGGAATGTTTTTGTGTAGGTTATGTTGTGCTTTTTATGGACCAAACTTAGTGTTTGGAAGTTTGGCTCGAAATAGGTACCAAATGGCCTCATTTGTACCAAAAATAGAGCCATCGTCCCAATGACCACATTTCTTCGTAGCAATGTCGGTCAGCAGTATGTGATGTTGCAACGTCGAGTAGCTCAACATAGCGATGTGACATTCTATTCGCCGATGTCACTACGTGAAGAAAGTGGCATCATTACGTCAACCTTAAATTTTCAAAACTTTCCAATTTGGTTTTATTTCGTGCTCGAGTCTATAAAAAAGCTTTTGTAAGCTCGATTAAGGCTCGAATTTAGTTCTATATCATATTATGAATGTGTTTAATATATAAATGTTTTTTTAAATGATATAATTATAGTGTGTTTGACGATAGTTGCTTCGATAATTACTGTAGCATTCTGTAACTCAGACCCGACGATCGGGATGGGTGAGGGGTGTTACCTTATGGTCTTTCTTGTGTTGGACATAAAGGAAACTTCATTAGCTTTAACAAATTTAGATGGAGAATAAAGTTTCTTACTTTCAAGGATACCTAAGACCTCTATGGCCTGATTTAATGTAACAACCCATTTTTCAATGAAATCGGAACAGTGGTTTAGGGATCACAAATCTGAGTTGAAAATAAAATTTATTTAATTTTATTACATAGTCCGTATTATGTTAGAAATTTCATGTGAATATTTTGATAAGAAAATTTTATCGATTAAGTGCTTAATTACGGGATGGACTAAATCGTATAAAATGCAAAAGTTGAATTCTAGTAGCTAGAAGGATTAAACAACTTTGGAATTCAAAACTTGAGGTCCTTATATGGTAATTAGACCATTAAAGAAAAGTATGTAGATATTTTGGTGACTCATCCATGGAAATTTAGAAAAAGGGCAAGGACTAAATTGGAAATTGAAATAATTTAATTAATTAAAAGATGGTAAAAGAATTATAATCTTATTTATATCATCTTCAACCTCAAAATACATGGAAGCCCTATGAGAGAGAGAAGAAACTTTCTTGGCTTAATTGGGTAAGTTTTCTTATCCCATTTTAAGTAATTTTCATATTTTTGAAATCGGGATAGCTTAATCTATCTATTTGGGGGATAAATTTGAAAAGTTATAAAATTGTGGGGATTAGGTCATGGATGAATATGCTGAAATTTTGAAATTGATGGTAGAAAATGAAAGGTTGTTGATAGATAAACAGCTTTTACAAAGTGATTTTTGATGAAAACATGATTTAGGGACTAAAATGTAGAATTGTGAAAATTGACGAAAATTACTGAAATTTATAGAATATATGTGTTATAAATTCTATATTGAAATTTTGGTTAGGCTTGGAATAGAGACGAAATTGCATAAATTTCTGGATACTCGCATACTATCGGCACTGTTTCAAACTTCACTCCAATCTCTTGAGTATTCAACATAAAAGCGAGATAGGACTCACATCCTTTTCTTAAACATTTCTCAGCCACTAGGGAAGAAATCATCACTGGTAGATTATCCGCTCCACCTGATTCAACCCGAACCACATCTACACTCTCACATTTCAATTCAATGCATTTATTATCACAGTTCACTAAAACGCTATGGGTAGTTAACCAATGCATGCCTAGGATTAAGTCAAACTCGTCAAATGGCGACAACATAAGGTTTTCCGGAAAACAATGATTCTCAATCAACAAGGGACAATTCTTACACACTTTGTCCACTAAAACATGCTTTCCTAACGAGTTTGACACCTTAACCACAATATCTGTAGACTCAACTGTCATACTCAAACTAGATGCCAATCTCATGCAAATATAAGAGTGAGTAGACCTTGGATCGATTAAAGCAATAACAAAGGTGTCATAGTGAGAAAAAGTACCTGTTATCACATCTGGGGAGGATGCCTCTTCGTGAGCGCGAATAGCATACGTCGTCGCAGGTGCCCGACCCTCCGGTCTCATAGCAGAGTCTCTGGATGCACCTTTACCACTAACCCCACTTCTTGGATTTCTTGGTGGTCTACCCCTTGTAGGCACATCACTTGGTCTCATCTCTTGCTTCTCTTCCTTATCATCCCTCTCGGGGCAGTTTCGGATAAAATGGTCGGGGGAACCACACTTATAACATTTTTGACTATTTCCCTAACATTCTCCGGTGTGATACCTACCACAACTTGGACACTCCGGTTTACTCTTCGTATTGCCCACACTTTCCATTGAGGTAGCTTGGACTCTCGAACCCGAATGAGTTTTGGCCAAGTCTCGATGCGAATAACCCTCTGGTGCTGTCATCCGAGGATTCACTTCCTTGGACCTTTTCAACTGGGCTTGATATGACTTGCCCATCGGCCTCTTTCTTGCATCTCGGGCTTCACTCACAGCCTTTCTCTTTTCTTTACTCAACTCTTCGACCTTACTTGCCCTTTCCACCAACACAACAAACTCTTTCAACTCCAAAATACCCACTAGGAGTTTGATGTCCTCATTCAATCCATCCTCGAACGTCTTACACAAGATGGTCTCTGTCAACACACATTCTTGAGCGTATTTACTAAGCCTAACAAACTCATGCTCATACTCTGCTGTTGACATTCTTACTTGCTTCAACTCAAGGAATTCTTTTCTCTTTCGATCAGTAAATCGTTGGCTTATAAACTTCTTCCGGAACTCTTCCAAAAAAAGTCCCACGTCACCCGCTCTTTCAGGACCACTATTGTCAATGTTTTCCACCAATGGTATGCCGAATCTCTCAGCAAGGATACGACACACTTAAAGTTCTCTTTAGGTGAACATGAGAGTTAATCAAACACTCTCATCGAGTTCTCTAACCAGAACTCCTTCCTCTCAGGGTCATCATCTACCTTAGCTCTAAACTCCTCAGCCCCGTGCTTCCTAATCTTATCCACCGGGGGTTTTGATATCCTCACTACATCAATACCTTGAGGAGCTACAGGATTTGGCTAAGGTATAGGAGGAGGTGGAGGAGGTTGAGCATTAGGGTTCGCTCGAACATAGTGCGAGTACCAATTACTCATCATCTGGAGAAAGTCTTTCCGTGCCTTTTCACCTTGACCCCTAGCCTCAGGTCCACTTTGTACAGGCACAGTTCCTTGCGCAGGAGCCGACGCATTACTAGCTGCTTCATCAGCAGTAGATTGATCGGGATCCATATACTATATGAAACAAGATTTAAAATCATCAGAAACCACCCCACTATCATTGTACACTTATGGCATGTATAGCTAGACTCTTACACCCGCTATGGTAGTCCTAGAACCGACTAAACCATAGCTCTAATTCCACTAAATGTAACTGTAACACCCCAAACCCGGACAAGACACCACGTCCGAATCTGGTATGCTACGGGGAAATCGTTTTTGAAAAGTTAGATTTTCCGTTTAAAAACTGAGTGAAAACTCAGTGTGTTTGAAACAAATTTGAGTAGTCTCGTTTGAAAAACAGTTGATGTATTTGGAACCCAGAGATTTTGAAAACTTAGCCAGAATGTGTAGTTAAAACGAGTTTAAACCATTTAAAACCTCATTAGTTTCTTAGTGATACATTAAAACACTTTTAGACTTAGGAGAACTACAAGTTTGAGTTGAAAACCATTTGTATTTGTTTGTCATAAAGACTTAGTGTGATACCCGATGGTATAGTTTAAAAACACAGTGCGTTATAGTTTTGAAAACATTATCTTTCCAGGTTTTAGTAAAATTTATTCCAAGTTACTCTGTTAAGGCATATTAAAATCAACTTTAAGCATAAACAACATAAAACATAACTTTAAAGGCCTTTTACAAATCCAAATTTAAACCCAAATTAAAGTAAATAAGCTAAGTACCCAAATGCAAAAAGTCTGAGCAAAACTTTTATTAAAGCATGGCATGTGCGCCCCGAGTCCATCCCGGCTCCATGTCCGCAGCTACGAGTCACCTGAAATGTCAAAGGAGAGGGTGAGTCGAGTGACTCAGTGTGTAAATCCCGCTCCCGAAGAATCAACATGCTAACACATATCATACATAGCAACATAATTAATGCAACCCGATCCTAACCAACCATATCGCCTTTTCTACCCCGTGTGGTACCAAACCACTGGTGGTGCCAAACCACTGGTGACATATAGTCACAATGTGTTACCAAAACACTGGTGTCCCAAAGACACAATATCCGTCATTGTGGTACCAAACCACTGGTGTCCCAAAGACACAATTGTGCTGCCAAAGCACTGGTGACCGAAGTCACAAATCCAATGATGATGGGGCCAACCCATCGTGTGATACCAAATCACTAGCAGACGATCCCATATCTCAAGTGGGGCCAACCCACGGTGGTCAAACCACAGGGACGAGTCGCAATGAGGTGCCAAACCTCTGGTGTCCCAAAGACACAATGTGCTACCAAAGCACTGGTGACCGTAGTCACAAATCTGGTGATGGGGCCAACCCATCGTGTGATACCAAATCACTGGTGTCAATCCCGTATAATCATCCGTGGGGCCAACCCACTGTGGTACTGAGCCACTGGGACGAGACGCTGAGGTACCAAACCTCTGGAGGTGCCAAACCTCTGGTGACCCAAAGTCACAAAGTTGTGCTACCAAAGCACTGGTGCTCGTCAGCACAATATACTACTGCTCCCTCCTCTCGTATCACCCACACATATCATACTCATGGGATTATGCATCTCATACAAGCCATGCATATCATGCCAACATATCAAGCATTACAACTCATAACATGCATAACATAATTCATGATATCATGTATTATCATTAATACTCAGCATAGAACAGACTTACCCGAATCGTACACATACCCCTTTTTGGGTATCCAATTATCCTTCTCACTGTTTCAATCTTATTAAGCAATCAAGTTTATTAACAACGTTACTAAGTAGAGGGTGTGTTAGTTACACACCTGATAATACGAGTCCAAAGATCCCTACGAATGATCTATGTCCTTCGATTGTCAAGCCCCTTGAAGATGATCTGGTTTCCTACCAAATCTGAATCAAGCAGTGATTCCTCTTCCAACAATCAGCACCCTAATAAACCAATAGTTAATCACTAATCACTTTAAACTTAATCGAAATCAACTGACTGCACTAACAGAAATATACCAACTGCTTACCCCTTACTACACTTACCAATCGGTTCAAAGAGTCGACGGCTCTTCTTGGCTACTTTTCGATATCCAAGACCCTAACACAAGATGATAATCCAAAAAGGTTAACACCCTTCCAACTGACCATAATCGGCCCTTAACCAAAACACAAGCAACAAAACCAAAAGAGGGAGATATGGCCATTCGGCCTTGCACTTACCAACACCCAACACCAAAATTCGGCCAACCAACACCAGGGAAGAGAGGAGATTCGGCCAAGGCTTCAAAAGAAGAGGATTCGGTCTTTAAGTGCTCAACACCCTTGGGTTCGGCTTAGTGAGAAAAGAATGAGAACAAGGGTGAGAAGAGATAAAGAAACGACACTAGTACTTAGGAAAGAAGGAAAATAAAAGATGAATCCAAAAGAAATAAGAGAAACGGTGGAGGTGTTTGGAAGATGAGAGTTTCGGCTATCTAGGCTCAACCAAGAAGAAAATATGAGAAGAAGAGACTTTTTACTTTCGGCTCAAACAATTTGAAATAGAAAGAAGGTTGAAAGAATAGAATTTCGGCTATTAAGAAAAGTTGACACAAAATAATTTCGGCAACTAGATGTTTGCACATTCGGTTTCAAAAAGAAAGTGAAAGAAATTCTTTAGGAATTCGGTTTTGGTAAAACAAAAAGGAGAATTCGGCTTGCCTCCAAGTGACCGAAAATGCAAAGTTGCCTATGTGAATTTCGGCCACCAACTCTCCCTACCAAACCGTCCACTTCCCCCACTCCATACTCCCCCAAAACACTCCAAGCCACTAGTTCAAAATAGTTTGAACAAGTCAAACTCCTACTTTCACTCTCCACCTACCAATCCCTCCTTTGACCAAGCCTTAGGCAGAGTTTGAACTGCCACAAACTCCTCCCTCCATGCCGTCAAAATGAGTGCCAAAAAGTGGCCACTCCGCAGCTCGAACACAAGGCCTCCACCTCATGTGAATGACGCCACCTAGCTCCCAAGTATCACATGCCTTGCCACTTTACTAACTCCTCATTTGTGCTATAAAACCACAATTAAAATTCTTAAACCCCAGCTTCCTCAGCTCCCTTCACCTCACACCCAAAAACCAAAATTTTCCCATTCACTCAGGCATTCACCTAGGCTACAATTAAGCCCCTAAAACACCGAAATAGCAGCACAGCACACTAAATACATACAGTAACAGGCAGTAACAAAATAGCCCCCCAACCCGGGATATTACAGTAACACCCCTTACCCGTATTCTACGTCGAAATCGGGTCCGAGGTATTACTGAATTAAAACCTCATGTTCGCCACTTAGGCTCATCGTGATTACTCTCTTAAGTCACGTCAACAACCTCTCTCTCGACATACGAGGCCTCACTCACATACACGAGGGCTCTCGAGACTATCTCCGAACTTTTCCCAATCTTAAAATTTTTTTCTTTTTTATACAGGGCTCACACGCCCGTGCAAGATGAGATACGCCCGTACATAGACCCACACGCCATGCTCCACAACCATGGTGAATATTGACTATATACACACGGCCTCAAAGCCTAGTCACACGCCCGTGTGGCTAGCCCGTGGACAACATTGACTAAACTCACACGGCCTATGCACACGCCTGTGTGGCAAGTCCGTGGTCTATTCTGACTTAAAGTGTTAACATACAGGGGACACACGGCCAAGTCACATGTCCGTGGGCTGACCGTGTGACACACATGGTCTAGACACACGCTCGTGTGTCTATCCACATGGACAAGAACAATGCTAAATGCTAAGCTCTTCTCACCCCTATAGCACACTCAACATAAATTCATTCAACAAATCCCTAATCAATCCAATTAAAACACCATCTCACATAGACAACTACATCTTTGCATATAATATAGAATAGCCAACAACTATGTCATTATTCAAAATGTATCATCTATTTAAAGACCAACACATCTTAACCAATTATAATAAAATTCACTAACTTGCCTAGCCCCTATACATGCCATATACAAAACATTGAGTCTCATGTACCAGAGTATGCTGATAGTGTGGACGATCTTCCAATTGATCCTCATATCTCAATTCAACACCTTTACTCTATAAGACAAGGGAAAAGAAAAGGAGTAAGCTTTGAGCTTAGTAAGTTTACAACATAAACAATTAAACATCATAGTATAAGCTAAACAACAATTAGCATTATACTAACATATAATGTACAACTATGCTTACTCTTTCTATCCCTTACCACATTTCCAACACATCATGAGTCACATACTCATAACCATTGAAATGCACCCTTGCATTTAATATCACATTTATACAATATACAATACAACATCATTCCTCGATAGTTCATCCACATAGCTAATTAACTCAATAATACAACCACACAGCTAATACACACAGCTAGTTTCTCAGTGGTTTCGTACTTAGCGCACCACAATCAATTTCTAAGGTAGTATCGCACTTAGTCTACCTTAAAGGTAATCATAGTGGTTTCGCACATAGCACCCTAGACAATATACCTAACGATAGCATCGCACAGCCAGCTCATCGTCAATATGCATTAGGATGGTATCGCATTTCGCCCACCATTTAGCATTGTCACTACACATTCTCATATCTATTTACTCAATCATTCATCCATTCACAATAGCTACCACATTCATCCCACATAGGTTCTTAAACATGCTACACACTAACTAGCATTAACAAATTGTAAGTATGAGTGCATTGTTTATGCATAGACTTACCTCGATACTCAAAAGTATAGAAACGTGCAATTTAGTCCACCACTTTGCTTTTGTCTCGGTTTATATCCAGACTTCGTCTTTCTTGATCTATAATGAATAAATCAGCTTATTTAATACACACATTGACTAAATTGACCCACATCCCATACTTTAGCAAAATTACTATTTTACCCCTAAACTTCCTCATATTTACACTTTAGCCCCAAGGCTCGTAAAGTGATTTTCATTCAACTTTCTAGCCTTTCATGCTTAGCCGAATCACTTACTCAACTAAAGCATTCATCAATTCTCACTAAATCACACCTGTATGGCCAAACTTAAAGTTTTCACAAACTAGTCCCTACATACATTTTCATGGAAAATCACTTAGTAAAAGATGTTTCTACTACATCAAGCTTTCATATTCTTCCATAAAACATCAAAATATATGCATTTCCTACATGGGTACATTTTTGAACATCCATTATAGCTCATCAATTAGCTAAAAATAGTTTACTCATGCAACTTGGACTTCAAAAATACGAAGAATATCAAAACGGGGCTTGGATGCACTTACTAGCAAGCTTGAAAAATTGGAAGAGCCCTAACAATGGCTTCTCAAATTTTCGGCAGCCTTGGAGAAGAAGATGAGTGAATTTTGTCATCTTTTCTCCTATTTTAATCATTTAATAGCCAAAGGACCAAAATACCCTTTTTGATAAACTTCCTATTTTCACTCATCCATGCCCAATTTTGTCCAACAACTAAAAAATAGGAAAATTACTCATTAAGGACCTCTAATTAATATTCTAAAGCTGTTTCAAACAAATAGCTTCTAGAATATCACATTTTGCAACTTTTGCAATTTAGTCCTTTTGGATAATTTAACCGCAATTTCACAAAATTGCTTCATGAAACTTTTACACTAGCATGCGTACATAGCATAAACCACAAAAACTTGTACATATACCTCAGATTTGTGGTCTCGTACCACTATTCTGACTAGGCCCTAAACCGGGATGTTACAACCAAGGTAAGATTATAAACATATATGCATGTAATGATATGCCATGTTGAATGATAGAGTTTGCTTAATTTGAATGCTTGATAAGGTTGGTATTTGGATGTGAGTTTTGGTGCAGGTCATTGATATGATTGTGGGTGAAAAGTGAAGCTAGAAATGGATTTATTTCGTCCACACGGGAAGACATATGGGCGTGTGTCTAAACCGTGTGTGAGACATGGCCTGGTACATAGGCGTGTGGTTAGGTCATGTGTCCACTTTACCTTAAATTTGAGAAACAGATTGATCAAAATTGAGCACATGGGTAGAGACACGGGCGTGTGTTTCAGCCTGTGTGCTACACAGCCTAGAACATGGGCGTGTGTCTTGGCCGTGTGAAACCTGAATGATAAACCGAAATAGTAACATATTTTAATCCCACATTTAGCATACTTTTGGATGATTTAAGCCTTGAATTGTGTAATTTGGTTCTCTTAATCCTTTGTTTTCATGTTTTATACTCAGAAGAGCACTAGATGATGAAAAGAACGAAAAATGGGCCAAAAACGGAGTAAATAGGCCATATCACGAAATCCACATGGCCTAGGCCCAAGACCACACGGCCGTGTCTCACTCAACAGTCTCGAATACAACCTAGCCATGATTTACACGGGCGTGTGCCACGGGCGTGTCCCTGCCATAACAAAGAGAAATTTCAATCGGATTAGGATACTTAGGGGTGAAGAAACACATTCCGATGCCTATATAAACACCCTAAGTATAACCTAAAAGGGAGACCCAATGCCTTAGTTAGGGGGCATCCAGCTAGGCCAAAGATGGCAGATTTGTGGGAATTTATGTGAAGCTAGCCAGTTGATTCATCTCAAGAAGCCGGAATTATACTCAAGACGGAGGATCTCCCCTTCAATTCCTTAAGGGGGTTTTACGGATTTCCTATATTTTGTTTTATCTTTTCTTCTGAGATGTTTTCTTTTATTGTTATGAACTAAACCCTGAGATACTTGAGGGGGATGAAATCTAAGATGAATCTTGTTATCATTTGCTGAACTATATGATAAATATTTGACTTGTTCTTAATTATGTGTTCTTAATTCTTGTGTTGATATTTCCGGGATATTAATTCAAGTGTGATGTGCTTAGGTGGAGGAGCAAAAGTCCCTGCCTAAGAGTAGATCTAGCATAATTAAGCGGAGTTGATCGTATGCCTAGAGATAGGGTGACGAGATTTTGCCGGATTAGGGTGAAACCTAATATGGGAGTCCATAGATCAAGTTAATGCAATTCTAGGGGTTTTAATTAGAAAGAGATTTCAATTAATCAACCTAGGGTTAGACGTTAGTTGCCTCGAGAGATGGATTAATATACGTTAGGGAATCCTACGGATCAAGTCAAATGAATAAATCGTCTGGTTTAGAGTTAGGTAACAAGTGAAGTCTAGGTGGATTCTTCCTTGGATATCGTCTTAATCAATTGGTTTTTCCTAAAGTTATTTTCTCAATTCATTCTCTTTGTCTTTGCATATTTAGATTAGTTGATTAGTTAATTTTAGATTAGATAAACAATTCTCTTAATTTTTAGGCTAGATAATAAAAAGAGAGTTAGTATTAGTACTTTTAGTTCCTTTGGGTTCGACAATCCGGTCTTGCCTTAACTATACTATTGATCGATAGGTGCGCTTGCCTCACATCGTTGTCATAGTTAGTTTTCAGGTTCGATCATTCTTTATATAAATTTTAAGACTTTGACATCGCATAAAACAACGATCAAGTTTTTGGCACCGTTGCCAGGGAACTAAAATATTAAGAAAGCTTAATTTTTATTACTTTAGCCATTTTTAATTTTTTGCAATTTATTTTTTTTATTTTTAATTTTGCTAATTTTCTTTCTTTTGTTCCTTTCAGGCACTTCTAGTTTATGACTAGAAGGAACCCGACAGGACCCCTACTTTACGACAGTGATATTAAAGGTACCGTTCACAGAAATCGCAGAGAAATAAGGCGAAGCTTAAACTACATAGAAGAAGAGCAAGAAGCCGAAATCAATACCACCGAAGAGATGGCTGAGAATAATCTGCTACCTCCAGAGATGGCCAAAAATCATGATCCTCGAACTATGTATGATTATGCTAAACCTAGTTTAACAGGAACTGAGTCAAGTATTGTTAGGCCTACTATTGCTGCAAATAATTTTGAACTGAAACCTAACACTATACAGATGATACAATAGTTTGTTTAGATTGATGGTTTGCAGGATGAGGATCCTAACACACACTTAGCGAATTTCCTAGAATTTTGCGACACTTTTAAGATAAATGGCGTTACTGATGATGCCATCCGGTTTCGGTTATTTCCCTTTTCTTTGAGAAATAAAGCCAAACAGTGGTTGCATTCTCTTCCACGAGGGTCAATCACTACATGGGATCAAATGACCAAAAAATTTTTATTAAAATATTTTCCACCGCCAAAACGGCCAAGTTGAGGAATGATATCTCTACTTTTGTGCAGATGGATTTAGAGACACTTTATGATGCATGGGAGAGATACAAAGACTTGTTGAGGAGGTGCCCACACCACGGATTACCTTTGTGGGAACAGGTCCAAACTTTCTACAACAGTGTGAACTCGTCAACAAGGCAATTAATCGATTCAGCAGCCGGCGGAACCCTGAACAACAAAACTCCTGAAGCAGCCTACGAGTTTAGAGAGGAGATGTCATTGAATAACTATCAGTGGCAAGTTACAAGGACAAGGCCAACCAAAGTAGCCGGAGTTTTCAACCTCGACGCAGTAACCCTACTATAAAATCAAGTAGAAATGTTACATAAAAATTTGCTGGTTTATACGGTTCTTCGCAGGCACATCCAGTTATGCAGTGCGACACAAGTGGAGGAGTGGCGAATCCTGAGTACCCACCCTACGGACAGGGCATGGAGAGCGAACAAATGAACTATATGGGTAACAATTCCTGATCTAATAATAACCCTTATAGTAATACTTATAATCTAGGTTGGAAGAACCACCCGAATTTCTCATGGGGTAGTCAAGGAAATCAAAGGCAACAACCATCCCAAAACTTCCAACAACAGCCCTACCCACAGGAAAAGAAGCCGTACCTAGACCTCGTGCCAACACAAAAGAACACAATTGATTCCGATCCTAGACCCCGTGCCAACACAGAAATAACTCATGAGGAACAAGGGATTCAGATCGATGAACTAGAAGAGTGGAAGACGCATCTCAAAGAAAAACTAGGTATAGTCGAAGTAGAACCAAAGCCACTCTATGAGACAGACAAGTTCAAAATTGGAGATCAAGTATTGATAGAAAAAGCAGATCCACGAACACCTCTTCCTGATCCTAACACAAACAAAGAAAGCCTTTTTAAGGTAATCAACGTTTTCCCATACGAAACAGTCGAGGTAAGTAATCCTATGTTTGGCACTTTGAAAATAAACGCTACTCGTCTTAAACTTTATCATGATAATGGAACTGCTAGCATGAGGAAGAACTTTCAACTCCTCAAACCACCATGAATATGCGAATGAGAGGTAAGTCTAGCTTAAGACTATAAACGAGCGCTTCTCGGGAGGCAACCCTAGTACTAACCCCATTAACTTCTACATTTTTTATTTTATTTTATTTTTATTTTATTCTTTCCTTTTAGCACCTAACTGTAAATCAACCAAGTACAGATTTCCCAACCACACGGCCTTGCACACGGCCGTGGTCGTGGCCGTGTGGATGCACCGAATCTTCGTACTGACATGGCAGAGATGGTACGAGTCAGAACAAACCATATCTTCAAATTACGAACTCCAACTACCGTGCCACAATCGTGTGATGCGGCCGTGGCTGACAGTGTTAGATCATACACGGGTGTGGAGACCTGAGCATGGGCATGGGAGAAGCGAACAAAGCAAAACACGACCGTGCGATACGACCGTGTGACTTACACACCCACGGTACACAGGCGTGGGGACGTACCAGACCTGAAAATTCTATTTAACCCCCCATTTTCTTCTTACCTACTCCCTATCTCCTTTCTCCCATCCCATCCTTCAGATATCCCCCTTCCCATACTTTTCTTCTTTAGTTATTACCCAAACCCTTGAGCTACACCACATCTATGTCAAAGAAGCGGAAGGACCTTGGCGCAGTCTCCCTTTGTGAGACCCATCTACATAAGTTCATGTCGGCCTCTTCATCCACTCAACAAGCCGAGGATGTTTGAGGCCATTTAGTTTTTATTTTTATTTTTTCTTCTCCTTTATTTTCCTTTTCTTTATTTTTCTTTTACGTAGTTTAATCTATTTTATTTTGTTTTCTTTGATTTAGGTTCTAAAGGCTGCTAGGGAATCACACAGGAACCATGACCACCACCCCATTACAGCCTTAGAATTCACACCCACCTCACGAACCATCCAACAATAAGGACTTTTCAGTCCATTTATTTTTTCTTTTAATTTTATTTTACCTTTTTTACTATTTCTCTTTATCTTTATTGTCTTTAAATATATAATTAGTATAGTTTTAATTATTTTCATCATTTCCTGGCTAATTCTTCACGAGCCTCCCAATTTCTTCATCTAGCGCAGAGATTGTGGACAGCCACACCAAGAGCCGCCCCCTCCAACTTATCTTTCACCTCCGAATCAAGTTTCCACACTTCCAATTCAAGGAATACATTCAGGGAGTTTCACTTCTACCCCTATCTTTTGATTTTTTTTCTACATTGTTATTATCTATCTTTGTACATTGAGGGCAATGTACATCTTAAGTGTGTGTGGGGGTGGTTAACTATAGTATTATTTGAAAATCCCTGAATTATGCCTTGTTCTTAAAGTAATTTTTTTTCATATTATGATTAGAATGAAATTTCCTTTGATTTATGATTTTTTATTGATATGTCTTGGATTGAATCATTGATAATTGTACATGGATGGTGTAAACTTTAGGAGACTAGAGAATCAAGCATGATGAGTCTATTTTCAAAAATTAAAATTGTGTTAGATTGTCTACCTGAATCTAATTATTACCTTGAAGTTTTAAATTTATGAGGTTGATATCAAATACCCATAATTTTTTGTGAGATTTTGAGCCTTATAGAGCATATATTTTTTTTCTTGCTCACTTTATTGATTATGAGTGTGTCAACATTGATTTGTTATTCTAGAACTTGCATAGATTATACATGTCGAGACCACCCCTTTGATTTGATATACAGAGATGATAAAGGCACCTAGGATTTAACCCACTTACTCCATAAAAAGCCTACCTTCGTAATGAACCCATAGTGAACCCCGTTGATCCTAACAAACCCTATTTATTGACTCACCTACTAATATTAACTCAAAACCCTTTGTATTTGTTATCACCATTCTTTGACTACCCTTTCTGTCGAGATTTGATTTGACCGGTTGCCTAATTATTTTATTTCATTAGTGGAACTCATCTTTTATTATGTAATTTGACTTGTTCTGTAACATCCCAAAATTGGGCCTAGTAGGATTGGGCTTGGGCTTAGGAGTGTTTAAAATCTTCAGGATTAAGAGAATGGTGTTTTTGCAAATTGGATTTATTAGTTAAGTGGATTTGGAAGGTTACTAGGTTTTTATGAATTCTCGGGTTTAATTGGGTTTTAGGAAAAATTAGAGTATTATTTTTATTATTTGTGTTGGCTCGGGTATGAATTTTTATGTGTTTAGCATAGTCTTGTGAAGGCTTGATTTTATTTATGAAGCTATAATAATTCTTAGTATTGTATATTTAGTGAAGTGGATTAGGTGAACCTGACACTTAAGTTAACTTAAGTGTTAAATTCTAGCACATGAGGAATTAGTGGCAAGGTGGTTAAGATGCATGAAGAGTTACTTGAGGATAGAGGTTCGAGTAGCATGATTAGCATTTTGAAGACTTTATTTTTTATGTATCCTAGCATTAAGTGTCGGCCAAGTTCTAATTATGGTAGGTTGGACTTTCAATTTTTCTTTATGGCAAGTTGAATATTAGTTTAAGGTAAGTTTGATGTTTGGGAAAGAAATCAATGGTTTTAAGGCTAATGGGAGAACATAAGGCATGATGTAGGGTGTCTTGTTATGGAAAGAATTGTATGGAAAGTTTTGACTTTGAAGTCCATGTATTTGGACGGTTTTGGGGTATATGGGGGAGTGACCAAATTTTGGTTTTGAGGGTAGCTAGTTAGTGCCGAATTTCTCTTTGGTTAGTAGTCATTTTCGGCTAGCTTGGTAGGCCTTCAACCTTTGCTTTGTGTCAAAACCGAAACCCCTTTGAACCTTATCAATTCTTCTCTTTAGTGCACCAAAGTGTATCATAGCCGAATGTCCTTAGGCATTGTTGATTTTTTCCTCTTTGGCATTTGCCTGAAACTCATTTAGAACCTCCCTTTCATCTTTTAATTTTTGTAGTAAAAAAGAAACCTCTTTTGTTATCATTCTCCTTTTCTTTTCTTCTCATATTAGTTAAAACCTATAATTCCTCTTTTACTCTCTTCTTGGCCGAATCTTTTTCTTCACCATTCTTATTGATTTTTTTCTTCCATTGTTTGCTAAAACCGAATCCTCTCTTTCTCATTTTTGATTTTCTTTGCCACTCACGTATTTCATTTCTTTTTAGCCTCACATCAATTGTTTTCTTCTTTCAAAACCATAGCCGAAACTCTCATATCCTATTTGGTTTGCCTTGGCCGAATATCATCAAGAGTAGGACTTCTTTTGGTTTTCTTCAAACGGTTTTGGAAGATAGGCTCTTCGGGACGTTGGAAGCAATTAATCTAAGCCTCAATCCTTTGTCAATCATTTTGGGTAAGCTTTTAGGTAAGACTTGGTATTTCAAGTGTTAACTCATCAGGATTTAGTGGTATGGCCGAATGGCCTTTGTTTATAATCGAAGTTTTGGCCGAATGTAGGACAAGGCGATCTAGTGCGGTAGATCGGGTCTTCGGATTTTAGTACTTGAGGTAGTGACATGTGTGTACCTTACACACTTTATAACTTGGTTTGTGTATATTATTTATGAATAACTAATCTTGTTAATAAAGTGGAAAATTATGAGATCTTGATATGATACCATGATGGGTATGAACAAGGATTCGGGTAAGTCCGTTTCGAAATGATGTTAATATATGTTGATTGATATCATGATCTACGATTTTTATATGTTATATGATCATATCAAAGTATGATGGCATGATTTATACTCTACATATATATTGGTTTGGGAATACGAGTGGAGGGGGAAGGATTTGATATCCGTGTCTTTGGAACACCAGAGGTTTGGCACCTCCAGTGGTTTGGTACCACAATATTTTGTGTCTTTGCGACACCAGAGGTTTGGCACCTCATAGCGACTCGTCCCTGTGGTCTAGCACCACCGTGGGTTGGCCCCACTTTTGAGATATGGGATCGTCGCCAGTGATTTGGTATCACACGTGGGTTGGCCCCACACTTGGATTGTTGATATTTTGTGTCTTTGGGACACTAGAGGTTTGGCACCTCATAGCGACTCGTCCCTGTGGTCTAGCACCACCGTGGGTTGGCCCCACTTTTGAGATATGGGATCATCGCCAGTGATTTGGTATCACACGTGGGTTGGCCCCACAACTTGATTATTCGTGACTTTGGGTCACCAGTGATTTGGTATCACATTTTTGAATATCGTGACTTTGGGTCACCAGTGGTTTGGCACCACCAGTGGTTTGGTACCACACGGGGTAGAAAAGGAGTTATGGATGGCTAGGTTGGGTGCATTTTATATATATAAATATATATACATTGCTTGGTTATAAAATTGTGTAAGAATGTTGCTTCAAACGGGGGAAGGATTTATGCACTGAGTCTTGGTGACTCACCTTCTCCCTTATCTTTTCAGGTGACTCGTAGATTGCGGATGAGGAGCCGGATGAGTCGAGGAGGCCATGCAATTAAAAACTTGGTTTTACATAAACTTCCATTTGGGTACTTTATTTTATTTCAATTTGGTTTTTCACCTTTATATGGATTTGTAATAAGGCCTCTTTAATTATGTTTGGATTATTTTTATGCTTTGAATATGTTTTAAATATAGCTTATTATTATTTGGTTAATTTCATAATTGAGCCCAAAGTTTTCTAAAAATATAAAAAATAGAAAAAAAACGCAATGGTTTTAAAATCTTACCATCGGGTAATATAAATTGTTTGATAGTAAAATATAAATTAAGTGTTTTCTACAATTTAAATGATTTTCAAATATTAAGTTTCTACATTCAAATGCAAATGGCTTTCAAAGTAATAATTCGAGTTTTCTTAAAATGATATAAATGTTTTCTAACCTATGATTTATCAACTAAGTTTTAAAGTCTTAATTATGAAATTTCAAAGTAAATTATCAGTTTAAACTTATTATACACCTGATTTTTTTTACAAATATAGAATTTACAAAGAGTTTTTCACTAAAATTTAATTGTTAATTCGATTCTTTTCAAAACGTTTTCCTCTGTGACATACCAGATTCGGTCGTGGCGTATTGAACGAGTTTGGGGTGTTACATGTTCTTAAAAAAAAGTCGAAGAATATTCACTATTAGTTTTGTGATTAGGCGAGCTTATACGTTAAATTCCAAATTATTGAAGAAGAAGCTCATATCAAAGTATTATGTATATAATTATTATCAGTTCGATATCTCTAGTTAGGTAATTTGTCAAGTCAATCTCGATTCTAACCCTCTAATTCAGCCTTTATCCACACCTTTAACCCAAGCCCCGTACAACCCTGTTAAAGACCTTTTGATTTGTGTATCATCTTATATTATAGTGGTGGAGATTTGATTTTCAAGCAAGCCTATGGGATTAACTCTTCATGTTCGACTTTTGAGTGCTTAATTTTGAACCTTAAACACTTTGAGTGATTTGAGTGAATCTTCAGTGAGGATGTCAACCCTTGTCAATTTTGAATCAAAGGTAATTAATTAGGTAAAGGGAAACACTGAACATTTTCAGGCTATAAATGTATGACTTTGATTGTTTGAATCTTTAGGACTCTTTGAGTTAAATTATCAATGTATGAATTATCTTTGAATTATGATGAAACATTATTGATGAATATTATGAATCGAGGAAGTTCGTTTTATTTGTAAGTTGAGAATTTTGCTTGAGGACAAGCAAAAACTGAAGTGTGGGGGTATTTGATAAACCAAAATAGTAACATATTTTAATCCTACATTTAGCATAATTTTGGATGATTTAAGCCTTGAATTGTGTAATTTGGTGCTCTTAATCCTATGTTTTCATGTTTTATACTCAGAAGAGCATCAGATGATGAAAAGAATGGAAAATGGGCCCAAAACGAAGTAAATGGGCCATATCATGAAATCCACACGGCCGTCCCTCACTCAACAGTCTCGAACACGGCCTGTCCACGATTTACACGGGCGTGTCCCTGCCGTAACAAAGAGAAATTTCACTCGAATTAGGATACTTAGGGGCGAAGAAACACATTCCGAAGCCTATATAAACACCCTAAGTATAACCTAAAAGGGGGACCCAAGGCCTTAGTCAGGGGGCGTCTAGCTAGGGCAAAGAGGGCAGACTTGTGGGAATTTACGCGAAGACAGCCAGTTGATTCATCTCAAGAAGCCGAAATTATGTTCGAGACGGAGGATCTCCCCTTCCTTCAGGGGGTTTTGGGGATTTCTTATGTTTTGTTTTATCTTTTCTTCTGAGATGTTTTCTTTTATTGTTATGAACTAAACCCTCAAATGCCTGAGGGGGATGAAACCTAAGATGAATCTTGTTATCGTTTGCTGAACTTAATGATAAATATTTGAATTGTTCTGAATTATGTGTTCTTAATTCTTGTGTTGATATTTTCGGGATATTAATTCAAGTGTGATGTGCTTAGGTGGAGGACCAAAAGTCCCTGCCTAAGAATAGATCTAGCATAATTAAGTGGAGTTGATCGCCCACCTAGAGATAGGGTGACGAGATTTTTCCGGATTAGGGTGAAACCTAATATGGGAGTCCATAGATCAAGTTAATGCAATTCTAGGGGTTTTAATTAGAAAAAGATTTGATTAATCAACCTAGGGTTAGACGTTAGTCACCTCGAGAGAGGGATTAATATACTTTAGGGAATCCTACGGATCAAGTCAAATGAATAAATCGCCTGGTTCAGAGTTAGGTAACAAGTGAAGTCTAGGTGGATTCTTCCTTGGGTATCGTCTTAATCAATTGGTTTTTCCTAAAGTTATTTTCCCAATTCATTCTCTTTGTCTTTGCATCTTTAGATTAGTTGATTAGTTAATTTTAGATTAGATAAACAATTCTCTTAATTCTTAGGCTAGATAATAAAAAGAGAGTTAGTATTAGTACTTTTAGTTCATTTGGGTTCGACAATCCGGTCTTGCCTTAACTATACTATTGTTCGATAGGTGCGCTTGCCTCACATCGTTGTTATAGTTAGTTTTCAGGTTCGATCATTCTTTATATAAATTTTAAGACTTTGACATCGCATAAAACAACGATCACTAAACCTAATTTTGAAAAATATAATTAACCACACAGCCTAGCACACGGGCTTGTGGCTGGCTGTCTAGCACAAGTTAGAGAGTTACACGGGGTCGAACACAGCCTGTAGCACGGGCGTGTCCCTTGGACCACATGGGCGTGTGAGCCCTGCATCTTGGAAAATTTTAGAATTTTGCGAAAAATTCTCTGAGTTCCATTTAAGGGACGTCATGAATAATCTTGGAAAATGAACAGTGATCGACATGATTTATCTGTAAATATTCTGTAAACTCCGATAATGCTCCGTAACTCTATTTCGGCAACGGATACGAGTTAGGGGTAATACATTTAAACCTTTCGGTAGCTAGGATCTCATCAAGCTTCACACTCTAATAACTTAACTTCTAAAGAACAACTTTGAATTCAGAAAGTTCTTTTTTAGAATTATTCAAAGCTTCCTCTTTCTCTTGTACTTCCATTTTAAGCTTTCCATTTTCTTATTTCAAAATGCACAACTCTTAACCGCGTAACAAAGTATGAACACTACCTAGAGAAATAAGCACAAAACATCTATAATTGTAAAACTAGTTTTTACTTCAAGTGTTATAGGTCGATTATAATATTTCTAAGTGTTACAATGGAGCACACTGTATTTCAAGGATCGAATCCAAAGAAGATTGGGTAATACAGTGAATTAACAATGACCAAGCATGAAAATAAAGATTGATCACAAAAGAAATTTGAAATTCACTGCAAGGAGGTTGACAATGTGTTGGTTTAAGGCATGAGATTGAGTAATGCTACTCGTATTACCTTTGCAGTGCAAGATAGAAAACATTTGAATCAGAGTTCCGAGGTATTCCTTACTTATGTAGTTATCTTAACCATTGAAATCCAAAGGAATTTGAGGTCTGTGTGAATTTTTGAATGTGTTTCTAGAAGAGTAGCCCAGTTTACCTCTTAATCACGAGGTAGAATTTTTCCATTGAAGTTCACCCTTGCACAACTCCAACGCCTATTGCCCCATATCGTATGGGTTCAACTAAGTTAAAAGAGTTAAAAGTGCATTTGCAAGACTTGTTAGATCAAGGATTTATACGGTCCAATATATTTGGTATTGTTTGTTAAAAAGAAATATGGCACAGTGCTAATCTACATTGATTACAGACAACTAAATTTGATGATGATGAAAAACAAATATTTTTTGCCCTGAATTGATGATTTATTTGATCAACTAAAAGGTGCTTCAGTGTTTTTGAAGATTCACTTAATGTCTAGATATTATCAGTTGAAGGTAAAATAATGTGATGTGTTGAAAACCACTTTCTGAACAAGATACGAACATTATAAATTTCTAGTGATGCCATTTGAGTTAAATAATGTTCCTGCAACGATCATAGATATCATGAAGAACATTTTTCAACCATATTTAAATCAATTTGTGGTGGTGTTATTGTTGAACCGCTTATATACTTGAGGTCTGAGGAGGAGCGCGATAAGCATATCAGAATTGTGTTACATGTACTACGTGAATAACAATTGTGCGAGAAACTTAGTAAATGCGAGTTCTGGTTATTTGAGGTAGTGTTTCTTAGTCATGTAATATTAGTTGAGGGAGTATGTGTGGATCCCATGAAAAATACAACTATCTTACAATGGAAGCCATTAAAAAATGTTACGGAGGTTCGGATTTTATTGGGCCTGACTGGTTATTATCAACAATTTGTTAAGGGATTCTCAAAAGTAGCCTTATTGATGACTCGACTATTACAAAAGAATGTGCCATTTGGGTGGGGAAACAAATTTTAGGACAATTTTGAAAAATTAAAATAGATGATAATAGAGGCTTTAATGTTGACATTGCCCAAATCAAGGAAGGATTTTGTAATTTTCAGTGATGTTTCATTAAGTGGGCTTGGGTTGTGTTTTGATGCGAAATGGGAAAGTAACCACATATGTATTGCTATAGTTGAAGATGCATGACCATAATTACTAACCACACCATGGCGTACGAACACCGAGCAGAGAATTAGCACAAAATTTAAGGATTTAAAAGTGGATTTTACTGCAAGTATGATAGGTTTATTGTAATATTTATAATTGTTAAAATGGAACAATCTAAGTATTTCAACGATCGAACCCAATGGATTACCAAATTGGTAAATGTGTTTGTTAAATTAATTATGAGCTAATCAATTACTAATCTAATTGAGTTAGAAATTGTTAGTACCAACCAAATATGAAAATATAATAACGCTAAATTCTAAATTAACAACTGAAACTGTCAAACTTTCTTCCTTTCTTAGTAGAAACAATGCGAATGGATTGAAATGATGATTGAATAATTCATGAATTACTAAGTTAATAAACCTACGATGATTATATTATTTGCCAATTTTAGCTAGGAATCTCCTTTCACTCTCATCCTAAACTAAAAGCTACCACCTAAGCTCTCCTCTTAGTTTCACATAGGCATATAGATCTCCTATTGGTCTCACTATTTGGCATACATGTATCAAAGTCCTACACGATAGAGTCTCCTCTCGGTTTCACCTATCTAGATCTTCCACTAGAGGCATCAGTTCTAGTGTGATTTGCAATTTAATACAGTTGAACAAACAACTAAACAAGGAGTAGCTAATAACTTAGTTAAGTAACCCAATTATCAATCAACCAATAAAATGATTCAACACATGATTAAACTTAAATTCCACACACGCATTTTAATAAACACATGGTAGGCATAAAATATAAAAGATAAGGGTTGAGAAAATTCTAATTAATAGATAAAAAATCGATGAAGTGTGACATTTTAATCCATCTCCATCCACAAGGTTCTAGCAAAATGAAGAAACAACAATGCTAGAAGAAAAAAAAAAGAAAAAAGAAAACTTAAACTAAAAATAGAAGAGTAAAAATGATCTAATGTCTAACCTATTTCTTTTACACTAGGCTAACCACCCAAATAGTTGATATAAGGTGGTATTTATAGGCAAAATGTATTTGACCTAACATTGAAAATTTTGACCTTTAAATCAAAAGTAACTTAAACTTGTTTGTACACAAAATTGCCGCTATAGTTTTTCACCCATCAAACTTTAGTGTCATGACGCCCATTGTAACAGCCCATTTTCAGTGAAATTGAAATAGAGGTTTCAGGACCACAAATCCGAGTCAGAAATAAAATTTATTTTTAATAATATTTCATGGTCTGTATTATGATAGGAAAAAAGTATGAAAATTTCAATAAGAAAATTTTACCGATTACATGTTTAATTAAGAAAGGACCAAATTGCATAAAATGCTAAAGTTGAGTTCTAGTAGCTATAAGTATCAAATAGCTATGGAATTCAAAACTTGATGTCCTTATATTGTAATTATACCATTAAGAAAAGTTAGTAGATATTTTTGATGATTCATCCATGGAAATTAGAAAAAGAAAATGACTAAATTGGAAATGGAAATAAATAAAAGATGATAAATAAAATAAATGTTTAATATCATCATTTTATATCATCTTCTTCCCCAAAATTACATGGAAATCCTAGGAAAGAGAAAGCAAGCTTTCTTGGCTTAACTGGGTAAGTAATCTTGTCATATTTTTAGTAGTTTTTATATTTTTGAGTTCGGAATAGCTTAATCTATCTATTGTAGGGATCAATTTGTAAAGTTATGAAATTTTTCCATGGATGAATATGCTGAAATTCTGAAATTTATGGTAGAAAATGAAAGGCTAATAAACAACTTTTACAAAGAGAATTTTGAGGAAATTATGATTTAGGGACTAAATTGAAAAGTGGTAAAACCCATAGAAAAATTCTAATTTGTGTAAAATTCATGGGCTGTTATTGTAACATGTAAATTTTTGTTAGGCTTGAAATAAGGATTAAATTGCATGAATTTCATTTTTCGAGCTTAGGGACGAAATCATCATTTATGAAAAGTATAGGGGCAAAATAGTAATTTTGCCTAGGATGTAACGCCCCAAATTTTGGGCCTAGAAGTTTTGAGCTTTAAGTGTAAGGATAGGTGGGAGGTTGCGCATATGTGTGTGGATGTGCAGTTTAGTGTTAGAATGGGCCTGCTGGTCTGGTGGTTGAGACAGTTCTAGGGAACCTCATGGTTCCGGGTTCGAGTTTTAGTGTGAACATTTTGGTAGGTATTTTATTTTTTTTGCTTTTAGTTAATAATTATAATTATTTATAATTGTTAAATTATTAGTTTTATGACTAAAGCTGCTTTTATTTTTCTCTTTTATTTTATTTTTGGCTTTTCTATTTTCACGTTCTCCTCTCCTCCCCTCTCTCCTGCTTTCTAAATATTTCTTAAAACGGTTGATTTGTGGATTTGGGAATTTTGTGCCTCTGCCGTCTTCTTCGATCGCAAACATGTGTAGGATTCGAATCTTTTCCACAGTTCTTATCTGTATTTTTCGTTTTGTGAATCTTTGCTTTTGACTTTGCTTGACCGTATGCTAACCCATTCATTTTGGGTTTTTTGTTGATGGAAGTGATGGGAAATCATCAGTTTCTAATATATGTTGATAGGGTAAAGGTTGGGGATGGTTTTGGTGCCTGAAACGACTGTTTTAGGGTTATTTTAGGGTGGTTTCGTGATCACCCCGACGGCCACACGGGCGTGTCTGGCACACGACCGTGTGGAATTGGGTGTTAAGGTTTCAGGCCAAATGGGGTGCCACACAGCCGTGTGGCCAATTTGGGAATTTTTGTCGACTTTCACACGGTCGTGTTCCCTCGGGCAAACAGGCGTTTGAGATTGGGAATTAGGGTTTCAGAGATTTAGTGTCACACGGCCTGGCCACACAGTCGTGTGATTGATTTGGGATTTAGGGATCCCACATGGGCGTGTGTTTCGGAACACACGGCCATGTCTGATAGGCATACTGGCGTGTCTACCCTGCACTTGATTTTAGCGAAATTAGACAGTGAGTTACTCGGCCTGTTCACACGGCCGTGTCCCTACACCACACGGGCGTGTGCCTCTGTCGCACGGCCATGTGCTACCCATCACACGGGCGTTTGAAGCCCTACACGGCCTGGATTGCTCCACATAGCCAGAGCACACAGGCGTGTGGCCCTATCTCGCCAAACAATGATTTTAGGTCAAATGTAAGTGTAATCGTAACTTTGTGTGTTCCAACCCTCGACTGAGCTTTACTAAGGGTAATTATGACTCTGACCTGGGCTTGATGTGTGTGTTATTTGTGATTGGTTGTGCGTTAAGCTTAATACTGAACTCGAGTTATGAGTGTGCATATGTCTGATTCTGTAACTGACTGATTGGATGTGAGTGTCTGCTTCTGATTAACTGTCTGAAACTGGTATTCTGATCGTGGACATCTGGCTGCATACATACAGATGTATATACTATTTTTGGATGGGATTTTGAAGAGAAGGAAGATTGACTGAACTGGCAGATGATCTGTTGATTACTAATAGCCCCTATTACCCAGAGGGACGTGGACAGTCCCAATTACCTGAGGGTCGTGGACTTTACTGATAACGGTATAGCGGATTACCGCATTGCACCATACCGCATGTACGCTAGCTACGCTATGTACCATTGACTGAACTGGCAGTTTCACTGCAACCTATCGATATAGCGGATTACCGCATTGCACTGTACCGCATGTATGTTAGCTACGCTACGTACCACTATCTGATCTGGCAGTTCATACTGCATGTCTGTACCGGGGGTTACCACATGGCACTGTATAGGTTACTGATAGCCCCTAATACCCATAGGGTCGTAGGCAGTCCCAATACCCAGAGGGTCATGGACATTATTGGAGTGCAGGGTTGGATGGGCTTTACGAGGTCCTATGTGGAGTGATTGGCTGGATAAGGTCAAACAGCTATTATGAGGAGTGATGGGGGGACGGAGAGGTGTGTTGGCTGGATGGGTGGGTTTTTATAACTCAATTGCATTCATAAGCATCTATTTAACTGTTCTATGTGCTGGAATATCTGTTTGTTCTGTTTGACTGAAAAGTGCATTTTTGGTTCTTCTGTAACCTTGTAACTCTGATTGTATCTGACTGACTGAATTGAAACTAGTGACTATTGAGAGTTTCTTTTATTGCACTGAGTAGTATTTGTGATTGTGTAACTGAGTGTGATTTCGATATGCTCTAAATATTGCTGTCTGCCAGTACGTCTATTTTGATCGTACCAATTGCTTCTGTACAACTCTGTAAGTATGTTCCGCTGTTGAACAACTTCTGGTCTTCTGTATTTGATTCTATAGTTAGAAGGTTTTGATCTCACACTGAGCTCGGGTAGCTCACCCTCTTTTCTGTTTCCCCTTACAGGAACATTTTAGAATTTTGGACACTGGACTCAGTACGCGAAGGTCTCGGACAATCTTGGTGGAAATAAACTATCAGTTTGTATTTTCAGTTTTAATTACTATTCGATTTTTGAATTGTAAGGTTTTCTAATACTTTGGTACAATTTCTGATACATTTTTTTAATTGTACAATTTATACGGGTTTTATATGTAGTCTTATTGTGAATTATACTGACTGGATATTAAACGATTCTAAATACTTTTGGTACACTGAGATAAGTGGTTTGCAAAATATTTCCCACGATCACTTCGGTGATCAATATAGCATCCTGGATTCGGTCTAAACTCCTAGGCCGGGTTTAGGGCGTTACATAGGAAGTGAATTGAGTTCAATTGAGTATGAAATGGATTAAATTTATGTTAAATTCATTTATTTAGATCTGAAAAACTCAAATACGAAGTTAGATCAGGGAAAAGAAAAAATGCTAGATTAGTAGATTTCTGTATACGAACAAGTATGCAGGTAAGTTTGTGTAACTAAATTATGTATATTAGTATGTTTGAAGCGAATGTTGTATTTGTGTGAATTGCATAAATGTTTAATGTATGAAATTATTCACATACTCGATATTGTTCGATAATTGATAAGTCCCGTTTGAATAATGAAATGCGATGGATACAACATTTTTCCGTATTGATTATAGTCCTGCATATGTTGCGGACATTATAGCTCGGATGAGCATCCTGTTAAAAGCCTTCTCGAGCATCTTGTTATATAGCTCCTGCGAGCATTCTGATCAGTAGTGATCCTACATGTGTTGCGGACTACCGCAGTTCTTTGTGAGTGTCCTGTTACATGACCGGGATTTGCAACCTTATGAACTTTGAATTGCAAATTTGAGGCTTAGTGTTGCGACACTCTATTCTCAGCATCGCGACCTCCAGAACAGGCTACTCCAAGTTAAGTTTTTGTGAAGTTAAATTTCCTCAAGGTGGTGGAAGGGTTTGTGTCGCGGCACATAGGCTTTTGTATCACGCCCTCGACCCCAATAGAATTTCTCTTTGATGTTCAGCCTCAATTACGTCTTTGCAAAAGCTCAAAATCAATCACTAGACTTCCAATGGCATAAATTTGTGAATTTTGATCTCAAATGTAAAAAAAAAAATCCAATAAAAATAACTTCTAACATAAAATCTAATAAGTGATGAAAAACAAAAAAAAAAAGCTTCATAAAAAACTAGAAAACAAACTCTTTAAGTGTGAAAAGAAATTAATTTGATGTATGAAAATACAACAGATCAATTACCTAATGCACGACTTAGAACTAGTTTTTTTTTTTTGTATTTGCATTGAAGATCTAGTGACATTATCTGTGCAATGAGAAATGAAATATTTACACTAACCATAAAAGACTCAAATATCTCCTCACCAAAACGAGTTAAATTTGAGATAGCGCAGGTGAAACGAGTCAAATATCTCCTCACCCATAAAAGACTGTGTGATTGATTATCATCTTGGAAGTGCGAATGTTGCTGTTGATGCCTTAAGCTGGAAATCCATAGTTGAATTATGATTCATGTTTGCTCATTTGAGCAAGTACAATGACAAAGGATTGCTAGCTAAATTGTCAGTAAAGACGAATCTAATTGAGCAGATTTGGGAGCACAAGTTTTTGGTGTCAAGCTAAAAAATAAAAGAAGAATGTGTTGGTCTTGTTCCCTAAGTATAGTATATTATTTTGTACACTTGTAACTTTTTTGAACATATTGGCTAATAAAATTATTCAAGAATTAGATTAATACTCTTTGTATATTGTCCTCACATGGTTTTTGCATGTAAAGCAAAATAGAAGCAAATTTTAGTTCATTGGTTGTCTAATGTTTAACTAATATTAAGCGGTATTTCGTGGTTGGATTGGAATATGAAAGACAACTTATATTAGTAGACGAACCTAAACATGTCCTTAGTCTAATATGTCATCTATCAAGTGCAATTGGGGAGATGCTTTGTCTTAGGCTTCAGAGCATATAACTCATAGAAGATAGAGACATAGATGTAACTAACTAGAGTAACAGTACATCGAACATGATCCAAGCAAAAAAGATCATTAATCCTTCTATCGATTTATTCACTTGTGACGTGCATAGTGTAACATACCTTAATCCTTAGTAGATGATGGACTATGTATGTGTGACTTGTATACTTTGATGTAAATAAAATCTTGAGTTCGAATAGATAAGGAATTGAAAGCTGGTGCGTTGGGTATACGACTTTTGCAATATGTAGAATCATTCACAACTGTGGAATTCATAGCCCAAGAAATGGGTAAGTAATATCCTCTCATTGGCATTACATGACAGATGAAAAGTAAACATGGCCACGGGTAGTTTGTCTTTGTAATGAATGACTTAATTACTATTTGATAGTAGTTGACTTTTCATGATGGAAGATGTAATCGTTACCATAAGATAAAAATATGATATTCTTGATAGAGCGATGTAACATCCTGAATTAATGGGCCTATGCGTTTAGTGCGTGGATATGTTTAATGTGTTAATTTAACTGTTAGGGGTCCAAATTGGGCTCAGGATGTGGTCAAGACCTTGGTTAAATTTTTGTTCGGGCACTATAGGGTTTAAAAGGTGGTATCTGTGTTTGAAATATCAAAATGGGCTTGTGGCCCAGTGGTCAGTGGCGCCACTTAGGGAGCAAGGAGGTGACGCCACACAAGGGAGTAAGGGGCCCAAATTTAAGTTTCATGGAGCCCAGTTCTTTTAATTTAAGTTAGCTAATTTTCGGCATAAGGGTTAGGTGGAGTGGACGGCAACATGGCTCAAAAATACGAGGATTTATGTGAATGGGATAATGTAGATATTATAGTTGATAACATGGAAGATAAAAGGAGAAAAGATAGGAGCTATCTGCAAGGCTAGGTGTTGGCCGAAATTCCATCACCTAGAGGAGGAGGAATCGGTTTTTAATTGCCATAGGGGGTGCTAAATTTTCCCTTTTTATTTGCTTAATTCTTAGTTATTAGGAAGGGCACTTTCGGTTTTTGATAGGTAAGTGCCGAAATTTCTATAAATAGGGGGGATAGCTCATCAATTCTGGCATTTGGAAAACTATTCTTTTCTTCTTTCCCTGTGCCGAAATTCTCAGTCTCCCTCTGCAAGTTCTTTTCTTTTGATTTCTTCAGAAGCCGAAACCTCCCAATCTTCTCAATATCTTTTCTTTCAAAAGCCGAAACCCTGAACTCTCTTCTCATCTCCATAGCCGAATACCCCTATTTCCTTTTACCGATTTCATAAAACCAAAAAGCCGAAACTACTTAGATTTCTTCTTCCCTTCTTGATCTTCTCAAAAGCCGAAAACTCCTAAGAGTTACTGAATTTTCTATAGAGGTAAGTGTCGACTTGTGCTATTATTCTTGTTATTTTTCGGCTTTTTAAGCCAAAGTCGAATGGTTAGTTGATGGTTAGGGCCATCTTTAGTTTGACGTTTTCTTTCTGATCTCGTGTTCTCTTTCTTTGGGCGGCATTCCGGGATTTGAAGGAGATCTAATCGCCTAGGGTTCTAAGCTAGAAATTGGTAGCATTCGAATCATATTATTTTTGGGAATTTCAAGGTAAGGGATTCTCTCTAGGTTCTCGTTAGATTCGTTATCGAAATCACAATTTAACCATGTGTTATGATTAATAAGGCCTTTTTGATGGAATCAAATGTGGATCAGGCAAAGGAAAGGATCCCTAAGTTTAAGAAGTGCGCTGTATCTGCCGTTCGAGATTGGCCACCGAGTTGTGGACCCGCTTCTGAACAACATCTTAGGCAGATAGCAGTGGTGTTGGCTACGGATAGTGTTGACTTAGAAAGTCTCGTTCTAACGGTAATCAGGTGTGTAGATCTCTAACACACTATTAAACATGTATGTATGTCTCTATATATATATGTTATGGGCTAAAAAGTTGGAAAGTGGCTGTGTAGACAGTCAAACGAAACCCTAAAAGGGGTTAGGCACGGATGCCGGGCACGTAATCATAGAAATCTCTATGTGTATCGAAATATATATGAAAGCCTGTGTGATGTTCTCCTTATGTGTGTATGCATGGGGTGGGACTATGATAATGAAGGGGAAGTGCATGATAGGTCACTTGGGGATCGGTGGTTAAACCACAAAATCTAATGTTAGGTCACATAGTGATCGGTGGCAATGCCACATTTAATGATTCTTGAATAACAGGAATAGGCAGTACGGCTATCGTTATGGTGTGTAGCGGATGGAGGGTTGATTGTAGAAATCCTCAAGGTGTGATGGTTGGTACGGGTTGGTGTGTAGAGGATGGAAACCTAGGATGGGTTGGGCTATTCATCATTTATTATTTATCATGTAATTATGATTGTTGCCTTTATGTATGGGCCAGGACCCATAAAGTGTTTGTGGGCCTCAGGTCATTGTATGTTTCGGGATTTATACACTGAGTCTTGGTGACTCCCGCTTTCCTTTTTCTCTACTCTTTCAGATGAGCAGTAGATCGTGGACATGGGAGCCGAGAAGGACTCGAGGGGCCATCAAGTTTTTATTTCTACAGATTATTTCGGTTTTCTTTAAGTTTTATTTTAGGAATATTTATGTAGTAAGGCCCCATAGTTTTAATTCAACTAAGTAGTTTTTAATGTTTTGCAACTCATGAATTTGTGTCAAAGGTTTTATTATACTTAATAATAATAATACAAAGGTTTTATTTTTAAAATGTCACTTATTTATCTTACGATTTCCAAAACTAACCAAGCAAAAGTATTCAATGTACAACCCGTAGCATACCAGATCTAGTCGAAACGAATGGGCCGGGTTTGGGGTGTTACATTTTGGTATCAGAGCCCGATTCAAAACTCGGGCTGTGAAATGGGCCTAGTAATGTTTTGTAAAGTTGATGTGAATTTGAAAAAAAATGTCTTGGATGAAGATGTGGCCTTCGAGTCTACCGGCACCTGATCCACGCAGGTAAGTATTCTAAATTCTGTTGTGATATACACGTTGGGTTTAATGGGCTTGAGGGACGTAGGCTAGTATATTAGACATTGATGGACTTTAGGCTTAGTTTAAAAAACTCTCTAAATTCATAAGATTTAATCCAACTAAACAAACCCGTAAACGAGTCGATGGGTTAGGGTGTGGCAACGGCATACGCATGTCTAGGATTGGATTCAGGGAGAGCTTGGTACTTAAGCAGTCCTAGTGCTCACCTCCTCTTCGCTGGAATCCTACCTGGTGCGTAGTGACTGTTCACCTTAGCTGCAAGGACTTGTTGACGTGCCAAACTTTATATTAAAAACCCGAAAGGGACCAGCCACTCTATTTCACATTCAAAAAATATATATATATACCCCCAAGTTTTGTAAAATTTCCAAAAAAAATACCCTTGATTTGTGAAAATTTCCAAAACAACCATGAGTTTATAAAATACCTATGTTTTGCAAATTTACCCGAAAACCCTATATTTATGAGAGCAACCCGGATTGTGAAACTAGATTTTCCAAAGTACCCCTGTTTAAAAAAAAAACAACAACAACATCAAATTATCCCTGATTTGTAAAATTACCAAATTATCCCTGATTTGTAAAATTACCAAATTATCCCTGATTTGTAAAATTACCAAATTAACCCTGATTTGTAAAATTACCAAAATACCCTTTGTACAGGCCCAATTTAGCCCGGGGCCCATCTAGCCTAACATTTGGCCCAAATCCAAAGGGCCCAAAATTTATTCCAGAAAGATAGGGTTTCTGAAACCCTAGCTTTAGCGCCGCTGCCCCACTACGCCCTGTTTTCAGCCACCATTGTCGGCACCACTAGCGCCGCCCGTCCACCTGCAGAAGAAGACAAAAACACAGCAGCACCAAGAGCAGAAGAAAACAAAAAGAGCATTATCCTCTGTAAACAGGACCCTTTCTTTTCGGTTCTTCTTCAATCAATACAAAGACAACAATTGCAAAAACGCAAAAAGTAGCAGTAGAGGCCAAACAAAAATCCAAAAGCAAAAGCCAAACCAGTAACCTTCGAAGGTATATCCTTTTTTGTTCGATTTAGAAACCCTTTTTTACTTCGCAAATATACACGTATATAAGGATAAAAATATAAATAAAAAACAAAACGAGATTTTACCCTTTTCGGTGGCCGGCGCGACGGCACTGGCGACGGTGACTCGCCAGAATTCCCTCTTCCCTTTAGGACCTGCAGAGAGAAAAGGAGAGAGGATTGTGTTTTTTTCTTCCAAAACAGGTGAAATGAAATTTTTTTGAAAAATTTTGGCCTTAAATAGCCCTTCGAAACGACGTCGTTTCGGGGCTGGCCTTTAACGCCCAAACCGACGTCGTTTAGCATACGACCCGCGCACACGTCCCGACCCAGCCAGAGGATCCGCGTGTTTTTGTTAGGAGGGGCTAATTACACATTTAGCCCCTTCGCTATTTTACATTCATGCAATCAAGTTTTCAGTTTTCTTAAATTTGACCCTGGAAGTTTATTTTATTTTTGATCTGGTCCCTCCATTGTTGCGCGTTTCGAAGGGAGGGGTTATTGTCCATTTTAGTCCCCCCTCTTTGGCGCATTTCAATCTGATCCTTCCCTCTTTGTTTTATCTCAAATTTACCCCAAGCATTCCGTTTCCGTTCAATTTTAGTCATTTCTAACTACTTTTGATTATTTTATTATTATGTTCATTATTTTCATTATATGTATTATTATTATTATTATTATTATTATTTTTTTTTTTACTTTATTTCTCTTTTATGTCATTATTCCTATTATTATTATTATTGTATTATTACCTGTATATACTAACTATATTATTATTATTGTTTCCATGTTTGTATTATTATATTGTATATATTTTGTATTATTATTATTATTTTATTATTATCACTATACTAATTACTATTACTATTATTATTACTACATTATTATGTTGTACATATTATTATTATTATTATTATATTTATATTATATTGTATATACTTTGCATTAGTATTATTACCTTATTATCATTATTATATTTATATTGGTATGATGTACATATTTTGTGTCCGTACTATTGTTATCTTATTAATACTATTATTATTATATTTATTATTATTATTATTATTATTATTATTATTATTATTATTATTATTATATTTATGCTATCATACTGTATATACTTTTTTATTATCTCGATCTTTACTAACAACTTCTAACTTTTTTATTATTATTTCAATGTCGTCTTTTACCCTTTTATATTTTTATCTTTTATTACCAGTATTGTTGATTTCATATTTTCGTCATTTCATGTGGATCAATGGTTTTAAATCGCAACTTGAGATTTTTAATTCATACAAAAAAAGGTAATATTTGCGTGTTCAGCAGGCCGGAAAATTACATCCTAACGTGTTGGGTGTTGATCTTTTCGTTCGACTAAATACTCAAATATCCTTTTCTTTTACATGCTTTGAAGATCAAATATAATCTCGGTGTCGAAATATAAGGGTGTTACATCCTAACGTGTTGGGTGTGATACTTTTATTCCTTTGAAGCGAGTTAATCTTGAGATTCAATCCTGATTCAATTAGCCATTTTTTTCTTCGAAAGTTTTACCCTAAATATTTTCAAGTTTTCGACATTAGGACAACATTAATCAACTTGGTACCAACTTTGGGCGTTGCAAGGGTGCTAACCCTTCCTTGCACGTAACCGACTTCCGAACCCGTTTTCTCAAATTTTGCAAACCAAAATATTTTTATAGGTGACCCGATCACACCTAAATGAAAAAGGATCGGTGGCCACTCCATACTTTAAAAGTCGATTCCCGTTTTTAAAAACCCCCTTTTAAGGATGGTTTCGACAGCATGGCGACTCCACTGGGGACCTTGAGAGTCAAGCCATAAATTGATTAATTGTTGTCCTTTTTGATCGAAAACTTGGAAAATTGTTTTGGGAAAATCATTTCTTTGACGCCTTTGATTGTGCTATAATGTCAAGTTGCGTGAAATACTTTGGCATTGCATTGCATGACCGTTGATCACACCTTTAAGTGGGAGCGAGAAACTAAGCTTTCGTGAGGTTTTCACCTCCACATGGGCTACTGGGTTGCTTCCAGGATACATCTGTACCTATGCGCTTCGTGAGGTTTTCACCTCCGCATGGCCATAGAGAAATGTATCCCCCTGAACTGAACTCAGTCCGTATAAGCCTATAATGGGTGAGGATTGAGGAATCTGCTGGTTCAGGTACCCCTCTGTAGAGCCGAACTACATATAGTAAAACCTAAGAGCCTACCCTAGGTAGAATGCTGAAGCTTTAACGGTTACCTAGATAAATGTTTGATGATATTCTACTTGCTCTGATTATGTGATGCTGACTCGATTCGATTCATCGTTGTTTGCATGTCATTCCACATTAAAAGAGGTGTCGGTTTCTGTTCGATTGCTAAGATAGGAAGTTTGCTATGGAAAATAATTTTCTTGATAAAGTAGAAGACAATGCGGCCGTACGCATATGGTCAGAAAAGTTGCAGTTGGAAAAGGGAGACAGCTTAGTTGAAGGTTACACGTCGGAGCTGTGGGACTTCACCCGTATTAGCGTGATGCAAAATGAGCTACAAGAGTTGCGCGACATCTGGACTCATTGGGAATGTGAGGCTAAACAAATGTTCTACCACAGTTATGGTGATATCTCTTACTTACTCGATGTCAAGATAGATAAACACATGTTTCGTGCTATGGTTCAATTTTGGAATTCTGCATACAGTTGTTTCAGTTTTGGGAAAGTAGATTTGGTGCCGACCATAGAAGAGTATACCACATTGCTTTGTAGTCCCAAGGTACAAGTTGATAAGGTTTATATTAGGCCTGCTTACATTCCTCCTTTTGCCAAGAAATTGATGAAGATTACTGGAATGAGCGAACAGTGGATCTCAGCTAGAATTCAGCAGAAAGGCGAGGGGAGATGTATCCCTCGGGCAAATTTAAGGGATCTGATTTTGACTTACCCTGATGTGAAAAGGAAAGTTGATACTTTCGCCTTAAGCATCTATGGATTAGTTATTTTCCCCAAAACCCTAAGACACATAGACGAATCTGTTGTAGATCTGTTTGACCGGTTGGATAAGCAAGTTACACCTGTCCCAGCAATCCTAGAAGAAACTTTCAGATCATTAAACGCATGCCGCAGAGCAGGAAAGGGGAGGTTTATTGGATGTGCACAGTTATTGACCGTATGGTTTCACGCCTATTTTTGGAAGATGGATAAAGTCTCTTATCGACCCTTTCGTTAGGACTATTCACCGTTAAAGGAGGAAATAGCCGTGTCAAGACGAAAAGATATAACAGAAGAGGGATGGATGACAATTCTTCAGAATCTGCAGGAAGAACACGTTGAGTGGAAAGCTCCATGGATGATGCCTGAAGAGATACTTTATAGATGCAGAGATTTTAATTGGGTCCCTTTACCCGGAATTTGGGGAGCCGTCAGATACACCCCTCTACTGGCAACAAGACAATATAAGCCTAAGCAGTTTGTACCAGCAACGTATGGTTTGGGCTAGAGTGAATTCTCTTATTCGGGAGAGAGTTACAAGAAGAAGAATACGGAAGTCGCGAACGCTTGGAAGCAAACACATCGGATGAAGAGAATAAACATGGGTAAAACAGTGACCGTTGAGTATGAAGCGTGGTTGAGTAAAAGAACTAATGATAATATTCTGGGTCCAACTTTGGGTGATGTTCGGTCAACGGAAGAACGTCTGCGAGTAGTTCCAACTGAGCTAGAGATTGTAAGGCAAGATTTTGCGAACCAAAGTTTAGAACTCGGGAAGAAGATCGAGTAATTGGAAGAGGAAAAAATGCATTTGAAATGGGATGTGGAGACACAAAAGGTAGAAGTCGAGGAGTTAAGAAAAAGGAAAAGTAAAGCTGAGGAAGATCTGAATAGCTTAAAGAAGGACTACAAGAAGATGTGCCTCTCAATGAGAACTGCGGGGTTAGGAAAGACTTCAAGTCAATGGAGACAAGAGTTGCGGGAAGAAAAGAATAAGACCGAGCAATGGGAAAGGAAATTTCAAGAAATAAAAGCCCAGAAGGAGAGTCTAGAAAGGCAAGTGCTAGAAAGCCAAAACGGAAGAAACGAATTGAAGTCTAGAGTGGTAGAGTTGGAAAGGTCACTTAATTATCATCAAAACCGTAGCTCGGTAAAAGAGTTAAAAGCGAGTCTGAGCAAAATAGAAGAGATGAAAAGGAAGATTGAAGAGTCGGAAACGGCCTTGCTAAAATTCCAAAACCATTTCTAGGCTCTAGAGTTAAATGAAGAGCGAAGAGAAGTGGAGCTACACTATGCTCGCAATCAAGTCATAGATAGAGATTACCTCATGGGGGAAGCTATAACCCAGATGCGAGAGATAGCTGAATATTTACAGACCCTAGCCATACAAGCTGATATACTGAGCATGCAGTTCGAGACACGGTCAGATCAGGGACGAGAATTAGCCTCTCTACTTACGAAGATTAAAGCCTTAGGGATCAGAGCAAGGCCGTATTTGTAATCTATTCTATGTAAAGAGCTTTGTTTTCAAAATAAAGTTTCCTATATGGAATTGAATCAGAGTCGATGCCTCTTTGCATTCATGCATTGCACATATCACATTGCATTACACGACATCATATGCATTGAGGGCCATTAAAAGATTCTAATAATAAAAAAAATTATTTCAGCGCTCTGGAAACCGACGAAAACCAACCTATCATACATTACTACAATACCCGTCGTAAGGCAAAAACAATGGATCAGATAATAGAAAGACTGGAACAGATGCAGAAGGATATGCGAGATCAGTTGCAAGCTCAAATGCAGGAACAATTAGCGAAGATACAGCAAGAAAGGAAGAATCAGATGCTCGAATCCCAAAATAACATAATGAACCAGTTGACCCAGCTATTGGCCGGAGGATCTAACAAAGGAAAGAGCACTAGCGACGACAATGAAAAATCTCCCCACCCTTCAGGTCCTACTCCAACTCATACCCAAGTACAATCGGAGGTCAACCCACAAATGGCCCATGTTATCATCAGACCCCAATATCAAGCCGGTACATCGACGCCAATGAATTTTCCAATGGGCTTGGGCTCCCATCCAGGGGATCATCCAACTTACCCCGTAGTCCTCAACCTCGATGACCTAGCAGAAACGGAGAGGGCAAAGGTAGATATGTCTAAACAATTCGAAGAACGGTGTAAGTGGATAGAAGAGAAGTTTAGGGCAATGGAGAGCGCGAGCCACCGTGGCGGGGTTAATGCTAAAGACCGGAGCTTGGTCCCAGACCTAATACTCCCGCCAAAGTTCAAGACTCCGGAGTTCGAAAAATATAATGGGACTAGTTGCCCTGAGGCTCACATAACGATGTTCTGTATAAAGATGGCAGGATACGCTGAGAATGATCAGCTGTTAATTCACTACTTTCAAGACAGTTTGGTCGGATCGGCGGCCAAATGGTATAACCAGCTAAGTCGCGCTCAAGTTAATTCATGGGAAGATTTGGCACAAGCTTTTACGAAATATGGCCACGTGACAGATATAGCGCCGGATAGAATAACATTGTAAAACATGGAGAAGAAGCCGAGTGAGAACTTCAGGCAGTATGCCCAGAGGTGGAGGGAAGTAGCTACACAAGTCCAACCACCCCTCATGGAGAAAGAAACCGTTATGTTGTTTATCAGTACTTTGAGGGCTCCGTTTATCACCCACATGGTAGGAAGCACAACTCAAAGCTTTACAGATATAGTCATGGTGGGGGAGATGATCGAAAACGCCATAAGAGGTGGAAGGATAGAAACGGGTAAGGCTACTAGGAGATCTGTTCCTAGAAAAAAGGATAACGAAGTAAACAATATGAGTACATACAATAAAGGATACTCGAAAGCAGTTACCATTAATTCACCAAAAGTCGTGGCTGCTAGGCAACAAGAGGCGACAAGACAAGAACCAAGCCCAAAGCAAAACTTTGAGAAGCTCCAGTTTACACCAATCCCAATGATGTATGGGGAGCTATATCAACGCTTATTCAATGAGCACGTCGTAGCCTCATTCTATCTGAAGCCACTACAACCCCCATACCCTAAATGGTATGACCCCAGCGCTGAATGCGAATACCATGTTGGAGTAGCGGGCCACTCCATAGAGAATTGCATTGCCTTCAAAAAGGTAGTCGAAAGGCTCATCAAGACAGGAGTCGTAGAGGTTGACAATACGCCTGGTTTAGGGAACTCGTTACCCAATCATGGGGATAAAGTGATAAACGAGATCGGGAAGGATGGAGCGAGAAAGACCAAAGAAGACATCTCAGATGTGAAGACCCCGTTAATAATAGTTTGGAGAGAAATGACAAAAAGGGGGATGATAAAGTCAAGTCTCGAGGGAGGACGTGAAGAACACGAGAATTACTGTGCATTCCACGAGGGTGAAGCACATGAGATCCAGGACTGCACAGAATTTAGACTATTGGTGCAAAGCTTCATGAACAATAAAGAGTTAAGAATTTTATGAAGAAAGCTCAGAGGAGGGGAACATACATGCGACAGAATGAGAATTGACTCATCAAAAGGCTAAGTTTCCGAAGATCATTATTTCCCGCCCGAGAAACCCAGAAAGCGGAGCTCAAATGGCGCCTAAGATTATAATCAAGAAACCAGCATCCTTCCCTTACAAGGATGACAAGAAAGTACCCTGGAGCTATAACTGTAACGTAACAACACCAGGAGTAGAGAGCTCAGCTAGCATTGTCAATGAAAGCCGAAGTAAAGGATTCCATACGCAAAGAGGGAGGTGTTACGACTCACCAGGCATCAGAATAAATACGGAAAAATTAAAGGCTACGGCAGTCGAACCAGAGGAAGAACCTAGCACCCTTGTCAATGTACCTGTGAGGGAGGAAGAGGCAAAAGAATTTTTGAAATTCTTAAAGCATAGTGAGTACAGCGTAGTTGAGCAGCTGCGTAAGCAACCAGCCTGTACTTCGGTGCTAGCTTTACTGTTGAGTTCGGAAGTACATCGGGAGGCGTTGATGAAAGTATTGAGCGAAACTTACGTTACCAAAGATATATCTGTCAATAAACTTGACCGATTAGTTGGCAACATAAGTGCTGATAACTTCATCTCCTTTAGTGATGATGAAATTCCATCTGGGGGCATGGGATCAACCAAGGCCTTGCATATAACTACTCGTTGTAAGGGATCTATCCTACCAAGCGTGTTAATTGACAATGGGTCGGCCTTGAATGTCTTACCATTGTTGACTTTGAAAAGGTTGCCAATAGACAGTTCTCACATGAAGTCATGCCAGAACATAGTGAGAGCGTTTGATGGCACCGAGAGGAGAGTGATGGGAAAGATAGACATACCATTACAAATCGGGCCGAATACATATGAAGTAGATTTTCTGGTGATGGATATCAAGCCCTCGTACAATTGCTTATTGGGAAGACCCTGGATTCATTCGGCAGGGGCAATACCTTCATCCCTCTATCAAAAACTAAAGTTGGTGGCAGATGGTCGATTGGTCACCATCAATACGGAAGAAGACATCATAGCAACAGTAACCAATGACACACTATATGTGGAGGCCGATGAGGAGGCCGTTGAATGCTTTTTTTGATCTTTAGAGTTTGTCAATGCGACATTCATTCGTGAGGGGGCTAAAATTTCGGCACCCAAGATATCCAGGACCACGAAGATGGGCCTACAAATGATGGTCAAGAAGGGAGCCTTACCGGGAAGAGGGCTAGGTAGATGTCTCCAGGGTGAAGTTCAAGTGCCATCATTGAAAGAGAAGAGAGACCGTTTTGGCCTGGGTTTTAAGCCAAATGCCAGCGAGATGAGAAGGGAAATAGAGAAGAAGCAAGAGAGAAGAAGGGCACGACTAAATGGGGAAGAGGTCATGTGGGAACCAATGGCGTTCCTTCATACCTTCGTATCTGGAGGAATAATTCACCCCGAGAGAGGGTTGTCGAATGAAGGTCCTCACATCAATGCTATAGACGAAGGAGAAACTGGACGAAGGAACCTGGCGGGCATTCGTCCTTAAGAACTTGGGAACGTTTTGAATAATTGGACTGCGGAGAAATTGCCTGTAGTTTTTAGAAATTCCACAGAGTAATGTTCGAGAACGTGTTTGCTATTTTAAGCCTAAGAACAATAAAATCTCTTTTGTGAAACGGGCCAATGTTTAGAAATCTTTATTTGAATGAAATGCATTTTGATTCATTATCGAAAATATTTTGTGTTTTTCTCTAGCAAAATTTCCTTTTGTTTTTCTTCTTTTTTTTCTCATTCATGGCATGAATAATTGTCCACAAATTCATTTATTCTTCATACATTTTTGGCACCCACCACAGGTCCCTAGAGATCAACGATGTAAGTAACGATACTACAGACCTAGAGGCCCATTTTGAGCATGACATGTGTTTAGAAGAATCTCAAGATTTTGAAGGTGATAGAGATGGTGACTTATCCCCGGATCTGTTGAGAATGGTACAGCAGGAAGATAAACAAATCTTACCCTATGATGAGGAAGTAGAGAACATATCCTTTGAAGAAGGAAAGATGGTGAGAATCGGAGCACGCATAACTGAGAAAACGAAACAAAACCTGGTGGAGTTACTGCGGGAATTCAAAGATGTCTTTGCATGGTCATATCAAGACATGCCGGGTCTAAGTACTGATATTGTAGTGCATCGCCTCCCCATAAAGGAAGAATGTAAGCCAGTGCAGCAAAAGCTACGAAGGATGAGGCCTGACGTAGTGTTGAAAATAAAAGAGGAAGTAAAAAAATAGTTTGATGCTGGTTTTCTACAGGTGGTCAAATGCTCAGAGTAGGTGGCCAATATTGTTCCTGTCCCAAAAAAAGATGGAAAGGTCCGGATGTGTGTAGACTATAGAGACCTAAATAAAGCCAGCCCACAAGACAATTTACCTTTGCCTCATATTGACATGTTGGTGGATAACACGGCAGGGTACTCGTGGTTCTCTTTTATGGATGGATTTTCCGGATATAATCAGATCAGGATGCACCCTGAGGACGTGGTGAAAACCACTTTCATAACGTTGTGGGGCACCTTCTGTTATAAAGTAATGCCATTCGGGCTGAAGAATGCAGGGGTAACATACCAAAGGGCCATGGTAACCTTGTTGCACGACGTGATGCACAAAGAGATTGAAGTGTACGTGGATGATATGATCACTAAATCTCGAACGGAAAAGGAACACATCGAAGTTTTGAGGAAATTGTTTTTAAGATTGAGGAAGTTCCAATTGAAGCTCAACCCGACCAAGTGTACTTTTGGAGCTCGGTCAGGGAAACTGCTGGGTTTCGTGGTCAGCGAGAAAGGGATTGAAGTTGACTCGGATAAGGTCAAAGCTATACAAGATTTGCCTCCACCACACACTCAAAAAGAAGTTCGAGGTTTTCTTGGAAGATTAAATTACATTACTCGGTTCATTTCACAGTTAACCGAGAAATGTGATCCTATATTTCGTCTTCTCAAGAAACACAACCCAGGCGTATGGGACGAAGAATGCCAGAGAGCTTTTGACAAAGTCAAACAATATCTGTCAACTACCCCAGTGCTATCTCCACCAAATCCAGATAGACTATTGATACTGTATCTATCAGTGTTCAATAACTCCATCGGATGTATGCTTGGACAACACGATGAGTCAGGAAGGAAAGAAAAGACGATATACTATCTCAGCAAAAAATTCACTGAATGTGAAATGAGATATTCGTCGATCGAAAAATTATGTTGCGCTTTGATCTGGACAACCCGAAGGCTAAGGCAGTATATGTTATACCATACGACCTAGTTAATTTCGAAACTTGACCCGTTGAAATGTATGATGGAGTCAACTGCTCTGAACGGGAGGATGGCAAGGTGGCAGATTTTGCTATCGGAATTTGACATAGTCTACGTGAATCAAAAGGCTATAAAAGGGAGTGCAATAGCAGAATTTCTGGCTAGCAGAGCCTCAGAATATTATGAGCCTTTGAGCTTTGAATTCCCCAATGAAGAATTGATGTATGTGGCAAATGCTGAAGAAATTCCGTGGAAGTTGAATTTTGATGGAGCGTCTAATGCTGCGGGAAATGGAATTGGGGCAATCTTGGTGTCTCCTAGTGGTGATCATCATCCACTCACATGCAGATTGGATTTTGATTGCACAAATAACATGGCAAAATGTGAAGCTTGTATCATGGGAATTCGAGCAGCCATAGAGCGGAAGATCAGGGTGTTAGAAGTATAAAGAGATTCTGCACTAGTGATTTATCAACTCAAAGGTGAATGGGAGACCCGAGATCCTAAACTAATCGAATATCGGAAGATAGTTTTGGGATTGATTGAGGAGTTTGACGACATCACTTTTAATTATCTCCCACGTGATGAAAACCAGATGGCAGATGCTTTGGCAACTCTGGCTTCTATGATCAAGGTAAACAGGCCAGAAGATATGAGACCCATCCAGATGAGTATTCTCGACGTCTCAGCTTATTGTTGTAATCTAGAAGAGGAGGAAAGAGATGATCACCCTTGGTATCAGAATGTGTTGCGATATATAAAAAACCGTGAATACCCGGAGCATGTAACTGAGAATGAGAAAAGGACGCTCAGGAGATTGGCCTCTGACTATGTCTTAGATGGGGACATCCTGTACAAAAGGAGAAAAGATCAGATGTTACTGAGATGCGTTGATGCTACAGAGGCCAGGAAAATTCTAGAGGAAGTTCATGAAGGCGTTTATGGAACACATGCTAATGGATTCACGATGGCTAGGCAAATAATGAGATTTGTATATTATTGGTCCACCATGGAGGAGATTGCATCAACTATGCCAGGAGATGTCATAAATGCCAGATTTATGGAGATAAAATTCATGTGCCTCCGTCACCCTTACATGTGATGACTTCCCCGTGGCCCTTTTCCATGTGGGGCATGGATGTTATTGGACCAATCTCACCGAAAGCTTCTAACGGGCATCGATTCATCTTCGTAGTCATTGATTACTTCACCAAGTGGGTAGAAGCTGCCTCGTATGCCAATATCACAAAATCGGCAGTCAGTAAATTCTTAAAAAAGGAGATCATATGTCGTTATAGAATGCCTGAAAGGATTATATCTGACAACGCATTGAATTTGAACAACAGCACAATAGCAGATGTTTGCAGCCAATTCAATATCAAACACCACAACTCGTCTCCATACCGCCCAAAAATGAATGGTGCAGTGGAAGCAGCCAATAAAAACATCAAGAAGATAATAGGGAAGATGACCGAGACTTATAGGGATTGGCATGAGAAATTACCATTTGCACTCTATGCTTATCGAACGTCGGTCAGAACCTCTACTAGGGCAACACCTTTCTCGTTAGTCTATGGGATGGAGGCAGTCCTACCCATTGAAGTGGAAATACCTTCTCTTCGAGTTTTGTCGAAAATAAAACTGGATGAAGCTGAATGGATCCAGGCTCGATACGACCAATTGAACTTGATTGAAGAAAAAAGGCTAAGGGCTATCCGCCACGGTCAGATGTACCAAAAATGAATGATGCAAGCCTATGATAAAAAGGTGCGCCCGAGAGAGTTTAAGGAAGGAGATCTTGTACTGAAAAAGATCCTTCCCATGCAAAAGGATTTCAGGGGAAAATGGATGCCGAATTGGGAAGGACCATATGTGGTGAAGAAAGCTTTCTCTGGAGGTGCATTGATTCTGACCGAAATGGATGGGAAAGGCTTACCCAATCCTGTAAACTCAGATTCAGTCAAGAAATACTATGCTTGAAGAGGCCAAGGTGAAAACCCGCAAAGGGCGCTTTAAGTTTCAAAAAAAAAACGGAAAAGCCAAGATGAAAACTCACAAAAGGGCGCCTCGGATTCAAATGATCTTGCTACACTTGAATAGACGAGAAATGAAGTTGGGGCATCAACAAAGTACTTTGAGTCATCTAAACACATGCTAAGCCCAAAATAGTCTTCATGAAGTTTGTATGTAGAAGCCCAATCAATGATATCCAGGGCACCTGACCTTTGTTATCTTTGGTACTTTTTCTTCGAGACATATTCTCTGACAGCTTTTCTTATATTTTGGATAATTTATTTGACTTTCTTTCGAAATCAACTCATTGCTACATGTTGCAGTGATGAACTAATAACTTCACAAAAGAAGTTCAATATATTACTTTGGAAATTTCTAGATAAAACAGGAAACCAAAACAGGACAATTGTTTAAAACTCCCTAAGCATACGGATTAGATACACGGGACAGGACTGAATTCTTTGTGTGGTCCAACAATTGTGATTGAAACGTACCATTGGGTCATTTAGAGGATGGTATGGTAGGCCAATTGTGGTAGAATGAACCAAATGATAGACATAAAAAGTTGTAGTTCCCAAAGGGGGATGATTTGATATACGACTTACAGCTCATGAGCCCCCAAATTACCATAAGGGCCAAGTGTTTAAGAAAATGATGCTTCGAGATGAACGAAGACGAAACCTTGAAGGATAAATAAGTGATAACGCCTTGAAAAGGAATCAAACTCATAACATGTTTGCATCATAGCATGTCTAAATAGGAGCATTTGACTCACTTTGATCATGACATCCTAATCATTAGGCATAAGCATGCACCCATTCTACAGGCTATGTCCTTGAGAGGACAGTGTAGTAAGGTGGTCAAAGATAGCAAGTCTGGCATTCCTGATGTTGCAGGAGCAGATTGAAGACAGCAGATCTGGCATTCCTGATGTTGCAGGGGCAGATTGAAGATAGCAAATTTGGCGATCCTGAGTTTGCAAGAGTAGATTGAAGATAGCAGATCTGGCATGCTTGAAGTGCAATAGCAGATCGAAGATAACAGGTCTGGCATTCCTGAAGTTACAGGAGCAAAGCGAAGATATTAAATCTGTCAGTCTGGCATTCCTGATGTTGCAGGAGCAGATTGAAGATAGCAAGTCTAGCATTCCTGATGTTGCAGGAGCAGATTGAAGATACCAAGTCTGGCATTCCTGAAGTTGCAGGAGCAGAGCGAAGATATTAAATCTGTCAGTCTGGCGTTCCTGATGTTGCAGGAGCAGATTGAAGATAGCAAGTCTGGCATTCCTGATGTTGCAGGAGCAGATTGAAGATACCAAGTCTGGCATTCCTGATGTTGCAGGAGCAGACTGAAGACAGCAAGTCTGGTATTCCTGATGTTGCAGGAACAGATTGAAGATAGCAAGTCTGGCAGTCCTGATGTTGCAGGAGCAGATTGAAGATAGCAAGTCTGGCATTCCTGATGTTTCAAGAGCAGATTGAAAATAGCAAGTCTGGCATTCCTGATGTCTCAGGGGCAGATGGAAGATAGCAGACCAAGGGTTCCTGAGTTTACAGGAAAGCAGATTGAAGTCAGTAATTATTTTTCAAAGTTGCGGTGAAGAGAATTAAAGCAACAAGAAACCATGGATTCGAATGAGGCTATCTCCAAAGAAGTCAAGATTTGGCAAGACCGAGCAAAAATTGGCCTTTTAAAGTCTTTTCTTCATTCTCGTTACATGACAATAAGCAAAGAGGGGCAGCTGTACAGGCCCAATTTAGCACGGGGCCCATTTAGCCTAACATTTGGCCCAAATCTAAAGGGCCCAAAATTTATTCCAGAAAGCTAAGGTTCTGAAACCCTAGCTTTGGCGCCGCTCCCCCACTACACCCTGTTTTCAGCCACCATTGTCGGCACCAGTAGCGTCGCCCGTCCACCTGCAGAAGAAGACAAAAACACAGCAGCACTAAGAGTAGAAGAAAACAAAAAGAACATTATGTTATTATTATTATTAATCGGCTATATGAAGCCAATTGGGCCTCTGTAAACAGGACCCTTTCTTTTCGGTTCTTCTTCAATCAATACAAAGACAACAATTGCAAAAACGCAAAAAGTAGCAGTAGAGGCCAAACAAAAATCCAAAAAAAAAAGACAAACTAGTAACCTTCGAAGGTATATCCTTTTTTGTTCGATTTAGAAACCCTTTTTTACTTCACAAATATACATGTATATAAGGATAAAAATATAAATAAAAAAAACGAGATTTTACCCTTTTCGGCCACCGCGTGCGGTGGCCGGCGCGACAGCACTGGCGACGGTGACTCGCCAGAATTCCCTCTCCCCTTTAGGACCTGCAGAGAGAAAAGGAGAAAGGATTGTTTTTTTCTTCCAAAACAGGTGAAATGAACTTTTTTTGAAAAATTTTGGCCTTAAATAGCCCTTCGAAACGACGTTGTTCCGGGGCTGGCCTTTAACGCCCAAAACGACGTCGTTTAGCATACGACCCGCGCACACGACCCGACCCAGCCAGAGGATCGTTGTGTTTTTATTAGGAGGGGCTAATTGCACATTTAGCCCCCCGCTATTTTACATTCATGCAATCAGGTTTTCAGTTTTCTTAAATTTGACCCTGGAAGTTTATTTTATTTTTTGATCTGGTCCCTCCATTGTTGCGCGTTTCGAAGGGAGGGGTTATTGTCCATTTTAGTCCTCCCCTCTTTGGCGCATTTCAATCTGATCCTTCCCTCTTTGTTTTATCTCAAATTTACCCCAAGCATTCCGTTTCCGTTCAATTTTAGTCATTTCTAGCTACTTTTGATTATTTTATTATTATGTTCATTATTTTCATTATATGCATTATTATTATTATTATTTTTACTATTACTATTATTATTATTATTATTATTATTATTATTATTTACTGTATTTCTCTTTTATGTCATTATTCCAATTATTATTATTATTATTATTGTATTATTACCTGTATATACTAACTATATTATTATTATTGTTTCCATGTTTGTATTGTTATATTGTATATATTTTGTATTATTATTATTATTTATTATTATCACTATACTAATTACTATTACTATTATTATTATTATTACTACATTATTATGTTGTACATATTATTATTATTATTATTATCATTATTATTATTATTATTATTATTATTATTATTATTATTATTATTATTATTATATTTATATTATCATATTGTATATACTTTGCATTAGTATTATTACCTTATTATCATTATTATATTTATATTGGTATGATGTACATATTTTGTGTCCGTACTATTGTTATCTTATTATTACTATTATTATTATATTTATCATTATTATTATTATATTTATGCTATCATACTGTATATACTTTTTTATTATCTCGATCTTTACTAACACCTTCTAACTTTTTTATTATTATTTCAATGTCGTCTTTTACCCTTTTATATTTTTATCTTTTATTACCAGTATTGTTGATTTCGTATTTTCGTCATTTCAAGTGGATCAACGGTTTTAAATCGCAACTCGACATTTTTAATTCATACAAAAAAAGGTAATATTTGCGTGTTCAGCAGGCCAGAAAATTACATCCTAACGTGTTGGGTGTCGATCTTTTCGTTCAACTAAATACTCAAATATCCTTTTCTTTTACATGCTTTGAAGATCAAAGATGATCTCGGTGTCGAAATATAAGGGTGTTACATCCTAACGTGTTGGGTGTGATACTTTTATTCCTTTGAAGCAAGTTAATCTTGAGATTCAATCCTGATTCAATTAGCCGTTTTTTTTTCTTCGAAAGTTTTACCCTAAATATTTTCAGGTTTTCGACATTAGGACAATATTAATCAACTTGGTACCAACTTTGGGCGTTGCAAGGGTGCTAACCCTTCCTTGCACGTAACCGACTTCCGAACCCGTTTTCTCGAATTTCGCAACCAAAATATTTTTATAGGTGACCTGATCACACCTAAATGAAAAGGATCGGTGGCGACTCCATACTTTAAAAGTCGATTCCCGTTTTTAAAAACCCCCTTTTAAGGATGGTTTCGACACCCTTGATTTGCAAAATTACCAAAATACCCTTATGTCACCAAATCACCAAGGAACCCTACTTTGGAAAATTACGAAAATATCCCTATAGGATAAATTACGAAAATACCCCTAGGTAGAGAAATGACGAAGGTACCCCTAGATGATGAATGTAAGTTCGTGGATGTTACTTGTATGTTGATGTTTGATGATTGAATGTATGTGCTTCCTAGAACTAAGAGATGCGGACTTGAGACTGAATTGTAGATATAATTGCGAATCTAAAAGAACTACTCTTGAACTACTATTCATAAGACTATTCGTGGTTAATCAGTGAAAGAAAACTAATAATTCATAAAATTCCTAATCAGATAAACGTGAATCGGTAGAATGAGTACAAGGGGTCGAGGACGTCTGCCACGTGGTCGTGGTAGAGGTAGGATGACGGTGTCGGAACCAGTGGGATCTGGCCATGGATCTGGGAACGAGATGTCGGTACCACCAGGTGCAGAGGAGGAATTTCAGGATCAGACTGTCGGAGATGATGCTGTATCTCAGGCAATGTTAAGGGTTTTAGAGAGAGTTGCTGGGGTAGGCATGGGCATAGGAGTCCGAAAATCTGTGCCGGAGCGGCTTAGAGCCAATGGGGCAGAAGTGTTTAAGGGAAGTTCTGGTGTAGCCCCGAGTTCAGTTGAGTATTGGTTGGAGGCGGTGGAACGCATAATGGACGATTTGGATCTCATGGAGGAGGAGAAGTTGAAAGGGATTGTATCTCTCCTGCGGGATGAAGCATATCAATGGTGGTTTATGGTTAAGGATGGTGCCGTGGCTGACCGTATCACCTGGGATCTTTTTAAAACGACGTTTCAGAGTAAGTACATTGGATCGAGTTATGTGGATGCGCAGCGCAGAGCATTTCTGAATCTGGTTCAAGGGAGTATGTCAGTGGCTGCGTACAAAGCTGAATTCTTACGCCTTAGCCGATATGCCCGAGGGATGGTGGCCACAGAACATGAGCGTTATGTGCGGTTGAAAGATGGCCTGAGGGACGATTTGCGTGTCTTGATAGCCCTGCAGCGGGAGAGGGAGCTTGCGGTCCTAGTGGAAAAGGCTAAGATAGCCGAGGAGGTAAAGCGGACTGAGAAACTAAATCGGGATAGAGATAGGAGTAGGAATAAGAGGAATGTTGTACCGTCAGGGTCAGCTGGTTGTAATCAGAAGAGACTTAGGTCAGATGGGCTGAAATGGGATGAGAGACCTGCTGCTGCTAGTTAGACACAGAAGTGTGCTCGATGTGGCAAATTTCATGCTGGTGAGTGTTGGGCAGGCACTGGGAAGTGTTTTAGGTGTCGATCTACGGACCACCAAGTTAGAAACTGTCCGCAGCAATGGGACAGTGAAGGGCCCACGGGTCGAGGAAATGCTCAGCCTGGCAGAGGAGGTCAGCAGCCAAAAAGAGGTCGTGGTGTACTCAGAGGGGGTAATGGGTCTGGTTGGGGTCGTGGAGCACCAGGCCAAGGGGCAAAAAATACTGAGGCGAGACAGTCGGGGTTGGTCTATGCTGTCAGACATCGAGAGGAAGCTGACGCACCAGATGTCATAACCGATACGTTTTTAATTTTTAGTTCGCCTTACACTGCATTGATTGACATTGGGTCGACGCATTCATATGTAGCTAGTAATGTATCTGGAACTTTAAGGTTAGAATCTGAGATTACCCCTAGGGCCATGACTGTAGTTAGCCCGTTAGGACAATTTGTAGTAGTGGATAAACTCTACCGGGAAGTACCTCTAGAAGTTCAGGGGATAGTCTTCCGAAAGGATTTAATGGAATAAACGTTCGGGGAGTTTGATTTAATTTTAGGCATGGATTCGCTTGTGAAGTATCAAGCTAATCTAGATTGTGTAGCCAAGCATATGGTGTTAAAAACCCCCGAGGGTGATGAAGTGTTGGTGATAGGAGAAAGGGGGAACTGCTTGTCGAATGTGGTGACTGCCCTAAGAGCAGAAAGGATGGTGAGGAAAGGATGCGAGGTAGTATTAATGTTTGTTCGAGCTCTGGAAGTGAAGGAATTAACAGTTGTGGTGAAACACCCCAAACCCGGCCCACGAGCCTTGACCGGATCTGATATGTTCCTCGAAGTAAACCGGTTCAAAATTCCTATGTTACTTTGGAAAAACTGTGTGTTTTGAAATAAAGATTGTTTTTAGGTTGGGCCCGAGTTGAAAACACGTTTGTCTTATATCGAAAGCCTTTGATTTTAGGTGACAAAACCTTTAGAGTTGAATTTAAAATAAATTTAATTAATCTTTTAATTGATAGAAATTCACAACAAAATAAATAATGATAAAAACAAAATAAAGTAGTTCAACTATGGCCTTATTACATCAAAATAATTCCCAAAATTAAATTAAAGTACTTAATAAAATAAAAATCCAAATTAAATAAATTCCTTGCTGTGCATGGCCACCTTTAAACTCCTGCCGACCCGGTCCATTACTGATCGTCACCTGAAAAAGGTTCCCACAACGGGGTGAGTCATACAGACTCAATGTGTACACAAACACTAAGTCTTAATAAAATCAGGCATTTCAAAATCATACATGTACATATATCATTTAAACAATATGATGCAACCCGAACCCAAGCCTAGGTGCCATCCGCTACACATCACCCGTACCAACCTGCACACCGTGGGGACTACTAAGTCAACCCTCCTTCCGCTACACACCATCGAAGGCAGTCGCTGCAGTCGACGTGCTCATCGCCCTTAGAAAATTCGTGGCATAGCCACTAGATACATATTTTGTGTCATGAGACACCATATTCAGATATCGTGGTCTTAGGTCACCACATTCAGATATCGTGGTCTTAGGTCACCACATTCACTTCCCCTTTCATATAACCCGAATGCCCCATATCATACATATCATGCACATCATGCCTTAATTCACATTCTTATCACTTTTCACATGTTATATATAACATATATTCATAATCCTAGTAGGAGTAGGAAACGTACCTGAGTGCTTTTGTACCATAGCATGGTACCTTAGCCATATTCACATTCTTATAAACATGAGTATATTAATTATTGCCATAAATATTATTAAAAAGTAGTGTGAGGTACACACCTGGTACACTTAGCAGTTCACTTAAATCCCGAAAAGCTTGATCTAATGCCGTAGATCTCAAGTCCCTACATTCGGCTAACCTTAGTATGTTAGCATAAAGCCTAGTCGGCTATAAAACCAAATCCTAGTAGGATTTGTACACTTAAAACTTACCTTTGGTGCCGATTTGATGACTATTCAAATCCTGAAATTCCAAAATCTCTCTTCCTTGAAATCGGCTAGCACTAAATTACTGAGTTAGTTAGTTTCGGTTTTTGAATGAATCTTAATTATGAAATAGACCTTTCACCGAATGTACATATATGTACTTACCTTGCTTTTAAATCCCGAAACTCACCGAATAACTAGGGAACACGCGGCCTATGGTGTACCTTCGGGAAAAGAACTTCTCCTTCCCTATAGTTGACACTTAGTAAATCCCGAAAGGCCCTTCAAAGTGTCAGCCAAAGATATGGATGGCATTAGAATCTAAATTTCGGCTTAAAGAAAAGAACCAAAACAATGTCAATAACATCCTTACCTTTAGTATTGAAATCGGCAACACTTGATATCCCGAAATTCCTCCCCTAATATTGCAGTCGACTATACCCTGGCTTGAACCCTCAGCAATATTCGGCTTTTAGGAGATTGAGAGAATAAGAATAAGAGAATAGGGTGTAGAAGGATTTGGCCAAAGAGAATGAGTGATGAACAGAAGTCTGCTCTTGGAGAATCAAAAAGGAAAAGCGAATGATTGCCAAAGAAAATTCGGCAAGAATGAAAAAAGAAAAGAAGAGAATTTCGGCAGAGGCTCTTTTAAAGAGAAAAGACATTTTCCTCTTTTAAACTTTAAAACTTAACATTTTCTAAGACATTTCCTTACATTTCCAAGTTTCCAATAACGTTCACTTTCCTCTTTTGAAACTTAAATCAACAATGCATAGGCCCAATTTCAGGATGTTACAGTTCTACCCCCTTAAAAATAATTTCGTCCTCGAAATTACTTGGCTAAATGCGCTCCTACTCACTATACTATGCTTCCGTTGCGCACTCTAATCTTAATAATACTATTATACTTCCTAGGCACAGTGTCTAGGTTCACATCCAAGGTTTCAGACACTTCACTTAGCAATATAAGAAAAAGCTAACCGAACAAGGCAATTAAGGTATTCCAGAAATAAGGAACGTACCCGTTGTCACATCTGGCACATCTTCCTCCTCGCGATGGCCAACTGCATATACCAACCTTGGCTGCCTTGCATCTGAACCTTCAGCACCTCCGCTTGGTGCTCCCCGTCCTCTTCCAGCGCCATTTCCTCGGCCATTCGGACCATGACCTCGCTGAGGCTGCTGACCACCTCTACCTGCCTGATTAACATTCTGAGCCACTAGTCGATTTCCATCTGGCCTCATAGGACAATCCTTAATTATGTGGTCCTTGGACCCACACCTAAAGCATCCTCTAGTCTTTTTTCCAACACTCTCCTAAGTGTTTCTTCCCACACTGATCACAGGTACGATATTGCCCTCCAGTACCAGCTTGCTGACCTCGCGGCCCATCAACTCTAGGCCTCTTATTCTCAGATGATCCAGAAAATCCAAAACCTCTTTTTGGCCTGTTCTGATCAGTGTTCTACCTTGCAGAATCCTTAATCCTTTGAGCTACCTTAGCTTTCTCTACTAAGGCAGAAAACTCCCGTTCCTGATGTGGTGCTATTAACAACCTCAAATCATCCCTTAATCCATCCTCAAATCAGACACATCGCTCATGCTCCGTAGCTACTACTCCTCGAGCATATCGGCTCAACCTCAGAAATTCAGCTTCACACTCCACCACGGACTTGTTCCCTTAAACCAGCCTCAGAAAAGCCTTCCTTTGCTCATCAGTATACCGAGTGCCGACATACTTTTTCTGATATGCCGCCTTAACATATTCCCAAGTCAGATCCTCAGCTGTGGCACCATCCCGAACTGTTAGCCACCACTGATACGCTTTATCGCGTAGCAGTGCCACCATTCCTTTCAACTTCTCCTCTGGGGTCAGATCGAGCTCATCCATAATGCGCTCGGTTGCTTCCAACCAATATTCAGCTGTACTGGGTGCCACACCAGATACTCCTCGAAACATCTCAGCCCCATTGGCTCGGAGTCGCTCGGGTACAGATTTTCGAGCTCCCATACTTCCTCCAGCACCAGCCACCATTTCAAGAACTCGCCGCACAGCCTGCGACACAGCATCATCCCCCGTCTGAGCTTGCTGCTCAACACCAACAGTTGGGGGTGGTGGTGGCGGTGGTATCTCATTGTCAGATCCTTGACCCGATCTAACGGGTTCCGACACAGTCATTATTCCTCGACCACGTCCACGACGACCACGTCCTCTAGAACTCATTCTAGCGACTGCGCTTCAATCTGATTAAGAAATTTTATGAATTAGCCTTTATTCCACTGATTACCCGCGAAGAAGTTTTATGGAAAGAATTTTAGGACTGGTTCTTTCGTATTCATACATGCACACAGTCTTTACATTCATACATTCATCAATCAATTATGAACTTTCGTTCATTTAGAGAAATGTTGTAGTTTTCATTGTTGTTGTTTTTCCACTACCTAGGGGTATTTTCGTAATTTTCCCTACAGGGGTATTTTCGTAAATTTTTTTTGAGATCCCGGGAGTATTTCAGAAATTTTGAAATTACTGGGGTATTTCAGAAATTTTAGAACTCGGGGGCTTTTTGGTAATAAACCAGAGTAAATTGATAAAGCTTAATAATTCAGGGGTATTTCAAAATTTATAAAGCTTGAGGGTTCTTTTTGGGAATTTGTTTTTCCAAATCGGTGATGTTGCAAAAAAAATTTTTTTTTTGAAAACCAGGGTCTGTTGGTAATTTTGTAAATTAGGGGCAATTTCGTAAATTTTCCAAGTTGGAGTATTTTAATATTTCGCAGAAGTAGAGTTTTTGAATATTTTATAAAATAAGGAAATTTTAATCAAACCGTGGGTAGTTTGGACATTTTCTAAACCAAGGGCATTTTTGTAATTTTACAACTAGGGCTAATTTAGTAATTTTTTGTAAGTCAAGAATATTTCAGAAAATTTTATAAAATCACGTTTTCAAATCAAAAGGGTAATTTAAGAGTTTTAAAACTAGGGTTTTCATAAAAATACGGCTAGTCCCTTTCGGGTTTTAGTTAGGGGTTTAGTCCATGAATAAGTCCTCTTGGTTAGGGTGAACCGAAGCTACGCACCAGGTAGGATTCGAGTGGAGAGGAGGTCAGTCACGCGGACTGCTTAAATACCAAGCTCCCACCAAATACCAATCCTAGACATGCGCACAATGGTTGCCACACCCTAACTCGGCGACTTAGACACAAGTTTGTTTAATTAGTCATTTAGAGTCTTATGAAGTTTGTTGGGGTAGACTAGTTCTAGGGTTCAAGTACCTATCATACTACTCTATGCTCCATTCCATTTCTACCCTTCTATAATTCACAATATAAATCACCCAAAGGTTAGGGGTTCTTACCTGGTGGACTTCGGGTCGGAGACTTAGGTGCCATGCCAGAAAAACCTGCTTTTCACAAAATTTTCATAAAATTTCTTTTGGGTTTAATTTTGAAAATGTTTTGGGCCTTAAACCCAAGGCCGAGAGTTTAAAACTGGGCTCTGATACCAAGCTGAAACACCCCAAACCCGGCCCACGAGCCTTGACCGGATCTGGTATGTTCCTCGAAGTAAACCGGTTCAAAATTCCTTTGTTACTTTGGAAAAACTGTGTGTTTTGAAATAAAGATTGTTTTTGGGTTGGGCCCGAGTTGAAAACACGTTTGTCTTATATCGAAAGCCTTTGATTTTAGGTGACAAAACCTTTAGAGTTGAATTTAAAATAAATTTAATTAATCTTTTAATTGATAGAAATTCACAACAAAATAAACAATGATAAAAACAAAATAAAGTAGTTCAACTATGGCCTTATTACATCAAAATAATTCCCAAAATTAAATTAAAGTACTTAATAAAATAAAAATCCAAATTAAATAAATTCCTTGCTGTGCATGGCCACCTTTAAACTCCTGCCGACCCGGTCCATTACTGATCGTCACCTGAAAAAGGTTCCCACAACGGGGTGAGTCATACAAACTCAATGTGTACACAAGCACTAAGTTTTAATAAAACCATGCATTTCAAAATCATACATGTACATATATCATTTAAACAATATGATGCAACCCGAACCCAAGCCTAGGTGCCATCCGCTACACATCACCCGTACCAACCTGCACACCTTGGGGACTACTAAGTCAACCCTCCTTCCGCTACACACCATCGAAGGCAGTCACTGCAGTCGACGTGCTCATTGCCCTTATAAAATTCATGGCATAGCCACCAGATACATATTTTGTGTCATGAGACACCATATTCAGATATCGTTGTCTTAGGTCACCACATTCAGATATCGTGGTCTTAGGTCACCACATTCAAATATCGTGGTCTTAGGTCACCACATTCACTTCCCCTTTCATATAACCCGAATGCCCCATATCATACATATCATGCACATCATGCCTTAATTCACATTCTTATCACTTTTCACATGTTATATATAACATATATTCATAATCCTAGTAGGAGTAGGAAACGTACCTGAGTGCTTTTGTACCATAGCATGGTACCTTAGCCATATTCACATTCTTATAAACATGTGTATATTAATTATTGCCATAAATATTATTAAAAAGTAGTGTGAGGTACACACCTGGTACACTTAGCAGTTCACTTAAATCCCGAAAAGCTTGATCTAATGCCGTAGATCTCAAGTCCCTACATTCGGCTAACCTTAGTATGTTAGCATAAAGCCTAGTCGGCTATAAATCCTGAAATTCCAGAATCTCTCTTCCTTGAAATCGGCTAGCACTAAATTACTGAGTTAGTTAGTTTCAGTTTTTGAATGAATCTTAATTATGAAATAGACCTTTGGCCGAATGTACATATATGTACTTACCTTGCTTTTAAATCCCGAAACTCACCGAATAACTAGGGAACACGCGGCCTATGGTGTACCTTCGGGAAAAGAACTTCTCCTTCCCTGTAGTCGACATTTAGTAAATCTCGAAAGGCCCTTCAAAGTGTCGGCCAAAGATATGGATGGCATTAGAATCTAAATTTTAGCTTAAAGAAAAGAACCAAAACGATGTCAATAATATCCTTACCTTTAGTATTGAAATCGGCAACACTTGATATCCTGAAATTCCTCCCCTAATGTTGTAGTCGACAATACCTTGGCTTGAACCCTCAGCAATATTCGGCTTTTAGGAGTTTGAGAGAACAAGAATAAGAGAATAGGGTATAGAAGGATTCGGCCAAAGAGAATGAGTGAAGAACAGAAGTCGGCTCTTGGAGAATCAAAAAGGAAAAGCGAATGATTGGCAGAGAAAATTCGGCAAGAATGAAAAATGAAAAGAAGAGAATTTTGGCAGAGGCTCTTTTGAAGAGAAAAGAAAGAAAGAGAGAAAAAAATAGCCTCCTATCCTTCCTTGGCCGAAAATATCATCAAGGGAATCCCCTACACAGCCAACTCTCTCTATTTTGATAATTTTTATCTCTTTAATTATCACCTAAAAGAAAATAAAAGATAATTCAGCAATTATCCTTAACTTAGCCGAAATTATTAAGCTCAAAGTCCCTTACTTGGCCATCACTTCTCCCTTATTTCCCTCCTTATTTCTTTATTTAAATAAAGAATAATCCCTCATTTATCTCTTTGAAAATAATCTAAAATAAATCATCACTTATCCACCCCTTAGCCAAAATTTTAAGAGAATTTAAACTCCTCCCTTGAGTTCCTTAGTGCCGTCCACCTCTCTACTCCTTGTAGTAAAATAAAATTCTTTTATTTGCTTCCCATGCGACTCGAACACAAGCCCTCCTTGCACTGTGTATGGCGTCACTTACTGGGCTTTAAGTGGTGCCTCCTTGCCACTTTTCCAAGCCTGTTCTTGTGTCAAATTTCTTCTATTAATTTTCTTAAGGCCACCTTGCCTTAGTTTCCTCTTTTAAACTTTAAAACTTAACATTTTCTAAGACATTTCCTTACATTTCCAAGTTTCCAAAAATGTTCACTTTCCTCTTTTGAAACTTAAATCAACAATGCATAGGCCCAATTTCAGGATGTTACATGTGGACTTTAGGACGGTAAAGGAATTTCCTGATGTTTTCCCTGAAGAGCTTCCGGGATTACCCCCAGATCGTGAAGTGGAGTTTGGAATCGATCTTTTGCCGGGAACCGCGCCAGTATCTATCGCTTCACATAGGATGGCGCCAAAGGAGTTGGTAGAGTTGAATGCGCAGATACAAGAGTTGTTGGATAGAGGGTTCATTCGACCGAGGGTGTCGCCTTGGGGAGCGCCAGTGTTATTCGTTAGGGAGAAGGATGGATCAATGCATATGTGCATTGATTATCGCCAGTTGAATAAGTTCACAATCAAGAACAAGTACACGTTGCCAAGGATCGATGACTTGTTCAATCAGTTGAAGGGGGCCTCAGTCTTTTTGAAGATAGATCTGAGGTCAGGGTACCATCAACTTAAGGTCAAGGAGGTAGATATTCATAAGACGGCCGTTAGAACTCGTTATGGTCACTATGAATTCATGGTGATGCCTTTTGGATTGACCAACGCACCAGCAGCGTTCATGGACATGATGAACCGAGTGTTCCAACCCTACCTAGATCGGTGTGTTGTGGTGTTTATAGATGATATCTTGGTTTATTCAAAGTCGGAGGAGGAGCATGATGCCCATCTGCGAATAGTTTTGCAGATTCTGAGGGAAAAGTAGTTGTATGCCAAATTCAATAAGTGTGAATTTTGGCTAAGGGAAGTTACGTTTTTAGGGCATGTTGTGTCGGTAGAGGGGTTAGAGTTGACCCTCGAAAGATTGAAGCGGTGTTGGATTGGAAGCCACCTAGGTCTGTGGCTGAGATTATGAGTTTTCTTGGTTTAGCTGGGTACTACCGAAGGTTTGTTGAAGGATTTTCCTTAATTGCAGCACCATTGACTCAGTTGCTACGGAAAGGAGTTCCGTTTGTTTGGTCTAATAAGTAGCAAGAGAGTTTTGAGGAGTTAAAAAGGATTTTGACGGAGGCTCCGATATTGATATAGCCGGAGGCTGGGAAGGAATTCGTGATTTATTGTGATGCTTCACACACGGGATTAGGATATGTGCTGATGCAAGATGGAAAGGTTGTTGCGTACGCATCACGGCAGTTAGGACCGCACGAGTCAAATTATCCCACCCATGACTTGGAGTTGGCGGCGGTGGTTTTTGCTTTGAAGATCTGGAGGCATTACCTGTACGGGGAGAAATCTGTAATTTATACCGATCATAAGAGCTTGAAGTACCTATTGCCCCAGAAGGAGTTGAATCTAAGACAAAGGAGGTGGATCGAGTTGTTAAAGGATTACGACTGCTCGATCGAGTACCACCCGGGTAAAGCTAACGTGGTGGCGGATGCTTTAAGTTGTAAGGTAGTCTCTGACTTAAGAGCAATGTTTGCTCACCTTAGTCTATACGAGAGTGGGAGCTTATTAGCTGAACTTCAAGTGAAACCCTTTTGGGTCAGCCAGGTGAAGGAGGGGCAACAGACCCATGAGTTGCTAAAGGGGAAACTCCAGCTAATCTCCAAGGATGGGTCAACGGAATTCAGCATGAATGAGGAAGGACTGTTATGTTTTCGAGGTAGAGTTTGCATGCCAAAAGATCTGGAGTTGAGGCGTAGGATCTTACATGAAGCACATGGTGGTGCATACGCTATGCACCCTGGAGGAAGTAAGATGTTTCGGGATTTGCGAGATCAGTTTTGGTGGCCGGGTTTGAAGAAAGAGGTAACTGAATTGGTGGGTAAGTGTTTGACCTGTCAGCAGGTAAAGGCAAAGCATCAGTTACCATCAGGGTTATTGCAGCCAGTGAAGATTCCACAATGGAAGTGGGAAAGAATCACCATGAACTTTGTTAGTGGGCTTCCCCTCACGCCCACTAAGAAAGATGCGGTTTGGGTAGTTGTTGATCGCTTGACGAAGTCTACACACTTCATCCCCGTACGTGTCGATTACACTCTACAGAAATTGGCTAAGCTATACATAGCGGAGGTAGTAAGGTTACATGGAGTACCAGTATCGATCATTTCGGATAAGGACCCTAGGTTCACCTCACGATTTTGGAAGGCGTTGCGTCAAGCATTGGGTACGAAGTTGGATTTCAGTACAGTGTTTCATCCTCAGACCGATGGACAGACTGAATGCGTTATCCAGATCTTGAAGGACATGTTGAGAGGATGTGTCATTGATTTCTGAGGTAGTTGGGAAGAGTTCCTACCATTAGCAGAGTTTGCTTACAGCAGCAGCTACCAGTCTAGTATTTAGATGGCGCCCTATGAAGCTCTGTACGGGCGGAGGTGTCGTACTCCTACCTGTTGGACGGAATTAGGGGAATGTCGAATTTTGGGTCCGGAGTTGGTGACCGATACAGAAGAGAAAGTTGAGTTAATTCGGGCTCGACTAAAGGAAGCGTCAGACAGACAGAAGTCCTATGCTGATTTAAAGCTTAAGGACATAGAGTTTGCAGTGGGTGACAAGGTATTTCTGAAGGTGTCGCCGTGGAAGAAAGTACTGAGGTTTAGACGGAAGGGTAAATTGAGTCCCAGATTTATCGGACCATACCGGGTGTTGAAGCGAGTGGGACCAATAGCCTATCAGCTTGAGTTACCTCCGGAGCTAAGGTAAATTCACGATTTATTTCATGTCTCTATGTTGAGACGATATCGCTTGGATCCATCTCATGTTGTGCCTGTAGAGGAAATCAAGGTAAGACCTGATCTATCCTTCGAAGAGGAACCGGTGGAAATTCTGGATCGTAATGTCAAAGTATTGCGAAGGAAAATGGTTCCGTTGGTTAAAGTGCTGTGGCAGAATCAAGGCTCTAAGGAGGCTACGTGGGAACCAGAGGAAGTGATGCGACAGTAATACCCCCATCTTTTCTGACCAGGTAATTTCGAGGCCAAAATTTCTTTAAGGGGGTAGAACTGTAACATCTTGAATTAATGGGCCTATGCGTTTAGTGCGTGGATATGTTTAATGTGTTAATTTAACTGTTAGGGGTCCAAATTGGGCTCAGGATATGGTCAAGGCCTTGGTTAAATTTTTGTTTGGGCACTATAGGGTTTAAAAGGTGATATCTGTATTTAAAATATCAAAATGGGCTTGTGGCCCAGTCGTCAGTGGCGCCACTTAGGGAGCAAGGAGGTGACGCCACACAAGGGAGTAAGGGGCCAAAATTTAAGTTCATGGAGCCCAATTCTTTTAATTTAAGTTAGCTAATTTTTGGCATAAGGGTTAGGTGGAGTGGACGGCAACAAGGCTCAAAAATAGGAGGATTTATGTGAATGGGATAATGTAGATATTATAGTTAATAATATGGAAGATAAAAGGAGAAAAGATAGGAGCTATCTGCAAGGCTAGGTGTTGGCCGAAATTCCATCACCTAGAGGAGGAGGAATCGGTTTTTAATTACCATAGGGGGTGCCAAATTTTCCCTTTTTATTTGCTTAATTCTTAGTTATCAGGAAGGGCACTTTCGGTTTTTGATAGGTAAGTGCCAAAATTTCTATAAATAGGGGGGATAACTCATCAATTCCGGCATTTTGAACCCAATTCTTTTCTTCTGTCCCTGTGCCGAAATTCTCAGTATCCCTCTGCAAGTTCTTTTCTTTTGATTTCTTCAGAAGCAGAAACCTCCCAATCTTCTCAACATCTTTTCTTTCAAAAGCCGAAACCCTGAACTCTCTTCTCATCTCCATAGCCGAATACCCCTATTTCCTTTTACCGATTTCATAAAACCAAAAAGCCGAAACTACTTAGATTTCTTCTTCTCTACTTGATCTTCTCAAAAGCCGAAAACTCCTAAGAGTTGCCGAATTTTCTATAGAGGTAAGTGTCGACTTGTGCTATTATTCTTGTTATTTTTTGGCTTTTTAAGCCAAATTCGAATGGTTAGTTGATGGTTAGGGCCATCTTTAGTTTGACGTTTTCTTTCTGATCTCGTGTTCTTTTTCTTTGGGCGGCATTCCAGGATTTGAAGGAGATCTAATCGCCTAGGGTTCTAAGCTAGAAATTGGTAGCATTCGAATCATATTATTTTTGGGAATTTCAAGGTAAGGGATTCTCTCTAGGTTCTCGTTAGATTCGTTATCGAAATCACAATTTAACCATGTGTTATGATTAATAAGGCCTTTGTGATAGAATCAAATGTGGATCAGGCAAAGGAAAGGATCCCTAAGTTTAAGAAGCGCGTTGTATCAGCCGTTCGAGATTGGCCACCGGGTTGTGGACCCGCTTCTAAACAACATCTTAGGCAGATAGCGGTGGTGTTGGCTACGGATAGTGTTGACTTAGAAAGTATCGTTCTAACAGTAATCTGGTGTGTAGATCTCTAACACACTATTAAACCTGTATATATGTCTATATATATATGTTATGGGCTAAAAAGCCGGAAAGTGGCTGTGTAGACAGTCAAATGAAACCCTAAAAGTTGTTAGGTAAGGATGCCAGGTACGTAATCATAGAAATCTCTATGTGTATTGAAATATATATGAAAGCCTGTGTGATGTTCTCCTTATGTGTGTATGCATGGGGTGGGACTATGACAATGAAGGGGAAGTGCATGATAGGTCACTTGGTGATCGGTGGTTAAACCACAAAATCTAATGTTAGGTCACATAGTGATCGGTGGCAATGCCACGTTTAATGATTCTTGAATAACAGGAATAGGCAGTACGGTTGTCGTTATGGTGTGTAGCGGATGGAGGGTTGATTGTAGAAATCCCCAAGGTCTGATGGTTGGTACGAGTTGGTGTGTAGAGGATGGAAACCTAGGATGGGTTGGGCTATTCATCATTTATTATTTATCATGTAATTATGATTGTTGCCTTTATGTATGGGCCAGGGCCCATAATGTGTTTGTGGGCCTCAGGTCGTTGTATGTTTCGGGATTTATACACTGAGTCTTGGTGACTCACGCTTTCCTTTTTCTCTACTCTTTAAGATGAGCAGTAGATCGTGGACATGGGAGCCGAGACAGACTCGAGGGGCCATCAAGTTTTTATTTCGACAGATTATTTTGGTTTTCTTTAAGTTTTATTTTATTTTATTTTGGGAATATTTATGTAGTAAGGCCCCATAGTTTTAATTCAACTAAGTAGTTTTTAATGTTTTGCAACTTATGAATTTGTTTCAAAGGTTTTATTATACTTAATAATAATAATACAAAGGTTTTATTTTTAAAATGTCACTTATTTATCCAAATAATGTCCAATTATCTTACGATTTCCAAAACTAACCAAGCAAAAGTTTTCAATGTACAACCCGTAGCATACCAGATCTGGTCGAAACGCATGGGTCGGGTTTGGGGTGTTACAAGCGAATTGATCCCAAAGAGGTTAAGGATATTGTGTGAGGGTAAGTGACCGCTTCTCTAGCCTCCTTCGTAAATGACGAGTGAGATCAACACCAACTAGAACAAAGAAAATATAATTACCCCAGCTTTACTGCAAGTGTGACAGGTCAATTGTAATATTTTTAAGTGTACAATGGAACACTTAGAGTATTCCAAGGGTCGAACCCAAATGATTCATCGATTTAGTAATTTATATTAAAAAAATGCATGCAAGAAAGGAGTCTAGCTAGTTACTCATTAATTTCTATAGTACAACAATACATAATTTAAAGTGAAATTAAAGTAATTAATTACCTAAAACAGAAAAGCACTAAATTGTTAATAATGGAAAATATAAAAATAGTGAATACCTAAATAGGTAGTGGTTGGTTGGTTTCCATGTTATTGATTAACCCTTGAATTAGGGATCTAAATCGATCACACTCCAAAATTTGCTCTATTTTACCTCTTAGTCTTAACTTTACCAACTTAGACAAATTAGTCTGGTTTATCTCTCGATCTCACTGGCTAACCCAGGACTAAAGAATTGATGTCAAATAAGATTACCTCTTGGTCTCATTTATCTAGATTTTCCCTTAGGGACGTCAATCCTAAGTTTTGAAGTTTATTCGATTTAGTCCAGTTTTACGATTTAGTCCTTGAACCCAAGAACTAACCAAACAACATTTCTATCAGCCAACCACCTAGGGTTTAGTTACCGATTACCATATTAAAGCTATCAAACCTGAAAGAAATTACTATGGAAGCCATTAACATAAATTTGAACAAAAAGATGAAAGCTTTGTTGTTTAACTTAATAAATTTAAATGAAACGCAATTAACACAAAGATAAAGAAAATAGAACACTAAATATAGAGCTTTAATAGATGAAAAGAAAGAAAACTGAAATAGCATTAAACTAAAGGTTAAAATATGATTACAACCAAGTTTAAAGTACTAAACATGTAAATAAACTTAGTTATAGTAATAACTTATCTAATTACCATTAATACTAAGAAGAACAAGAAAATGTGCAGGAAAAGTAAACCCTAAGCTATGAAAAAGAAAACTATCCTAAACCTAAACTAAAAGATGAATGAAACCCTAAAAATAAGGAGCTTTCTAACATAAACTACAACCTCCTATTGTTATCAACCAAAACTGGCTTTTAAAAGTTGATTACAACCCAAATTTTAGTGAGCAAAATGCCCCTAGACTTTATATTTTGATTAGTGTTGGTGTTAAACAAAAACTACCCCTACAGTCATTTTCTCCACGTCAGGCAATGATATCGCAATACTCAGGCTTAGGTATCATGATACCAACAACAATCTTAAACTAGGGGGTCATTTAGGGTCATTCAGCACCGTCAGGGGTAACACAACTTCCATGGTTCAATGTCACAATACCCCTTCTAAGTAAGTTTTAGCTCACGTTTGAACCTCTGGTGACTCTAGACTGCACTCAATCGATCGTTAGGGTCTAAATGACACATTAGGCCAATTTGGGTCTCAAAATCAGCATAAAACACACTATTTCATTTATTAAGGCGAAGAACAAAAAGTAAATAAAAACACAAAAAACTGAGAAATTGCTCGAAAACAAACTCGTAAAGTATAATAAGGAGCGTAATTTGACATATCAAATTACGACAAATGAGTATCACGCTTATGAAAGGTCATTGGATGAGCACTAATCGAGTAGCTTTCGTAATGAATTGTAATTAAGGAAAGCTCAGCCATGATATTATAGTGGAATCACTTCGTGACTAAATGAGTTAATAATTAATAGGCAAAAAGCTAGAACTTAATTATAAATCATTTGATCCCTATTCATATATGTCCAATCAGTCCCTCCGTTAGCTCGTTGAAACCGGAAATGAATTCCCTATTGAATCAAATGAACAAAAATGGATAAATGGGAAACATTCAGAAATGAATGTGGTTTTCTCATTAAGTATGAAAATGACTTGAGAATTAATTTATGGTTTTTTGAATTGTTATTTAATTGATTAATTAAATAATTCAAGTTTAAAAATAGAAAAACTTAAATATATTTTCTCATAGATTATTTTATGGTAAATTTGTCATGATTTTAACGGAATTGGAATTGGGTTGAGAAAATATTTTAGTATAAAATTAATTAATTAATAAATAATGTCTATTTTGAGAAATAGAAAAACATGTACTGGGTTGGATTAAGTTTTAAAGTGCTAGGTTAAAAGTCTAGGAAGCAAATATAATTGAACCCAATACATGAAAGGCCTGAATCGCCATTGTAAAACATATGAGGGGAAGCACAACGTATTAGCCCCTGTCTCCCCTAGTTTAACAAGGAAGTTTTTCTATTGAAATAGATTTCTATTAATTTAACAAGGGTTTCACTTCTTCTCATTGTAAATAGATGGCACCAGTAGGGCTAAAAACACAATAAGTTTTACACAACTTTGAGATATTGTTATTCTACCTGAAAATAGTAAGAAATTATTTCTAAGTATAAATTCTATTTTTTGAAATAACAATTCTACCGATTTCTTTTAAAGAGAGATTTTTGCTTTCCCACTGAAACTAAAACAAATAATTTTTGGTTTTATTTTTTTATTCAAATTCATTTGAGCCCACACTTGATGCATCATGGTACGAGAATAGCAGAGAGGACTATTCGGTTGAAGGCTGAGGACAAGGATCTATCTAGCTTAAAACACAGGTACGATTTGGAGAAATTTTTATTGCTGTAAATATCAAAAACCAGCTATATTTTCAAAATTTTAATTTTCCACTGTACAAAAAATCGTTTTCGAGCTGATTTTTTTTAAAAGAGTGGTTGAGAAAGGTTAATTCGTGAATGTCAACATCAATAGTGGTGGTTGTTTACAATTCCATAATCAGGTATGTATGCCTTATGATGATGATTTAAAGAGTCAAATTATTCGAGAAGCACATAGTGGTTCATTTGGTTTACACCTAAGTGGTACGAAAATGTATCGTGATTTACGAGAATTGTATTTGTGATCGGTATGAAATAGGAAATTAGTGAGCAACAATAGACTTTGTTTCAGGGTTACCTACTTTCCCGACGAAAAGGAATGCCATCTGAGTTGTAATGGATCTGTTGATAAGGTCGGCTCATTTTCTAGCTGTAAGGACTGATTAGTCACTTTAGAACCTATCTGAAGTATATATTCAGGAGATAGTCAAGTTCCATGGTGTTCTGATATCAATCATATATTATAGAGATCCTCATTTCACGTCGAGATTTTGGAAAAAACTGCATGAATCTCCGGGTATGAGTTTACATTTTAGTTTAACCTTTCATCAACAATCAGATGGCCAATTTGAACGTTTGATTCTTAAAGATATGCTGTAAGCTCGTATAATTGATTTTGAAGGTAGTTGGGAACATTACTAACCTTTGGCTGGGTTTGTATATAACAACAGCTTCCAATCGAGCAGCCAAATGACTCCATATGAAGCTCTATAATGTCAGAGGTGTTGAACACCATTATGCTGAACTGAATTGAATGAGAAAAATATAGTTGGGTTAGATTTGATTTGAGAAGTTGAAGGTAAGGTTCATGTAACACCCCTAACCTGTTTTCGTCATCGGATTAGGGTTATGGAGTGTTACTGTACAAAATAGAACGTTTAACTTCAAAACAAAATAATAATTCAACTTACAAATTAATTTCTAATTACTCAATTTAATCACGGCAGTAATACACATTTGGGCCTTAAATCGAGTATTCGAGGCCCTAAAAATAAGTTGGGAAGTAATCGGCGATCAATTTGGACAATTCAGAAAATTTTAAGAAGAATATGAAAATTTGAGAGACAGGGGTCACACGGCCGTCTGACGTAGCTCAGATTGTATGGACATTCGAATGGGGTCACACGGCTGTGTCCTAACTCGTGTATCTGCTCGTGTATGTATTCGATGATGGGTCACACGGCCATGTCGTAGGCCGTATGCCAGACCGTGTGCTCCATAATTAGCCTCTAAAACAAGCCATTTTAAGATCAAATATTGCCTAACAAGCTACCCATTTACACACACACACTCTGTAACACCCCAAACTCGGCCTAAAAGTTAGGCCCGAATCTGGCGTGTCACATTGAAGTGTTTTTCGAAAACCATGTTTTCATTGAAAACCCTTCTTGTTTAAAAGCTTAAGTAAAATCCCAGTTACGTTAGTTTTATTCCCAAAACAATTCTTTTCAGTTGCGGAAGCCAATGTTGAAAGTAATTGATTTACGAAAAGATTATGTCGTAAAACCATTTAAAAAAAATGTTGTGAAAATATAGTGTTGTTTCAAAACAGTTAACATTGCAGAAAAATACGATTTACTTCTAACATATATAAATTAAAATAAAACCAATCTAAAATTTTGAGTGCGAAAACTTTAAAAGGCCTTATTACAACCCAAATCAAAATATTTCAAAGTAAATAATCAAAACGGAAAACATAAGCAGTGTATGGTCTTGTCCGAGTCCCTCGTAACTACAAACCGTCTAAGGCTGGGGATTACCTGCACAGTTAAAAACAGGGTGAGGTTATGAAAATTCAGTGTGTAATCCCCTTTCTAGAGTAGCAGTCAGTATACAGAAACAAAACTCGAAGTAGTCTGGGCCAAAGCCCTTTAACAGTAACAGTACAGTACAGATCAGAGCATACGTGGGCCAAGCCTACTACAATATCATTTGGGTCACAACACATAATAGAATCAATTTGGCCTAGCCCAAACCAATAACAGATCTCATAACAGATATGCAATAGTATGAGGATGCATCCCATCCCAAATCCAACCGTACATTCCATTTTCCTTCCAACCCTACACTCCTGTGGGGATATAAATATCAACCGACCCATCCCTACACTCCAAGAGCAGCACCAACAGCAGCACTACTCAAACGTTGCAGCAAGGCTACTAAGTATATATATATATACGGCTCTAAGCCTTCAGTAGCGGTATTACAATTGGCACAAAGCCATCAGTAACTGTATTATGTTTGGCACATAGCCATCAGCGACGGTAATATAATCGGCACACAGCCTTGGGTAAATATGATCGACACAAAGTCATCGATATATATATGTTAGGCACATAGCCACGGGTAAATACGATTGGCACAAAGCCATAATCAAGATGTCACAAAGCCATATTTAGGTTGGCACAGAGCCATAATCAGATTACGCGGCTTTAAGCCGTCCGTTGGTCCACAATCATCGTGCGACCCGTGCGACCTTAACAAATAAATACTGGATCCACAGTCGTCACGCGACCTGTGTGACCTTATCAGAACTTCCTCCATATCAATGTCCCAACCTCATGCAATATGTCGTGCATGTCATGCTCAATCATTACACGTGTATGCAAAATGGCCATGCTCAGTAACAGTCATTTCAACACATATTAACAGTATATCAGTGACACGCCTATAGTCAAGTCAGTTAAAACACAGTCATATGATCACAGTCAAATCAGTCAAATCATAGCACAAGTCAGTCTTTTACTCACAAGGGCAAAACAGTCATTTAGCCTATAAGGGTATTTCGGTAATTCTACCCTATAGGGGTATGTCAGTAATTTTGCAAACCGAAGGTATTTCGGTAATTTCGTAAACTGGGGGTATTTCAGTAATTTTACAAAATAGGGGTATTTCGATAATTTTGTAAACCGAGGGTATTTCAGTAATTTTGCAACTCGAGGGTATTTCAGTAATTTTACGAATTGGGGGTATTTTGGTAATTTTACAAATCAGGGGTATTTCGGTAACTCTACCCTACAGGGGTATTTCAATAATTTTGCAAACCGAGGGTATTTCGGTAATTCTATCCTATAGGGGTATTTCAATAATTTCATAAATCAAGGTATTCTAAACAGAGATAACGATGGCTTTCTCTACTAAAACGGCAAATTGTCGTTCCTGTTGTGGGGCAATTATCATCCGCAGCTCGTCTCTCAGTCCATCCTCAAAGCTGACACAGCGCTCATGCTCTGTGCCCACAATACCCCGTGCATACCTACTCAACCGGAGAAATTCTGCCTCATATTCTGCTACAGTCTTATTACCCTGGACCAAGTTCAAGAACGCCCTGCGCTGCGCATCAACATAGCTAGCCCCTATGTACTTCCTCTGATAGGCTGTCCTAAAGAATTCCCACGTGAGGTCATCCGCCATTGCTCCATCCCTAACTGTGAGCCACCACTGATATGACTCATCTCGTAGCAGAGATACTATGCCTTTCAGCTTTTCCTCAGCTGAAAAATCTAGGTCATCCATGATGCGTTCCGTCGCCTCCAACCAATATTCCGCCGTACTAGGTGCCACACCAGATACACCTCTAAATATCTCCGCACCATTAGCCTTGAGTCGCTCGGTCCCAAATTTTTGAGCTTCCAGTTCCAACTCCTGCACTCGTAGCCCTCTCTAGCACCCACAGTACAGCCTGCGACACTGCGTCATTACCACCCGTCTGGTCCTGATACTCAGCGCCCACAGCTGGCGGCGGTGGTACCTCATTTTCGAATCATGTCCGGACCCTACCGGTTCCGAGATCGTCATCCTACCCCTAACTCGTCCACGAGTGTTACACCCACGTCCACGTGCACTCATGTCTACCGATATATACGAGCTGGTTAAAAGTTTTATGTGTTAGACTTTTATTCCATTGTTTATTGAAGCACCATCTTATGAGGGGTTTAATAAGAGTTTGTTTCGCGAGTGTACACCATCCTATAGTTCCAGTCTCTATAGTAGTTCCTACTACTATTCAATCATGCCATCATCATAATCATATAATTAACAAACAATAGTTTGGGGTACTTACCTGGGCAGATTGGTGCCGGAGACTTGGTGCCCTGCTTTCATCACTACACTTTTCCCATAAAAGCCTTTCATAATCCTTTTTTTAAAACATTTTCTTTTTTTAGGCCTCAGGCCCACAGCCGAGCTGTTGAACCTGGCTCTGATACCACAATTGTAATACCCCAAACCCGGTCAACACACCACAACCGAATCTAGCATGCTACGGAGTGAAAATAATTTGAAAACACAAGATTGTCAGATAATTTCTTGGAAAACTCTATTATCGTTTAAAAGTTTAGAAATCCCCGTTTAAGGTGATATTGAAGTCGTGAGATGATTGCTTTAAAACTTATGCTTGAAAACCTCTTGTTGTTATAAATTCTAGAAAACATGCGATACTTGTTAAAAACGGGATCAAGTATAAAACCTTTTACATTTGAAGTTGTTTGAAAATTGAAGTTTAAAACATTCATGTTACCCTTGTTATCATCTTATAAGTTGTGTTACCCGATAGTAACGTTTTAAAAATCCGAAAGAGTTATAGTTTTGAAAACATTGCTTTTTTACCGGTTAATTTAACAAGTCCATAACTTCAATATATGTATAATATAATCAAAATAAAAGCAAGTAATTAAAAACCCAAAATAATACTTAGCGGCCTTATTACAAACCCAAAACCAAATTAAAGGGAAATTTATAAAATCGAAATAGCAGTTTAAAGTCCAAAACCAAACTAAGATGCATGGCCACCTCGAGTCCTCCTTGGCTCCATATCCACGATCTATGCGCCATCTGCAAAATATAAGGGGAGGGGTGAGTCACCGAGACTCAGTGTATAAATCCCCAACCCGATAGTTCAAGCACGTACACAGATCATCAGTAAAACATGCAAATCATGCAACGCATAACCTAACCATCCGATCTCCTTTTCCTACCCCGTTTGGTCAAAACCACTGGTGACCGAAGTCACAAATATATCGGTGTGGTCAAAACCACTGGTGACCGTAGTCACAATCAAATGATGGGGCCAACCCATCGTGTGGTCAAAACCACTGATGACAATCCCGTAATATCTCATGTAGGGCCAACCCACTGTGGTACCAAACCACTGGGATGAGTCACAATATCCATGTGTGGTCAAAACCACTGGTGACCGTAGTCACAAATATCATAAGTGTGGTCAAAACCACTGGTGGTCAAAACCACTGGGACTAGTCACAAATAATAATAGTGTGGTCAAAACCACTAGTGACCGTAGTCACAAATCAAGTGATGGGGCCAACCCATCTTGTGGTCAAAACCACTGGTGACAGTCCAAATAAATCATCCCTCTCCTCTCATCAATCCCATCATCATGTCCATATCATATGTGTCATAATATCATGTAATCATGCAAATAACACATAGCATAGCAATTAACAGTGACATGATGATATATCAAAACCACATAACAGGGGACTTACCCGGAGTCCACGCTCATGCCCACAAGGCAAACCCACTAATTTCATTGGCTATAACAGTAACATAAAAGGCATATTATACTAATAAAGTGTGTAAGCGTTACACACCTGATAACAGTGAGAACAATACTATCGATACCGACACTCTCACTAGCAGGGATAACAATGAACTGCTTATCCCTTTCCGACGCTGGCCCACACCCTGGTGGCCAATCACGAACAGCAGAAACCGAGCGTTTCTTGAACTTAGGGGTAGGTACTACCCCTTTCTCCCCTATACTGGTACTTGCATCCATTGAGGCACACCTAAATGGATCAGAATCCCGAACTACCCGAAACCAACGAGATCCTGAAACGTTGTTTTTTTCCCTTTCCCTAGCGCCGATTTGGTTTCCATCCAAATCCCGAAACTACGTGATGATCTCCCTTGCAATCAGCTAACACTAAAACACACAAATGGTTAGCCTTCGACTTTTAAAAGAATATGAAACGGATCCTAAAACGTTAGAACCCTTACCTAAATTGATGACCGAATCCCGAAGATCCACTGTATTCGTCAACACTCCTCTCTACAATCTGTCGTCACAAAACTCGGAAGGACACTTTATGAGTACCCAAAAGATGTCAATTTACTGGATGTATGAGACCCATGTCAGTCTAATGCCGAAAGTCGGCTTTTACTTCACATAAGTCGATGAAGAAAGAATAAAGGAGATAAGGGAGATTCGGCCATACCATTTACCTCCTTCCAACGAAATTGATCTATCAAACCCGAGGAGAAATAGCAGAGAAGGATCTTTACTAGGCTAATATTCGGCCAACGTGACAACCAAGGAGAAGAAAATAGTGAGTAAAGAGGTTTCGGCTATGGCTTATGAGTGTAAAAGAGAAGAAACAAAAATGAAAATGGGAAAGGAGGATTCGGCAAAGGTGGATGAAAGGGATTTCAGCTTGAGCAAAAATAGAAGAAGAAAAGATGAACACAAGTGGTTTCGGCACTATAGACTAACCAAAGGAAACCGAAAAGAAAAGGGAAAGAATGGCTATTTGGTTTTCGGCTTTTTCCAAAGAAAAAGTAAAGATGGTTCGGCCAAATACAAGGTTTGTCGGAAAGAAAAGAAAGAAAGCCAATCAGGTCTCGATTTGGCACAAAACGAAAAATGGAGAGAGCTTCCTAAGCTAGCCGAAAATGTATCCCTTTCCTGCCCACTGAAATTCGGCACACCTCAAGCTCCCAAACCGATTGCACCCTTGCCAAAACACCTTACCAAATTCGGCTGAACACTCCTCCCCCCCCCCAGAGTTCAAATTCGGCCAACTCCCTTCAAATGAGTTTGAAAAGATTCAAACTCCTAAATCTCCTCCCCTCCATCAATTCAAATCTGTTTGACCCCTTCCATCCTTATCTTCCAGAGTCCATCCTGAGCACTCCTCTGCTTACCTGTGGCGTCAAAAATAAATGAGCAGAAAGGGATTTCTGCAGCTCGAACCAAGGTCCTCCTTGCTCCCTGTGGCGTCACCTCCCTTGTACCTGAGTAGCACCACCTTGCCACCTTACCAAGGTAATTCTTGTGTCTAAAACCCCCAATAAATACTTTTAACCCCTAATTCTCCTTGCTCCCTCTTCTTAAATGCTAAAACAAAATTTTTGGCCATGACCCAGGACTAACCTGAGGTCATGCCTAGACCCCAAAACATACCAAACAAACACCGTAGACATATCATCACATGCAACACACACAAAATGCAGAGACCCCGATTTAAGGATGTTACAATAATACGTAATTAACACAACTAATTCAACAACTTAGCTTTGCCTCGATTCAAGTCTGATTTGTTCTTTTCTTGATCTAAATAATAATTTAACTCAATTAAGTAATTGAATTAACTTCAAATATCCAATTCAACCTATAATACATATTAATATGAAATTACAAAGTTACTCCTAATATTTTAACTTATAAATAATTTAATCCTCAAATCCTAGTCGATTTTTACTAAGGTCCTAAATAGCCCATATTTACTTAAAATTTCACATTAACCCTAAGGAATTTTACACGTTTAACCAATAAATCCTTAACCCTAATTTCATAAAAATCACTAAAATTTACTTAACAAATCAAGTTCATTTAATAACTAAATTTAATAATCTACCAACTAACATCATAAACTTATCACATTCTTTCATGGAAAATCCCCCAACCTTAAATAGTTTTGCAAATTAATCCCATGGCTAACTAAACTAAGCTAAGACGGACTCAAAAACATAAAAAACAAAAAAATGGGCTCAAAATCTTACCATGCATGAACAAAACCATAACCAAAAGCTTTTTCCCCCTTTAACATATGTGTACAGTTTAGAACAAAAGAAAATTGATGAAGATGATGTTAATTTCATCTTTATTCTATTATTTTTAACTTATTTATTAAATTACTAATCTAGCCTTTAAGAATAATTAAAACTACAATAAAACCTATCCATAAACATCCACTACCCTTAATTATGGTATATTTACCTTTCAAGTCCATTGATTTACCTATTCAAAGTCATTTGACCCCTTTTATCTACTAGAACCCACTTTTGCAACCTTTACAAATTAGTCCGTTTTACTTAATTAACTAAATAAACATTAAAATTTCATAATGAAGATTTAGTACAGCCCCAATATAACCATATAAACATTAAATAAAAACAAAATATTTACTCACTCATCGGAATCGTGGTCCTAAAAGCACTATTTCCGACACCACTGAAATCGGGCTCTTACAATTTAGTTGATTCGAGATAGAATAAAAGAAACTTTAGATAGACACTAGTCATATGAGTTTGAAATGAAAGGATATTAAATAAGGGATAAGATCTTTCTAAAAGTGTCTTAGTGGATAAAGGTTTTATGCTTTGGTCGCAAGGAAAACTGAGTCCAATGGACATTGCATTGTTTGAAAGTATCAAATGTGTTGGTCTAAGAGCTTATTATTTGGCATTACCTCTAGAACAATTGAACTTGTGTGTAATTATAGTTGAATCAATTGAGATTCAACCTAATTTCTCCTTTAAAGAGGAACCAATTGAGTTTTTGGCTCAAGAAGTAGATGAATTACAAAATAAGTATGTAGCGTTAGGAAACGTTCTATGGTGAAGTTATTGTTGGATTGCCAGTACCCGCATGGCAGAGCAAAAAAAAAAATTCCGTCTATCCCAACCATGAATCCATGTGTGAGGAACGAATCGGGGTGAAATAATAGTTTCGAAATTACCGAAACTTCAATCTGAGTAGACAGCGACGCCTCGGCAACAAGAATTCTGATCTATTATTGAACTAAGCCGCAACCTTTTATGATTTCGACCTCTACGTAATCCACCCAGATTAACGATGAACGGAAGAAATCTCCAAAACTGTTTTGGAGGTTTCTTTGCTTGATGGCTGCTAGACCTCACAAGCAAAGTTTTGGTTTTTTTATTCTTTTAGGGTTTCCTTAAGCTCTATCTCCTTTTATCACCTTTTTATAATTGGTATATATATAATGAATCATAATTAAAAAAATAAATATAATAATGTTTTAACTGAAAATTATAATTACATTAATTATAATAAGAATTTCGATAAACTATATTTATTTAAATTTATATACGAACCAAATTTATATACGAACCAAATTCATATATTGATAGAACTATGTTCTCATTATGTGTGCAACATCCTTGTACATATAATATGTTCAATATTTGATTGCCCAATTAAATTAATTCTATAATTAACTTAATTCATGTGACAACCAAACACAATACCAACTATGTTTTATTCCGTTCATTTTAACCATAGGGTGTGACCCTGTAGGTTCTTGTAACGTTAGCAGTAATACTAGAATGATTCTAATGTTACAAAAAATAAGTGGCATCTAGCAATACATCATTGCTACCTAAATTACAAGAAGTCATGATACGACATAACCTTTCGTGATTAACCTTTCATGCATTAATCATTAAGTCCTTTATCTCTGGAATGAACACAAGTCATGGAATAGTCACACTTGCATAGTCCATCCCATGTTTCTTGATATCTTGAGTAGACTATGACATACAAATAAGTATGACATCTCATATCAACTTATTTGAGCATGGCCATGCATTTCTAGTCTCACTCAATCAAGTGACCTAAGATATTACTCCCATTATGTAGGAGGGACTTATCCTATATTGATTGATAAACCGAAATAGTAACATATTTAAATCCCACATTTAGCATACTTTTGGATGATTTAAGCCTTGAACTGAGTAATTCGGTGCTCTTAATCCTTTGTTTTCATGTTTTATACTCAGAAGAGCACCGGATGATGAAAAGAATGGAAAACGAGCCCAACACGGAGTAAATGGGCCATATCACGAAATCCACACGGCCTGGGCCCAAGACCACACGGCCGTGCCTCACTCAACAGTCTCGAACACGGCCTGGCCACGATTTACACGGGCGTGTGCTATGGGCGTGTCCCTGCCGTGGCCAAGAGGAGTTTTACTCGGAATAAGATACTTGGAGGCAAAGAAACACATTTCAAAGCCTATTTAAACACCCTAGGAGGAATTCTACTCGAATTAGGATACTTAGGGGCCAAGTAAGGCATTCAAAGCTTATATAAACACCCTAGGGGGCAACTTAAAGGGGGAGTTCGGCAGAAGCCTTCTGCCAGGGCTTTTGTCGGGGGAACTCAAGGCTTTAGTTAGGGGGCGTCCAGCCAGGCCAAAGAGGGCAAAGTTGTGGGAATTTATGAAAAGATAGCCAGTTGATTCATCTCAAAAAGCCAGAATTATACTCAAGACGAAGGATCTCTCCTTCAATTCCTTCAGGGGGTTTGAGGGATTTCTTATGTTTTGTTTTATCTTTTCTTTTGAGATGTTTTCTTTTATTGTTATGAACTAAACCCTCAGATACCTGAGGGGGATGAAACCTAAGATGAATCTTGTCATCGTTTGCTGAACTATATGATAAATATTTGACTTGTTCTTAATTCTTGTGTTGATATTTCCGGGATATTAATTCAAGTGTGATGTGCTTAGGTGGAGGAGCAAAAGTGTAACAGCCCGATTTAGGGTGTAGTCGGAACAGTGGTGCGAGAACACAAATTCGAATTAGTAAAATGAGTTTTTATGATAATTGAAATGTTTGCATGATAGTATGAAAGTTTTATATGGAAATTTTATGAAAATTTCCATTAAAGGGTCCATTAGGACTAAATTGAAAAAGTTGCAAAATATGAGTTTCTAGAAGCTTTTTGTATGAAATAGCCTTAGAATAGTAATTAGAAGTCCTTAAATAGCAATTTGCCCAAATTATAGTTTTTGGACAAAATTGGACATGAGTTAGTAATTTGTAAAAATTTTGAGAGAAGGGCATTTTGGTCATTTGCCAATTAAATGATTAAAATAGGAAAAAGATGATAAAAATCTCATTCATCTTCTTCCTTGGTGCCAAAAATTTGAAGAACCCCATAGCTAGGTTTTGTTCATCTTTCAAGCTTGCTAGTAACTTCATCTTAGCCCCGTTTTTAATATTCTTCGTATTTTTGAAGTTCTCGTATTATGAATTAGCTATTTTTAGCTATAAAATGAGCTAAGATGCATGTTCAGAAATCTACCCATGACTGACATGCTTGTAAAATGATATTTCATGGAATATTATGAGAGTTTGATGTTAGATAAACATCTTTTCCTCAGTGAATTTCATGAAAAATGATAGTATGGACTAATTTGCAATGATTATGAAATTGGTCATAAATATTAGAAATAGTGAGAATTGATGATTGTTATAGTAGAGAAAATGAATCAGCTAAGCATGATGTTTAAGAAAGTTGAAAGAGAATCATTTTACGAGCCTAGGGGCAAAAGTGCAAATATGAGAAAGTTTAGGGGCAAAATAGTAATTTTGCCAAAGTATGAGTTAAGAGTCAATTTAGTCAATGTGAGTATTAAATGATCTAATTATTATTATAGTTCAAGAAAAACGAAGCTCGAATCAAAACCGAGGCAAGAAAAAAGTCGAGGACTAAATTGCATATCTATATACATTTTGTATATTGAGGTAAGTTTGTATGATTTTTAAGTTTTATTATTTTTATCATTGAATTGCTTAGCACAATGTACAATATTATCATGAAAATGTTTAATGTTATGTTAAACAAAGAAATTAATAAGACTAAGCATGAGAAAGTCCCGATTGAAGTTGAATTACCTAGGATACTCGATCTATCACATGAAATGAGAAAGTCCGTATAAGACCAAGCCGAGGCATCGCATCGGCAATCAAGAAAAGTTATCATGTAAGACCAAGACAAGTCTTGGCATTGAAGAGTTATTATGAGATGAAGACCCATATGAGCCCAAACCAAGGTATGGCATTGGTGAGTCTCCAAGCAAAGATGTCGTGTAAGTCCAAGACAAGTCTTGGCATTGAAAAGTTATTAAAAGATAGAGATCCCATGTAAGTCCAAGCCAAGGCATGGCATTGGTGAGTAATAAGGAAGATTTCATGTAAGTTCAAGCCAAGGCTCGGCATTGACCAGTTCATGAGTAAAGATACCAAGTATGACCATGTCAAGACATGGCAATGGTAAGTTCCCAAGGGAACTGATAAACCGTAATTATAACATATTTTAATCCCACATTTAGCTTACTTTTTGATGATTTATTCCTTGATTTATATAAAATGGTGCTTGTAATCCTTTCTTTTCATGTCTTATACCCAAGAAAGCACCCGAGGATGAAAAGAACACAAAACGGCCCAAAAAGGAGTAAATGGGCCTTAGCATGAATTCGACACGGCCTGGCCCAAAGTCCACACGGTAGTGCCTCGATGATCACCTAGACCACGGCCTCAACCCCGCCTCACACGACCGTGCCTCAAATTAGAAATCTGAACACGGTCTAAAGTCGATCCACATGGGCGTGTGCCATGGCCGTGTCCCTGTCGCTGGAAAGAGCAATTTCATTCGGGGAAGGATACTTGGAGGCAAAGAAACACATTCCAAAGCCTATTCAAACACCCTATTAGGAATTCTACTTAAATTAGGATACTTATGGGCCAAGTAAGGCATCTCAAAGTCTATATAAACACCCAAGAGGGCAACTTGAGTGGGGAGTCCGGCAGAAGCCGGAAAGGTCAGAGTTAAGGGAATCACTCAAAGATAGCCGGTTGATCCATCCCAAGAAGCTGGAGTTATACTCAAGACGACGGATTTCTCCTTCAATTCCTTCAGGGAGTTTTAGGGATTTCTTATGTTTTGTTTTATCTTTTCTCTTGAGATGTTTTCTTTATTTGTCATGAACTAAATCCCTCAGATACTTGAAGGGGATGAAACCTAGATGAATTTTGTTATTTGATTTCTGAATTATATTATAATTACTTAGTTTGTTCTTAATTGTGTGGCTTAATCCAAATCTGATGCGCTTAGGTGGAGGAGGAATAGACCCTACTTAAGAGTAGATCTAGCATAATTAAGCGGAGTTAATCGAACGCCTAGATATAGGGTTACGGGATTTTGCTGGATTAGGGTGAAACCTAATATGGGAGTCCATTGATCGATTTACTGCTATTCTAGGGGGTTATTATAAGCGAACGAGAGTTCCAATAATTAACCTAGGGTTAGACGTTATTCGCTTCGAGAGAGGGTTTAATATACGTTAGGGAGTCTCACAGATCAAGCTAAGTAAGGAAATCATATGGTTCAGGGTTAAATTGCAAGTGAAGTCTAGGTGGATTCTTCCTGAGGGTATCGTCGTAATCAACTGATGTTTTCTTCAAGTTATTTTCCAATTCGTTCTTTTTTTCTTGTGTCTTTAAGCTTAGTAGTCGTTTATTTAGATTAAAGCAACTTCACTTTGTTTTTAAGGCTAAATAATAAAAAGAAAGTTAGTATTAGTACTTTTAGTTCCTTTGGGTTCGACAATCCGGTCTTGCCTAAGCTATACTACTGTTCGATAGGTACACTTGCCTTTAATCGTTGTCAGAGTTAGTCTCCAGGTTCGATCATTCTTTTATAAATTTTAAAGCTCTGATTTCAGCGATCAAGTTTTTGGCACCGTTTCCGGGGAACTAAAATAAACTCTATTTTTATTACTTTAGCCTTAATTTTTATTTTTTGCAATTTACTTTTATTTTTATTTTTATTTTTTCTTTTTGCTGAATTTTCTTTCTCTCTTTTCCCAGCAGGTAACTCTAGTTTATGACCCGAAAGAACCCGAGAGGACCTTTGGTGTACGATAGTGATATTGAAGCGACCGCTCGTAGGAATTGTCGAGAAACCAGGCGAGCTCTAAATGACACAGAAAGAGAGGAAGAAGACATATCCAATTCTACTGAAGTGATGGACGAAAACAACCCACAACTACGCGATGTGGGGGAAAATAATGCTCCACGTACAATGTTTGATTATGTGAAACCGCATTTAACAGGAGCAGAATCGAGTATTGTTAGGCCTACTATAGCTGCTAACAATTTTGAATTAAAGCCTAACACAATACAAATGATTCAACAGTTTGTTCAATTTGATAGTTTGCAGGACGAAGATCCAAACACTCATATAGCTAACTTTTTAGAGTTGTGTGATAACTTCAAAATAAATGGCGTTTCTGATGATGCCATACGTCTTCGGTTATTCCCTTTTTCATTGAGAAATAAAGCTAAACAGTGGTTAAACTCGTTACAACGAGGGTCAATCACTACATGGGTCAAATGACCGAAAAGTTTTTAATGAAATATTTTCCACCGGCCAAAATGGCCAAATTACGGAATGACATCTCTTCTTTTGTGCAGATGGATTTAGAGACATTATACGACGCATGGGAGAGATTCAATGATCTCTTGAGGAGGTGCCCACACCATGGCTTACCCTTTTGGCTACAAGTCCAAACCTTTTATAACGGTGTAAACCCCTCAACGAGGCAACTAATTGATTCAGTCGCCGGTGGAACACTGAACAACAAAACTCTAGAAGCAGCATACGAGTTCATCGAAGAGATGTCACTGAATAATTACCAGTGGCAGTCTTCAAGAACCAAACCAACAAAATCAGTTGGAGTTTTTAACATCGATGCAGTAACCATGCTATCAACACAGCTAGAAATGATGAATAAAAAGCTTGATAGTTTGTGTCCCTCGCAAGCACATCCAGTCATGCAGTGTGACGCAAGTGGACCGTGGCGAATCCTGAATACCCACCCTACCAACCGGAAGTAGAGAGCGACCAGATGAACTATATAGGTAATAATTTCCGATCCAATAATAATCCTTATAGTAATACTTATAATCCAGGTTGGAGGAACCACCCAAATTTTTCGTGGGGAGGTCAAGGAAATCAAGGAAATCAAAGGCAACAACCTCCTCAAAATTTCCAAAATCAGCCCTATCCACAAGAAAAGAAACCTACCCTCGAGGAGATGATGGCAAAATTCTCAGCAGACACAGAGAAACGTATCCAAGAAACTGAGAGAACAATCAAAAGCAATGAAAGGCGAATTGGGGAAATTACTAAGTCAGTCAAGGAAGTCACTAATGCAGTCGAACAACTCACAAAGCTGATGTCAAAACGACCGCAAGGATGCCTACCAAGCATCACTGAGATTAACCCTAAGGAGCAAGTTCAAGCCATCACAGCTCAGGATGATAAGGGGTTAGATAAACCTGATCCAAGGCCAGAAAATAAGGTAGACAAAGGTAAAACTGAGGTAACGCAAGAAAAGCCAAAACCGGTAATTAAAGAGTACCAACCTTGCATACCTTACCCCGAAGCCATAAAAAGAGACGATTTAGAGGAATAGTTCGGTAAGTTTCTTAAACTTCTAAAGAAATTACATATTAACTTACCTCTTCTTGAAGCTCTTTTTCAAATGCCAGACTCGAGGAAATTTTTAAGGCAACTCTTGACCAACAAACGCAAAATAGATGAAGAGCACCACGTGGAACTAAATGCAAATGCTTGGCAATGTTACAAAATAGACTACCACAGAAACTAAAAGATCCAGGGAGTTTTACAATTCCATGTTTAATTGTTAGTTTATCTATTGATAATGCTTTAGCTGATTTAGGGGCAAGCATCAATGTTATGCCTTATAAAATGTTTAAACAACTAGGTCTAGGGAAACCCAGACAAACTAGGATGAGCATTCATTTAACTGATAAAACTATCAGAATTCCTAGGGGTATAATAGAAAATGTTCTAATCAAAATTGATAAATTCATATTCCCAGTAGATTTTGTTGTCTTAGACATGAATGAGGACAATTCGATTCCTTTAATTTTAGGAAGACCTTTTCTAGCAACCGCCAGGACTAAAATTGATGTTGGTACAGGAGAACTCATTCTTTGTGTAGGTGATGAATCAATCAATCTACAAGCTCTTGATTCGGCCAGGACATCAAGTGATGAAGGTGAGAAAGTAAATTCAGTTGATAATCAAATTGTTCAACTTTCACCCCAAGAAACACCATAAGGCTACAAACTTGAGCCGAATCATGGGCCCCAAGCCGTACAAGCTCATAATAGTGAATTGTTAGTGGAATCTGACCCAAGGCAAGAGCCTGTGATAAGTGAAGTAAAGAAAGATCACACATAGGAATAATTAGGTGAACTCACACTTCATATAGACGATGAAACAATCACTCTTCAAGCTCTTGACTCACCTAGGACATCGAGAAATAAAGGTACGAACATTAATTCTATTGATAACCATTTGGTTCAACCTTCTTTATAGGAAGCTTCACGAAATCACCTAGCTGAGCTAGATCTTAGACCTTGTACCCTAAAGAAATAATTCATGAAGAACTAAGGCTTCAGGTCGATGAACTAGATGAGTGGAAAACACACTTTAAAGAGAAACTAGGAATACACGAAGTGGAACCGAAGGAAACCTCAGAAGAGCTGATAGAAATAACAAATCACTTCAAAATAGGGGATCAGGTATTGTTGAATAAGGAAGACCCTCGAATCACCAATTCAGACCTCAAGACAAACGAAGAAATCACTTTTGAGGTACTTAATGTCTTCCTATACGGCACAGTTGAGGTAAGCAATCCTAAATTCGACACTTTTGAGGTAAACTTTACTCGACTTAAACTATATATCCATAACCGAAGTGATCCCATGAGAAAGGATTTTCACCTCCTCAAACCACCATGACCATACGAATGAGAGGTAAAGTCTAGCTTAAGACTATAAACGAGCGCTTCTCGGGAGGCAACCTGAGCACTAACCCCATTTTTACATTTTTTATTTTTTTTCTTTTCTTTTTCCTTTTAGCACCTAACCATAAACTAACCAAAGAGCATATTTCTAAGCCACACGGCCCTACACACGGGCGTGCCCGTGGCCGTGTAGAAGCCAAGGGATGAACCATGGGTGTGCCAGTAGCCGTGCATGACATAGAAAAATTTCTTTTCCCAACACGGGTGGTGATAATAGTCCACGCCCGTGCCGACGCCCCGTGCGAGGTTACTGACTTGTTAAGCACGGGCTAAACACGACCGTGCCTTCCAACCGTGCCAACATTCTAACTTATCGAACACGGGAGGAGCACGCCCTATTAAATGACCGTGTGAAGAAAGACACGGGCGTGCCACTACACCCACGGCCGTGCCCGAACACCCTGAACGTGCCCAAAATTCAAAATCCCAAAACACGGGCTACATCTCTATTTAAACCTCATTCTCCCTTTTTCTAGTTGTCTTTCATTTTCCATTATTTTTTTATTTTTATTTTTATTTTATTTTCATTTCATTATTTTTTTTACTTTATTTGATTTTATTTTCTTCTTCTTATTTTTTATGATATTTAGATTTAGCTTAGGATACAATAAAATCAGGCCGGCTGCTTCGAGGATTCAATTTCAAACGGTTCGAGACGCTTCCCAATGTTCACCTCCAATCCAATTCGATTTCTTTTTATTGACTTCATCCAAAATTCAGGAAGTTTCACTTCTCTCCCGATCTTATGATTTTTATGATTATTTTGCTATTATGTATCTTTGTACATTGAGGGCAATGTATATCTTAAGTGTGGGGGGGTTAACTATAGTATTATTTGAAAATCCCTGAATTATGCCTTGTTCAAAAGTAAAGTCTCTCATATTATGATTAGAATGAAATTTCCTATGATTTATGATCTTTGTTGATAAGTTTTGGAGTAAGTCATTGATAATTTTGCATTGATGATTGAATTTGAAGGATACTAGAGAATCAAGCATGATAAAGTCTATTTTTCAAAAAAAAAAAATTAGGTTGTCTACCTAAATCTGAATGTTACTTTGAAGTTTGAAATTTACGAGGTTGACATCAAAATACCCATAATTTTTGTGAGATTTTGAGCCTTTTAGAGCATACATCCTTTCATGCTCACTTTTTATTATGAGTGTGTCAACATTGATTTGTTATTCTAGAACTTGCTTCGATTATACATGTTAAGACCACACCTTTGATTTGATACACAGAGATGATAAAGGCACTTAGGATCTAACCCACTCACTCCATTAAAAAGCCTACCTTCATAATTAACCCATAGTGAACCCCGTTGATCCTAACGACCCTTTTTATTGACTCACCAGCTAATATTAACCCAAAACCCTTTTGTATTTGATTACCACCCTTTCTTTTGACTACTCCATAATCGAGATTTGATTTGATCAAGTTACCTAAGTATATTATTCTGGTAGTTAAATTTATCTTGTACTATTTAGTTTGTTCTTAAAAGAAAATTTCAAGGTATTCAGTATTAGTAGTGAGTTTACCCAATCAAAGTCTATTTTAAAAGAAAAGCTCGTATTAGTAGGCTTATTACTTTTCAATTGATGATATTTCAGTTTGTTTAGGTAGGTACTCATCAATTCAATCTCGATTCTAACCTTCTAATTTTAGCCTTTAACCACACCTTTAACCCTAGCCCCGTTACAACCCTAACAAAGACCTTTTGATCTGTTTATCATCTCATATTACAGTGGTGGAGATTTGATTTTCAGGCAAGCCTATGGGATTAACTTTTTAGATTCGACTTATGAGCGATCTTTTCCTGAACCTTAAACACTTTAGGGTGATTTGAGTGAATCCTTAGTGAGGACATCAATCCTTGTCGACTTTGAATTGAAAAGGTAGTTACTTAAATGAGGGGAGACACCTATGTTTTTGAAGTACAAACTCAGGACTTATCTTGTTTAAATCTTTAGGACTCTTTGAATTGAATTATCCATGTATGAATTATCTATGAATTATGACAAAGCATTGTTGATAGGAATTGTGAATTATGGAAAGTTCGTTTTAATTGTAAGTTGAGAATTTTGCTTGAGGACAAGCAAAAGCTTAAGTGTGGGGGTATTTGATAAACCGTAATTATAACATATTTTAATCCCACATTTAGCTTACTTTTTGATAATTTATTCCTTGATTTATATAAAAAGGTGCTTGTAATCCTTTCTTTTCATGTCTTATACCCAGGAAAGCACCCGAGGATGAAAAGAACACAAAACGGGCCCAAAACAGAGTAAATAGGCCTTAGCATGAATTCAACACGGCCTGGCCCAAAGTCCACACGGCCGTGCCTCGAAGATCACCTAGAGCACGACCTCAACCCCACCTCACACGGTCGTGCCTCAAATCAGAAATCCAAACACGGTTTAAAGTCGATCCACACGGGCGTGTGCCATGGCCGTGTCCCTATCGCTGGAAAGAGCAATTTCATTCGGGGAAGGATACTTGGAGGCAAAGAAACACATTCCAAAGCCTATTCAAAGACCCTATTAGGAATTCTACTTAAATTAGGATACTTAGGGGCTAGGTAAGGCATCTCAAAGTCTATATAAACACCCAAGGGGGCAACTTGAGTGGGGAGTTCGGCAGAAGCCGGAAAAGGCGTCAAAGCTTGGCCAAAGAGCCAAGCCGGAAAGGTCAAAGTTAAGGGAATCACTCGAAGATAGCCAGTTGATCTATCCCAAGAAGCCGGAGTTATACTCAAGACGGCGGATTTCTCCTTCAATTCCTTCAGGGAGTTTTAGGGATTTCTTATGTTTTGTTTTATCTTTTCTCTTGAGATGTTTTCTTTATTTGTCATGAACTAAATCCCTCAGATACCTGAAGGGGATGAAACCTAGATAAATTTTGTTATTTGATTTCCAAATTATATGATAATTCCTTAGTTGTTCTTAATTGCGTTACTTAATCCAAATTTGATGCGCTTAGGTGGAGGAGGAATAGACCCTACTTAAGAGTAGATCTAGCATAATTAAGCAGAGTTGATCGAACGCCTAGAGATAGGGTTATGAGATTTTGTCAGATTAGGGTGAAACCTAATATGGGAGTCCATTGATCGATTTACTGCTATTCTAGGGGGTTATTATAAGCAAACGAAAGTTCCACTAATTAACCTAGGGTTAGACATTATTCATTTCGAGAGAGGGTTTAATATACGTTAGGGAGTCTCACGGATCAAGCTAAATAAAGAAGTCATATGGTTCAAGGTTAAATAACAAGTGAAGTCTAGGTGGATTCTTCCTGAGGGTATCGTCGTAATCAACTGAGTTTTTTCTTCAAGTTATTTTCCAATTCGTTCTTTTTGTCTTGTGTCTTTAAGCTTAGTAGACGTTAATTTAGATTAGAGCAACTTCACTTTGTTTTTAAGGCTAAATAATAAAAATAAAGTTAGTATTAGTACTTTTAGTTCCTTTGGGTTCGACAATCCGGTCTTGCCTAAGCTATACTACTACACTTGCCTTTAATCGTTGTCAGAGTTAGTCTCCAGGTTCGATCATTCTTTTATAACTTTTAAAGATCTGATTTCAGCGATCAGGAACTCCTGAGAAAGACTTTGTATAAGTCCATGTCAAGACATGGCCTCGAAACCAAGATGAGAAATTCCATGTAAGACCGTATCTAGGATATGGCCTTGGCATTGAGTTATGTGAGATGAGATTTAGTATCCTCTGTTATTCATAGTAATTCATCGGGCAAAAGAGTAAAGATTAAATGAGAAAGTCAGAATGTTTAGTAAGTAAAGCTATTATCAAGTTATGTTAGTTAAAGTTAACTAAGAGTGTTATTCTTGTTATGAATGATGAAGTTGAGATTATGCTTATCATAGCAAAGTATGCTGATCTATGTGAACAAGTGATACAGGTACCTTGTTTATCGTACAAGCATGAGAATAGTAAGTACCATGAGATATGTAAGAATCAGTAAGAGTAAGTAAGTTTATATACTTGAGATTTATAATGCCATTGTTTATGATGAATGGTTAATGTTAAGCAAATATATTGCTATGAGTATTACATGCAAACTTACTAAGCTAAATGCTTACGTCTTTAATTCTTTCTTTCCATGTAGTCCCGCCAAGCTAATCTCGTGGATCATCATCATCGGAGCTCGGAACACACTATCAATCGATATTTTGGTATAGCCAAGTGTCTATATTAAGTATGGCATGTATAGGAAACATTTCATTTTGAGCTATGTTTTAAAATTAGCCAAAGTGTTGGCTATCAAGCTTAGTATTCTTTTTGTATATGGCCAAAGAGATTGGTCATGAATTATTAAGTATGTATGATTTTATGTATCAATGAAGTATGCATCCTTGTTCATGTTAGATTTATTAAATTGAGTTTTTGAATTGAGCATGAGTTTGGTCTTGATTTTTGGGTGGCAATTGGCTTGGTAAATAGCCTCTAAGTGCCCACACGGATGGGCACACGGGCGTGTGTCTAGGCCGTGTGCACCCTGCACCTTGGTACCTTAAGTCAGGATAGACCACGGGCTAATCCCACGGCCGTTTGTTTAGGTCGTGTGTGATACACGGTTAGAACATGGGCCTGTGCCCAGGCCGTGTGAATAAGTCAGTATATCAAGGTATAGCACACGGTTTAAGTCCACGGACGTGTCAAGACCGTGTAAAACTAGTCAGTGTTGACCACGGTTGGGAGACATGGGCGTGGCTTAAGGGTACACGGGCGTGCCCCAAGCCACATGGGCGTGTGACCCCTGTTTCAAGGAAAAGTTCCCAATTGAATTCCGAAAGTTCCCAGCTATGTATTTAAGGCCTCAGAGGCCCATGATATGTACGTTTTGACTAAGAAAGAAGAGTTTCTATTTCGGAACAAAATTTCACAGCCCGTAAGTACAGGTTTAAGTGAGTTAAAGCATGGTAATGTCTCATATCCAGTCTTAGCCTCGACTCGGGTATGGGGTGTTACATTTAATGGTATCAGAGCTACGGTTTAGTCGGTTCTAGGACTAACGTAGCAGGAGCACGAGTCTAGTTATACATGCCATACGTAAGAATGTTTTTATAATGATAGTGTGGCGACTCCTGACGACTTAAATTATGTTTATACATATAGTAAATGGATCCTGAAAGAGCTATGGCGGATGAAGTAGAAAGTAACGCGCCGGCTCCCGCAGAAGGGACGGTGCCGAATGAGAATGAGAATAGACCCACTACGGTGAGTCAAGGAGGAAGAGAAGAGGCTAGAGAAGCCTTTCTCAATATGATGAATACGTGGTATACGGAGTTCGTTCGTACGAACCCAAATGCACAACCCCCTCCACCCCTGCCTGTTCCACAACCTATCCCTGCAGCCCATCAAGTAGTAGAGGTGGTAAGAGGAGACAAACCTCCAGTTGGTAGGATCAATAAACATGGGGTAGAAGAATTTCGGGCTAGAAAAGATGATGATCTGAAAAAGGCTGAGTTCTGGATAGAAAATACTATCAGGGTATTTAATGAGTTTTCATGCACACCTAAGGAATGCATGAAGTGTGTAGTTACCATTTAATGAGTTTGATCTCATTCTTGAAACAGACTGGTTGACTGCCCATGATGTAATAGTTAATTGTGGGAAGAAGTACATTGAGATGAGATGTGAGAATAGGGACACTCTCCATGTAGAATCAGATGAACAGGGTAGATTGCCGGTAATGATTTCTCATATGACGGCACAGAGATACATAAGAAAGGGGTATGAGGCATACCTGGCCTTTGTGATGAGTGATAGAGAAACAGAGTTAAAGATTGAGACAGTACCGATAGTATGTGAGTACTTGAATGTTTTTCCTGAGGAATTACCAGGACTGCCACCGGTTAAAGAGGTTGAGTTCAGTATTGAGCTAGCTCCTGGTACTGTACCAATATCTATTACTCCTTACAGAATGGCTCTAACGGAGTTGAAGGAGCTGAAGTCACAGTTGCAAGAGTTGACAGATAAAGGCTTTGCTAGGTCAAGTTTTTCTCCCTAGGGTGCTCCAGTTTTATTTGTTAAAAAGAAAGATGGCACCATGAGATTGTGCATAGATTACCGTCAGCTTAATAAAGTGATGGTGAAGAACAAGTACCCATTGCCTAGGATCGATGATTTGTTCGATCAATTGAAAGGAGCCACTGTGTTCTCCAAAATAGACTTGAGATCAGGGTACTATCAGTTAAGAGTAAAGGAATCAGATGTGTCCAAGACAGCTTTTCGAACAAGGTATGGGCATTATGAATTTTTAGTCATGCCCTTTGGTTTGACCAATGCTCCTATGGTATTCATGGACTTAATGAACCGCATTTTTAGACCATAACTCGACAAATTTGTAGTCGTTTTCATTAACGACATACTGATTTATTCCTGAGATGAGAATGAGCATGCTGAGCACCTACGGACAATTTTACAGACTCTTCGAGAAAATCAATTATATGCCAAGTTCTATAAAAGTGAATTTTGGCTCAAGGAAGTAGGATTTTGGGGACATATTGTCTCTGGAGAAGGAGTTCGAGTAGACCCCAGTTAGATTTCAGCTATTATGGATTGGAAGCCACCGAAGAATATCTCTGAGATTAGAAGTTTTCTAGGCCTAGCCGGCTATTATAGATGATTCGTCAAGGGGTTTTCTATGATTGCAACCTCGATGACTAAATTGTTATAGAAAAATATGAAGTTTGAGTGGATAGAAAGATGCCAACAAAGTTTCGAGAAACTAAAAGCGATGTTGACAGAAGCTCCAATTTTAGTACAACTTGAGACAGGGAAAGAATTTGTGATTTACAGCGATGCATCCTTAAACGGATTAGGCTGTGTACTTATGCAAGAAGGAAAAGTTATTGCTTATGCCTCTAGACAGTTGAAGCCTTATGAGAAGAATTATCCGACGCATGATTTAGAGTTAGCTGCCATAGTCTTCGCATTGAAGATATGGAGACATCATCTATATGGTGAAAGGTGCCGAATTTTTACAGATCACAAAAGTTTGAACTACTTGATGACGCAAAAAGAGTTGAACTTAAGACAAAGGAGATGGTTAGAGTTAATAAAAGATTATGAGTTGGTCATTGACTACCATCCAGGAAAGGCTAATGTAGTCGCTGATGCTTTAAGCAGAAAGTCTCTATTTGCATTAAGGGCAATGAATTCACGGATGACTTTAGCTGACGATGGTTCTGTTCTAGCTGAGTTGAGAGCTAGACCAGTATTCATTCAAGAGATCTTTGAGACTCAGAAAGAAGATAGCGAATTGCAAGTCAAGAGAGCTCAGTGTGAGTCAGATGTTGAATCTGACTTTCAAATTAATTTTGATGGATACTTGATATTTAAATATAGAGTTTGTGTACCGAGAAAAGAGGAGCTTATTTAGAGAATCTTACACGAGGCACATAACGGATGTCTATATGTACATCCTGGTAGTACTAAGATGTATAATGACTTGAAGCAACAGTATTGGTGGCTGAAAATGAAGAAAGATATTTCAGAGTTTGTTTCCAAATGCATGATTTGTCAGCAAGTAAAGGCTGAACACCAACTACCTTCAGGTTTACTTCAACCAATTATGGTACCCGAGTGGAAATGGGACTGTATCACTATGGATTTTGTAACGGGATTACCATTATCACCGAGTAAGAAAGATGCTTATGGGTTGTAGTTGATAGATTCACGAAGTCAGCTCATTTCTTACCTGTACGAGTGGATTACTCACTCGACAAGTTGGCAAGTTTATATGTTTTTGAAATAGTAAGGCTTCATGGAGTTCCTTTGTCAATCATATTGGATAGAGACCCGAGATTCACATCCAGATTTTGGAAGAAGTTACAAGAGGCCCTGGATACGAAGTTGAGCTTTAGTACAGCTTTTCATCCTCAAACTGATGGTCAATCGGAGAGGTTAATTCAAGTACTCAAAGATATGCTCAGATGTTGTGTCCTAGAATTCTGAGGCAGTTGGGAAAAGTTTCTCCCATTGGTAGAATTTGCCTATAATAATAACTTTTAGTCGAGCTTAAAGATGGCGCCTTATGAGGCTCTATATGGGCGTAAGTGCAGAACGCCTTTATATTGGACTGAACTCAAAGAAAACTGAATTCACGGGGTTGATTTGGTTAGAGAAGCCGAAGAGAAAGTGAAAGTGATACGAGAATGTTTAAAAGCTGCATCAGACAGACAGAAGTCCTACTCGGACTTAAAGAGAAAAGAGATAGAGTATCAAGTCAGAGATAAAGTTTTCTTGAAAGTGTCACCATGGAGAAAAGTTCTCAGATTTGGCCGGAAAGGCAAGTTGAGTCCACGTTTTATTGGACCGTATGAGATTATCGAGAAAGTTGGGCCGGTAGCTTACAAATTGGCTTTGCCATCAGAGTTAGAAAAGATACATGATGTGTTTCACGTGTCAATGTTGAGACGCTACCGATCAGATCCTTCACATGTAATTACCCTGTTAGAGATAGAGATTCATCCCGACATGACTTATGGTGAAGAATCAGTTCAGATTTTAGCTCGGGAAGTCAAGCAGCTAAGAAATAAAAGTATTGCCTTGGTAAAAGTATTGTGGCAAAGACATGGGATAGAAGAAGCTACATGGGAACCAGAAGAGTGCATGAGAGACCAGTATCCAAACCTTTTTGCTAGTAAGATTTCCAAGGACGAAAATCCCTAAGGGGGAGAATTGTAACATCCCGATTTAGAGCCTAGTCGGAACAGTGGTGCGAGACCACAAATCCGAATTAGTAAAATGAGTTTTTATGATAATTGAAATGTTTGCATGATAGTATGAAAGTTTCATGTGGAAATTTTATGAAAATTTCCATTAAAGGGTCTATTAGGACTAAATTGCAAAAGTTGTAAAATATGAGTTTCTAGAAGCTTTTTGTATGAAATAGCCTTAGAATAGTAATTAGAAGTCCTTAAATAGCAATTTGCCCAAATTATAATTTTTGGACAAAATTGGACATGAGTTAGTAATTTGCAAAAAAATTGAGAGAAGGGCATTTTGGTCATTTACCAATTAAATGATTAAAATAGGAAAAAAGATGATAAAAATCTCATTCATCTTCTTCCTTGGTGCCGAAATTTTGAAGAACCCCATAGCTAGGGTTTGTTCATCTTTCAAGCCTGCTAGTAACTTCATCTTAGCCCCGTTTTTAATATTCTTCGTATTTTTGAAGTTCTCGTATTATGAATTAGCCAAATTTAGCTATAAAATGAGCTAAGATGCATGTTCGAAATTCTACCCATGAATGACATGCTTGTAAAATAATATTTCATGGAAGATTATGAGAGTTTGATGTTAGATAAACATCTTTTCCTTAGTGAATTTCATGAAAAATGATAGTATGGACTAATTTGCAATGATTATGAAATTGGTCATACATATTAGAAATAGTGAGAATTGATGATTTTTATAGTAGAGAAAATGAATCAGCTAAGCATGATGTTTAAGAAAGTTGAAAGAGAATCATTTTACGAGCCTAGGGGCAAAAGTGCAAATATGAGAAAGTTTATGGGCAAAATAGTAATTTTGTCAAAGTATGAGTTAAGAGTCAATTTAGTCAATGTGAGTATTAAATGATCTAATTATTATTATAGATCAATAAAAACAAAGCTCGGATCGAAACCGAGGCAAGAACAAATTCGAGGACTGAATTGCATATCTACATACATTTTGTATATTGAGGTAAGTTTGTATGATTTCTAAGTTTTATGATTTTTATCATTGAATTTCTTAGCACAATGTACAATATTATCATGAAAATGTTTAATGTTATGTTAAACAAAGAAATTAAAGAGATTAAGCATGAGAAAGTCCCGATTGAAGTTGGATTACCTAGGATACTCGATCTATCACATGAAATGAGAAACTCCGTATAAGACCAAGCCGAGGCATGGCATCGGCAATCAAGCAAAATTATCATGTAAGACCAAGACAAGTCTTGGCATTGAAGAGTTATTATGAGATGAAGACCCATATGAGCCCAAACCAAGGTATGGCATTGGTGAGTCTCCAAGCAAAGATGTCATGTAAGTCCAAGACAAGTCTTGGCATTGAAAAGCTATCAAGAGATAGAGATCCCATGTAAGTCCAAGCCAAGGCATGGCATTGGTGAGTAACAAGGAAGATTTCATGTAAGTCAAATCCAAGGCTCGGCATTGACCAGTTCATGAGTAAAGATACCAAGTAAGACCATGTCAAGACATGGGAATGGTAAGTTCCCAAGGGAACTCCTGAGAAAGACTTCGTATAAGTCCATGTCAAGACATGGCCTTGAAACCAAGATGAGAAATTCCATGTAAGACTGTATCTAGGATATGGCCTTGGCATTGAGTTATGTGAGATGAGATTTAGTATCCTCTGTTATTCATAGTAATTCATCGGGCAAAAGAGTAAAGATTAAATGAGAAAGTCAGAAAGTTTAGTAAGTAAAGCTTTTATCAAGTTATGTCAGTTAAAGTTAGCTACGAGTGTTATTCTTGTTATGAATGATGAAGTTGAGATTATGCTTATCATAGCAAAGTATGCTGATCTACGTGAACAAGTGATACAGGTACCTTGTTTATCGTACAAGCATGAGAATAGTAAGTACCATGAGATATGTAAGAATCAGTAAGAGTAAGTAAGTTTATATACTTGAGATTTATAATGCCATTGTTTATGATGAATGGTTAATGTTAAGCAAATATATTGCTATGAGTATTACATGCAAACTTACTAAACTAAATGCTTACGTCTTTAATTCTTTCTTTCCATGTAGTCCCGCCAAGCTAATCTCGTGGATCATCGTCATCGGAGCTCGGAGCACACTATCAATCGATATTTTGGTATAGCCAAGTGTTTATATTAAGTATGGCATGTATAGGAAACATTTCATTTTGAGCTATGTTTTAAAATTAGCCAAAGTGTTGGCTATCAAGCTTAGTATTCTTTTTGTATATGGCCAAAGAGATTGGTCATGAATTATTAAGTATGTATGATTTTATTTATCAATGAAGTATGCATCCTTGTTCATGTTATATTTATTAAATTGAGTTTTTGAATTGAGCATGAGTTTGGTCTTGATTTTAGGGTGGCAATTGGCTTGGTAAATAGCCTCTAAGTGCCCACAAGGATGGGCATACGGGCGTGTGTCTAGGCCGTGTGCACCCTGCACCATGGTACCTTAAGTCAGGATAGACCACGGACTAATCCCACAGCCGTTTGTTTAGGTCGTGTGTGATATACGGCTAGAACATGGGCGTGTGCCCAGGCTGTGTGACTAAGTCAGTATATCAAGGTATAACACACGGTTTAAGTCCACCGGCGTGTCAAGACCATGTAAAACTAGTTAGTGTCGACCACGGTTGGGAGACATGGACGTGTCTTAGGGGTACACAGGCGTGCCCCAAGCCACATGGGCGTGTGATCCCTGTTTAGAGGAAAAGTTCCCAATTGAATTCTGAAAGTTCCCAGCTATGTGTTTAAGGCCTCATAGGCCCATGATATGTACGTTTTGACTAAGAAATAAGAGTTTCTATTTTGGAACAAAATTTCACAGCCCGTAAGTACATGTTTAAGTGAGTTCAAGCATGGTAATGTCTCGTATCCAGTCTTATCCTCGGACTCAGGTATTGGGTGTTACAAAAAGTCCCTGCCTTAGAGTAGATCTAGCATAATTAAGCGGAGTTGATCGCACGCCTAGAGATAGGGTGACGAGATTTTGCCGGATTAGGGTCAAACCTAATATGGGAGTCCATAGATCAAGTTAATGCAATTCTAGGGGTTTTAATTAGAAAGAGATTTCAATTAATCAACCTAGGGTTAGACGTTAGTCACCTCGAGAGAGGGATTAATATACGTTAGGGAATCCTACGGATCAAGTCAAATGAATAAATCGTCTGGTTCAGAGTTAGGTAACAAGTGAAGTCTAGGTGGATTCTTCCTTGGGTATCGTCTTAATCAATTGATTTTTCCTAAAGTTATTTTCCCCAATTCATTCTCTTTGTCTTTGCATCTTTAGATTAGTTGATTAGTTAATTTTAGATTAGATAAACAATTCTATTAATTCTTAGGCTAGATAATAAAAAGAGAGTTAGTATTAGTACTTTTAGTTCCTTTGGGTTCCACAATCTGGTCTTGCCTTAACTATACTATTGTTCGATAAGTGCGCTTGCCTCAAATCGTTGTAATAGTTAGTTTTCAGGTTCGATCATTTTTTATATAAATTATTAAGACTTTAACATCGCATAAAACAACAATCAAGTTTTTGGCGCTGTTGCCGGGGAACTGAAATATTAAGAAAGCTTAATTTTTATTACTTTAGCCATTTTTATTTTTTTTACAATTTATTTTTTTTATTTTTAACTTTGCTAATTTTCTTTCTTTTGTTCCTTTCAGGCACCCTTAGTTTATGACTAGAAGGAACCCGACAGGACCCCTACTTTACGACAGTGATATTGAAGGTACTGTTCGCAAAAAATGCAGAGAAATAAGGCGAAGCTTAAACTACATAGAAGAAGAGCAAGAAGCCGAAATCAATACCACCGAAAAGATGGCTAAGAATAATCCGCTACCTCCAGAGATGGCCGAAGATCATGCTCCTCGAACTATGTATGATTATGCTAAACCTAGTTTAAGAGGAACTGAGTCAAGTATTGTTAGGCCTACTATTACTGCAAATAATTTTGAACTGAAACCTAATACTATACAAATGATACAACAGTTTGTTCAGTTTGATGGTTTCCAAGATGAGGATCCTAACACACACTTAGCGAATTTCCTAGAATTTTGCGACCCTTTCAAGATAAATGGTGTTTTTGATAATGCCATCCGTATTCGGTTATTTCCCTTTTCTTTGAGAAATAAAGCCAAACAGTGGTTGCATTCTCTTCCACGAGGGTCAATCACTACATGGGATCAAATGACCAAAAACTTTTTATTAAAATATTTTCCACCAGCCAAAACGGCCAAGTTAAGGAATGATATCTCTTCTTTTGTGCAGATGGATTTAGAGACACTTTATGATGCATGGGAGAGACACAAAGACTTGTTGAGGAGGTGCCCACACTACGGATTACCTTTGTGGCTACAGGTCCAAACTTTCTACAATGGTGTGAACCCTTCAACAAGGCAATTAATCGATTCAGCAGCAGGTGGAACCCTGAATAACAAAACTCCTGAAGCAGCCTACGAGTTTATAGAGGAGATGTCATTGAATAACTATCAGTGGCAAGTTATAAGGACAAGGCCAGCCAAATCAGCCGGAGTTTTCACCCTCGACGCAGTAACCTTACTATCAAATCAGGTAGAGATGTTACACAAAAAATTTGATGGTTTATATGGTTCTTCGCAGGCACATCCAGTTATGTAGTGCGACACAAGTGGAGGAGTGGCGAATCTTGAGTACCCACCCTACGGACAGGGCATGGAGAGCGAACAAATGAACTATATGGGTAACAATTTCTGATCTAATAATAACCCTTATAGTAATACTTATAATCCAGGTTGGAAGAACCACCCTAATTTCTCATGGGGTGGCCAAGGAAATCAAAGGCAACAACCATCTCAAAACTTCCAACAACAGCCCTACCCACAGGAAAAGAAGCCAAACCTCGAGGAGATGCTGACAAAATTCATGGCAGCCACAGAAACATGTTTCCAAAATATAGAAATAAAACTTGCAGCATCGACACAGGAGCTCAAGGATCAGTTAGGTCAGCTTACTAAGCTGATCTTAGAACAACTACAAGAATGTTTTCCAAGCAACACTCAAACTAACCCAAAAGAGCAAATTCAAGCCGTAACAGCTCATGACTGTGAAAGGTTCGTGGAATCTGACCCAAGGCAAGAGCCTGTGGTAAGTGGAGGTAAGGTTGAGGTAAGCCAGGTTTTACCAAACCCGGTAATTACAGAATACCAACCCCGTGTGCCATGCCATAATACGATAAAGAAAGACCACACAGAGGAACAATTTGGTAAGTCCCTTAAACTTCCAAAGAAATGTAACACCCAAACCCGGCCCAAATGCTATGGCCGAATCTAGAATGCTACTGAGGAAAAAGTTTGAAAAGAATTTGTCATAAGGGTGAAAACATAAAAATTTTCTATCATTTATAAAAACATTGTATATTTAAAATTTTAAGTAAAATTACGTTGTTACAAATTTCTGAATTAAAACTTTAATATAAGTTTTGATGATGTAAATCGCTTTCTAAAATAAAACATTCCCATATATTATCTCGATCGTCAATTCAACCCAAACACAATAAAAATTCCCTAATACTTTAAGTGGCCTTATTACAATAAATATTTATTCCAAAGTACTAAAATATAAAGTACATGAAATAATTAAAAACATCTTCTGCATGGCCACCTCGTATCTGCTCCAGCCCGGTCCAAGAATCATGTATCACCTGCATTGTTTTTGGAAAAAATAGGGTGAGTCAAACTGACTCAGCGTGTAATTAGTCCACAGATTTCCACACATGGGCTTAGCCCAAACCACACCAATCAACATATCAAATAATAATGCAAAATGCACCCAACCCAGCCTAGGGTCCATCCTCTACACACCCCCGTATCCAGCCACCACACACCAGGGGATTACTAAATCAACCCTCCAACCTCTACACACCAATTTGGCAAGCAATGCCATCCACCAAGTGGTCAAGCCACTGGTCCACGTGAAATAAATCACAGTATATTCCACAATGCGACCTCAGTCAACGTCAATCCACGATGTAGCTCGTAGCTAACATCAAATCACGATGAGGCACATAGCCATCACCAACCACGATATGGCACAAAGCCGATACCAACCACGATGAGGCACAGAGCCGATCATCAATCCACGTGAGGCTCGTAGCCATCACTAAACCACGTACATAAATGTACACCCTGTCCTTCAATAATCATATCCCAATCCCTATGCATATGTCAGTATCATGGCCAAATAACAGTAAAATTCCAATGAGCATACATCAAGTGCTTACCACAATTCCACACATATACCATGGTAAAATAATATCATAAAACTGACCTGGTTAACCGAATACCCACCATGGGTAGCCACCATCTCAGCCATTAATTCCGGCTATCATACACATCTTATACGTATATATATATATATATATATATATTCATAGCAACACACAAACAACAGGAGATCAGTGTGATAACTACACACCTTTTTCGGCACAGTCGACTAAATCTCGAAACCCAAAGCCTAAATGATTTGCACCTTGCGATTTGATGAACTCCCTTCTACGTAACTATGTTAGAATCGGCTTCAACCCATAAGGCTTACAAAAATGGCCTTTGGCCGAATATCACACTTCACTTACCTTGGATACTCAAATCCCAAATAATCTCCCATTAATCGACGGCTACAAAAGGATCTCGAAATCCTCCTTCAAGTTTTCGGCCAAAGAGAATATATAGAGATTATATTCCTAATTTTCGACTAATCCAAAAGAAAAAGAATGAACAATGAATGACAGTTGATCCTTACCCCTAACACTGAGATCGATTGCGCCCTTACTTGGAACCACAAAGATATTCGGCTACTATAGAGGAGTGATTGACTTTGGAAGAAGAAAGAGATGGAGAAATCGGCTAAGGCTTACTTGTGTTTTCGGTTTTTGATGGATTGTGAAAAGAAAATAGAAGGTTGAGACTTGATGCAATTTAGCTTTGGTATCCAAAGGGAGATTCGACCTAAGCAAAGTAAAAAGAAAAGAAAAGAAGAGAAAAGAAGAAGATGAGGGAAAGAGAGAATGATGACTTTAAGTTTCGGCCAAGGAAGAAAAAGTATAAAATGAAAGAAAAACAATGCTCCTTTCAATGGTAGTAATTTCAGCACAAAGAGGAAAAGAGCTTGAGAGGGAAAAGAAAATAATACCAATTTGGTCAAGAATAATAGCCAAAACCAAAGCAAAATTTTACCAATAGCCTCAGACACATTCGGCTAGGAAGAGAGGTTTTGGAGAGAAAAGAAAATGGTGCCCAATTTGCTAAAGAATTTGACCAACTATCCCCTAATCCCTTTCAATATTCGGCCAACCCCCCTAGATCCAAAAACCGACCAGGTTCATGGTCAAAATAGCCATGAAATAATTTCCAAAACAAAGCCCTTGATTCATGCCTTATAATCCTCTACTTTCCCAAAGTTTAAGAAACTCTATCCCTTATTGCAAGCCTTATGTCCCCTTATCATACCAAAACTTAGGATTTCATTCCTTAAATTAACACTTGCCTTTTTCCTTAGTCTACTATCCATAAAAGAAAATAGTCCAACCTTACCTTAATTAAAGTTTGACCATCACATGCCATACAAGTCCAAAATAAAAATCACCTTAAGACTATCCATGGGATTCGAACCTAAGCCCCCCTCACACTGCTTGTGGCGTCACTTCATAAGGCCCTAAGTGGTGCCTCCTTACCACTTTGCCAACAGAATTCTTGTGTCTTAACCTCCACATTAATTCCCTTAAGGCCTAGCTCCCTTAGCTCCCTTTAACTAACACTTAAAACAAAATTTTTCCTACAGCTCGGGCCTACCCTTGGCTTATATCTAGATCTTAAAACACCTTAATTAATGCACAATCAAGCCATACACATGCAAAACAATTCAAACCTAATAGCCCCTATTTCAGGATGTTACAAGAAATTTCATATTAACTTACCGTTTCTTGAAGCTCTTTCGCAGATGCTAGATCCTAGACCTCGTGTCGATAAAGAAGAAATTCATGAGGAACGAAGACTTTGGATCGATGAACTAGACGAACGGAAGACACACTTCAAGGAAAGACTAAAAACACACGAAGCAAAAATGAGGCAACTCCACGATGAACTTAATGATGGGACAACCTAGTTTAAGATAGGAGATCAGGTACTCAAAATCTTCCCAGATGGAACCGTCGAGGTAACCAGTGCTAAAATCAGCACCTTTAAGGTAAACACTACTCGACTTAAACCTTATATCAATAACCGGATTGATCGCATGAGAAAGGATTTTCACCTCCTCAAACTACCATGATTATGGGAATGAGAGGTAAGTCTAGCTCAAGACTTTAAACGAGCGCTTCTTGGGAGGCAACCTGAGCACTAACTCTACTAACTAGTTTCATTTTATTTCTTTTCGTATTTAGGCGTAGGTTTCCATACCCACACGGCCTTGCACACGGCCGTGGCCATGGGCGTGTAGGCACCACAAGTAGGTAAAAGGGCGTGGCCATAGACGTGTGGCAACAGGACAAAATTTTTCCCAAAACACGGGCTGCATCTTTGTTTAAACCTCCTTCTTATTTTCTCTTTCCTAGTTGTCTTTCTTCTTTCATTTTCCATTATTTACTTTTATTTTTATTTTCTTTATTATTTTCTTCTTATTCTTCGTACCATTTAGATTTAGCTTAGTATACAATAAAATCATGCCGGCTGCTTCGAAGGATTCAAATTCAAACGGTTCGAGGTGCTTCCCCATGTTCACCTCCAACCTTATCCGGTTTCTTTTCATTGACTTCATCCAAAAATTAGGAAGTTTCACTTGTCCCCCCATCTTATGATTTTATGATTATTTTGATACTATTTATCTTTGTACATTGAGGGCAATGTACATCTTAAGTGTGGGGGGATTAACTATAGTATTATTTGAAAATCCCTGAATTATGCCTTGTTCTAAAGTAAGTTTCTTATATTATGATTAGAATGAAATTTCCTTGATTTATGATCTTTATTGATATGTTTTGGATTAAGTCATTGATAATTATGCATTGATGATTAAATTTGAAGGATACTAGAGAATTAAGCATGATAAGTCTATTTTTCTGAATTAAATTTTTTTTAGGTTGTCTACCTCAATCTGAATGTTACCTTGAAGTTTGAAATTTACGAGGTTGACATCAAAAACCCATAATTTTCGTGAGATTTTTAGCCTTATAAGAGCATATATTCTTTCTTGCTCACTTTATTGATTATGAGTGTGTCAACATTGATTTGTTATTCTAGAACTTGCATCGATTATACATGTCGAGACCACAACTTTGATTTGATATACAGAGATGATAAAGGCACCTAGGATTTAACCCACTTACTCCATAAAAAGCCTACCTTCGTAATTAACCCCTAGTGAACCCCGTTGATCCTAACAAACCCCATTTATTGACTCACTTACTAATATTAACCCAAAATCATTTGTATTTGTATCACCTCTCCTTTTGACTACCCTTTCTGTCGAGATTTGATTTGATCGGTTGCCTAATTATTTTATTTTAGTAGTTGAATTCATCTTTTATTATATTTGACTTGTTCTTAAAAAAACCGAAGAATATTCACTATTAGTTTTGTGATTAGGCGAGCTTATACGTTAAATTCCAATTATGGAAGAAGAAGCTCATATCAGAATATTATTTATGTAATTATTATCAGTTCGATATCTCTAGTTAGGTGATTTCTCAAGTCAATCTCGATTCTAACCCACTAATTCAGCCTTTATCCACACCTTTAACCCAAGCCCCGTTACAACCCTGTTAAATACCTTTGATTTGTGTATCATCTCATATTATAGTGTGGAGATTTGATTTTCATGCAAGCCTATGGGATTAACTCTTTATGTTTAACTTTTGAGTGCTTAATTTTGAACCTTAAACACTTTGAGTGATTTGAGTGAATCTTTAGTGAGGATGTCAACCCTTGTCAATTTTGAATCAAAGGTAATTAATTAGGTAAGGGGAAACACCTAACGTTTTCGGGCTATAAATGTATGACTTTGATTGTTTGAATCTTTAGGACCCTTTGAGTTGAATTATCCATGTATGAATTATCTTTGAATTATGACGAAACATTATTAATGAATATTATGAATCGGGGAAGTTTTGTTTTAATGGTGACTTGAGAAATTTGGTTGAGGACAAGCAAAAGCTTAAGTGTGGGGGTATTTGATAAATCGAAATAGTAACATATTTTAATCCCACATTTAGCATACTTTTGGATGATTTAAGCCTTGAATTGAGTAATTTGGTGCTCTTAAACCTTTTTTTTCATGTTTTATACTCAGAAGAGCACCGGATGATGAAAAGAATGGAAAACGGGCTCAACACGGAGTAAATGGACCATATCACGAAATCCACACGGCCTGGGCCCAAGACCAAATGGCCGTGCCTCACTCAACAGTCTCGAACACGGCCTGGCCACAATTTACACGGGCCTGTGCTATGGGCGTGTCCCTGCTCGGCCAAGAGGAGTTTTACTCGGAATAAGATACTTGGAGGCAAAGAAACACATTCCAAAGCCTATTTAAACACCCTAGGAGGAATTCTACTCGAATTAGTAGACTTAGGGGCCAAGTAAGGCATCTCAAAGCTTATATAAACACCCTAGGGGGCAACTTAAAGGAGGAGTTCGGCAGAAGCCTTCTGCCAGGGTTTTTGTCGGGGGAACCCAAGGCTTTAGTCAGGGGGCGTCCAGCCAGGCCAAAGAGGGCAGAGTTGTGGGAATTTACGCGAAGATAGCCAGTTGATTCATCTCAAGAAGCCGGAATTATACTCAAGACGGAGGATGTTTTGTTAGGGATTTCTTATGTTTTGTTTTATCTTTTCTTCTGGGATGTTTTCTTTTATTGTTATGAACTAAACCTTCATATTCCTGAGGGGGATGAAACCTAAGATGAATCTTGTTGTCGTTTGCTGAACTATATGATAAATATTGGACTTGTTCTTAATTATGTGTTCTTAATTCTTGTGTTGATATTTCCAGGATATTAATTCAAGTGTGATGTGCTTAGGTGGGGGAGCAAAAGTCCCTGCCTAAGAGTAGATCTAGCATAATTAAGTGGAGTTGATCACACACCTAGAGATAGGGTGACAAGATTGTGCCGGATTAGGGTGAAACCTAATATGGGAGTCCATAGATCAAGTTAATGCAATTCTAGGGGTTTTAATTAGAAAGAGATTTCAATTAATCAACCTAAGGTTAGACGTTAGTTGCCTCGAGAGAGGGATTAATATACGTTAGGGAATCCTACAGATCAAGTCAAATGAATAAACCGTCTGGTTCAGAGTTAGGTAACAAGTGAAGTCTAGGTGGATTCTTCCTTGGGTATCGTCTTAATCAATTGGTTTTTTCTAAAGTTATTTTCCCAATTCATTCTCTTTGTCTTTGCATCTTTAGATTAGTTGATTAGTTAATTTTAGATTAGATAAACAATTCTCTTAATTCTTAGGCTAGATAATAAAAAGAGAGTTAGTATTAGTACTTTTAGTTTCTTTAGGTTCGACAATCCGGTCTTGCCTTAACTATACTATTGTTCGATAGGTGCGCTTGCCTCAAATAGTTGTTATAGTTAGTTTACAGGTTTGATCATTCTTTATATAAATTTTTAAGACTTTGACATTGCATAAACAACGATCATTGATCAACCATATCCCTCTACATAGATTGTGGTATATCCAACATCAGCCTTTATAGAACAACCAGTTATGGTGTACGTTTGACTGTATTAAAATATACAACTCACGATGTTAGGATAATGATGATCTCAAGTCTGAGGATCATATACATATTAATCACTATGAGTAATGTTGTGACAGTTACATAATAATCCAAGAAGCATACTCATAGTGGGTCAGTCCAATATGTTGTTCTCTAACACACATATTCATGCATTGATCTTGACACTCCATATCAATAACAAATCTTTATCATCAATCAACAGTTTATTTGTACACACAGAAAAAAAAATGAAATAATAATGACAACGCCTTATATTTAATAAACATGGTAAATCAAGTATGTTATTACACCCATCTCATGATTGATCTTTGGGCATACTCTTACAGTTATACTATTGAGGAAGCCATGTGGGGACTCAAAGAATTGATGTAGTTGCAAAGTCACCACATCTTTCTTGGTAAATTTCGGGGGTTATAAAATTTAACGGTTACAAAATCCTTTAAAGAGGGGAGAATTGTAATAAACCTATTTTTGAAGGTGTCAGAAAATTCGATTTTGGACCTGATTAATTGAGTTGATTTAGTAAATATTTAAAATAGAATAATTACGAGTCAAGCATGGACCATGAAGGTCAAATTATTAAATGTTAAATTGCTTAATAAAAATAATATAGAGACTAAATTTCTTAGTGAACAAAGTATGAGGAAATTGATTTTAAAATTAGCAAGTGCCTTAAATGGCAATTAAACTAATTTTGTATTAGCAATCAAACCATTTATAATTTATGAAACATGATTAATTACTAATGTGTCATCAGCTTCCACTAATTAGCTTTATAATTTAGTAAACCATTAAATTATGTAATTAAATAAATTACCTTGCTAATTAAAAGTATATATACATACATGTTAAGTGGCGGGAGAGAGAAAATAGATGTTTCATCTTTTTCTTCTCCGCAAATCGATTAGAAAAGAGAAGAATAAGCAAAGCTCATTTCTTCATTTGATCATTAAGTTCACAAGATAAGTGACCATGTTTCCATTTAAATTTCATAGGTTTCTTTAATATGAAACTAGTTCTAGTTAACCCATTATTCATTGATGAAAAACTCGACGAAGTTGTAGGTTTAAGGGCCAAATTCATGCATGTTGATAGTAATTAAGATTATAGTTTTATATGTAAAATTTAAGTGATAAGTGTTAAAGAAAGTGTCTCAAAATGTTTCGGTTGATGTGCAAGTATACATTATCGTTGAAAAGTAATAAAGTGATAAGTATATCGAGGATCATCTCCACAGGGAGTATCTATGTAAATCAAGTATTTCAAAATTAATTACTAGCAAATTGGTTGGTGATGAAAATAAATTTAAGTGATGGGTTTGATCAAATTAAACTAACACAAATAAGCTTAAAATTAAATTAAATAAATGAAGGAATGTGTATGCAAGTCTTTTAGAGAAATCTCAATATCATGCATGTGTCATAATAATTATCCTTCCTAACTTAGAAATATTTAAATACTGCTAATGATGTTTACGGAAAATTCCATGGAAACTTGGTATTTATTAATCCTATTTTAATTACGAGTACTTTGGCTTCTCTCGAAGTCCGAAGTTTAACCTTTTATCTGCATATGTCTATCTCTGTTACGACTTCAAGGTTAACTTTTCAGGGATCGTCTATGGATTCAACTTATTAAATTACTAAGTATAGCATATGTCTATGTGAACAACTTCTTAAAATTAATAAGTAGAAAAATAGATTAATGTGAGGTAACATTAATATTTCTATATTGAAATAGATCAATCATATGAATACTAGGATGATGTAAGGTAATAAGGTTCTCACGAATTATTACAAACTTTAACCTAATTCTCTCGAATATAGATTAAACATGCACCATTCAGATAGTGTGTCAATTAATCACAGTTCAGTTAGGATTTAATAATTAAATCAGTCGCATTCCCCACATTTATAATGCATGAATAGCATAGTTACAATTTTATCTTAATGCATAAACAATTGAGAAGCATAACATCACTAACAGTATAAATAATATAATCTATGGAAATTAAATTATTCTAACACCGAAGGACTTAAAGAACCATAATTATATTTAAAATATAAAATTTAGTTGCAAAAATGTTTTTAAAATTGAACAACAAGTGTAACACCCCAAACCTGACCCATACGTTTCGACCAGATCTAGTATGCTATGGGTTGTACATTGAAAACTTTTGCTTTGTTGGTTTTGGAAACCGTAAGTTAATTAGACAATATTTGAATAAATAAATGACATTAAAAAAAACCTTGTATTATCATTATTTTGAATAATTAAACCTTTGACATAATCTCATAAGTTGCAAATATTAAAAAGCTACTTAGTTGAATATAAAATATAGGGCCTTATTAGATAAATATTCCCACAATTAAAAACTTAAAGAAAAACCGAAATCATCGATAAAATAAAAACTTGAAGGCCCCTCGAGTCCGTCTCGGCTCCCATGTCCACGATCTACTGCTCATCTGAAAAGTTAAGGAAAATAAAGGGTGAGTCACCAAGACTCAGTGTGCAAATCCTGAAAACACATAAAAGGCTTGGGCCCACAAATACATTATGAGCCCTGGCCCAAACATAAAGGCAACAATCATAATTACATGATAAATAATAAATGATGAATAGCCCAGCCCATCCTAGAATTCCATTCTCTACACACCAGCCCGTACCAACCATCACACCTCGGGGATTTCTACAATCAACCCGTCAACCGCAACACACCATATCGACAGCTGTGCTGCCTGTCTTAAAGACCGATCACTGTGTGACCTATGTGGCAAAGCCACCGATCGCCATGCGACCTTCATAATACATCGTAGCATTTCGACAGCTGAGCTGCCTGTCATAAAGACCGATCACTATGTGACCTATGTGGCAAAGCCACCAATCGCTATGCGACCTTCTTCCCCTTCATCATATCAACCCCATCCCATGCATACACACAGAAAACATCATACCATCTTTAAGAAAACAGACTTTCATATTTACATATCGATACACATAGAGATTTCTATAATCGCGTACCTGGCATCCTTTGCCTAACCCTTTTAGGGTTTTATTCGACTGTCTACACAGCCTCTTTTCGGCTTTTAGCCCATAACACATATATATATTACAGTTAACTAGTGTGTTAGAGATCTACACACCTGATTACCGTTAGAATGAGACCCTCTAAGTCGACGCTATCCGTAGCCAACACCACCGCTATCTGCCTAAGGTGTTGTTCAGAAGCCGGTAACAAAACATTAGGTTAAGGCACAACTAACGAAAAGAAAACGGTTGATCATCTTAAGGAGAATTGAAATCCTTACCTTGAAATCCCGAAATTAGAGACTAGCGATTTTCGGCTTTTAAATCTAAACGAACAGGTTTCCTTCAAATCCCAGAATCTCGCCCCAACGCAAAAGAGAGGAAATATTAGCCTCAATCGACAGCCTTAACAACCAAGTGGCCATTCAGCCTTGTCTCTTAAAAACCGAAAGAGAGATTGAAGAGATAGGAAAATCGGCAGCACTCACCTTAACACAAAGAATTCGACTACCCCTTAGAGATTCTGGCTTTTTGAGAAGATCAGAAAAGAAGATGATAAGAAGGAGTCTATGTAGATTCAGCTTTTAATGAAGAAATCGGTAGGAAGAAGAAAAGAGAATTTCGGCTGACCAGAGGTAGGTTCGGCTTTAGCAAAGATCAGAAGAAAAGAATGTAGAAAAAGGATTATGAGGTTTCAACTTTTAGAAGAAAGAAGAGAAAAGAACAATGGAGTTTCGGCTTTTGAATCAAAGTGAAGATAAGGGAATAGCGTTAGGAATTTCGGCTTTTACTCAGAGAAGAAGAGAAAGAAAAGATGGAAACCCTAAATGCCAAAAAATAAAGAAGAGAACCCTCACCTGACTATTTAAAGTTTCGGCACTCCTCTAGGTGATGGAATTTCGGCCAACACCTAGCCTTGCAGATGGCTCCTATCTTTTCTCCTTTTATCTTCCATATTATCAACTATAATATCTACATTATCCTATTCACATAAATCCTCCTATTTTTGAGCCTTGTTGCCGTCCACTCCACCTAACCCTAATGCCAAAAATTAGCTAACTTAAATTAAAAGAATTGGGCTCCATGAAACTTAAATTTGGGCCCCTTACTCCCTTGTGTGGCGTCACCTCCTTACTCCCTAAGTGGCGCCACTGACCACTGGGCCACAAGCCCATTTTGATATTTTAAACACAGATACTACCTTTTAAACCCTATAATCCTCAAACAGATAATTTTAACCAAGGCCTCTGCCTAAGCCTGAGCCCAATTTGGACCCCTTACACTTAAATTAACTCATTACACATGTTCACCCATTAAATGCATAGGCCCAAAAATTCAGGATGTTACAGTTCTACCCCTCTTAAAGAAATTTCGTCCTCGAAATTTCCAACTAACTATTAATCGTACTACCCAAGTCTCACCACTATGCTTTCGCTGCGCACTCTAATTTAGTAATAAATAAACATTGCACGCATATAGTTTCTATACCCAAAAATATAGCACCCACACAAAACATACCCGACTTAATGGTGATTGAACAATCCCGAGCCTTATGCTCCTCAGACCCGCATTTTAAACATGTTCCTGACTTCCTCCAACATTCACCCGGATGACGCCTTCTGCAATATTCGCAAACCCGAAAGTTTGGACGTACCTTAACATGCTTCACAGAACGAGACTGCAACCCTAGAAAACTACGATCTCTCTTTTTTTTCTTACAATCCACGTACCCAACCCGAAGTGTTTCACCGATTTCTTTAATCTCCTTCAGTACCTCCCTAACTAGCTGAGCCAGCACATCAGTCCTAAAACTTCCATGGCCTCGGCCGCAGCCTCTTCTTCCTCTTCTAGCGCTCATCGTTGATTCTCGTATTATCTGAATTAGAAATTTTATGAATTATTAATTTCTTTCACTGATTAACCACGAACAGTCTTATGAATAGTAGTTTGAGAGTAGTTTTTTCGAATTCGGACCTATCTACAGTTTCAGTCTCAAGTTTATCTCCTAATTCTAGAAACCACATACATTCAACCATCACACATCAACAAACATATAACACCCATGAACTCACATTCATCACATAAGGGTATCTTCGTTATTTCACTACCCAGGGGTTTTTCCGTAGTTTTGCCCTACAGGGTATTTTTCCAAATAAAGTATCGTGGTAATTTTCTTTGAATTAGGGGTACTTTGGTACACATGTTTTATAAAGCAAGGGTATTTTGGAAAACAAGTTTTTTTTAAACGTGGGTATTTTGGTAATTTCCTCAAAATGGGGTATCTTTTTTTTTAAAGCAGGGGTACTTTGGAAAATTTAATTTCACAAACCGGGTTACTCTTGTAAATCTAAGGGTTTTCGAGTAAATTTGCAAAACATGGGTATTTTATAAAATTACAGTTGTTTGGAAATTTTTTACAAACCAAGGGGATTTTGGAAATTTTGCCAACCGGAGTGTTTCAGTAATTTCACAAATTTTGGTAGTTTTACAAATCCAGGGTATCTTGGGAAATTTTCACAAATCAGGTGTATTTTGGAAATTTTACAAAACTTGGGGGTATTTTGATTGTGAAATAGGGTGGCTAGTCCCTTTCGGGTTTTAAATTAAAGATTTTGGCCCGTCAACAAATCCTCATGGCTAAGGTGATCAGTCACTACGCACCAGGTAGGATTCCAGCGAAGAGGAGGTGAGTCACTAGGACTGCTTAAGTACCAAGCTCTCCTTGAATCCAATCCTAGACATGCGTATGCCTGTTGCCACACCCTAACCCTGCGATTTGTTCCCGGGTTTGTTTGGATAGATTAAGTCTTATGAATTTAAAGAGTTGTTTAAACTAAACCTAAAGTTCATCAATGCCTAACATACTAGTCTACGTCCATCAAGCCCATCAATCCCAACATGTATATCACATCAAGAGTTAGAATACTTACCTGCGTGGATCGGGTCCCGGTAGACTCGAAGGCCATATCTTCTTCAAAATTTTTTTTCTCAAATTCACATCAACTTTACAAAACATTACTAGACTCATTTCACAGCCCGAGTTTTGAACTGGGCTCTGATACCAAAATGTAACACCCCAAACCCGGCCCATACATTTCGACCAGATCTGGTATGCTACGGGTTGTACATTGAAAACTTTTGCTTTGTTGGTTTTGGAAACCGTAAGTTAATTAGATAATATTTGAATAAATAAATGACATTAAAAAAAACCTTGTATTATCATTATTTTGAATAATTAAACCTTTGACATAATCTCATAAGTTGCAAATATTAAAAAGCTACTTAGTTGAATATAAAATATGGGGCCTTATTAGATAAATATTCCCACAATTAAAAACTTAAAGAAAAACCGAAATCATCTATAAAGATAAAAACTTGATGGCCCCTCGAGTCCGTCTCGGCTCCCATGTCACGATCTACTGCTCATCTGAAAAGTTAAGGAAAATAAAGGGTGAGTCACCAAGACTCAGTGTGCAAATCCCAAAAACACATAAAAGGCTTAGGCCCACAAACACATTATGAGCCCTGGCCCAAACATAAAGGCAACAATCATAATTACATGATAAATAATAAATGATGAATAGCCCAGCCCATCCTAGAATTCCATCCTCTACACACCAGCCCGTACCAACCATCACACCTCGGGGATTTCTACAATCAACCCGCCAACTGCTGCACACTATATCGACAGCTGTGCTGCCTGTCTTAAAGACCGATCACTGTGTGACCTATATGGAAAAGTCACCGATCGCCACGCGACCTTAATAATACATCGTAGCATTTCGACAGCTGAGCTGCCTGTCATAAAGACCGATCACTATGTGACCTATGTGGCAAAGCCACCGATCACTATGCGACCTTCTTCCCCTTCATCATATCAATCCCATCCCATGCATACAGACAGAAGACATCATACCATCTTTAAGAAAACAGGCTTTCATATTTACATATCGATACACATAGAGATTTCTATTATCGCGTACCTGACATCCTTTGCCTAACCCTTTTAGGGTTTTATTCGACTGTCTACACAGCCTCTTTCCGGCTTTTAGCCCATAACACACATATATATATATATATTACAGTTGACTAGTATGTTAGAGATCTAGACACCTGATTACCATTAGAACAAGACCCTCTAAGTCGACGCTATCCGTAGCCAACACCACCGCTATCTGCCTAAGGTGTTGTTTAGAAGCCGGTAACGAAACATTAGGTTAAGGCACAACTAACGAAAAGAAAACGGTTGATCATCTTAAGGAGAATTGAAATCCTTACCTTGAAATCCCGAAATTAGAGAGTGGCGTTTTCCGGATTTTAAATCTAAACGAACAGGTTTCCTTCAAATCCCGGAATGCCGCCCCAACGCAAAAGAGAGGAAATATTAGCCTCAATCGACAGCCTTAACAACCAAGTGGCCATTCGGCCTTGTCTCTTAAAAATCGAAAGAGAGATTGAAGAGATAGGAAAATCGGCACTCACCTTAACACAAAGAATTCGACTACCCCTTAGAGATTCTGGCTTTTTGAGAAGATCAGAAGAGGAGATGATAGGAAGGAGTCTATGTAGATTCGGCTTTTAATGAAGAAATCGGTAGGAAGAAGAAAAGAGAATTTTGGCTTACCAGAGGTAGGTTCGGTTTTAGCAAAGATCAAAAGAAAAGAATGTAGAAAAAGGATTATGAGGTTTCGGCTTTTAGAAGAAAGAAGAGAAAAGAACAATGGAGTTTCGGCTTTTGAATCAAAGTGAAGATGAGGGAACAGGGTTAGGAATTTCGGCTTTACTCAGAGAAGAAGAGAAAGAAAAGATGGAAACCCTAAATGCCGAAAAATAAAGAAGAGAACCCTCACCTGACTATTTAAAGTTTTGGCACTCCTCTAGCTGATGGAATTTCAGCCAACACCTAGCCTTGTAGATAGCTCTTATCTTTTCTCCTTTTATCTTCCATATTATCAACTATAATATCTACATTATCCTATTCACATAAATCCTCCTATTTTTGAGCCTTGTTGCCGTCCACTCTACCTAATCCTAATGCTGAAAATTGGCTAACTTAAATTAAAAGAATTGGGCTCCATGAAACTTAAATTTGGGCCCCTTACTCCCTTGTGTGGCGTCACCTCCTTGCTCCCTAAGTGGCGCCACTGACCACTGGGCCACAAGCCCATTTTGATATTTTAAACACAGATACTACCTTTTAAACACTATAATGCCCAAACAGATAATTTTAACCAAGGCCTCTGCTAAGCTTGAGCCCAATTTGGACCCCTAACACTTAAATTAACTCATTACACATGTTCACCCATTAAATGCATAGGCCCAAAAATTCAGGATGTTACAACAAGAAATTAAAAGAGTAAAGGGAAAGAAATGCAAAATCATTTTCGATGGTTCTCCGTGGCACAGCTTCCTTGATCCTCCCTTGTGCTTCACTCCTTGCCGAAGCAATCTAGCCAAAATGCTCCTCTACTGGTCGAATGGGCTGCTTTCAAATCCTTGCACAACTCACTTGAAAAATGGGAAAGTAAAACAAAGAGACAAATGATGGATGAATGAGGGATGAAGAAATGAGGAAGTAAGGGGTGGTATTTATACTAGTACGGAACAAATTCTATTTGCTACAAAAGCAAGCCAGTTGCCCTTCCAGTGGCCAACAATCTTTAGAAAATGAATAGGAAGGATGACATTTGCTAAAAATAACTAGTCCAAGGCATTTTTCAAGGAGGGAGTTGAACGGTCACTTATCAAAGTTTTTGGGGATGTTTTGTAATTTTTTTCCAAGTCTAATGACACAAAATTAAATATGGAATAGATGGTTGGCTATTTGTAGTTGAATTTGGGCTCTTTCCTCCTTAATTGGACAGTTTGGCTTCAGAATTGAGCAACAAGCTTAACTACTTCACTGATCCAATTTCTGAGTTGGGTCATGTTGTCTATTATCCCTAAACCCTAAACCCTAAATCATAATTCTAATTAATTTGGAATGTCCATAGCTGATTTATTATCAACCCTCATTTGCATGGCTTTTGCTACAAAAAACTTCTACAGCATTAAGTAGGAGAGCTTCGACGCCAATATTCCTCCTATTGTACAAAACTATGTCAAATTAGCATGTAAATAACAAAAAATGTTAATTTGTGTTTAATTTTTTTATTTTAAGTAATTTTTTAATAAAATTACAACATCCGTTATTATAATACTCTGAACTTGCATGAATTACTAGTAAAAAGGCGCTGAAAAAGTCTGTATAAATTGAAGTTATCACACCCCCAAACTTAATTCATTGCTCATCTCGAGTAATGCAAACTTACATTAGAACTCAAAGAACCATTTTTTTTTACAAAAATCCCTTCAAACGAAATCAAATCCTTCCAATTATCATGTGTTTAGAAAAAGCATGCTTAAAAATAGAAAATTTGAAAACATGCAACTACAATACACATAACACCCAATTATTCACAATATTAAGATGCTAACAGAAATATGTAGAAAATACTTCCCTTAACAAATGTGTGCTAAATGCTTCCCAATCAAATTTTATTTCTTTCGATTAAACTAAGCAGTATCCCTAAGTTTAATTTGTGTCTTCATATGTTGAGCTCGGTAATTCCTCTCCATTAATGTAGTGGGCATAGTAATCCAAATCAATAGGTCTTTCATACGGTTGTAATGGAGCTAGGGTTAAGGTATGGAAAAGAGATAGATAGTTTTTTTAGGCTAAAAACCTTAGACTTAGCTTACCTCAGACCTTCTAACTATAATTACCCTCAAGAACACCAATTCTGTTGTATTTTAGTACTAATGCACACTATACATCTTTTTTAACAACTACTCTTTTTTTAAGCATACTACTTTCTTCGAGAAAATAATTCAACATTTCGAGTATTCTGGTATTCTTCACTACTCCTTGATAAACCGTAAAAGTAACATATTTTAAGCCCACATTTAGCATGCTTTTGGATGATTTATCCTTTGATTTATGTAAAAAGGTGCTCTTAATCCTTTCTTTTCATGTTTTATACTCAGGAAAGCACCCGAGGATGAAAAGAACGAGAAACAGGCTTAAAACAGACCAAATTGGGCCAAAATAGAAATCGACACGGCCTGGGCCCAAGACCACACGGCCATGCCTCATTAAAAGTCCGAACACGGCCTAAAGACGACTCACACGGGCGTGTGCCATGGCCGTGTCCCTATCGTGGAAAAGAGCAATTTCACTTGGAAAATGATACTTAGGGGCAAAGAAACCTATCTCGAAAGCCTATGTAAACACCCTAAGTATAACCTAGAAGGCAGCGGTTAGCTAGGCTAAGGAGCCGAGCCAGAAAGGTCAGATTTGTGGGAATCACTCGAAGATAGCCAGTTGATCCATCTCAAGAAGCCGGAATTATACTCAAGACGGAGGATCTCTCCTTCAATTCCTTTAGGGGGTTTTAGGGATTTCTTATGTTTTGTTTTATCTTTTTTTTTAAGATGTTTTCTTTTATTGTTATGAACTAAACCCTCAGATACCTGAGGTGTAACATCCCAAAATTTAGAATTTTATGTGTTGCATTATATCTTGCGTGAGGCTGTTTAAATTATTAATTGTGTATGTTTTAAGGTCCTAAGAAGGCCCGGGGTTTAATTGGGCCTTAGTAAAAATTTGGTATTTTAGCACTTTAAGGAGATATAGTAAGTGGCCTCAATGCTTATGGAAATAAGTGAGTAAATGGCTAGCATAAATAAGCATATGGTAAAGAGGAAGTGGCGTCACATGAAGGGCTTTGGGGGAAGAGGTTTGAATCCCATTTGGTACAAATTTTGATTTTTTTTTTTTGTGCTACTCATTGAGAGTGTCGGCCATGATGGTATTTTAGGCAAGGTGGACTTTTTAAATTATGGAAAGGTGCCTAAGGTTTATGGTAAAGAGTAAGATAAGGGATATTGAAGGAAAGAATCAAAAGAAAAAGGCAAGATAAGGGATCATGTTGGCCTCTTTCATGGGAAATGTTTTGGAATGTTTGTATGGTCCATTTTTGACCCTTTTGGTTTGGTGCACACGGTTTTGAGAGGTAATAGGGGAGTGCCGAAATTCTTTAGTATTCTGGTGAATTTTGGTACTTGAGTGATTATTTTTCTTCTTAGCATTTTGGCTGATCTTTTAATTTTTCCAATCTATTTCCTCTTTGCCGAAAATTCCAAAGCCAAAGTGAACATTTTCGTTTCTTTGCTTTGGCCGAAACCTCCTAGAAAATTTGTGCATTCTTTTTCTTTTGTTTGGCCGAAACACTCATCTTTTGCCCACCTTCCCTTTGATAGCCGAACAATCTAGCACTCCTCCATCCATCCATTCTTTTCTTTTGACCATTTCATCAATCCTTTCTCTTCTCTAAAATCGACATCACTTTGAGATCACTTTTTCTTGGTTGATTTTCCTCTAAAACCGAATCTATTATCATCCCATCTCTTCACTTCTTCTTTTCTTTTCCTCTTGGACAATCTCTTCTTGACCAAATCGGTAAGTGACCTTATATTCCTCATTTCATTTCATTTTATTTTCATTTTTCTTCCTAGTCGAATATATGTGTTCATCATTATTCGGTTATTCTATCTTGTTTCCCTATCAAAACATCTCTCTCCCCATCACTCTCATGTTGCGATCAATATCTTTTTCGTAGTGTTATAAAGGGTGGCCGAATACCACTTCATCGTCTAATCATCTCTAGTCATAAGACAATTGTGGGAATCAGGATTATCATCGATTAAGGTAAGAAGTTCTTTCATAGTCCATTTGATATCTCTATTTGGTTATTGTAATAGTCAGATTGAAGGTTGGCTAATTGATTATGTTGGTAGGGATGAAATCATTCGATATTCTCTCCTTATTTAGTGGTAAGTCGAACCCTTTGTCATTAGACAATCTATATTTATATCGTAATATCATTCTGACTAAGATTTAAACCAAAGGAGGCTTGTGGTGCTGATTCGAAAGGAAAGGCGAGTGGGGAACTCAAAAGGAGTGGATTTACGATCCTACTCCTAAATTCTAATGAAGGGCGGTATCGGCGGTTCAAGATTTTCCACCAGGTTGTGGACCATCATCTGGTGGGAATCGACAAAACGTGGTCGTTCACGATTTTGAGAGTAAGTATTATAAATCACTTGGTTTAGTTTTGGATTAATAAAAATCTGGTCCGTTAGATTAACCGAGTGTTATGATATCATAGGTGTTGACGATCAAGAAGGCCTAGTACTTACCGTAATCAGGTGTGTAATCTCACACCGTTTTTCCGTGGGTTTTAAGATTAGATATCATATTGGAAATAAATCGTTATGATTAAAATCGTAATATGGCGTAAACCGAGAAATCGGCCTAAATTACACTATTTTGATAAATTTGACAAAATCGATATTAACACTGTGAGAATTACGAAAATGCCCTTAATGGGCTGAATTACGAAAATGCCCTTAATGGGCCGAATTACGAAAATGCCCCTAATGGGCTGATTTGATAGTTTGTCCTAATGGGCCGATTTGCAAAGTGTTATAATGGGCCGAATTTTTGTAATGAATCTCTGAGTTAATGATTGTTGTTTATATTTGTAAATATCATGATTTACTATGTATGTTGCATTTATATAATTTTGCATGGGATGGGAAAATGTTGAAGAGAAGTGATTCCGGTGGCACTGCCACAAAAATGTTTGTTAATATGATTCACTATGATTCTGGTGGCTTGGCCACAATCAAAATATGTTATAAATGGCAAAATGCCTGCGATTGGTGTGTTTGGCGGGGTGGGTTGACTTGATCCCCACATGTGTGATGGGATGGTACGGGTGGTGTGTAGCGGATGGATTATTAGGTTGGGTTGGGTTGCATTACATTCATTTGATTTATTTGATACATTATTATGTAAAAGGGGCTTAGGCCCAAAATTTTGCTAAATGGGTTCTATCCCAGTGGACGACGGTAAGGGGATTATACATTGAGTTCTAGTAACTCACCCTGTTTCCTTAACCCTTGCAGGTAATGCTCAGTGACGTGGACTTGGGCCATGGATGACTTGCTGGGGGCCATACTTCAGAAATGGTTTTATTTGGACTTTAGATTTCTGTTGCGTTCACTTTATTACTTTACTATTTTGAGTTAAATGATGTAATAAGGCATCTGGATTATTTTATTTTGCTTTATGTTTGATGTACTTATATTTTGCTCAAGTTACTTTAAATGGGATTTTTTTTCTAAAATCTTAAATAAAGATTTTCTAAATGGATACACAAATGGATTTTATAATAAACTTATATAAATATTTTTAACTTGGAAATTTTCTCTCAAATTTTCATCAATATTTTTCAAAAGTCACGGTTTGTAAAATTATTAGTTCAAATTTATCGATTTATCAATCAATCTTCGAAGTTAGTAATATTTTGTCAAATATTTTAAATCAAAATTGTTTTTCTTGATTTTAACAAATCAATACCTATTTACGTATGAATAAAAAGGACTTAAATATATTTTTCTCATGTGACATGTCAGATCCGGCCATAACGCATAGGCCGGGTTTAGGGTTTACATGAGGGGATGAAACCTAAGATGAATCTAGTTATCGTTTGCTGAACTATATGATAAATATTTGACTTGTTCTTAGTTCTTGTATTGATATTTCTGGGATATTAATTCAAGTATGATGTGCTTAGGTGGAGGAGCATAAGTCCATGCCTAAGAGTAGATCTAGCATAATTAAGCGGAGTTGATCGTACGCCTAAAAATAGGGTGACGAGATTTTGCCGGATTAGGGTGAAACCTAATATGGGAGTCCATAGATCGAGTTAATGGGATTCTAGGGGTTTTAATTAGAAAGAGATTTCAATTAATCAACCTAGGGTTAAACGTTAGTCGCCTCGAGAGAGGGATTAATATAACTTAGGGTATCTTACGGATCAAGTCAAGTGAATAAATCGTCTGGTTCAGAGTTAGATAATAAGTGAAGTCTAGGTGGATTCTTCCTTGGGTGTCGTCTTAATCAATTGGTTTTTCCTCAAGTTATTTTCCCAAACTCTTTCTCTTTGTCTTTGCATCTTTAGTTTAGTAGTTAATTAATTTAGATTAGATAAATAAATCCCTCTATTCTTAGGCTAAATAATAAAAATAGAGTTAGTATTAGTACTTTTGGTTCCTTTGGGTTCGACATTCCGGTCTTGCCTAAACTATACTACTGTTCGATAAGTGCGCTTGCCTCAAAAATCGCTGTCATAGTTAGCTTCTAGGTTCGGTCATTCTTTTTATAAATTTTAAGACTCTGACACGTAATCAAGTTTTTGGCGCCGTTGCCGGGGAACTGAAATATTAAGAACGCTCAATTTTTAGTACTTTAGCCATTTTTTATTTTTTGCAATTTACTTTTATTTTTTTAGTCTATTTTTTTTGCTAATTTCTTTCTTTCACTCCTTCCAGGTACCTCTAGTTTATGACTAGAAGGAACCCGACAGGACCCCTACTTTACGACAGTGATATTGAACGTACCGTTCGCAGAAATTGCAGAGAAATAAGGCGAAGCTTAAACTACATAGAAGAAGAGCAAGAAGCCGAAATTAATACTACAGAAGAGATGGCAGAGAATAATCCGGCACCTCCAGAGATGGCCGAACATCATGCTCCACGCACTATGTATGATTATGCTAAACCTAGTTTAACAGGAACAGAGTCTAGTATTGTTAGGCCTACTATTGCTGCAAATAATTTTGAACAGAAACCTAACACTATACAGATGATACAATAGTTTGTTTAGTTTGATGGTTTGCAGGATGAAGATCCTAACACACACTTAGCGAATTTTCTAGAATTCCGCGATACCTTCAAGATAAATGGTGTTTCTGATGATGCCATCCGTCTTCAATTGTTTCCCTTTTCTTTAAGAAATAAAGCCAAACAGTGGTTACATTCTCTTCCACGAGGATCAATCACTACATGGGATCAAATGACCGAAAAATTTTTATTAAAATATTTTCCACCGGCCAAAACGGCCAAATTAAGAAATGATATCTCTTATTTTGTGCAGATAGATTTAGAGACACTTTACGACGCATGGGAGAGATACAAGGATTTGTTGAGAAGGTGTCCACACCATGGATTACCATTGTGGCTACAGGTCCAAACTTTTTACAATGGTCTGAACCTTTCAACACGACAATTAATCGATTCAGCTACCGGCGGAACCCTGAACAACAAAACTCCTGAAGCAGTCTACGAGTTTATAGAGGAGATGTCACTGAATAACTATCAGTGGCAAGTTACAAGGACAAGGCCAGCCAAAGCAGCCGGAGTTTTCAACATTGATGCAGTGACCGCGCTATCAAATCAGGTAGAATTGCTACATAAAAAATTTGATAGTTTCTATGGTTCTTCGCAGGTACATCCAGTAATGCAGTGTGAGACAAGTGCGGACGTGGCGAATCCTAAGTACCCACCCTACGGACAGGGCATGGAAAGTGAGTAAATGAACTATGTGGGTAATAATTTCTGATCTAATAATAACCCTTATAGTAATACTTATAATCCAGGTTGGAAGAACCACCCAAATTTCTCATGGGGCGGTCAAAGAAATCAAAGGCAACAACCATCCCAAAACTTCCAACAATAGCCCTACCCACAAGAAAAGAAGCCGAACCTTGAGGAGGTGCTAACAAACTTCATAACAGCCTCAGAAAGACGTTTCCAGAAGGTAGAAAGAAAACTTGAGGCATTATCACAGGAGTTCAAGGATCAATTCGGGCGACTTGCTAAGTTGATTTCTGAGAGACCACAGGGAAGACTACCGAGCAACACCGAGACTAACCCAAGGGGGCAAGTTCAAGCCATAACATCTCAAGATAGTGAAAGTTTAGATGAGCCTAATTTGAAGCAAAAGAATGTGGTAGAAGAAGATATGGTTGAGGTCAATAAAAAGCCAAAACCGGTAATCAAAGAGTACAAACCTCGCATACGATATCCCCAAGCAATAACGAAAAACGACACAGAGGAACAGTTCGGTAAGTTTCTTAAACTTTTAAAGAAATTACATATTAACTTACCGTTTCTTGAAGCTCTTTCACAGATGCCAGATTCCAGGAAATTTTTAAAGAAGCTATTGACAAATAAGTGAAAGATAGACGAGGAATCACATGTGGAACTGAACGCAGTGTGCTCAGCAATGTTGCAAAATAAACTACAACAGAAATTGAAAGATCTAGGGAGTTTTACAATTCCATGCTTAATTGGTAGTTTAACTATTGATAATGCGTTAGCTGATCTAGGGGCAAGCATAAATGTCATGCCTTATAAATTGTTTAAACAACTAGGTCTAGGGAAACCCAAACAAACTAGGATGAGCATTCAACTAGCTGATAAAATTATTAGAGTTCCTAGGGGTATAATTGAAGATGTACTTGTGAAAATAGATAAATTTGTATTCCCAGTAGACTTTGTCGTTTTAGACATGAATGAGGACAATAGGATCCCCCTAATTTTAGGATGACCATTTTTAGCAACTGCCAGAACTAAAATTGATGTCGACCCAGGTGAACTCATACTCTGTGTAGGTGAGGAGATAGTCACTCTTCAAGCCCTCAATTCAGCTAGGACATCGAACAACCAAGGTGAGAAAGTAAATTCTATTGATAACCATTCGGTTAACCCCTCTTTTCAGGAAGCACCACGAAAGAACACAAATGAATCCGATCCTAGACCCTATGCCAATAAAGAAATAACCCATGAAGAATAAAGGATTCAGATCGATGAACTAGAAGAGGGGAAGAAGCATCTTAAAGAAGCACTAGGGATACACAAAGCAGAACCAAGGCCACCCTATGAGACAAACAAGTTTAAAATTGAAGATCAGGTATTGTTAGATAAAGCAGATCCACGAGTGTCCCCTCCTGACCCTAACACCAGCAAGGAAATCCCTTTCAAGGTAGCCGATGTTTTTCCATACGGTACAATCGAGGTAAGTAACCCTATGTTCGGCACTTTCAAAATAAGCACTACTCATCTTACCCTCTATCATGATAATGAAACTGCCAGCACGAGGAAGGACTTTCAACTCCTTAAACCACCATGAATATACAAAGGAGAGGAAAGTCTAGCTTAAGACTATAACCGAGTGCTTCTCGGGAGGCAACCCTAGTACTAACACCATTACAGTTTTTACATTTTTATTCTTTCTTTTATTTTCCTTTTTAGCACCTAACTATAAACTAACTAAGTGTAGATTTCTACCACACGACCTTGCACACGACCTTGCACACGACCGTGGCCATGGCCGTGTGAACCTCAAGAATCTCCATACTGACATGGCAAAAACGGTACATGTCAGAGCAAATAAAATCTTCGAGTCACGGACTCCAACCACCACACCACGGGCACCGACAAAACCCCACGGCCGTGCGATGCGACCGTGGTCGATACTGTCTGATAACACACAGGCGTGGCAAATGGAGCACGGGCGTGGGAGAAACGATCGAGGCCCACCACGGCCATGCGATATGGTCGTGTGAGATGCCACACCCACAAGACACGGGCGTGTGAATATATCTGACTTGAGAATTCTATTTAAACCACCCACCCTTCCCTCTTCTCACCTATTTCTCACCCTTCTTCCTCCCTTACACCCTTCTACACCCTCCATTCTCAGCATTCTTTGTTTTCATAGCATTCTTCTCAATCTTTTGGCCATGTCAAAGAAACGGAAGGATCCCAGCACAATCTCCCTCATGGAGACCGATCTACATAAGTTCATGCCGGCCGCTTCATCCACTCGACAAGCCAAGGGTCTTTGAGACCATTTATCATTTGTTTTACTTTTATCTTCTCCTCTATTTTCTTTCTCTTTGACTATCTTATGCTTAATTCAGTTTATTTTATTTTAGTTTCTTAGTGGCAGGTTCAAAATGCTGCTAGAGAATCACACCGGAACCACGAGCACCACCTCAATGCAGCCTTAGAGGTTTTAAAGGCTGCTTGGGAATCACGCCACTTCCGCCACTGCCAGCACCTCTGCAGCCTTAGAGGTCACACCCACCTCATGAACCATCCAACAATAAGGACTATTTGGTCTATTAATCTTTAATTTTAATTTTATTTACACTTCTATTTTCTTTCTTTTTATCTTTCTTGTCTTTAATTATATATTTAGTTTGTTTTATATGTGTCTTAATAATTCTTGGCTAATTCTTTACGAGCTCCTGAATTTCTTCATCCAGCGTAGAGCTCGGTAGCAGCCACCACCCCTATCGACTTCCAACTCCAGGAAACCATCCAAATTCAGGAAGTCTCACCTCCCTCTATCTCTTAAAATGCATATATATCTTTGTACATTAAGGGCAATGTACATATTAAGTGTGGGGGGTGAATATTTATTTTGAGAAAGTGCCTAACTTTCTTCATTATTCTCAAATCCCTAAATGATAACTTGTCTCTAAGTAATTTCCTCATATTATGATTAGAATGAAAATTTCCCTTGATTTTTGATTTTTATTGATATGTTTTGGATTAAGTCATAGTTAATTGTGCATTGATGATTAAATTTGAAGGATAGTAGAGAATCAAGCATGATAAGTCTATTTTCCAAAAATTAAAAAATTTTTCTAGGTTGTCTACCTGAATCTGAATGTTATCTTGAAGTTTGAAATTTACGAGGTTGACATCAAATACCCATAATTTTAGTGATATTTTGAGCCTTATAGAGCATATATTCTTTTTCTTGCTCACCTTTTTGATTATGAGTGTGTCAACATTAATTTGTTATTCTAGAACTTGCATTGATTATACATGTCGAGACCACACCTTTGATTTGATATGCCAAGATGATAAAGGCACCTAGGTTTTAACCCACTCACTCCACTAAAAGCCTACCTTGACAATTAACCCTTAGTGAACCCCATTTAATCCTAACAACCCTTTTTATTGACTCACCCACTAATATTAACCCAAAACCCTTTGTATTTGTTATCACCATTCCTTTTGACTACCCTTATGTCGAGACTTGATTTGATCAGTTGCCTGACTATGATCTTTATTTCAAGTAGTTGAATTTATCCTTTATTATATATTTGACTTGTTCTAAAAAAATTGAAGAATATTCACTATTAATTTTGTGATTAAGCGAGCTTATACGTTAAACTCCAATTATTGAAGAAGAAGCCCATATCAGAGTATTATTTATGTAATTATTATCAGTTTAATATCTCTAGTTAGGTGATTTGTCAAGTAAATCTCGATTCTAGCCCTCTGATTCAACCTTTATCCACACCTTTAACCTAAGACCCGTTACAACCCTGTTAAAGACCTTTTGATTTGTGTATCATCTCATTTAATAGTGGTTGAGATTTGATTTTCATGCAAGCTTATGTGATTAACTCTTTATGTTTGACTTTTGAGTGCTTAATTCTGAACCTTAAACACTTCGAGTGATTTGAGTGAATCTTTAGTGAGGATGACAACCCTTGTCAATTTTGAATTAAAGGTAATTAATTAGGTAAGGGGAAACACCTAATGTTTTCAAGCTATAAATGTATGACTTTGATTGTTTGAATATTTAGGACTCTTTGAGTTGAGTTATCCATGTATGAATTATCTATGAATTATGATGAAACACTATTGATGAATATTGTGAATCAGGGAAGTCCATTTTAATTGTGAGTTAAGAATTTCTCTTGAGGACAAGCAAAAGCTTAAGTGTGGGGGTATTTGATAAACAGTAAAAGTAACATATTTTAAGCCTACATTTAGCATGCTTTTGGATGATTTATCCTTTGATTTATGTAAAAAGGTGCTCTTAATCCTTTCTTTTCATGTTTTATACTCAGGAAAGCACCCGAGGATGAAAAGAACGAGAAACGGGCTTAAAACGGACCAAACTAGGCCAAAATAGAAATCGACACGGCCTGGGCCCAAGACCACACGGCCGTGCCTCATTAAATGTTCGAACACGACCTAAAGACGACTCACACGGGTGTGTGCCATGGCCGTGTCCCTGTCGTGGAAAAGAGCAATTTCACTCGAAAAAGGATACTTAGGGGCAAAGAAACCTATCTCAAAAGCCTATATAAACACCCTAAGTATCTAGAAGGGGGTGGTTAGCTAGGCTAAGGAGCCGAGCCAGAAAGGTCAGATTTGTGGGAATCACTCGAAGATAGCCAGTTGATCCATCTCAAGAAGCCAGAATTATACTCAAGACGGAGGATCTCTCCTTCAATTCCTTCAGGAGGTTTTAGGGATTTCTTATGTTTTGTTTTATCTTTTCTTTTGAGATGTTTTCTTTTATTGTTATGAACTAAACCCTCAGATACCTGAGGGATGAAACCTAAGATGAATCTTGTTATCGTTTGCTGAACTATATGATAAATATTTGACTTGTTCTTAATTCTTGTGTTGATATTTTCGGGATATTAATTCAAGTATGATGTGCTTAGGTGGAGGAGCAAAAGTCCCTACCTAAGAGTAGATCTGGCATAATTAAGCGGAGTTGATCGCACGACTAGAGATAGGGTGACGAGATTTTGCCAGATTAGGGTGAAACCTAATATGGGGGTCCATAGATCAAGTTAATGCGATTCTAGGTGTTTTAATTAGAAAGAGATTTCAATTAATCAACCTAGGGTTAGACGTTAGTCGCCTCGAGAGAGAGATTAATATAACTTATGGAATCTTACGGATCAAGTCAAGTGAATAAATCGTCTGGTTCAGAGTTAGATAACAAGTGAAGTCTAGGTGGATTCTTCCTTGGGTGTCGTCTTAATCAATTGGTTTTTCCTCAAGTTATTTTCGCAAACTCTTTCTCTTTGTCTTTGCATCTTTAGTTTAGTAGTTAATTAATTTAGATTAGATAAATAAATCCCTTTATTCTTAAGCTAAATAATAAAAAGAGAGTTAGTATTAGTACTTTTGGTTCCTTTGGGTTCGACATTCTGGTCTTGCCTAAACTATACTACTGTTCGATAGGTGCGCTTGCCTCAAAAATCATTGTCATAGTTAGTTTCTAGGTTCGGTCATTCTTTTTATAAATTTTAAGACTCTGACATGCGATCACTCCCCCAAACTTAATCAAAATTTTTCATGGGTTAACTTATACACAATTACTAAGTTCAGCATTTTTTACATGATTAAGCTTAACATAAAAATAATTGAAATAAAATAATTTTATACATACTAAAGTTAACATAGTTAAGCAAAACTTAAATTTCTGAGCAATATTTTACTTAAACATAACTTGATGGAAAGAATTCAACTTTCATCAAAAATCCCAAAAAAGAAGGGACAAAAGTAAAGAAGCAAATGAAAACTGTGCACCAGGTAGGATCTCAGGAAAGGGAGGTAAGTCAAATTGACTGTTTAAATACCAAACCTTTCCTTAACATATCCAATCCTAGACATGCATATAACCTTTACTACACTTCTTATTTTTCGTGGACTTGAAAATTTTTATTTGGAAATATGTCCAATTTATTCATAATTGCAACTTTAATTTTTTATTATGCAAAAAACCAAGTTTGAAGGAAATAATTAAATCTAAAATGTCCTAAAAAGAAAAGAAAAGTAACACCCCCTTTTTTATTTGGTAGAATCCTAGCTATCTGAAATTGTTTCCACTTTTCCACGATCCTTTGTGGGTTTAGCTCTTCTCTCCAGAGTGATGAATTCGTCTCACTTGGATTCCGAAGTTGGTGTCCATGGATCGAAGACAAAATCTAGAAACTCATGCACAAAATCAAATCGGTCACATGTGAGTTTTCTAAATGCACCCCTTATCAAATCGTCTTAGACTTTTGCATATCTCCAATAAGCTTGCTATTGTTGATCCATGTGTTGTAGGATGCTCATGATTTCAGTTTGGCCTAATTGTGTAGTAGCTTTGGATGATGGAAAGGTAGGTATAAGCTTGGTCCATTTAGGAATAATAGGTCCAGTGGGTGTCATGAAATCAGGCTCCAGCTCAACTAGATGATTGGGTGGTTTTGTATCAGATTGTTCATCAATGAGTTGCTAGCAATGCCACCTATTATTCTAGCAACGTCATTATCCATGATATGTCATTGGTGGTTTCTTGCTTTGAAATCTACCTAGGGAAGTATGTGAGATTACAAGCATAGTAATGTAATCAATGATGGAAAATGAGAGTAACCAGCCCGTTTAGCAACACAATCTCGGATTTCTTTGTGGATAATCTTTCCCACATTGATAGACCTTTCTATCATGATCGTATTTATCAAAAACATTCATTCTATCGTGATAGTGGAACTGTGTGAGATAGGCATAAGATTGAATTGTATGAAATAAAATCATACCTTTGTTGTTGGGTTCAGAAACTCTCTTCGACAAGTGTCACTTCCATATTTCTTAATCACCCATTTAGATCCGGAAACTGTGACTTCTTTCAACACTTCTTGAGGTAAATCCAAATCAATGTTTTTCAACATAGCAGAATAATTGTTATCCTCTATATTGGGTAAGTGAAAAAAATCATTTATAGTTTTAGTTGCGGAAGATACCTTTTTACCTCGAACAAGAAATTCTATTTTGGTGGAAAAAGTCAAGTTCGAGTAAAATTTTTGAACTAATTCAACCTCATAAAGTGGTCTTTTTATACAAAACATATTCCAATTTATTACATTGATAGGTTTCTGAATGCCCGACAACACTATCGTTAGATCAAGATTTTCCAAGTTGAACCCTTTGTCTGGAAGCATCGATTACTATTTGAAAATTGATTCGAACCTCTCTATTTTTCTATGGAATCAATATCGGGATTCAGTGGTTTGAGAAATACTCCCCTTTCTAGTACGAGACATCTTTAGAATGTAAAAAACTGGAATCCTGGTATTTGGGTTAGGTGCGACAACTAGGTGGTTAAAAGAGTGTGACAATTGGGTGGCTAAAGGTGGAGGTTATGTGTGGAGATTGAGGGCTAAGGAAGTGTGACATTTGGAGGAGTAAGGTGTACAGCTTGCACTAGTGATTGAGGCAACTTCAGGTGGTTCTTGTGACGGTGATTGGGTGATTTGAGGGTGGCTATCAGTTTTGAAAAAGAAAATTGTGGAGAAAGAAAGAATTGAGGGGGCGACAAAAATGGGATTTAGGGGAGGAAAAGGTTGATGGTTTGTTATATGTTAGGGTGTTATAAAGGGATCTATTTATAGGGGTAATTTTAGGTTAAATTTTTCTGAAGTAGAATTCTACTAAAACAAGTAAACATTTAACGTGAGAGAATAAAACACTAAAAGTAAGGGGATTAATTTTAAATAAAAAAAATTCTTTTTATTATGCAAAAAGATAAATTAAAATAATATAAAATATATATATAAAGAAAAAAATACTTTTACCTGTACAAAATATTTACAAAAAATTACAACCATTTATTTTAAAACAATAAAATCAATAGGTAACATACATATACTGCAAATAGACCAAATAACATAAAAATAAAAACTTGAGCCAAATTGACCCTTTATTTTGTAAATTAAAATTTATATAATTGTTTAGGAAATGTTTTTCCGAGAAATTACATTAGAATCAATTCCCAAGAAAGATTGGAGAGGTAACAGACGATCCCACTTAAAATCCAGTCTCCTCGACAGAATTTTTTTTCTAATATAATGGTTGAAGAAAAATATTTCCTAATTCAATTATTAAAATTGAAAAGAAAATTATGGGTCCAATAAAGTTTTCACTCATCTTCATTGTTCCAATAATGTTTAAGTTGTTAATCATTGACCTTGAACTTGCCTCCATTATCGTCCTAAAATTTAACCACTCTGTATGGATAGACTTGCTAGATAGAGAACGGTTCGATCCATCGACACTTAAGTTTTCTGGGGAATAGCTTCAGTTTTGAATTGAACAATAGGGCCCTTTGCCCAACTTTAAATCCTCGAGGTTGAATGCATTTGACATGCCATCTTTTGGTCTTTTCTTTAAAGATTTTGGCATTCTCATAAGAGAACAACCTCAATCCCTCGAGCTCATCGAGTTGCAGCATCCCTCTTTCTCCAGCTTTTTTCAAATCTAGGCTAAGTTGTTTTAAAGCCCAATAGTGTAACACCCCTTACCCGTATTCGATGCCTGAATAGGGTACGAGGCGTTATAGGACATAAACTCAAGCACTCATACGAAACCGAGACTTAAATTTCCATCCAAATTAAAACTTTTTATTCATGTGCACATCGTCCCTTATATGGGCCCACGAGGTCCTAAACATACATTAGGGGCGGTTTGGGACTAAACCGAGACCTTAGGAAGATATTACGAAACTTAGGAAAATTTTGAGGTTTTAGGGGCACACGCCCGTGTGGCATGTCACACGCCCGTGCTTCAAGCCGTGTCCAAAATACGGGACATTCTGATTATGACGCCATCAAACAAATAAGGTCACACGGCCAAGGCACACGCCCGTGTCCATAAGCCGTGTAGCGAATCAAATTCCTAAATCAAGTGCAGACTTCACACGGCCAGGGCACACGCCCATGTCCCAAGGCCGTGTGTCAGCTCATGTGGCCAATTATGGATATTCTGTTTTGCTATATTAAGGTGCAGGGGACACACGGCCAAATCACACGCCCATGGAGTCAGATCGTGTGTGTCACACACCGCCTAGACATACGCCCGTGTGTCTACTCGTGTGAACAAATACAAGGCTATTTTCTAAGTCATTTTGCCACCCTCTCTTGCACACATTCACACAACATCACATGTCATTCTCATCTCATCATTTGCCATACTTAATCATCGTATTTAACTCATGATAACCATACTAGCTTCCCATTCACAAGAGGGCATCAACACATGCATAAACATATAATCAACATAAGCCATCATTGATGGCTATATTCAAACTGAACCATAAACCATTTTAGGCCAACACATTTGGCTACATTAACAATGACTTAATTAATCAAAAGAAAAAGTCCCTATACATGCCATAAACTTAAAATACTTGCATTCACTTATACCCGGATGATAACTTGATAGTGTGATAGCATCTCCGGTGATCTCCAACCCGAGCTAGCTAAATTAACCTGTAAGAAATAGGAAAGTAAGGGGAGTAAGCAATAGAACTTAGTAAGTTCATATGCAAATAATAAACAACTATTGACATTCATTTATTTTACCTAACCATAAAGATATTATAATACAATTTGCATTTAATCTCATGATTGCCATTTAATCATTCATAATGCTTACTCTTTTATCTTATAAATACCCTTTACGTGCCTTGGCATTAGCCTAACCACAATAGTCTCTCCATTATAACTTATCACTTTATTTAACAAGTTATTTCCATCCTCTTAATCACATGCGCATCATTTATGAGTAATCATAATTTCAACATATGGTTTAACCACCTTTCATTTCTCAAAGCTCGTATCATACTATATTCTCATAGTGACCTTATTCGACAATTATACTTGTCTTTCATTTCTCTCATATCCAATGAAACACAAATTCAAATAAATAAATAGTACTATATCACAATTCAATTTGATTCATAAACCTATCACATGATCATTATCAAATCTTATCATGCATCCATTCATCTTGAATGTAGATCACAAATCACAAGGTTATCAATATTTCACAAGTATAACTTATTCGTGTACCTTCTTCCCAAGAATTCATCATATAGCGAATTCACTTGACATGATGTAACACCCCAAACCCGGCCCAAACATTACAACCGAATTTGGTATGTTACAGAGGAAAACATTTTGGAAACCATTTGTTTTGCCGATTTAGTTTTTGAGAAAACATTTATTTTTGATAAAGTATTGTCTTGTTTAAATTTGACTGAGGTGCATAAAGAAAACATCATTTAGCTTTGTTGTTAAAATTTCATTAGATCATGTTGTTACAAGTTTCATTAAGGTACCCGATGGCACAAGAAAACATTTACGTTAAGTTCAAGAAAACTTGTGTAATCATTTTAAAATCATTGAGCAGTTAAAACTATTCATCCAAAACATGTAAAATAATCAAACGAAATATTAGGAGGCCTTATTACAATTTGAACAATTAAAACCGAAAATAAAATGAAAATAACTCAAGTTCATTTAAACCACAATTCCACTGCATGGCCACCTTGAGTCCATCCGACTCCTTATCCGCAGCTACGAGTCACCTAAAAACGTTAAAGGAAAAAGGTGAGTCATCAAGACCCAATGTGTAACCCTTTTCCCGGTTTAATGTAACATCATACACAAATCATAATTAATTTAATATGCACAAGTTTAATATGCACCCAACCTAGCCATCCAAACGCCTTTCTCTACCCCGTGTGGTACCAAACCACTGGTGGTGCCAAACCACTGGTGACTTAAAGTCACAATATCCATCAATACTGTGGTGCCAAACCACTGGTGACTTAAAGTCACAAATCAAATGATGGGGCCAACCCATCGTGTGATACCAAATCACTGGCGTCAATCCCATAATGTCATCTGTGGGGCCAACCCACTGTGGTGCTAAGCCACGGGGACGAGACGCTATGAGATGCCAAACCTCTGGAGGTGCCAAACCTCTGGTGACCGTAGTCACGAAATGTGGTACCAAACCACTGGTGTCCGTCGACACGAATATCACTTCCCCCTCCTCTCATCAACCCACATCAATCAATGATACGCATATAATAGAAATCATGCCAACAAGTTTATTATCTAACAACATACACTGAATTTATCATCAGCCACATATTATAAGCCACATATACCAAATATGTCATGCTTCCCAAAAGCATCATAACAACAAGGACTTACCTGAATCCTTGCTTATACCATGATGGTATTAAATCCAAATCTACACAAATCAGATTTAGCATACACGAACACTTAGCACATTAAATAGTTACAAAGTGTGTATGTACACACCTGTCACCAACGATCGTTCTAAATCCTGAAGAAACCAAATCGACCACACAAGATTCCCTTGCCCTATATTCGGCCATTACCCAAAGTTAGTACCAAGGCCATTCGGCCAAACTAAAATAATTCCAAAGGGTTTTATACGAACCCGAAACCTTACCTAAACGCCTTTGAATGCTAGCTACCACACACCAAGTGTTTCTGCTTCCCTAAATCGGCAATCACATGTTAATAGCCTTCGGCTTTCGAACACTAAAAAGGATTAATGACTTGAAAACGAATCCTTACCACCCTTACTAAAACCGATTGCCAGAGAATGGAGATTCGGATTGCACACTTCAAATCCCGGAGTACCCTTATGAGAAATCGGTTCCAAAGAAGAAAATACTTAGCCACATCATCAACCAATGCCGGATTTTGGCTTCACCAAACATCTAAGTCGACAAAGAACAAAAGAACATGGGATGAGAGTTTTGGCAACACTTACCTTCACAAATCGATTAGAAGAGGGAATCCCAAAAAGTATCTATGCCCACTTGCTATTCGGCCAAAGTGAATCCAATAGGAAGAAAAGAAATTTCGGCACAAAGGTTGGGAGTAGGTTCGGCTAGAGGGAAAGAAAGAAAGAAATAGTGGAAAAAGGGAGATAGGGGTTTCGGTAAAGAAAGGAGTAGAGGGGTTTTAGTGTTTTAAGCAAAAAGAAGAAAAGAAGTAGAGGATTAATGGTGGTTTCAGTTTTGAGAGAATGGGAAATGAGAGAAAAGGGAAAAAGAGATGGAAGGTGAGTAAATGCTAGCCGAAAATACCAAGTAAGTGCCTAAGAAAATTCGGCACTCTCTTTTGTTTAATCTCCTAGCCGTCCATTCCTCTCCAACAAGGAGTTTAAGATTTCGGCAAACACCCAAGATCCTTCTTGACCAACCATTTGAAATCATTCAAAAGAATTGACTTAATCAAATGCCTAAATTTTCTCTCTGCCAACTATTTAAAAAAAAATCTCTTATAAAATCAAATAAATCCTTATTATCCTGAAGAGTTTGAATTGAGCACTTCTCTCTTCTCTCATGCCGTCAAAATAAAGAGTAGAAAAGGGGAATTCCGCAACTCGAACATAGGCTGCCTTGCTCCCCTTGATGGCGTCAACTCCAGCCCTTAAGTGGCCCCCCTTGCCGCTTTTCCAAGGCCTTATTAGTGCCAAAATTCTCTTTTTAAAGCTTGTAACCCCTATTTACTATGGTCCCCTACCTTGAAAGCTTACAATTAAAATTTTCTACCACTCGAGCCTACTCAAGGTCCACCACTAAGTCCTATTACACTACGAATAACATCACAGCGATCCATTCTCAAGCAAAACAATTTAATCACAAATAACCCCCTATTTAGGATGTTACACATGAGTTCTATGTACATACCTGTACCACTAGAACGATGGAAATGTGCAACTGTACACAATCGCAACAAGTAATAAAGTGACAAGTAAATGTCGAGTTATCGTACCCACAGGGACTGTAAAAGAATTATTTATGAAAGTAATTTTAAACACTTTGGTGAAGGAAAAATATTTGGATTTGATAAATGATTAAAAAATAGAAAACAAAGTAAAATAAAATAAAATAAAGTTCTAATGCACGATTTCAAAAGCTGATTTTAATCAAGATGATATAATTGTGTTGGATTAATTATATTTCTTTACCTTAGAATTTTTAAACTTATGCTTATTGATCGTTGTTTTGTCGAGTTTTAAATTTATATGATTGAGAATGATCAAACCTGTAAACCAACCCTGACAATGATTTAAGGCAAGTGCACCTATTGAACAGTAGTATAGCTTAGGCAAGACCGGATTGTCGAACCCAAAGGAACTAAAAGTACTAATACTAACTTTCTTTTTATTATCTAGCCTAAAATAAGTGAAGTTGTTATCTAATCTAAATTTAACTAACTACTAAGCTAAAGACTCAAGACGAAAAGAACGAATTGGGGAAATACTGTTGGGAAAACTCTGTTGATTACGACGATACCCTAGGAAGAATCCACCTAGACTTCACTTGTTATCTAACACTGTACCAGACGATTTATTCACTTGACTTGATCCGTAAGATTCCCTAAGTTATATTAAACCCTATCTCAAGGTGAATAATGTCTAACCCTAGGTTGATTAATTGAAATCTCTTTATAATTAAAACCTCTAGAATCGCATTAACTCAATCTATGGATTCCCATATTAGGTTTCACCCTAATCTGGCAAAATCTCATCACCCTATCTCTAGGCGCGCGATCAACTCTGCTTAATTATGCTAGATCTACTCTTAAGCAGGGACTTTTGCTCCTCCACCTAAGCACATCCAACTTGAATCAATATCCCGAAAATATTAACACAAGGATTAAGCACACATAATTAAGAACAAATCAAGTATTTATCATATAGTTCAGAAAACAATAACAAGATCCGTCTTAGGTTTCATCCCCTTCAGGTATTTGAAGGGTTTAGTTCATAATAATAAAAGAAAACATCTCAGAAGAAAAGATAAAACAAAACATAAGAAATCTCTAAAACTCCCTGAAGGAATTGAAGGAGAGATCCGCCGTCTTGAGTAGAATTCCGACTTCTTGAGATGGATCAACTGGCTCTCTTCGAGTAATTCCCACAAATCTAACCTTTTCGGCTTGGCTCCTTGGCCTAGCTAACCGCCCCCTTCCAGGTTGCACTTTAGGTGGTTTATATAGGCTCTTGAAATGGGTTTCTTTGGCCCTAAGTATCCTTTTCCTATTGAAACTGCTCTTTGCCACGACAGGGACACGGGCATGGCACAAGCCCGTGTGAATGGTCTTTAAGCCGTGTTTAGATTTCTTTAATGAGGCAGGGCAGTGTGAATCGGGATCAGGTCGTGTTCTAGTTGCTCAATGAGGCACGGCCGTGTGGGCTTAAGTCCAGGCCGTGTCAATTTCCTCTTTGGCCTAATTTGGTTCGTTTTAGGCCCGTTTCTCGTTCTTTCCATCCTTGGGTGCTTTCCTGAGTATAAGTCATGAAAAGAAAGGATTAAACACACCTTTTTACATGAATCAAGGAATAAATCATCCAAAAATATGCTAAATGTGGGATTAAAATATGTTACTTTTACGGTTTATCACTTATACTTGTTACGAATAAATCATGGCAACTCGGTAATTTGCTAACTTATGAACATATTTACAAATCAAAAGTCCATTTATCTCTTGTACATATTCCTATGCCAATTCGACCGATAAAACAGATTTATAATGGTAAACATGTTATTGCACATACATACTTATTAAATTAAACAATCTCTCTCATATTCCTATGTCGATTCAAATGATTAATTCAACCTAATAAGCATATAAAAGACTATGTAAAGTAATAAAGTATCCTTACCTTGAAACAGTTTAATCACAATAATCTTGCAAGTTATGCACGGCATATGTATCACCAAATACAATGCTAATCTAATCTTCAACTACCTTAGAAGAATTAAAAATGCACTGATTAAGTACTGTGCCCATTAATTACAATTTGAATGTGTTTAAATAATTAATTCTTTAGTTATCTAAACAATTATAATTCCAGAATAACTTAGGCATGATTTTATTTAATCAAGCATTTTACCGAGGACTATAACAGCATAAACATAAATTTAACAAATCAAGATGACGAAATGCAATCAACCCAACATGAATTAAATTCAAGCTAAGTTGATTTAATTAACCATTCCAACAACATAAATATTCATAGATATGTTCATCATAAAAATAAAAAAAATTAAAGAGATAGGGAACAAGAATCAAATCCGGTGGTTTTTCGTGGCTTGACTAGGTTGCTCCGTTCCTCCTTCTTTGTTGTCCTTGCCGATCAAGGTTGCTATGAACACTCAATTGCTGCTCCAAAATGGCTAAAGAATACCCCTTTCCCAAGAGGAGAAATCAGCATAAGAGCAAGGAACTTTGAATGGGAAAATGAGAGAAAAAGTGAGAGAGGAGAGAAGAGTTGTGAGAGAAGAGATGTGAATGAGGGATGATTTGAATGGGCAGCAAAGGGGGTTTATATAGTTGAGGATGGCTACTAAAAATAGCAAATTTCAGCAGCCAAAGAGCCCCCTCATGGCCGGACATCCAACATGGCAAAGTTGAGACTTTCAACTTTGCTAAAATTAGCCTGGGGCAAATCTGTAAAGCCTTAATTTAAGGTGGGGTTTGAATGCAATTTGAAAGTCTTCCAAGGGCCTTTTTGTAAGCTAATTTAATCAGCTAAAATTCTGATTTGGGTCAGCATTTGAACGGTTCTGGGCTGCCCAATTGGTGGCTGGTTCGGTTCGCTCAATTTGGTTCAATTGGTGCGGTTCAACTGGGCCCTTTTTCCATAATTAATTAAAATTAATTTATTTAGCCCAAATTAAATTGGGAGTAAATTAAAATTAATTATATTATTAATTAATACACATATTTGGACCGTCTTAGGCTGGAAATTATTTTGCCTTGTTACTTCGAATTGCTTCTCGATTTTGTTCTTCTAACAATTGATGTGTCTCTAACTAACTATGATCACAATAAAGGCAAGCGCACCTATCGTTTAATAGTATAGTTATGGTGAGACCGGAAATATCGTATCCACAAGGACCAAGAGTACTAGTAATTACTATCTTCTTATTATCTAGCCTAAAAATTGGAGTGATTTCTTTTAAACTAAAACTAATTAAAAGCACAACAGAGAATGAATTGGGAAAATACTTTCAGACAACTTTATGAAGGAGGAAATACCCAAGGAAGAATCCACCTTGACTACACTTATTACTTCTGATTCATACAATTTATTCACTTGACTTAATCCATAGAAATCCCTTATTTATGTTAATATCTCTTTCAAGACTAAAAATAACTGACTCTAGGTTGATTAATTGAAATCTCTTTCTAATTAAAACCCCTATTGTCGCATTAACTCGATCTATGGATTCCCTTATTAGATTTGACTCTAATCCGATAGATTTACATCATCCTATATCTAGGATTGCATTCAACTCTACTTAATTGTGTTGATCTACTCTTAAACAGGGACTTTCTTGAGTCAATAACCTGAACTATTAAAATAAGAATAAGAACTCACAATTAAAAATAAGAACAAGTATTTATCTTATAAATCAAATAGTAATAAGATTCATCTAGGTATCATCCCCTTAGGTATTTAAGGGATTTAGTTCATACTGATAGAGGGAAACATCTTAAAATAAGGAAAACTATAAAACATAAGAAAACTCGAAAACTTCAACAGAAATTGATAAGAGATCTTCAATCTTGATGGAGATCCTTCTTCCAAGCTGCTCCCGATTGTTGTCTTCGAGTATTTTCTTCCTTCTACCCCGTGTGTCTCCTTAGGTCCTCCCCTAGGGTGTTTATATAGGCTTTGGAGCACCTTTCTTGGCCCACAAGTAGTCTTTTCCGAATAGAATTAAACTTGGGTCCGGCAGGGACATGCCCGTGTGACACGCCAGTGTTCGATAGCTTAGGCCGTGCTCGATTCTACTCATCACACATGGCCGTGTGGTCTGCCCGTGTACGACAGTCCAGGTAGTGTTGATTTTCGAGGTAGGCCCATTTTGTCCCTTTTTGGCCCGTTTCTCATTCTTTTCGATTCCCTAAGCTCACCTAAGTGTAAAACATGAAATTAAAGGATTATGAGCATCGAATTCATCGAATCTAATGAAAATTCATCCAAAAATAAGCCAAGCATGAGGTTAAAATATGTATAAATTATGGTTTATCAACAGTGTCTACCGGGTCAACTTTCGCCCTTTGTACGAATCTATCAAAAATAATCAAAATTCACTAAAAATAATTGTAAAATTGACTAAAAATTAACATGTTCAAAATTTTAATACAATTTAATTATTTTATAAAAATTAATTATTTTATGACAAAAATTCTATCGAAAATGCATGATTTTAAGTAAAATTAGGTATGAAAAAGTATATAAATATTTGTGTTTCCACACCCCCAAACTTAAATCATTGCTCGTCCCGAGTAATGCAAAAATTTCGGAAAGAATTTCTCGAAAACACTTTTGAAAAACTCCTTCAGAACAACTTTCTTCTCAAAATTATGAATTTAATATATTTAGGCTCAAAAATGAGAATTTTGATAATTATGCTACTTAAGTATACATATCGTTGAAATTACATCTAACAACTATTATAATAGCAAAATTAGACTAAATGCCTCTTTAACAAAGACATGTTGACCCTCACCAATTTGATTTTTTTTATTCCCTTATTCAAGACTAATCTACAATCATTAAATTTAACTTATGTCTTCATGTGTTGATCTTAGCAATTTCTCTCCACTAATGTAGGTAGCATAGAAACTTGAATCAATAGGTCTTTATTAAGGTTGTAACATGGCTAGGCTATGGGTAGGTAAAAGATAGATAAATTTTTGCTTAAAAACCCTAGACTCAGCGTAAAATCGAACCTTCGGAATTTTTACCTTCGATACACCAACTTATTTTACTTTCACATGCTCTTTTGTACATCTATTTTCTTTCGAGTACATGTATTATTTTTTTTTTTGAATTCAAATTCGAGCACTTGCATCATGTACTACAATTTTCGAGCAATTGATACTTCTTTTCAATTCCCCCAAACTATTTTCAAACGATATTCTGAATAGTACTGAGTCTAGTGTTTGGGACAATTTTAAAGATAATGAAGAGAAAAGTGATGGCTAAATATTGTAAATGTCCAAATAAAACTAGGCCAATAGTCTCAAAGTTGGGTTTCAAAGGATAATTTTATCATGGTTGGCTTGAAAGGCTCAAACTGTCCAAACAATAATTGCCTAAATCATTTTCAATATACCATGCTTCCTAGGATTTCGCCTCAAGAAATTACTCAGTCAATTCTAAAGACTTAAACTTACATGCATGCCTAATTTTTTCGTAGGGAACTAAAAATTTTATGGTACGAATTTGCATGCTTTATTAAAAATGCATTCATATCATTATTAAGCTAACATAATAACTTATTGAAATAATAGAACTTTATTAATACTGAAGTTTAGCATACTTAACAAAATTTCAAATTATTGAACAAGATATATCCTAATCATAATTAAAAGAAAATTTTATTCTTAGTGGAATTAATTCAAATTTCCCGTCCCCCTACTTAAAGTGAACAATGTCCTCATTGTTTAAAGTGAATAGATACTATACACCAGGTAGGATTTTAGAAAAGAGGAGATGAGTCAAATTGACTGCTTAAGTACCAAGCTCTCTCTAAATCCAATCCTAGACATGTATATACCTATTGCCACACTTTAGCCTTTGTGACTTGTCTAGATTCTATTCATGATTCCTATCTCTTGTTTTGTTGTGCATAAATAAAAATTCCTAATTAACCTAATCCTAAAATAACTTAAGAATAAAAATAAAATAAAGTTGAGGTCCTCCCTTTTTTATTTGTTTGTCTATCCTTCCGAATTCGACTCATCTTTTGCTCCATCATTATTGCCTTTGCATGAATCGCCTTGCTCCCTCTTCGAAATTGAACTCAATGATTCAAATATGAAATCTAGAAACTCAGGCACAAAAATAAATGGGTCATTATAAATTTTCCTAAGGGCACTCCTCATCGAGTCATCCCTTATTTTTTAGTATCTCCAGCAGGCTTGTTGATGCCATTACATGTGTTGCATTAAGTCCATCAGCTTTGACAGCTCATCACGAAGATCTAGGCTAGGCGGTAGAGCTCCAAACATTGAGGTTTCGATATCAGGTTCAGCTTCTGGTTCCATTGGTTCTGCCTCATTAGGGACTTCATTTGGTTGCTCTGGCGGGATCTCTGTAGGGTCATCTTCTACTTCTTCGGGATCCCCACTCTCTTCAACTCGTTGCTGTAGAATAGAATCTCTAGCTACTCGGTAGAGGTCCCAATCGGTGATTGTGCCCTGACTATACCCTGTCTTCTTTACGTTCGCCAAAATTTTTACTTTTAAGCACAGAATTGTTATCGTAAAGGGGAAATAGGCTAGGCTAGAACGTCTAACGGCACAATTTCGCATTTCTCTTAGGATGACTTTGCCCACATCAATGGTCTTTCCAGTTAGAATCGAGTATAATAGGACCATTCGCTCTAATGAGATTGTAGTCCCATGCGAACTAGGCATAAGGCTAAAACGGATGAAATAGAACCATACCTTCGCAAATGGTGTCAAATATTCTTTTCGACACGTGTGGATTCCTTGCTTTGACACAGTCCACTTAGAACCTGGAATTGTGAGTTTCTCGAGAATTTCTTGCAAATTTTCAGGCTTAATGTTGCTCAACAAAGAAGAATATTCATCATTATTGAAATCAGGTAATTCAAATAACTCATTAATAGCATTTGAATTTATTGGTACCTTGATTCTGCGAACTGGAACTTCGGTCAATTCGCTTAAGGTTAAGTTCGAATAGAATTCACGAACTAGCTCCTCATCCAAAATTGGTCTCTTTTCACAAAACAATTCCCAATTGAGGGCTTCAGCAACTTGACGAATACGTGCCATAAAGTCTCTGTAGTTGATTTCCTTCAATGTGAAGCCTTTCTCTGGATGCATCTGTTGATTTTTTAAGATACTTTCCTATTTTACTTTGGCTTCTTCACAGTGGAACTTATTTTGCGTTTCATCGATTTGGGCGGAGGCACGAGTTCTCTTCCGAGGCATGATTAACCGCCCTTTTTTAAGAACTCCTAAAAACAATAATTAAAAGCAAAAGAGGTCGATTTAAGGTAGGTTGGAGGATTTGGCTAAGGATGGGTGAAGGTGTGTGCCGCAGAAGTGTTGGAAGGCTGCTAGGTGTGCGGGCAAATGGGTGCGGAAGCAGGCAGCAATGCGCAGCAGGGGTTGCGCGCAAGCAACAGCGTGCGGTGCCTTCGGCAAGCAGGCCTGATGCGCTGGGACGTGCGCAGGTGTGGCGCACAGGAGCAGTACACGGCCTGGGCGACTGCTGGGGCTGGGGCGTGCGGCGTGCTGAGGCTGCTAGCCAAGCAATGTGCGATTGAGGCTTGCGACACTTAATGGATTTGGTGCTTTGGGCTTTTGAGTGATGAATGAATGGGGAGAAGTAAGGGTGGAATTTATAGTTGGAGAAGTAGGAATTAAAGTAGAATTCTTAGAGAATTTAATAATTTAAATATTCTAAGTCTCATCCTTCTCAAAGTTAACAACAATTAATAATTAAATATATGCATATGAAATTATCAGTTGCTATTAAATTATTAAAACAAGAATAAAATATGATCAAAATTAAACTAATCTTAATTCTATGCTAAGTTGATAAAAATTAATATATAAATTATAAGAGATATAATTATATATTAAAGTTTATCATATTTATATAAATATATATATTAAGTAAAAAATATTTATTTTAGATGCCTTTTGGAAATATTTACAAAAAGAGGCACCTAGTTTATATTATTTACGAAATTAGCAACCAAATTTTAAAAATAATTCAATTAAGTCCCTAGACCTAATGAAAATTTGAAATTGAGTTGTAATTTAAAACTTGGATCACAATTTGACCCTTTTGTTTGAAAATTTAAAAATTTATTTTGTCATTCAAGGAATAATTTCTCAGAAAATTATGTGAAAATCAATTCCCAGGAAGATTGGAGGGGTCAAAAGTGGTCCCGCTTAAGCTCCAATCTCTTAGACAGAATTTATTTAAACATAATAAACCCTAAAATATACCCTAAATAATTTATTAAAAACAATAAAATTTAAATATTTGATAAACTGAACAAGATTTGATCCCTTTCAGGTTTTTCTCCGTAGTAATGTTTCAAACGCTGAGCATTGACTTGAAAATTACCTCCCTTACCTTGGAGTTCAACAACTCCATATGGATAGACGCAATGAATCGTAAAAAGACCGGACCAACATGATTTTAATTTACCTGGGAAGAACTTCAATCTAGAATTAAATAACAAGACTTGCTGACCTGCTTCAAATTCCCTAACTCGAAAGTGCTTGTCATGCCATTTCTTGAGTCTTTCTTTGAGTAATTTGGCATTTTTGTATGAGAACATTTGGAATTCCTCTAGTTCATTGAGTTGGAGCATCTGTTTCTCTCTAGCAAGCTTAAGATCCAAGTTGAGTCATCGAAGAGCCCAGTAAGCTTTGTGTTTTAACTCTAGAGGTAGATGACAGGCTTTCCCAAAGACCAACCTGTAGGGTGACATTCCTAAAGGTGTCTTGTATGCTATTCTGTAAGCTCATAAAGCATCATTTAGTCTTTTGGACCAATCTCATCAGTTCGGGCAAACTACCTTCTCAAGTATGCCTTTGATCTCCTTATTCGCCAGCTCAGCTTGCCCATTCGTCTGCAAATGGTAAGCTGTAGCAACTTTCTGTTTCACTCCATGTTTATCTAACAACCATTTTAACCACTTGTTCACAAAATGGGTCCCTTCATCGCTAATAATAGCTCTTGGGGTTCCAAACCTTGTGAACACGTGTTTCTGCAAGAACTTCATCACAACCTTAGCATCGTTCGTCGGATAAGCTTCGGCCTCGACCCACTTGGACACATAATCTACTGCTACCAATATGTACCTATGACCAAAAGACGGAGGGAAATGACCAAGAAAGTCAATACCCCAAACATCGAACAATTCTTCCTCAATGATATTTGTTCAAGGCATCTCATTTCTGTTGGTGACATTTCCAACCCTCTGACATGGATCACAACTCTTTACGTAAGCATATGCATCCTTGAATATTGTGGGCCAAAAGAATCCAGCTTGTAATACTTTGGCTGCAGCGCGAGTACCTCCGAAGTGTCCCCCACTCGGAGCTGAGTGACAATGGTATAAAATCTTCGGTATTTCATCTTCTGCCACACATCTCCTGATCATCTAATCTGCACACTTTTTAAACAAATATGGCTCTTCCCAGAAATAGCACTTCGCATCGTGAAGAAAATTTTTCCTTTGTTGATACGTTTTATCAATCGACATCAAACCACAAGCTAAATAGTTAGCAATATCAACAAACCAAGGAATATTATGGACATGATTTACCTTCAGTATGTGTTCATCTGGAAATGTCTCTTGAATCGGTACAAGTGGAGAATTTCCTTCTTACGGCTCCAATCTGGACAAGTGATCTGCTACTTAGTTTTCTACTCCCTTTCGATCTTGAATTTCTAGATCGAACTCTTGAAGTAGAAGTACCCACCGGATCAATCTTGGCTTAGCATCTTTCTTGGCCAGTAAATATTTAATTACCGAGTGGTCCTTATAAACAGTCACTTTGGTACCTATAAGATAAGATCGAAACTTGTCAAAAGTAGATACAATAGCAAGTAACTCTTTTTCTGTTACCGTATAATTCAGTTGTGCTCTTGTTAGAGTCCGACTTGCGTAGTAGATGGGGTGAAAAACTTTGTTCCTTCGCTGGCCCATGACAGCTCCAATTGTGAAGTCACTTGCATCGCACATCAATTCGAATGGCACATCAATTGCTGTAACTAATCGATTCTTCAACTCTTTGAATGCTCTTAAACATTCATCATCAAACTTGAATGTCGCGTCCTTTTCCAATAATTTTCACAAAGGTTTTGCAATTTTGGAGAAATCTTTGATAAATCTACGATAAAAATCGGCGTGGCCCAAGAAACTTCTAACACCCTTTACAGATGTTGGAGGTAGGAATTTCTCAATAACGTCTACTTTTGCTTTCTCTACCTCGATTCCATGTCTTAATATCCGATGCCCTAGAACAATCCCTTCTTGTACCATGAAATTGCAACTTTCCCAATTGAGTACTAGGTTTGTTTCTTCACATCGTCTTAGTACCTTAGCTAGATTGGCTAAACAATCATCATAAGTGTCTCCAAATACTGAAAAGTCATCCATAAAAACTTCTAGACACTTCTCAACCATGTCAGTAAAAATTGACATCATACATCTTTGAAATGTAGCAGGTGCATTACATAAACCAAATGGCATGCGTCTAAATGCAAATGTACCGTATGGGCAGGTGAATGTCGTCTTGTGCTGATCTTCTGGTGCTACTGTAATCTAATTATACCCTGAGTATCCATCGATAATAGTCTCGTCCCGCGGGTCTATCAAGCATCTGGTCCAAGAACGGCAAAGGAAAATGATATTTCCTGGTCGCCTTGTTCAGCTTTCGGTAATCGATGCAAATTCTCCATCCCGTAACCGTTCTGGTTGGTATCAACTCATTATTCTCGTTCTCAATGACTGTGATACCTCCTTTCTTCGGCACGTACTAGATCGGACTTACCCATGAACTGTCTGAGATGGGGTAAATTATACCCGCATCTAACCACTTGATAATTTCCTTCTTCACTACATCCTTGATGATGGGGTTCAGTCTCCATTGTCCATCAATCCTTCCTCTCTTTCCATCTTTTAATATGATCTTGTGCATGCATATAGATGGGCTAATACCGCGAATATCGGCTATGGTCCATCCGATAGCCTTCTTGAATTGTTTCAAGACTATGATAAGTTTCTCTTCTTGTTCAGTAGTTAATTCTGCTAAAACAATCACAGGCAAAGTAGAAGCGTTACCTAAATAAACATATTTTAAGTGTGTAGGTAATACCTTGAGTTCTAACTTAGGTGGCTCATCGATTGATGCTTTTGGCTGGGTGTAATCCCTTTTCTCTAATTCCAAAATTCAAAACGGGATTGCAGATTAAATCCCTTTTGATTAGCTTCTTGCAGAACTAAGTATTCATTCTTTTCTTCATCATTTGGAGGGTCTGATGTCAGAATTTGTTCCAACGAATCCTTAACATAGTTGAGTTCCTTCTCCACTATTAATTCCTCTAAATCGGATACTGTAGAAAAATCATCAATTGTGTCAGGAAATCGCATTGACTTGAAAACATTAAATGTTACCTGATCATCCTGAACATGCATAGTCAGCTCACCCTTCTGCACATCAATAAGGGTCCTTCTAGTTTCTAAGAATGGTCTTCCTAGGATAATTGGCACTTCTTTGTCTACTTCAAAGTCTAAAATTAAAAAGTCAGCAGGAAAGATAAATTTATCTACATGTACCAATACATCTTCAATTTTTCCTTCTGGATGCGCTAAGGATCGATCTACTAGTTGAAGTGTAATCGTAGTAGGTCTAACTTCACCTATCCCCAACTTTCTAAATATTGACATAGGCATCAAGTTAATGCTCACACCTAAGTCACATAATGCCTTACCACAATAGGTTGCTCCAATATTGCACGGTATGGTAAAACATCCAAGATCCTTCAATTTTGGGGGTAGTTTGTCCTGAAGATATGCACTGCATTCTTTCGTCAGGGCTACCGTCTCAAATTCTCCAAGTCTTCATTTTTTAATTAGGATATGTTTCATGAACTTGACATAATTCGGCATTTGCTCAAGTGCTTCACCCAACGGGATATTGATGTGAAGTTGCTTAAGTACGTTCAGGAACTTCTTGAATTGAATCTCCTGACTCTGCTTCTGAAGTCTTTAAGAGTAGGGTGGTGATGGTTTCTTTACTGGAACTGGTAATGGTTGATTCGTCTTCTGTAGTAATTCTTCATCTAACGGAGTTGTTAGTTGATCAGATTTAGTTGGTTCTGAGGTTACCTTGTCGGGTTTTGCAGATTCTGGTTCTTGTGAAACTGGAATTTCAACACTTTGTTGAACTTCCTCTGAGTCTTGAGCCTCAGCTTGCTCATTTTTAGCTTCAATGGTATTGGGCTCTACCGTCTTTCCACTCCTCAATGTCAGCGTTTTCCAGTGCTCCTTTCCCGGATTTTTTAGATTTTTTGTATCACTAGGTAAGGTACCCTGTGGTCGGTTCCTAAGTTCAGTTGCAAGCTGGCCCGTTTGGTTTTCCAGATTCTTCAATGTAGCTGATTGGCTTTGGATTGAGGCATCATTCTTTGCCATGTATGCCTTAAGCAAACTCTCCAAGCTATTGGATGCTTCAGCTTGAACTGGTTTCTGAACTTGTTGAGGGAAACTAGGCAACTGGGCTGGTTTGGGTTGGGTGTAAGTGTTACTAGTTCCAGCCCTTTGGTTACTTCAGGAAAAATTCGGGTGGTTTCTCCACGATGGGTTATAAAAATTGGATTGCAGCCCTTGCCTTCCTCGATTTTGGTTCTGATTACCCATGTAGTATACAGATTCTGGGTTGGACAGACATTCTTCAAACAAATGTCCTTCCCCACAATAGACACAGGCTATATTCTCAAATTGATTAGGCGGTTGTGCTGCAAAACTATTAGACCCATTAGTAGTAAGATTTTTAAGCATTGAGGATACTGATGATACCTGAGATGCGAGTGAAGTAAGAGCGTCTACTTCATGTATTCCAGCAACTCGTCTTCCTGACACTGCTCGACTAGTTGGCCATTGATAGTTGTTACTGGCGATCCTCTCGATAATTTCATAAGCCTCATTATAAGACTTAGAAAGGAGAGCACCATTAGCAGAAGCGTCCACTACCATTCTCGTGTAAGCGTTGAGACCATTGTAAAATGTCTCAAGTTGGATGCAATGTGGAATTCCATGATGAGGGCACTTTCGTAATAACTCTTTAAATCTTTTCCATGCCTCATATAAGGATTCGTCATCCATTTGTTGGAAGGCAGTGATCACGTTCCTCAACTTAGCATTCTTGCTAGGCGGGAAATACTTCATAAGAAATCTCTTTGCTAACTCTTGCCATGTGGAAATTGAGTTTGGTGGTAATGAGTTCAACCAGGCTCGAGCTCTGTCCCTTAGCGAATATGGGAACAACTTCAATCGTAATGCATCTTCAGGTACTCCGGCTAATTTGAAAGAGTCGCTCACCTCCATGAATAGTCTCAAGTGCAGATGAGGGTCTTCGGTAGGCATTCCACTAAATTAGCCCACTGTCTAAAGCATCTGGATCATGACTGGCTTCAGCTCAAATTGTTGTGCCTCGATTTAGGATCTTCTAATACCCGAATTAAGATCATTGAACACTGGCACGGCATATTGTCTTAAGGCTCTACCCCTATCATCAGTAATAAGGATAGGATTTTGAGCAAGGTTTGCTCCATTTTCTTGATTCATATTCTCGAAATTCATCTCTTCGATCCTCATTTGATTCGCTTGTCTTTTACATTGTCGAAAGGTTCGTTCTGTCTCAAGGTCTACGGGGAGTAAATCGATAATTTGGTCAATACTCATAAACACCTAAAATATTCACAGAAAAATTAATTAAGTTAAAAATTAAATAGAAAATTAAACCAAAATGTAAGACTAACAAATTCATAAATAATGGCTTTTGAAAAACAGTCCCCGGCAATGGCGTCAAAAACTTGGAACGATGGAAATGTGCAAGTGTACACAATCGCAACAAGTAATAAAGTGACAAGTAAATGTCGAGTTATCGTACCCACAGGGATTGTAAAAGAATTATTTATGAAAGTAATTTTAAACACTTTGGTAAAGGAAAAATATTTGGATTTGAGAAATGATTAAAAACTAGAAAGCAAAGTAAAATAAAATAAAATACAGTTCTAATGCACGATTTCAAAAGCTGATTTCAATCAATATGGTATAATTGTGTTGGATTAATTATATATCCTTACCTTAGAATTATCAAACTTATGTTTCTACTTGTTACGAATAAATCACGGCAACTTGATAATTTGCTAACCTATGAACATATTTACAAATCAAAAATCCATTTCTCTCTTGTACATATTCCTATGTCAATTCGACCGATAAAACAAATTTATAAAGGTAAACATGTTATTGCACATACATATTAAATTAAACAATCTCCCGCATATTCCTATGTCGATTCGAACGATTAATTCAACCTAATAAGCATATAAAAGACTATGTGAAGTAAAAAAGTATCATTATCTTGAAACAGTTTAATCACAATAATCTTGCAAGTTATGCAAGGCATATGTATCGCCAAATACAATGCTAATCTAGTCTTCAGCTACCTTAGAAGAATTAAACATGCACTAATTAAGTACTATGTCCATTAATTACAATTTCAATGCGTTTAAATAATTAATTCTTTAGTTATCTAAACAATTATAATGCCAGAATAACTTAGGCGTGATTTTACTTAATCAAGCATTTTACTAAGGCCTATAACAGCATAAACATAAATTTAACAAATCAAGATGACGAAATGCAATCCACGGAAAACCAATTGCTTGATTAAGTAAAATGCTTGATTAAGTAAAATGCTTGACTAGGTTGCTCCGTTCCTCCTTCTTTGTTGTCCTCGCCGATCAAGGCTGTGTGAACACTCAATTGCTGCTCCAAAATGGCTGAAGAAGACCCCTTTCCCAAGAGGAGAAATCAACACAAGAGTAAGGAACTTTGAATGGGAAAATGAGAGAAAAAGTGAAAGAGGAGAGAAGAGTTGTGAGAGAAGAGATGTGAATGAGGGATGATTTGAATGGGCAGCAAAGGGGGGTTTATATAGTTGAGGATGGCTACTAAAAATAGAAAATTTTAGCAGCCAAAGAGGCCCCACATGGTCGGCCATCCTACATGGCAAAGTTGAGACTTTCAACTTTGCTAAAATTAGCCTGGGGCAAATCCGTAAAGCCTTAATTTAAGGTGGGGTTTGAATGAAATTTGGAAGTCTTCCAAGGGCCTTTTTGCAAGCTCACTTAATCAGCTAAAATGCTAATTTGGGTCAGGATTTGAACGGTTCTGGGCTGCCCAATTGGTGGCTGGTTCGGTTCGCTCAATTTGGTTCAACTGGTGCGGTTCAACTGGGCCCTTTTTTCATAATTAATTAAAATTAATTTATTTAGCCCAAATTAAATTGCGAATAAATTAAATTTAATTATATTATGAATTAATACACATATTTGGACCATCTTAGGCTGGAAATTATTTTTCCTTGTTACTTCGAATTGCTTCTCGGTTTTGTTCTTCTAACGGTGTCTGCCGGGTCAATTTTCGCCCTTTGTACGAATCTGTCAAAAATAATCAAAATTCACTAAAAATAATTGTAAAATTGACTAAAAATTAACATGTTCAAAATTTTAATACAATTTAATTATTTTATAAAAATTAATTATTTTATGAAAAAATTCAATCGAAAATGCATGATTTTAAGTAAAATTAGGTATGAAAAATTATATAAATCTTTGTGTTTCCAACCACTCGTAACATAGTCATATACTTTCTCGTTTTTAACGTACCCATTAAACCACTCGGGATGCTAGAAGATACTCAAGAATTTCATACATATAGTACCGTATCAACGCCATATCCCCGATATGGTCTTACATGAAATATCATGTCGACGCCATGTCCCTGACATGGTCTTATACGAAATCACATACCGAGGTCATATCCCAGATATGGTCTTATACAGAACCTTAGTAACCTTAGTATCATGACATTTGTATTCTATCCATTCCTAAATTTCAGTTGGAGATTTTCATTCCTCGATATTTCATCAAAATCGTCATTAATCAATTTCATAGAGACAATATACAATTCATGTAATATCGAAATATTAAATACATAACATAAGGTTGTATTATTTACACACGAACTTACCTCGATACCAAAAAGGTAAAAGGGACCTACTCGTCAATTTCTCTCTTATTCCCCCGTTCCAGGTCCGAACCTCGTTTTCTTTGATTTATAACATCACATTAAGCTTACTTATTAGTCACATTATTCATTGTGACCCAAAAATTATACTATGGCAAAATTACGTTTTGCCCCTAAACTTTGTCATATTTACACTTTTACCCTTAGGCTCGTAAAATGAAATGTGTTCAATTTCTTTACTATCCATGCATAGTCGAATCATTTTCATGCTTATAGCAGCCCATATTTTCCATAAAATTAGATTTTTAACTTATATTTCTTAACTATTACAAATAGGTCCTTTTTTACATTTTTACCGAATATCACTTAGTAAAAGTCGTTTCTCTAACCATAAACATCCATTTTCTACCACTAAACATCAAAACACATGCATGTCACACATGGGTAAATTTTTAATCATGAACGCTACTTCAAAATAATGGTAGAAATAGGTAAATCGGGTTACGAGGACTTCAAAAATGCAAACAACATTAAAAACGGGGCTAGGATCACTACACTAAAACAGACTTTTAGCGGCGTTTTTAGTGGCGTTTTAAAGATAAACGCCGCTAAAGTTACATATTAGCGGCGTTTGAAGTAAAACGCCGCAACAAAAAGAGAAATAGCGGCGTTTATTTTGAAAACGCCGCTAAAAAGGATAAATAGCGGCGTTTAGATAAGAAAACGCCACTAAAAATCTGGGCTTTCGCGGCGCTTCTAGAAAAACGCCACTAAAAATCTGGGCTTTAGCGGCGCTTCTGGAAAAACGCCGCTAAAAGTCTGGGCTTTAGCGGCGCTTCTGGAAAAACGATGCTAAAAGTCTGGGCGTTAGCGGCGCTTCTGGAAAAACGCCGCTAAAAGTCTGGGCTTTAGCGGCGCTTCTGGAAAAATGCCGCTAAAAGTCTGGGCTTTAGCGGTGCTTCTGGAAAAACGCCGCTAAAAGTCTGGGCTTTAGCGGCGCTTCTGGAGAAACGCCGCTAAAAGTCTGGGCTTTAGCGGCGCTTCTGGAAAACGCCGCTAATTTCTGGGCTTTAGCGGCGCTTCTGGAAAAACGCCGCTAAAAGTCTGGGCTTTAGCGGCGCTTCTGGAAAAACGCCACAAATAATTTTAAAGTTTTTTTGGATATATATAAATGATTGTTTTTAAATTTATATATTACATAATTTCTTATATAATTGTAAAAGAGATAACATTAATTTTAATACATTAAAATTATGATTCTAGTTTAAATTGTTTAAGAGAAAAATATTTGTGGGTTTAAGGGGGACGTGTTAGGATTTAATGGGTTAAAAGTTAGGGTTAATGGGTTTAAATGTAAATAGTTAAGGGTTTGGGGTTTGGGGTTTGGGATTAGGGTTTTATAGTTTATGATTTAGGGTTTAGGTTAAATTAGTGTATTTTAATTTATATATATTAAATAATTTCTTATATAATTGTAAAATAGATAGTATTAATTTAAAAATATTGAATTAATTCTCATGATAAGTTCGGGTTTATGGTTTAATTTAGGGCATATAATTTATGGATTAATCTTTATAGTTTAGGGTCTAGAGTTTATGTTTCAGGGTTTGAGGTTTAAGATTTAAAATTAAGGGTTAGGGTAGGGTTTAGGCTGGGTTTATAGTTTAGTTTTTATTATTTTAGAGATATAGGGCAGGTTTTGGATTTAGTGCTTAAACCATATCGAATAATAACTATTTATTTTCTTTATTGTAACTTCATATTGCTATAGTAAATGTATAACTAATTTGTATACCCATATGAGTTCAGTGTTTTAAAGTTTGTTGTTTGGGTTTATTGTATAGTGTTTAATATCTTAGTGTTTACCGATATTAAGGTTTACGTGTTAGTGGTTAGGGGTTAAGGTTTAAGGTTAAGGGCCCCTAACCCGGGTTTAGGGGAAATGGTTAATGGGTTAGGGTCTTGGGTTTAGGGATTTATGGTTTATGGTTTATGAGTTTAGGGTTAAAGGTTTGGGGGAAATGGTTAATGTGTTAGGTTTTTGAGTTTAGGGTTTATGTATGCATATGTGTTAAGTTTAGGATTTTTTAGGGTTTAGGGTTTAGGGTGTTAGCTATATAACCCAAAATCCCGAAAAACGAAATCCCTCATGAGGCATTAATGTTTAATGTGTTAGGTATTAAAACATATGTTTTGTACTACACTAACATTGGCCACATGAATTCCCAAAAAGTTGGTCTCGGATTATATATGGTTTAGGGTTTGTAGTTTAGAGTAGTTTAGGGTTCGAGTTTTATGGTCTAGTATTTAAGGGTTGAGGTTTTGCGTTTGGGTTACTGTTAAGGTGTAAGGTTTATGAAAAAACTAAAATTGATCAATAGTGGCGTTTTTACCGGTTTAGTGGAAAAAATAGAAAAAATATGTAAAAATATATATCAGTTTAGTGGCGTTTTTGCCCAAAAACGCCGCACATATGTTACAAAAATTTCGGATTAGTGGCGTTTTTACCGAAAAACGCCGTAAATATGTTACAAAACAACGTCGTTTTAACTTATCGTATTTTTAGTGGCGTTTATTTGAAAACGCCGCAAAAAATTTTATATCAGACTAGTGGCGTTTGTACCTAAAAACGCCGCAAATATGTTACAAAACACCGTCGTTTTAACTTATCGTATTTTTAGTGGCGTTTTATCGAACACGCCGCAAAAAATTTTATATCTGACTAGTGGCGTTTGTACAGAAAAACGCCGCAAATATGTTACAAAACACCGTCGTTTTAACTTATCGTATTTTTAGTGGCGTTTATTTGAAAACGCCGCAAAAAATTTTGTATCGGGTTAGTGGCGTTTGTACCGAAAAACGCCGCAAAAAAATCTAATTTCCGTTAGTGGCGTTTGTAGCAGAAAACGCCGCAAAAAATTACTTAAATTACTTAAATAAAGTAATACCCCTTCATATTTTTCTTTACTATATAAATATATTCATGAATTTTAAAAAATATTGAGATTGACAACCCCAATTCATAATAGTTTAAAGAGCGAAAAACCAATAATTTAAAATTAGATTAATTGTGATTGGTCCCTCTATTATGTTAAATTTATAATTTAATCCTTATCTCTTGATTTGGCATAATAATGATTTTTTATTAAATTAACTGTTTAGTGGCGTTTGTACTAAAAAAACGCCGCAAATATTTAACAAAACACTGCCGTTTTATTACATGACTTGTAAAACGCTGCCGTTTTTATTAGTGGCGCTTTAATAAACGCCACAAAATTAAAATTGCCTAAACGTCACCGTTTTAATTACCCACTACCTATCTGTTCTTTCCCTCTTCGATCGATTCCCCCAAATGCTAATACCTAACAACCAATTCTTTCTCCCTTTCTCCCCTTCTCCACTCCAACACCCTCCGCCCAGCACCGTATCGGCTAGCCGTCTGCACCAATCCGTTGGCATTTGCTGCCGGATTCGTGAAACCCGACAAGGAATTTCTCAATAGAGGTATGGAATTTGTTTTCCAATTGTTTTATTATCTAATTGTTTTTATTTTTATCACCGAAATACTTACAGCTTCCACAATCTTCTTCTTCCTTTAGAGAGTTAATCTCTTCTCTTTTCCATGCTATCCTATGAATTTTCTTTTGGGGGTTTACAGTTTGATAGACTCATTGCTGATGTTTGGTTTTATATGTAGTCCAGATTTTGCTTCTTTGATCTGCCTTTTCATACTGTTTATTTAACTTGGATTCATTTTTAATTTTGTGGAGTTACATTCTACTGCAACTTGAAATATATTTTCTATTAACTAGCAAAAAGTATATTTTTTTTACTCAATTATGATTTTTTATTTTATTTTAATGTCTAACTCTTCAAAACTAAAAATGGATGCTTTGGTGATTTCTTCTTTTTCTTCTTATTCCATTTTTTTTAATTAATGCTGATTTTTTCTACAAAAATCCTTCATATTTATGTTATTCCAGTTAATTCAACATACACACAGAATCAAACTTTATTCATTTTTTTATGGGGCTTTCAATTTATTCTTTTTTATGTTAAATTTTTGGAAGTTGAGAAAGGTTAAGTATGTTGCTATATAGTTAAATTGAGTTTTTTTTTCATAGTTAATTTATTCTGTAGCCTTTTTAATTTGCTTCATGTGAATTGGTATCATCTTCTTATATATTTTAATTTTTTGCTCAATTAAAATTTCATTTAACATGGTTACATATATCTTATATTAAACTCAAGCATGTTCAATGTAAATGCTAAACTGTTTGTTGAATACAAGTGTTTAAAAATAAATGAAAAATTGAAGTAGGATTGATTTGATTTTAAAGTATAGTATGGAATGCTTGTAAATGGAGATAACTTTATAAGCTTTTGTTATATACATACCTGTTTAGGATGCCTTCTTTATAAGCCTTACCAGTTTATAAGATTTTGTTATCAATTTCTAGGAACTTTGTTTCTTAGAGTAGATATAGCAAGCATATTTATATAGGATTATCATTTTATGTACTACTTTGTAAGTTAATTTTGGGTGTTGTGTTTTCAGATTGGTTAAGGTTGAAGGAAATATTAGTTGGGCATAATGCAAAACCGCAGTCTCTTTCGCATAATAATGGGTTTCGCCTAGTTTCCGAAGACAGCCAATCTTTTTATTAGGTACTGTACCAAGTACTATCAAATATTTCTTGCTTTTTTTTTTTCATTTTTCTGATGCTCATGAAATGTTTGCTTTGTTTTCTCTACTTCTCTGAGAATATCGAGAAGGATTACATGAGAAGCATCATTAACTCTATGATTTTGTGTACAAACTAAATGCACTGTTTTTGAATGATTAGAAGTTAAAATTTCATATTTTGTAGAAAACAATTAACAGTTTGGTTTTAGGATTTTATATTATGTTGAATTGTTTTAGATTTGAACTGTTTTAAAATTTTATATTTGTGAATTTTTTTTGCTTCTGCTTCTGGTTGTGCTATGTTATTTTGGAAATATCTATTTTACTCAAAGCTCCAAAATAGAAGAAGGTCCTTTGCCAATTTGTTTTTCGTTTTTTGCTTCTAATATTAAAATATGAGTTCGTTTTTCGATTTGCTTTTGAAAATTTGTTCAAGTTGTGCCCCTTGATAAGAGAAAAAGCTTGTCTTTTGCGGTTAGCATAAAGGGTCTGTTGCTGTTTTGTTTCTTTCTTTCATGTTAGTAACAGAGTAAAATGCCAAAAATGGTGCAGGAATAAGAGGATATTATTTGTTGCAATTGATCAAAATAGACCTCTCTCAGACCAGGCTCATTTTGTTATTGTATTGCACAAGGTTAGTAGATACCGTTTATTATTATTATTTTTGTATGTAGTGGCTTTATTCTCTTTTAACATTAAAGAAGGGTTTGAAAGATGATATGGGTGGGGGGATTGTGTGCTCTTTTTGCAGACCGACACTGCTTCTGTGTTGTTAGAAGTTATTGGGTATATCAGATTCCTTCAGTATCAAATTGAGGTGATGTTTCTTCCACACTGGCTCTTTTCTTTTTTAACACTTTCTGCCGTACTCCCAAGCTGCTCAGAAAAAAGTGAGGTTAATTGCTTGTTTACGTGGTTCAAAAGAGACTTGAAGCTGATTTGGAGTTTCCACAACTCCATATCGTACTTTTGCTATTTATACCGTTTGATTTTTCATTTATTTTATTATTTTTGATTTTATGGAGTTTCTTTTTTATTCTTCTTGTAGCTTCTCAAAAATTTCGGTCGTCCTTTGCTCAACACAACAGTAGTTGCTGGAATCGACTCTGCCATCCAATTTACAATTTGTAAGCATGTATATTTAATGTGCTAAACTGCTGTCCAAATTGCGGATTATTATCTTGCTTGGTTGGTATATATGCTGCTTGATCTATTGCTGTCCAAAAAAAAAAAAGATTCAAAGTATATAGGCTGGAAACCTAACGGGTTGCCTTATATCGGATCCTCCCTAGGTGTAACAATGCCACGTATGATGAATCTTAAAGAATTTCTGTCTAAATGGCTGTTTATTATTTCTGTCTAAATGCCACGTAATAATATTTTGTTATCAGTATAATAATAATATTGATCATTACTTAAATATGTTTTAATTACGAAAAGTAAATTATTTTTTATAAGAAGTAATTTAAAAACTTTTTAAATTTAATATTGTTATCAATATAATAATATAGATCACTATTGAAATATGTTTTAATATAGAAAATAATTTGTTTTTAAAAGAAGTAAGTTAAAAACTTTGTAAACTTAACAACATCACAGCAAATTTCAATTATAAAAAACCATATAATAACATTTTCCAGCCTTAACTGATTCTCGATTTGAAATTTTAATTTAACTTACATAATTCATAGTACATAACTAACTCTAAAATTATTTAACTTACATGTACATAACTTACATAACTTACATAGCTTTTATCACATTATTTAACTTACATAATACATAACTTACATAATACTTGTATAGAAAAAAAAAAAGATTCAAAGTATATAGGCTGGAAACCTGAAGGGTTGCCTTATATCTCACTATTAGATATAATGGATCCTCCCTAGGTGCAACAACGCCACGTATGGTGAATCTTAAAAAATACATAACTTACTTAATTTTAAGATCAAACTTCATAACTTACATAATTTACATAACTTACAAAGTATTCAATTATATATATGATCATATCATTACTTACATAAATTATAAATTAACAATTTATCCGTGTAATTAATTGTCAATTTTAGACTTCAACTACTACGAAATGGATAGGAGTTGGATGAAATTGTCAAGGGTAAGCAACAGCTATCGAAATGGAGTAGAAACTTTTTTGAATTTCGATTTCAAAATGCAAGCCAAGAGAATATGATTCTTTGCCCGTGTAAGAAGTGTTGCAATATCAATTGGCATTGTCGTGAAGTTGTCTACGAACATCTAGTTGTTGATGGTTTTGTCCGGGGGTACAAAAAATGGATTTTCCATGGAGAGTGTACATCTAGTGGAGCATCTTCATCGATGAATATGGGTTATCCTCATACTGCTTACAATCAGAATGTTAGAGATGATAATATGGAAGGCATGTTGCAGGATGCTTTTAATATGCGCAGTGATGGTTTCGGGTCGTTTCCACCTGACTTGGGTGCAACTGATGCTTATAATTTTGGTGGAAATACTTTCACCGAAGGGGGAAGAAGTCCACCTGATGAACAGCCAAATGAAGAAGCGGCGAGGTTCTACACGTTACTTGGTGAAATGAATGAAGAACTGTATGAGGGGTCAAAATTTTCCAAACTGTCTTTTTGTATTCGTCTTTTTCACTTGAAATGTTTGGGAGGATGGACTGGAAACTCGTTGACAATGCTGTTAGAGTTTTTGCAAGAAATGTTTCCGTTTGCGAAAATTCCTCAATCTTCGAAAGACATGAAGAAACTAATAAAGGATTTGGGCCTTGGGTACAACAAAATCCATAGTTGCCCAAATGACTGCATGTTGTACTGGGGCGATCGGATAAATCAACAGTGCTGTCATGTATGCGGTCAATCCCGTTGGATTAATAGGAATACAGAGGATGGTAACGAGGATGAACACGATACACAGTCAAGGAAGCAGCCAGTTAAGATTTTGCGGTATTTTCCGCTAATACCAAGGCTTCAACGGCTTTTCATGTCGTCGAAGACAGCCGAATCAATGACGTGGCACCGTGATGGACGAACAGATGATGGGTTGTTAAGGCATCCTGCTGATTCGTTAGCTTGGAAATCTTTTGACTCCAAATTTCCAAGCTTTGCAAACGATCCTCGGAGTGTGAGGCTTAGGCTAGCATCCGATGGATTTAACCCTTACAAACTCATGAGCACAACGCACAGTACTTGGCCTGTGGTACTTGTTCCCTACAATTTGCCTCCATGGGTGTGCATGAAACAATCTTCTTTTATCTTGTCTATGATTATACCTGGAGAGAAAGGGCCGGGGAATGATATTGACGTCTATTTGCAGCCACTTGTTGACGAGTTAAAACAACTATGGGCTGGTGTTCAGACATACGATGCAATGAGAAAAGAGAACTTTAATTTACGTGCGGCTTTAATGTGGACTATTAACGACTTCCCTGCTTATGCTAATTTATCTGGTTGGAGTACCAGGGGACGTTATGCTTGTCCGTGTTGTGCTGCGCAGACATGTTCGCAATGGTTATATAATGGGAAGAAGTTCTCTTACATGGGGCATCGTCGGTGGTTACCGGAAAATCATACATTTAGATTTCAGAGTGCTCAGTTTGATGGTACTGAAGAGTTCAGACAAGCACCTTCGCAGACCGGTGGATCCGAAATATTCTTAATGTTGAAAGATATGAATTTCATTTATGGCAAGATGAATCAACCGGCAAACCCGCATAGAAATAGAAGATCTAGGGATGAATCTGATGATGAATCTGATGAAGAGGATGATCCTAATGAGGCGGACTTGTGGAAAAAAAGAAGTATTTTTTTTGAGTTACCTTATTGGGAGCATCAGATTTTACGCCATAATCTTGATGTCATGCACATAGAGAAAAATGTCTGCGAGAACATCATTGGGACTATTTTGAATGTCGATGGAAAATCAAAAGATAATCTTCAGAGTCGACTTGATTTAGTCTACATGAGAATTCAGCGTGAGCTTCATCCCCGAGCACTTCCGAATATGAAATATCAGTTGCCGCCTGCAATTTTTTCAATGTCGAAGACGGAGAAAGAAGTGTTCTGTACGGTGTTGAAGGATATAAAGGTCCCGGATGCGTATGCATCAAATATATCGCGATGTGTGAGTCTTAAGGATCGAAGATTATATGGCTTAAAATCGCATGACTATCACATATTGATGCAAGACTTACTGCCAGTTGCTATGCGGTGTTGTATGTCGAAAAAGGTGACGGCTCCTGTAATTGAACTGTCAAATATAATGAAAGGTATTTGTGGTAAAGTTTTGAATGTTCAAGAACTTGAGAGACTACAAGATCGAGCCGCATTGACTTTATGCAATCTGGAGAAGATATTCCCGCCTTCCTTCTTCACTATTATGGTGCACTTGTTAATTCATCTTCCGCGTGAAGCACTTCTTGGTGGACCCGTTTTCTATCGATGGATGTATCCCATTGAAAGGTCTTACTTTATTTGCAAAATATTCCTTCATTCAGCTCTTTCATGCCTTTAGTTGCAACTTTTTATAATGTTGTATATCGTGTTTAGGTTCCTTTCCAAATTGAAGTCATACTGCCGTAATAAGCGTTATCCGGAAGGATCAATTGCTGAGGGCTACTTGGCAGAGGAATGTATGACTTTCTGTTCGAGGTATTTGGAAGATGTTGAAACTAGAATGAACAGACCAAGTAGAAATGCTGGGCTCACAGATCATAATTTGGCTGAAACTTATTTATTTCAAAGTTTCGGAGAACCGATCGGCAAAGTCGAAATTACAGAATTAGACGATAGATCGTGGGTCCAAGCGCATCGATACGTTCTTTTTCATCACGATTCAATGGAACCATTTCGGAAGTAAGTTCTACAATTTGATAAATACTCATCAATTATGATTTGTTTGTCTTCTAACAAAGTGAAACCTTTTTTACCGTAGTGAGTACAAACAAATATTGAGAGCTCGTGCACGATCTCGAAGATTAAATCGACGAGAAATTAATAAGTTGTTCGCAGAATCATTCCATGAATGGTTAAGTCAAATGGTATGCAATTTAAGTTTTCATTAACAAGTAATAAGGTTTTCTCATAATAATTACTCGATTTAATTTCGACTCGATAGGTTTGGAGTCGGAATGAAGTAAATGACGACGTTAAATGGCTTTCACAAGGTCCAAACAGATTAGTTAAAAGATATAGTGGCTTCCTTATCAACGGATACAGATTTCATACAAAGTACCGCGAGAGATTGAGGAGAACCCAAAATTGCGGAATTGTTGTTAATTCTTCGATTACAAGTTATGCTAGTGCTAGGGACAGTAATCCGGTCGAGGGGAATCTGGAGTACTACGGACTTATTACTGACATCATTGAGTTGGATTATTACGGCAAATGCAAAGTTGTCTTATTTCGAGGTGATTGGGCTGATGTGAATACGGCTCGTGGAATTAAAGTCGATCAATATGGCTTTACAATGGTGAATTTCTCTCGATTGATTCACACCGGAGAACAACTGATGGACGAGCCGTATGTGTTTTCTTCTCAAGTTAAACAAGTTTTTTACTCGGAAGATCCAATTGATGAGGGTTGGTACGTTGTACTTCGAAACACCCCTAGAGACTGTTTCGACATTGGCAGTGGAAGTAGAGATGATATAGTCGAAAGATCAGAAACATTGCCTTTTCCAGAACAAAACTTAAACGAAAATATCCCTAGTACTAGTCAACAATTTCAATGGGTTCGTCAAGATGTGGACGAAGATATTTACGAAATATGATTTAGTAAGATTTTACGATTTATTATTTATATGTAATATTATAATTCTAATGTTGGGCATGTTATATAATTTAACTATTTTAAATGTCCTATTATTGTTGTTATTTGTTACTAAAATTTTGAACTATTTTACGTGTATTGCAGGAAAAATGCCTAGAAGACGATTATTACGAGATTTCAATATTGTTCGCGATACTCCAAATTTAGAAGAAGGAAATAGTGAACAGCAAACAGTTGTTGGATCTTCTACTCTGCCGGACATAGATGATGAGCCTGGAGAATTTGAAAGTAATGTTAAGTTTATTTTACATGCATGTTGAATTTTATTATTGATTCATTTTTCAATTTTAATATAATAATATATTATTTTTCAACTGAAGGTGGTCGGACGCACAGAGCTCGGGGACGTACACTACTTAAAGATTTATACGACCTAGAGCCTGCCAATCGTGTTAAAGTAAGGAGAAACAATCATGGCCAGCCTGTTGGATCTGAAGCTCGACTGTTAGGAAGCTATTTGGGCATTATTTCACGAAATGCCAATATGTTGCCCATTAACTACGAATCATGGCATCACATGCCTGATGCCAACAAAAATCAGGCTCTCGAAAATATTAAGGTACCAAAACGTGAATGTAATTTATAATACTTTAATTTAATTTTCATTTATATTAACTTTTTATACTTTTTTTCTTCAGGCTAGATTTAATTTAGATGTCTCTGATGACTATGTTAAGAAGACATTGGGTAAAAAATGGAGAGACAATAAAAGCACGCTCAGAAAACAATATTTTAAGAAAGAAATAAGCCTCGACGAAAAATTAAGAAATGTTCTACCGGGAATGTTGAGGTACCAATGGGAAGATGCAGTTAGATTTTGGAATTCAAAAAAAGGAGAGGTATTACGTACTTCTAAAATCTTAGAAATTATTTGGTTTATAGTATTTACTATATATATAATTCAAATTGGATTATGTAGGACCGTGAGCGAGTTGGAATAAGCAGCAGACAGCAACAGAAATTCACGCACACTGCAGGTTCTAGAAGTTTTGCTTGTGTAGCTGAGGCTGAGGTATTATGATTTATTAATTCTGTCAAATATTAATTACTTTATACTATTAAATTATATTTTTTCTGCTAAAATGCAGGAAACTTCGACTGGTCAAAAAGTTGGACGCGTTCAGCTTTTTGACATTACGCATAGAAAGAAGGATGGATCTCCGATGACATCCGAAGCTGCAGAAATTTTGGTATATTTACTTAATAAAATTTTATATTTTATAAATATTTATAATGTTTAATTATAATAGTTTAATTCATCGTTTATAGTTTTAAATTTATAATGTTAAATTATGTTGCATTCTTTCTTATTTATATATTTCGTTTCTAACTCTTTCATTGATTTATTAGGATAAACTAAAGGAGAAAAAGGCGGAGTATGAAGCGGTTGCTTCGACTGATAGTTCTGTTAATCTTGACGAGATTGATAACAGAATTATTACAGATGTTTTGGGTCCTGAAAGGTACGACTGCTTCGACTGATAGTTCTGTTAATCTTTAGTATATTTTTAATAGAATTATCACTGATGTTTTTGGACTTGAAAGGTATGGTCGGGTTCGATCTAAAGGATCCGGTGTTACCCCGACCCAATATTTTAGATCCGGCTCCCAGCAGTACATGCCTTCCGGGAGTCAATCTCGTGCTGAAGTTCAGAGGCTACAAGACCAGATAGCTCAGATGCAAGAGAGCACGGTTGAGCAGAGGCAACAAATTGCTGATGTTCAAAGAAAATATGAAGAACTCCAGCAACAGCTTAGAGCGGATGCGGAAGCGGCAGCAGCGAGGGAGGCAGCAGCAGCAGCAGCGAGAGAGGCAGCGGCAGCTACGAGGGAGGCAGAGGCATCATCGATGCTAGCAGAGCAGAACAGAAAGTACGAAGAGCTCCAGCAACAGCTTCAGCGTATGATGCAGATGTTTGAGCAGTCGCAGAAATCGTCATCTTAGACACATTTAGTTTCTCGTTGTAAGAATGTTTTGACATTATTACATTTAACATTATTGTTACAATATTATTTACAATTAATGTATTTGGTGTGATTTTTATGCTAAATTTGCTGTTTTGCGATGGAATTATATGCTGTATTTACTGTTATTGGTTGGTTTTAATGCAGGAGGGGTATAATATTGAATAAATGGCACTACAGAAATCTGTACAAATTAGCGGCGTTTTTCGAAAAGCGCCGCGAAAGGCCATGTTCTTTAGCGGCGTTTTTCAAAAAAGCGCCGCCAAAGAACATGGCCTTTAGCGGCGTTTTTCAAGAAAGCGCCGCGAAAGGCCATGTTCTTTAGCGGCGTTTTTCAAAAAAGCGCCGCCAAAGAACATGGCCTTTAGCGGCGTTTTTCAAGAAAGCGCCGCTAAAGAACATGACCTTTAGCGGCGTTTTTAGGACAAGCGCCGCTAAAGAACATTTCCTTTAGCGGCGTTTGTAGGAAAAGCGCCGCTAAAGAACATGGTCTTTAGCGGCGTTTTTCGGAAAAGCGCCGCTAAAGAACATGGTATTTAGCGGCGTTTTTAGGAAAAGCGCCGCTAAAGACCATGTTCTTTAGCGGCGCTTTTCCTACAAACGCCGCTAAAGACCATGTTCTTTGGCGGCGCTTTTTCAACATAAACGCCGCAAAATTTTGCGGCGCGTGTAATAGCGGCGTTTTTTGGGGCGTTTACAGAAGCGCCGCAAACACTTTTAGTGGCGCTTATAAACGCCGCTAAAGGCCAAAAAAAACGCCGCTAAAAGTCTGTTTTGCTGTAGTGGATGCACTTACTATGGAGCTTGGAAAGCTTGAACAAAACCCTAGCCATGGCTTCCATGGTATATTCGGCCAAGGCATGAAAAATGAAGAAGATGACATCTTTTTCTCATGTTATTTTGGCTTAATTAGCCAAATAACTAAAATACCCTAAATGAAAAACAATTTAAAATATACCTGACCATGTCCATATTTGTCCACAACTTAACTAATGGTCTAATTACCATCTAAGGACCTCCAATTTAAAATCTCATTGCAATTAGACACTTCTAAAATGTGGAATTCAACTTTTGCACTATTTACAATTTAGTCCTTTTGACTAAACTGAGTGCCCAAACGTCAAAATTTTCGAACGAAATTTTCACAAAATCTTTTCGTGAAATCGTAGACCATAAAAATATAATAAAAATAAGATTTTTCTTGTCGAATTTGTGGTCCCAAAACCACTGTTCCGACTAGGACCAAATTCGGGCTGTTACAACTCTCCCCCCTTAGGGATTTTCGTCCCCGAAAATCTTACCAGAAGAAATTACTTTCAACTCTCATGAATCATTTTCACTAATTTCTCAGAATCACAAATCGATTTTAGTCTCATATATCTCTTTCCAATAACCTTTGAACTTTAGTACACAGTGCTGGAGTATACTGTCAAAATCCAAACTACTCTCTTAAACTTATCATTGATATAAAAACAATTAATTGTGCCCAAATGTAACTGCATTCTCAGAGTTCCTGTAGCTTATCCCATAATTGTGATATAAACTCTGGATCTCTATTCGGAATAATGGAACTGGCACCCTGCTCAATCGTATAATCTTAGAAACATCTTGCTCCCTTAGGAACACATAATTTAGTTGACATGTCAAATAAGAACTCTGTACATATTGAAATGATCATACGGATCTTTTCCAAACAACCAGCCACAATCCAAATAACATTTTCCTTTTCGGAGATTATGACAATCCCGATACAAAACTTACGGTAACTCTATCTCATCACCACTCCCGTACCGTCATTGACTGTATTAGTCCTATATACACTTGATTTCGGCTGACTTGCTAACAAATAGACATCTAAACATAAACTCAAAAATATCGTGATACATACTCAATCACCAGAACATCTACTCATATAACTCCACATTTTATTACCCTCTTGATGAACAGACAAGCCACTATTGTGAACTTCGTATAAAATTTTTGCATAAGCCCCCGGATTCTTCGGTACACAAATTCCATCTCAGAATAATAATAACATGAATCAGGTTCAACCTAAAATTTAAAATCAAAAATCGATCCTCACTGTACTTATTTAACTTACCACTCACTAACATATTTCTGAGTTTTTCAAACTTGCAAAGGAAACATCACTTAAGCTTTTTATTTAGCTATAATTAGACCATCATCAAATAAGATCAATCGAGTAACCATTAAATAAACGAGAATTTTTCCATTCAGGCATTTGCACTATATCTTCTTTCCGAAAGGTAAATTGATAACTACACATGCTCTTGCAATAACTCAAGCCATTAACTCTGTCTTAAATTCAAATTTGTTTTGGCAACATTAGATACTTTAACCCATCAGGATTCAGGAAGCATATGACATTTTCTGTTGAACATACTATATCATCGAATTCACAATACAGACATAAAAGTGGTCGTCCCTAAATCACCAATCGAACAGTTTTTTTTGGCGTAACTTTAACCGTCTACAAGTACAAACTACCTCTTTATATTCTTGTATTAAGACACATTCTAATTCGTTCAATAACGTATCACCGAAAATCATAAATTTCTTACTCAATTCAAACTCAACTCAGAACTAGAACTTTCAGTTAATAATACCTTCAATTGTTTTCAACTTTGCTAACATGCAATAGACAATTCAAGCTTTCACAAATGTGATAACCTTTCCAATCAGAACAACTTTAACTTGTAACAACATCATCCGGTTAGAATAATCTAATAGGCATATCTCTGTATTATGCTTTCTAGAATATAATTTCTTTATTCAGACTTCCGTCTTCATACTCGTGAATACACAGAGTTTATTCTTTTAGTTGAGGCATGCTTAAATATATATAACTCGAACCATATCTCAAAAAATCAGTTCACTCTAATAAAAACAACTGAGTTGATTTCAACTATCTAATAATAACATATCAAAGTACTTTTTTCTTTATGTTAAGAAAACAACTCAAACACACAATCTTTCAAAATTCTTTTATCATGCTAATCAAGAACCTTTACAATCGCATTAGCTCAAAGTAACAAGGATATCCCGATTGAATGCATTGACTTTAATTAACTTTCCTAAAAAAAAAATCCATCATACAAATTAGAGCTTGTGATTTCACCACTTATACCTTTTCCTATGTCAACTCCTTAAACGGAAACTAGAGAAATCCATATACTAGAATCACTACGTTTCTATGTTCGAACTAAAAGCATAATCATAGTAGACATAGTTATCACAAGCTGTAGAACACACTTTAAAGATAAGCCATGGTGGATAATTCATGAAATAAGAATGATAGAAAAATTAAGATAAAGATATCCAAGATACGATACCATACCAGAAGTCCGAAAATATAACTTACAAGATATTAAAGATCTTGATAATTCCTCAGAAAAAGTCAGAAGAAAAACACTGCTTACAGATTCTGGACTTCCATCATGACAGAGATAATATATTTCCAGCATATATAAGACAAAATCATAATTAGTAGAAACATAAGAATAGTCTCACATAAATTTTACCACCGACTTCATTCCAACATATTAGGATAGAATCCCGAATAGATGAGGCAATGCCAATCATAAATCAAACAGACCATCAGTACTTTCATTTAACATTAAAGTTAGCTAACATTCTCACTCGACAAGAATTTCATTGGAAAAAAAACAATCACATTCTCTGAAGATAACAATTACATAGAATACCCAGAAGAGGTCATCATAGTTCATTCAACAATAACCGTCACCCGCAGACATCTTTACAGCTCAAGTATCATTTTTCTGACTAATTCTGTCATCATAAAGCCCGTATTATTCCATTCAATAATGAACATCAATTCGGGAGAATTTCAGTAAATACATACTTTAGACTTCATACTTAATTGAGTCGAATAGTTGAGACTAGCTTCTTCTTTATTCGTGACATTGGATAATTTGTGTAATCTTTAAAACATTCTGATTTTTCTTCTAAAGTTTTTTTCACTTGCCAAAGTATTCTCATATCTGCATACGTTACTAATTATTTGACCACTGAATTCTTCAGTTTCACACTTATGGACTTATTCAACATAATTCTCATGAATTTTTGTCATAAAGTGACACTGGTAAGGGGGTGAGGTCGTAAAGCCTCTAACTTGACTCTCATAAATACACACATATGACTTTGCATTCGTCATCAACATAACATCATCATAATCACATAATTCACTCCAGGCAATTTAATATACTTATTCATTTTACGAATGTTTTCTGCTATCCACAATTTCAAACAATGAATTTACTTACTTGAGCTCAATATTAATATCTAATTAAAATTCCAACATTTATCTTCAATTTCACTTACCATCACTTGTCAAATTAGAGAACGTCTTACGGGTTTGAGTACGTCATTTACTTGATGCCATAGTCCAACTATATGTCACAATGTTATAGCCCAGCTATGGTCTTGCATGTCGTCACGATGCCATAGTCCAGCTATGGTCTTACACAAAGTCTCATATCGATGCCAACGCCATGTCCCAGGCATGGTCTTACATTGGATCACATGTACTACCATGGTCTAACCATGGTCTTATCCGTCAATTCATCATTGAATGATCGTACTCATCTCCTACGTTCTACTTAATTTGATCTTCCAGTTCAACTCCCATACTAATATAATATTTGTGGTTTCATAACAGAGTCATAAAACAAAACATTATATATATTCTCTAATTTAACAATTAAACATGGGATTCAACCATGTGGACATACTGATTATACATTATTCAAACAAGTGTACATAAACACACATTCTCTCAATTTGCGTAAGTGTACTTAGCATATTCACTTAATCAAATAGGTTGGGCACCTAACATCATATGAATGCCAAGCAAACATGGATGGGCTTATCACCAAATAACTTTCATTTCCTATCACTTTTCCACATTTCTCAACTTATGGTTATCTCATTTCGTAAATTATCACATACATATCATGAACTTCTATTCATGCCTTTCTGAATTTTGACACATCAGAAGCACATTTTAATCATCTCAATATCATTTTCAGCATTATCGAAAATAGCTCAGTTGGAAGTCATCTCTATCTTAACAAAACAATTTCGTTAGAGTTGGGAGATATCACACTATCATGAGTAGTAATATGGCATGTATAGCTAGACTCACATACGCTAGGTTAGTCCGAGAATCGACTAAACCATAGCTCTGATACCACTAAATTTAACACCCCTTACCCGTATTCGACGCCTGAACAGGGTACAAGGCGTTATAAGACATAAACTCAAGCACTCATACAAAATCGAAACTTAAATTTCCATCTAAATTAAAACTTTTTATTCATGTGCACATCATCCCTTATATGGGCCCAAGAGGTCCTAAACATACATTGGGGCGGTTAGGGACTAAATTGTGACCTTAGAAAGATTTTACGAAACTCAGGAAAATTTTGAGGTTTTAGGGGCACACGCCCATATGGCATGTCACACGTCCGTGCTTTAGGCCGTGTCCAAAATAGGTGACATTCTGATTTTGAGGTCATCAAACAAATAAGGTCACACGGCCAAGGCACACGCCTGTGTCCTCAAGTTGTGTGGCGAATTAAATTCCTAAATCAAGTGCAGACTTCATACGGCCAGGGCACACGCCCATGTCCCAAGGCCATGTCACTCACACAGCCGAGACACACGGCCATGTCTCAGCCCGTGTGGCCAATTCTGGACATTTTGTTTTTCTATATTAAGGTGCAGGGGACACATGGCCAAATCACATGCCTATTGTAACACCCCAAACCCGGACAAGACACCACGTCCGGATCTGGTATGCTACGGGGAAAACGTTCCTAAGGGGTAAGATCGTTTCGTTTAAAAGCTGAATGAAAACATGGTGTACTTGAAGTAAATTTGAGTAGGCTTGTTTGAAAACAGGAGGTGTATTTGAAACCCGGAGATTTTGAAAACTTAGCCAAAATTTGTAGTTAAAACGAGTTTAAACCATTTAAAACTTCGTTAGTTTCTTAGTGATGCATAGAACACTTAAAAACTTAGGTGAATTGCAAGTTTGAGTTGAGAACCAGTTGTATTTGTTTATCAAAAGACTTAGTATGATACCCGATGGTATAGTTAAAAACACGTCGCGTTATAACTTTGAAAACATTATCTTTCCAGGTTTTAGTAAAATTTATACCGGCTTATTTTGTTAAGGCATATTAGATCTAATTAAAACATCAACCAATTTAAAACATAATTTAAAGGCCTTTTACAAACCAAATTAAAACCCAAATAAAAGTAATAAGCTAAAGTACCAAAACTATAGAGTCTGAGTAAAAACTTTATTCGGCATGGCATGTGCTCCCCGAGTCCATCCCGGCTCCAAGTCCGCGTCTACGAGTCACCTGAAATGTCAAAGGAGAGGGTGAGTCTAGTGACTCAGTGTGTAAATCCCGCTCCCGAAGAAACAACATGCTAACACACATCATACATAGCAACATAATCAATGCATCCCGATCCTAACCATCCATATCACCTTTTCTACCCCGTGTGGTACCAAACCACTGGTGGTGCCAAACCACTGGTGACATATAGTCACAATGTGCTCCCAAAGCACTGGTGTCCCAAAGACACAATATCCGTCAATGTGCTACCAAAGCACTGGTGTCCCAAAGACACAATTGTGCTACCAAAGCACTGGTGACCGAAGTCACAAATCCAATGATGATGGGGCCAACCCATCGTGTGATACCAAATCACTAGCAGACAATCCCATATCTCAAGTGGGGCCAACCCACGGTGGTCAAACCACAGGGACAAGTCGCAATGAGGTGCCAAACCTCTGGTGTCCCAAAGACACAATGTGCTACCAAAGCACTGGTGACCGTAGTCACAAATCTGGTGATGGGGCCAACCCATCGTGTGTTACCAAAACACTGGCGTCAATCCCGTATAATCATCTGTGGGGCCAACCCACTGTGGTACTGAGCCACTGGGACGAGACGCTGAGGTACCAAACCTCTGGAGGTGCCAAACCTCTGGTGACCCAAAGTCACAAAGTGTGCTACCAAAGCACTGGTGCTCGTCAGCACAATATATCACTGCTCCCTCCTCTCGCATCACCCATACATATCATACTCATGGAATTATGCATCTCATACAAGCCATGCATATCATGCCAACATATCAAGCATTACAACTCATAGCATGCATAACATAAATCATGATAGCAGGTACCATTATTAATACTCATCATAGAACAACTTACCCGAATCGTACTCATACCCCTTTTTGGGTATCCAATTATCCTTCACACTGTTTAAATCTTATTAAGCAATCAGGTTTATTAAGAACATTACTAAGTAGAGGGTGTGTTAGTTACACACCTGGTAAACCGAGTTTAGAATCCCACGAAACGATCTAAATCCCTCGTTTGCTAACTCCTACAATCGACCAAACATTAGGGGTTAGCCATCTATGACATTCGGCCAACAACCAACAACCAAGGGATCAACATTAAGCCATTACCTTCACTTGATTTGGTTTCCTACCAAATCCGAACCCACAGTGGTTTCTTCTTCAACAATCGGCTACCTTCAAAAGAGAACTATCAATCTTTATAAGCTTGGCTACACGAGATAAGAATCAACTAATAACACTAACACTTACCAATCCTTACCCCACTTGGCTAATCGGAGAACGGAGGTTTCACCAGATCGTATCCAAAGTCCGAATGACCTGTAACGAAATGGGTTCCAAAACCAATGATTAGCACTCACCATAAGGCCACATTCGGCTCTTAATCAATCCAAACGATTAAGAACAGAAAAGAGAAGAAATGGCCATTCGGCCAAAACTTACCACCACCAACGATTAAAGCAAGGCTTCCAAAATACCACTGATGTTCGGCCAAAAAGATCACAAGAAAGGGGTGTATAGATTCGGCTAACACTTTGAATAAAGAAGGAGAATTTGCTTTTTAGATGATTAACACCCTTGTGACCGATTCCGAATGAAAGAAGAGAGAAAAATACTTGTGATATGAGAGCAGAGTGGAAATGGAATTTCGGCAAGATGGTTTAGGAAAAAGAGAGAAATCGGCAATCAATAGAAGAAAGGTTCAGCTTAAGGTTTTGGGAAGAAAAGAAATGATGGAAATATTTTGGGAAGTGACTTTCGGTTTTGAGCAAGAAAAGGGATGGAGAAGAATGCTTTGGAAGACAAGTTTCGGCTCAACAAAATGGGGAACAAGAAGATGGTATAGGAGAGAACATTCGGCTAACACAAATCAAAAGAGTGTAAAGCAGTTTCGGCTACCAAGGTTCCAAGAGAAGAAAAGAGGAAAGTATGAAAAGAATGGGTGCTAGTTTCAGTTTCCCCAAGAAAGAAAAACGAACACAATACACACTTGAGAATTCGGCTACACTTGACAAAATGAGAAGAAAGTAGTTTACTACCCTTGACCGAAACAACCCCAAAATGTCCAAAATGAATTCGGCTAGCCCCTCACCACACTAAGCCGTCCACTACTCCAACACCTACCAACCGGCCACCCCTCAACACTCCCCCAAAAATTCGGCCACATCCCCTCTATTGCTCCCATTCACTCATTTGAATTGAGTGGACCAAGTCACACTCCTAAATTCGCTCTCTACCTTTCATTTGAAAGGTAAGACTTGGTCCAAGGTAGTGTTGGATTTGGCTTCTACCTCTCCACCATGCCGTCCCAAAATTAAAGCCAAAATGGGGGTTTCGCAGCTCGAACTCAGGACATCCCCCTCCCTTGCAAATGACGCCACACCAAGCTCCCAAGTGGCACATGCTCTGCCACTCTGCCACTCTTCTTTTTGTGCAATGAAACCACAATTTATTTTCTTAAACCCCAGCTTCCTCAACCCCCTTCACTTAATACCCAAAAACCAAAATTCTTCCATTAACTCAGGCATACACCTAGGCTATAATTAAGCCCCTAAAACATAAAAATAGCAACACAGCACACCACATACAGGCAATAACATGCAACGACAAAATAGCCCCTAACCCGGGATATTACACCTATAGGGTCGGACCGTGTGTCACACACGGCCTAGACACACGCCCGTGTGTCTACCCCTATGGACAAATACAAGGTCATTTTCCAAGCCATTTTGCCACCCTCTCCTGCAAACATTCACACAACATCACATGTCATTCTCATATCATCATTTGTTATACTTAATCATCACATTTAACTCATGATAACCATACTAGCTTCCCGTTCACAAGAGGGCATTAACACATGCATAAACATATAATCAACATAAGCCATCATTCATGGCTATATTCAAATTGAACCATAAACCATTTTAGGCCAACACATTTAGCTACATTAACAATGACTTAATTAATCAAAAGACAAAGTCCCTATACATGCCATAAACTGAAAATACTTGCATTCACTTATACCCGAATGATAACTTCATAGTGTGATAACATCTCCCTATCTCCAACCCAAGCTAGCTAAATTAACCTATAAGAAATAAGAAAAGAATGGGAGTAAGCAATAGAGCTTAGTAAGTTCATATGCAAATATTAAACCACTATTGACATTCATTTATTTCACCCAACCATAAATATATTATAATACAATTTGCATTTTATCTCATGATTCCCACTTAATTATTCATAATGTTTACTCTTTTATCTTATAAATACCCTTTACGTGCCTTGGCATTAGCCTAACCACCATAGTCTCTCCATTATAACTTATCACGTTATTTAACAAGCTCTTTCCATCCTCTTAATCACATGCGCATCATTAATGAGTAATCATAATTTCAACATATGGTTTAACCACCTTTCATTTGTCAAAGCTCGTATCATACTATATTCTCATAGTGACGTTATTCGACAATTATGTCTGTCTTTCCTTTCTCTCATACCTAATGAAACACAAATTTAAATAAATAAACCGTACTATATAACAATTCAATTTGATTCATAAACCTATCACATGATCATTATCAAAACTTATCATGCATCCATTCATCATGAATATAGATCACAAATCACAAAGTTATTAATATTTCACAAGTATAACTCATTCGTGTACCTTCTTCCCAAGAATTCATCATATAATGAATTCACTACACATGAGTTCTATGTACATACCTGTACCACTCGTAACATAGTCACATATTTTTTCATTTTTAACATACCCGTTGAACCACTCGGGATGCTAAAAGATACTCGAGAATCTCATACATATAGTACCGTATCAACGCCATATCCCCGATATGGTCTTACATGAAATATTATATCAACGCCATGTCCCTGACATGGTCCTATACGAAATCACTTACCGAGGCCATATCCTAGATATGGTCTTATACGAAACCTTAGTAACCTTAGTATCATGACATTTGTATTCTATCTATTCTTAAAGATCAATTGAAGATTTTCATTCCTCAACATTTCATCAAAATCATCATTAATCAATTTCATAGAGACAATATACAATTCATGTAATATCGAAATATTAAATACATAACATAAGTTGTATTATTTACACACGAACTTACCTCGATACCAAAAAGGTAAAAGGGACCTACTCGTCAATTTCTCTCTTTTTCCCTCGTTCTAGGCCCGAACCTCATTTTCTTTGATCTATAACATCACATTTAGCTTACTTATTAGTCACATTATTCATTGTGACCCAAAAATCATACTATGGCAAAATTACGTTTTTACCCCTAGGCTCGTAAAATGAAATGTGTTCAATTTCTTTACTACCCATGCATAGCTGAATCATTTTCATGCGTATAGTAGCCTACATTTTCCATAAAATTAGATTTTTAACAAATATTTCTTAACTCTTACAAATAGGTCATTTTTTACATTTTTATCGAAAATCACTTAGTGAAAGTCGTTTCTCTAACCATAAACATCCATTTTCTACCATTAAACATCAAAACACATGCATTTCACACATGGTAAATCTTTAATCATGAACCCTACTTCAAAATTATGGTAGAAATAGGTAAATCGGGTTACAAGGACTTCAAAAATGTAAAGAACATTAAAAACGGGGCTAGGATACACTTACTATGGAGCTTGGAAAGCTTGAACAAAACCCTAGCCATGGCTTCCATGGCATATTCGGCCAAGGCATGAAAAATGAAGAAGATGACATCTTTTTTCTCATGTTATTTTGGCTTTATTAGCCAAATAACTAAAATACCCTAAATGCAAAACAATTTAAAACATACCTTACCATGTCTATATTTGTCCATAACTTAACTAATGGTCTAATTACCATCTAAGGACCTCCAATCTCATTGCAATTAGACACTTCTAACATGTGGAACTCAACTTTTGCACTATTTACAATTTAATCCTTTTGACTAAATTGAGTGCCCAAACGTCGAAATTTTTGAATGAAATTTTCACAAAATCTTTCCGTGGAATCGTAGACCATAATAATATAATAAAATAAGATTTTCCTTGTCGAATTTGTGGCCCCAAAACCACTATTCCGACTAGGCCCAAATTTGGACTGTTACAAATAGGCTCTATGTTCCAACTCCAACGGTAGATGACAAGCTTTTCGAAAGGCCAACCGATATGAAGTCATTCCTAGGGGTGATTTGAAAGTTTTTCGGTAGGCCCACACAGCATCATCAAGCCTCCAAAGGCAATCTCTTCTACTTGGTCGTACCACCTTCTTGAGTATCCATTTGGTTTCTTGATTCGCCAGCTCGGCCTACACGTTTGTCTATGGATTATAGGCAGTAACTACCTTATGTTTTACATCGTACTTGTTAAGCAACCACTTAAGTCATTTATTCACAAAATGAGATCCTTCATCGCAAATTATAACTCTAGAAGTACCAAACCTTGTAAATATGTGCTTATGTAAGAATCGCATGAATACTTTGGCATCATTTGTCAAATATGCCTCAGATTCTACCCATTTGGATACATAGTCCACAACCACTAGGATATACATGTCACTATAAGAAGAAGAAAATGGACCTAAAAAGTCAATACCCCAAACATCAAATAATTCTACCTCAACTATGTTCGTCAGTGGCATCTTGTCCCTTCTTGATATGTTTCCAACTCACTATCGTCAATCACAGCTCTTTACATATGTGTATACATCCCTGAATAAAGTCGGCTAGAAAAATCTATCTTGCAAAACCTTTGCTGCGGTGCGGGAACGTCTAAAATATCCCTCACTTGGGGATGAATGGAAGAGATACAAGATCTCAGCTACCTCACTTTCAGCTACACAATTCCTGATTATATTATCTACTCATTGCTTAAACAAGAAAGGCTCCTTCCAGAAGTAATATCGCATGTCATGAAGGAATTTCTTCCTTTGTTGGTATGTCATTCTGGAAGGCAACATTCCTCGATTTTGAGAAAGATTAGGAAATCCCCATTTTGTTGGGTAGGTCATTTTTATCCATTTCTAAATCGACCATCAATCTCGAATAAAACAACCTAACTTTGAAAATCAATGGCGAGATAGAGGTGTTCAAGTGTGGTCACGATTCTCCAAAGTAATGGATCCATTAGAGAGGAATGTTATGCTTTATTTAATTTAACACCTAGCAACCTTGATCGAAAGCATGTTTCAAGTTGTGTTGATGTATGTAAGCGAATTCTGAAAGAATTAGACAAATGGCGTAATCCTAATAGGATTGGAATTGGTCGAGTAAGCTACGATGCTCGTGAATGACAAATAAAATTGATGGTGAAATTCAAGGAATTACTGGACTAGTCCGGTAGTGCAACCTAGTATTTAAACCATTGAACTTTAATTAACTTTTAAATATTGTAAAATAGTTTCAATTTTTTGTTTTTAGTTAGGTTTTAGTATAAGTATTGTGTAATTTCATGTTAGATGTAACACCCTGAATTTGTGCCTAGTAGAATTGGGCCTATTGGGCCTTAGGCATGGGAGCGTTTAAAATTTTTTGAGAACAAGAAACGACACTAATGCAAATTGGACCTATTAGGGGAGTGATTTTGGAAAGTTAGGGGGCTTCCATGAAGTCTTAGGTTCAAACCTGGGCTTTAGGAAAATTTTTGTTTTAGGTGAATAAAACCCTGGATGTAAGTAAGTAGGCTTTAAGAATATTATTGGGGAAAACATGACACAAGGAAGCATGTGGCCTAGTGGTTGTGGCGTCATTAAGGCTGTAAGGGAGCCTGGGTTCAAGTCTTGGCCCTTGCAATATATTTTTGGTTTTTCTTGAATGAACCTGGACATTGACATTTAGGCTTTATTAATAATAATGTTTGGTTAGTGACAAAAAATGAGCTTGTGTCCTAGTGGTGGTGGTGTGACATGGCTATCAAGAGGACTTTCATTTGAATCCCTTTGCACACAAAGGTTGATTTTTTTGCTAAATTGGGACGTGATAAACCGTAAAAGTAACATATTTTAAGCCCACATTTAGCATGCTTTTGGATGATTTAAGCCCTGAATTATGTAATTTGGTGCTTTTAATCCTTTGTTTTCATGTTTTATACTCAGAAGAGCACCGGATGATGAAAAGAACAGAAAAAGGGCCCAAAACAGAGTAAATGGGCCATATCACGAAATCTACACGGCCTGGGCCCAAGACCACAAGGTCGTGCCTCATCAACAGGCTCGAACACGGCCTGACCACGATTCACACGGGCGTGTGCCATGGGCGTGTCCCTGCCGCGGCCAAGAGGAGTTTTACTCAGAATAAGATACTTGGAGGTAAAGAAACATATTCCAAAGCCTATTTAAACACCCTAGGAGGAATTCTACTTGAATTAGGATCCTTAGGGGCCAAGTAAGGCATCTCAAAGCTTATATAAACACCCTAGGGGGCAACTTAAGCAGGGAGTTCGGCAGAAGCCTTCTGCCAGGGCTTTTGTCAGGGGGACCCAAGGCCTTAGTCAAGGGGCGTCCAGCCAGGCCAAAGAGGGCAGAGTATTGGGAATTTACGCGAAGATAGCCAGTTGATTCATCTCAAGAAGCTGGAATTATACTCAAGATGAAGGATCTTTCCTTCAATTCCTTCAGTGGTTTTAGGGATTTCTTATGTTTTGTTTTATCTTTTCTTCTGAGATGTTTTCTTTTATTGTTATGAACTAAACCCTCAAATACCTGAGGGGGATAAAACCTAAGATGAATCTTTTATCGTTTGCTGAACTATATGATAAATATTTGACTTGTTCTTAATTATGTGTTCTTAATTCTTGTGTTGATATTTCTGGGATATTAATTCAAGTGTGATGTGCTTAGGTGGAGGAGCAAAAGTCCCTGCCTAAGAGTATATCTAGCATAATTAAGCGGAGTTGATCGCATGCCTAGAGATAGGAAGACGAGATTTTGCCGGATTAGGGTGAAACCTAATATGAGAGTCCATAGATCAAGTTAATGCAACTCTAGGGGTTTTAATTAGAAAGAGATTTCAATTAATCAACCTAGGGTTAGACGTTAGTCGCCTCGAGAGAGGGATTAATATACGTTAGGGAATCCTACGGATCAAGTCAAATGAATAAATCGTCTGGTTCAGAGTTAGGTAACAAGTTAAAGTCACGTAATCTGATTATGGCTCTGTGCCATCTTGAATATGGCTTTGTGCCAATCATACTTACCCGTGGCTATGTGCCTAGCATATATATCGATGACTCTGTGTCGATCATATTTTCCCAAGGCTATGTGTCGATTATATTACCGTCGCTGATGGCTATATGCCAAACATAATATAGTTACTGATGGCTTTGTGCCAATTATAATACCGCTATTGAAGGCTTAGAGCCGTATATATATACTAGCAGCTTTGCTGCGTTTTCGGTTAGGGCCGCAACCAATGCTATCATTGGTGTGCTGGTTGGGTGGGTCAATTTTATCCCCACGTAAGCGTAGGGTTGGTATGGGTGGTGTGTTGGCTGGATCGAGTTGGGATGCATCCTCATACTATTGCATATTTGTAAGAGATCTGTCACTGTACTGGGCTTAGGCCCACTTGTTCTATTATTGGTTTGGGCTAGGCCCAATTGATTATGTTATGGGCTGTGACCCAAAAGATATTGTAGTGGGCTTTGGCCCACGTATGCTGTGATATGTACTGTACTATTACTGTTAAAGGGCTTTGGCCCAAACTGTTTAGGTTTTTGTTTCTGTATACTGACTGTTACTCTAGTAAGGGGATTACAAACTGAGTTTTCACAAACTCACCTCATTTTTAACTGTACAGGTAATCCCCAGCTTTAGGAGGATCAGTGTTGCGAGGGACTCGGAGAAGGCCACACACTGCTTATGTTTTCCATTTTGATTGCTTACATTCAAGTAGTTTGATTTGGGTTGTAATAGGGCCTCTTTAAGTTTTTGGATTTTAACTTTGGGTCTTTCTTTACTTTGAAGTATATCCGTTAGAAGTAAATCACGGTTTTCCAAAATGTTAACTGTTTTTAAAAACAACACTACGTTTTCGCAATATTTCCAAAATGGTTTCGCGACTTAATCTTTTTCGTATATCAATTACTTTCAAAATTAGCTTCCGCAACTGTAAAGATGTTTTGGAAATAAAACTAAGAATTTTTCAATGTACCACGTTTTAAAAATAAACTAACGTAACTGGGATTTTACTTAAGCCTTTAAACAAGAAAGGTTTTCAATGAAAACATGGTTTTCGAAAAACGCTTCAATGTGACACGCCAGATTCGGTCCTAACTTCTAGGCTGGGTTTGGGGTGTTACATTTAGTGGTATCAGAGCCAGGTTACAAAACTCAGTTGTGGAATGGGTTTTAAAAATTGGGTTTCTGAAGGAATTGTTTCAAAAAGGTTTGAAAAGATTTGAAGTAATCGAAATGTTTTTCTGAATATTTTCTTGAAAGTGTTGTTGACCGAGTCTCCAGCGTCGAATCCGTAAGTTTTCTGTTAGACAGTATTTAAAGTTAGATTTTGTATTTATTCAGTATATGTTCTGGAAAGCAGATTTTTTTTAAAGCTAGCAACAGTGCTGTGATAGATTCCAAAGGCAAGCAAGGTCGCGAGGAGTTGCCCGTCTCTCCGGAACATAAGATGGTTCAGGAGATGGTGGTAGAGGTATGTCCGCCAACTTCGGGTAGCGATAACCCGGACCTTGGTACGGAGGTACTGACCCGGTTGGTAAGGGAAGTGCTGGAAGAAGTGTTTGAGGCGGGAGTTAAGGCGTATGGTGAAACACTTCAGCCTAGGTGCTTGGAGTGCAGCAGGAAAAGGGATCACAGTCCTCTGAAGCAAGAGCCTCGTTTTGTGAAATGCGTTAAGACGCGTCCGAACTTTCCAGTTTGCGAGCATTGCAAAAGGCTCCATCTGGGTGAATGCTGGAGGAAGTCAGGAGCGTGTCCTAGATGCAGGTCTAAGGAGCATCGGGTTCGGGATTGCACAGTCCCTTTTAAGTCAGGTGTGTTTTGTTTGGATGTAGTGTTTCAATATAGAAATTGTATGCATGTGTGATAAATATCAGTTTGCTTCTGTGGTTAGATGTTTGGTTGTGTGTATGAGGTTTCAAGATTAAGTTAAAAGTGTATTAGTGTTATTGGGATGAGAGTTCGCAGTGAGAGCGTAGTGTGGTAGGGGTATTTTGGTAATTTTGCAAACCGAGGGTATTTCGATAATTTCACAAATCAGGGGTATTTTTGTAATCTTGCAAATCGGGGGTATTTTAGTAATTTTGCAAACTGGGGTATTTTGGTAATTTTGCAAATCGAGAGTATTTAGGTAATTTTGTAAATCGGAGGTATTTCGGTAATTTTACAAATTGGGGTATTTTGTTAATTTTGCGAATCGGGGGTATTTTGGTAATTTCACAAGTTGAGGGTATTTCTGTAATTTCACAAGTCGAGGGTATTTCAGTAATTTCACAAGTTAGAGGTATTTCAATAATTTTGCAAGTCGGGGGTATTTCGAGAATCTTACAAACCGGGGGTGTTTCGGTAATTTTGCAACTCGAGAGTATTTCGGTAATTTTGCAAACCGAGGTATTTCGATAATTTTGTAACTCGAGGGTATTTCAGTAATTTTGTAAACCAATGGTATTTCAGCACACCATTGTTAGCACCAGTTGCGGCCCTAACCGAAATCGCAGCAAAGCTGCTAATATATATATATATATATATATATATATATATATATATATATAAGGCTCTAAGCCTTCAGTAGCGGTATTATAATTGGCACAAAGCCATCAGTAACTGTATTATGTTTGGCACATAGCCATCAGCGACGGTAATATAATCGGCACACAGCCTTGGTCAAATATGATCGACACAGAGTCATCGATATATATGTTAGGCACATAGCCACGGGTAAGTATGATTGGCACAAAGCCATAATCAAGATGGCACAGAGTCATGTTTAGGTTGGCACAGAGCCATAATCAGATTACGCGGCTTTAAGTCGTCCGTTGGTCCACAGTCATCATGCGACCCGTGCAACCTCAATAGATCAATACTGGATCTACAGTCGTCATGCGGCCCTTGCGACCCTATCTGAACTTCCTCCGTATCAATGTCCCAACCCCATACAATATGTCGTGTATATCATGCTCAATCATTACACGTGTATGCAAAATGGCCATGCTCAGTAACAACCATTTAAACATGTAATAAAAGCATATCCGTCATACAACCATAGTCAAATTAGTCAACTCATAGTCTAAGTCAATCATGTACCCACAAGGGCAAAATAGTCATCTTACCCTATAAGGGTAATTCGGTAATCCTACCCTTCGGGGTATTTCAGTAATTCTACCTTACAGGGGTAATTCAGTAATTCTACCCTACAGGGGTATTTTATTAATTTTGCAAATCAAGGGTATTTCGGTAATTTTACAAATCAAGGGTATTTTGGTAATTTTGTAAACCGAGGTATTTCAGTAATTTTGTAAACCAAAGTATTCTAAATAGAGATAACGATGCGAATGGGCCTAGAGCCCATTCTCGGCCCAAATGGGCCCACACGCTCGTGTGGCCCATTTAGCCCAAATCTAGCCACAGATATGAGATTCACATAGTCCAGTCCAATATTTACTACACAATCATACAACTTATCCGATTGGGCCCACGGGCCTATTGGCACCACATGGCCCCTTTCGGCCCATCGTGGCCCAAACAGCCTCAACCCACAAGAACACTCATGATGCCCTCAACTATCGCGTCGAAGCACCCACACATGCGCTAGCACGCTCGTGTGGCTACTATCGTCGTGTGACCGGCATTTTGGCATTTGCCGCTCTACAGCTAGAATAGTGCGAAATACACACCTGATAGGAATCTGATGCTAATCTGCGCTCCGAACGAACACGCCACAAAGAAAAAGGGATAAGCCAAGAAAGGTATCCCTACTCTCCTCCTGGTTCGCTCTATTTAAAGCCAGCTTCTCGCCTGACCTCATGTTAGCTTCCCGATGTGGGATTTCACCTTCAACGGAGTTTAATTCTATCACAACCACCTGTCATCCCAACTTAGCAAAATAATCAACCTTTGAGTGCAAAGGGATTCGAACCAAAGTCCTCTTGATAGCCATGTCACGCCACCACCACTAGGACACAAGCTCATTTTGTGTCACTAACCAAACATTATTATTAATAAAGCCTAAGTGTCAATGTCCAGGTTCATTCAAGAAAAACCAAAAATAAATTGCAAGGGCCAAGACTTGAACCTAGGCTCCCTTACAACCTTAATGACGCCACAACCACTAGGCCACATGCTTCCTTATGTCATGTTTTCCCCAACAATATTCTTAAAGCCTACTTACTTACATCTAGGGTTTTATTCACCTAAAACCAAAATTTTCCTAAAGCCCAGGTTTGAACCCAAGACTTCATGGAAGCTCCCTAACCTTCCAAAATCACTCCCCTAATAGGTCGAACTTGCATTAGTATCGTTCTCTTATTCTCAAAAAATTTTAAACGCTCCCATGCCCAAGGCCCAATAGGCTCAATTCTACTAGGCCCGAATTCAGGGTGTTACATTAGAATTGGGAGAAAACAGGTTTTCTAAAACAACAGGACAGAGAAGCTAATTGGGGACAAAACGGACAATCGTAAGACTTCAACACATCCCAAAAGGCACGTTTCAAAGAAGATAGTTTTACCTGCACTCATAACATTTAACTATGATAATACATAAAATAATAGTATACAGGGATACGAAGGAGAATCACAGAAGGTCTCAAGGAAGTTGGTTACCGCACGAAGTCGTCTGCTACACTCTACAGCCCTTTCTTACTTCTCAAACTACTCACATGTTCTACTCCAACCAAGAACTCCCTCTTACATGGAGGACAAGAATAAAACAAAATAGAAGGCAAAAACCCCTGCCCCAAATGCCACCAACCACATCGTTATTTATATCCTAAATAACCCTCACAATTACCCTACACGTCACCAACAAGTCAGAGCTGATTTGGCACCCCTTGGTTACCTACATATCAATCTATAGTCAATATTTTCTACCAAGCACCACTACTACCACTAATCAGAGTGGTAAACTTTGCTGCCATCAATAGTACCTAGTTCAATTCCAACTAGGTTTCAACTAAACTCTAACGATACTCACCGAGCCACAACCAAGCATGGTAAACAACTCTACAACTGTGGCTTTACCCACAGCTCTCAAAAAAGAATACTATCGGGTCCAACAATTCGCCACTAGCAAACTCTACCTACCAAATGAAACAGACCACTTGGCGATACTAACAGAAGGGTCCATGATCTGTCATAATTCGGTGTAGCAAATTAAACTACTTTTTTCACTTAATGAGCCTGAATTCAAGCATTTTTGTTATATTTTAGCTGAATTTCTTTAGTTTTACTTATATATAATAAAGTGTGTGAAATAAGTCTTTTATTGACCATAAGGGCTGAATGAGGCCTAAGGGAGAGCTAACGTACTTCGTGAGTGTGCAGGACACCATTAGAAGGCATTTTAGGCCAATTTGGGAGATCTGATGTCGTAACATAGAAAATGGAATGGAGAAAGGATGAAAATGCCTTTGATGTCGCGACATACCCCTGAAGATATTTCAAAGACGAGCATATTGACTTCTATGTCGCAACACAAGTCCTGTTGTGCCGCGACATCGACTCTAAAATGGAAATTAATTACAAAATAGGGGCATTTTGGTTCACAAAATTGAACTTAAAGCTCGGGAATGTGAGCTGACCTAGTGCTAAGGATGACAACCACCTGAAGGCTATAAATAGGCTCCTTTAGCACATATTATGGACACCATTCCATTAACCTAGATTCTCTCTTTCGATTTAGTTTTGTTTTCTTTCTTTCTTAGCTTTTTTTCAAAGTTTAATTTATTTTTTCATTGGTTTCCTTCAAGAAATCTGATTTTTAAAGAATTCATTCTATTATTGTAATGCCCCAAAATTTCTAATTTCGTTATTGTGAAAATATGACACAAATATTTGTCAGCTTTAGTGGTTATGTGTTCTGGGAGTGTTTGGGAGGTCCCAAGTTCAAGCCTTCGTTTGGGCAAATTTTTGTATTTTGAATGAATTAGGCCTTACTCTTGTTCAGTAGGCTTTTATTTGACTGTTGGTAAAAATATATCAAAATGAGCCTGGTGGTCTGGTGGTTAAGCGGAGTTTTAGTGTGTAGGATGTCCTGTGTTCGAGTCCCTACGCAAGCAGGGGAACTAATTTTTATTTGAGGCATGTGGCGTGGTGGAGTTTAAATTAAACTGGACTGCTGAGTAATTGTGTTTTAGTGGGTTAATAGGGAGTGATTTTAGGAGATTATTGGGGAGAAATTATCAAAATAAGATTTTCTTCTTATCAGTTTTCTATTTTCTTTTTTCCCAACAAATTTTTTTTACGTTAGACTTTTGTTTCTCTACCGTTTCTTCTCCCTTCTTGTTCACTTTTGGTTTTTGTTCCCCTTTGGCTGAATCTTACTTCTTCTCTTTCCCCTCTCTTTTCATTTCTGTATTTTTTGCGAGTCATCTCTTTGGGTGCAACTTTTGACTTCATCTATTTCGGTAAGTGGAATTTTTTCCCCTTGGTTATTGTATTTCGAGTAGGCAAATAACAAAGGGTTCATTTTACTCTCGTTTAGGTGATGTTCAAAGGTTTTAAGTGGATATTCCAGTGTGTGGAGACAACTGGTTATCGAATTTGTTGCTGTATGTTTTCGAATCGTCGTTGGTTTAGTTTCTCGAGTTTTATGTTGGGGATATTTGGTTTGATTGACGAATCAAGTGATCAATTAAGGGATATATTGGTCAAATATAGGTTTTTGAAGGCTCGGGTTACTTTGCACAGCGAATCGATACCAGGTGTGTACCCAAAACACAGAAAATAGGATTCGAAGAAAAGCCAAAATTTCTTGATTGACGAATTTTTTTTTTTCATTCGCTTCCAAATTCTAAAGCACTACAACAAAACATTTCCTCGAGGATCTAAAATTCCCTTTCGGGTTAATTATCTGAGATACTAAAGTTTAGCACGCTGATTGATCTGAAAGTCTCCGACATGTATAATCCAATCTATCAAAAGAGTAATTTGTACATACCGAGATAAAATGTGCACACTTTTCCACACGATCAACAATAATTCAAACATCATCTTCCTTTTACACAAAATCCTTTGAAATTCTATTTTCTCAAGGTTTCTTAATACACGAACTCTATCCCGAAACAACGAATAATCATCGGTTTCAATTTGAAATTCTAAATCAGGAGTCAATTTACTTTGACCCCTTTTTAACTTGTGATTTACTGACACATTTCTGGGCTTCGTAAATTCAATGAATACACAAAATTTAGTTTCTACTTAGCTAACGACTATCCATCATTCGATATAATCAATCGTATAATCATTGCTCGCAAAGCACACATAGGTCTCCTATTCAGAACATCTGTGACTGTAATTGTTTTCTATGGATAATAGTCAATCACTGACTTAAAAGCTTTCGACAGTTCAAGCCATCTTAGCAGTCCCAAATTCAAATCTCTTAGAAACATAAAATGTTTTAAATTTTTGTGGTCATCAAAAGGTTACATTACTTATCAAATAATTAATGTTGCTTACTATTCAGCACAATTGCAAATAACTCAAATAATCTTTCAAGAAAATAATCTAATCAAACTAGACATCTGAATCGATCTTGACTTTTCAATTATTAATCAACTGTGACCAACGCTATATAATCCCCCGTATAATAAGCAGACAATAGACGGTAGAAACAGAATACTATCATCTCCTGAATTCTATCACCAACCTTTCTTTACAATTCAAACATTATTCCACTGTCTATTTCTAATACCACTGATTTCTCATTATTCCATCGCTAACAGAAATAAATTCAGAAGAACTTCCAGTTAATACATACATTCTTCAGGTATCATACTTGAATATTTTGTCTTATCGAATTTATTCTTCTTTAACCGTGACATTGCATAATCCATATAATCTTTGAAACAATCTGATATTTCTTTTAAAACTGAGTTCATTTGTCACACTATACTCAGCTCTGTTTGCATTACTAATTATTTCACCACTGGACTCTTTAGTTCACACTTATAAACTTATTCAACATGATTCTCGTAAAATTTCGTCATAAAGCAACACTGGTAAGGGGGTGAGGTCGTGAAGGCTCTAACTTAACTCTCATAAATACATACATAGGACTTAGAATTCATCACTAATGCAATAACATCAAAATCACATAGTTCATTCCAAGCAAATTAACACATCTATTTATTATACGAATGTTTTCTGTTATCCACAATTTCACACAATGAAGTCACTTACTCGAGTTCAATATTAATATCTAATTAAATTCCAACATTTGGCTTCCATTTTACTTACCGACATTTGTCAAATTAGAGAACGCCTTACGAGTTTGAGTACGTCGTTCACTTGATGCCATAGTCCAATAATGGTCTTACATAAAGTCTCACATCGATGCCATGTCCAAGACATGGTCTTACACGAAATCACAATGCCATAGCCCAGCTATGGTCTTACATTCCATACTTTGCCATGGTCCAACCATGGTCTTATCCATCAATTCTTCATTGAACGATCGTAATCATTTCCTGCGTTCTACTCAATTTGATCTTCCAATTCAATTTTCATACTATTATAATATTCATGGTTCAATAACAAAGACATAAAACAAAACATCATATTATCTCTAATTTAACAATTAAACATAAAATTCTACCATATGAACATACTGATTACACTTATTCAAGCAAGTGTACATAAACACACATTCCGTCTATTTGTGTAAATTTGTTTACTATATTCACTTAATCAAATATGTTGAGCACATAACATCATATGCATGCCAAGCAAACACGGATCGGCTTTTCACCATATAAACATTCATTTTATTCTACGTTTCCACATTTCTCAACTCATGGTTATCTCACTTCGTACTTTAACACATACTTATCATGAACTTCTATTCATACTTCTAAGTTTCGTCTCATCATAAACACATTTCAATCTCCTCAATATCATTTTTCAGCATTATTAAAAATAGCTCGATTGGAAGTCATCTTTGTCTTAACAAAACAATTTCGTTACAGCCAGGAGATATCACACTATCACGGGTAGTAACGTGGCAAGTATAGCTAGACTCTCTCAGACATGCTAGGCTAGTCCTAGAATCAACTAAACCATAGCTCTGATAACACTAAATATGACACCATTTACCCGTAACCGACGACGGGACAGGGTACGAGGCATTACCTATCTTAAACACATGCAAACATATATTTCTGAGTCATAAAATTTTGTTCAATTTTAAAACTTTTTAAAATTTGCCTTAAAGTCCCTAATATGGACCTACGAGACCCAAAACACACTTTAAAAATGGTTCGGGACTAAACCGAGCACTTTAGAGAAACTTTAGAAAATATCATTGAAATCAGGGGCACACGCCCGTGTAGAAGAGTGACACGTCTGTGTGACCTCTTAACATGGCCATGATGAAGGACAGTGTAGCTCACACGGCCTGAGCATATTGGGACACACTCGTGTCCCTAGCCCGTGTGCAGAAACCTTGACATTTTGTTTCTTACGTCAGCAACATGATATGGTCACACGGCCAAGACACACGCCCGTGTCCTTAGGCCGTGTGGCGAATTAAATTCATAAGATCAAGTGCAGGCTTCACACGGCCTGGGCATATGCCATGTCCTATGGCCGTGTCTTCCACACGGTTGAGACACACGGCCGTGCCTCAGCTCGTGTGGTTACTATTGGGCATTCTGTTTTACCAAATTAAGGTATAGGGGGACACACGGCCGAACTACACACCCATGGGTCAGACTGTGTGTCACACACGGCCTAGACACACGCCCATGTGTCTACCGTGTGGACCAAATCAAGGCTATTTACCAAGCCCTTTTTGCCACCCTTATTTGCACTAACTTGAACCACATCAAATAACCTACTTATTCATGCAATAATATACCAATTACTCAACTATGCAATTTGTACATTCATGAAAACATCATCATTTGCATAAAATAACGACAAATATTAGCCATCACCCATGACCTTATACAAAATGATCTATCAAATAGCATAGGCCCACATTTAGCAAATTCAGCTATGACACTTAACAACATAATTAAATCTCCTATACACGCCACAACTCAACTACTTCAATTCAACAATACCCGAAGTGATAGCTTGATAGTGTGATGGTATTTTCGACGTTCTCCAACCCGAGCTAGTCTGAGGACATTATAAACATAGAAAATAGATTACCATGATTTTAACAATTCTTATTATAAGCTCTCAAGATAATACCATCATTATTGCATAAAACTTCACAATTCATTTATGTTCATTTTGAGCTGTCTACAGGAGTTATAGTCACTAAATTATTTTTATCCGGGGCTATGGAACACCAAATTAAGATCCGCTAATTTTCCCTGAAACTAGACTCACATATATTCTTACCATAAGATTTCCAGAATTTTTGGTTCATCCAATCAATACATTTTGTTCTTTAAAGTCTTCCCTATTTCGTTGTTCAATAGTTCTGACCCTTCTTCTCTAAAAATTTATTTTTTCATTGTACAGAACTCGAATGACGTTCCTGTTTGTTTATCTTGAAAATAGACTCATTAATAAATCCAATCATATAAATTTTATCCCTATATTATTTTTGTATAATTTTTAATGAATTTCCCAATTCAGAACAGGGGATTTCGAAATCATTCTAACCCTGTCTCAATAAAATCCAAATATCTCACCATATGAAATTCTTTTGCTTATTTTGTTTATTTTATGTATAAATAGACTCCATAAGCTTTAATTTCATATCCATTCAACCTCTAATCCAATTTCCAAATTTTTTTGTGATTTTTCAAAATTATACAACTGTTGTCCAAAACTGTTTTATTGCTAATTTTACTCTTTCATGATTGCTTTGTATTAACATCCATTTAATCATACATAACACCAAAGCATATCCTTAACTAGCCATTCCAATAGCTAGTCATTATAAATATCTACATTCCATTCATTTTCCCCTTTAACCTATACATCAACAACAAAACTTAACTTATCATGTCTCAATTTAATTTTGCCTAAAAGCCTCACACATGGTCATCAATCAAATTTACCACCTATTTATACATCGTAAGAATAGATCTATCGTCACAAGGTCATCACAAGATCATTTTCATAGGTATGAATTACTCATTTACATTTTACCAAATTTCTCATATATATATCGATTTCAATACTCCTATATTTTGTGTACATACCTGTACCCTTTCAACATAATCATACTTGTCATTTCTTTGACAACATCTTTGGATTTACTCGTTGAACCTCTTGGGATACTAAGGATACTCGTACATGATGTATCGTACCAGTGCCATGTCCCAGACATGGTCTTACGCTGGCTCTCATATCGTGGCTGATGCCATGTCCCAGACATGGTCTTACACTAGCACACATATCAATGCTGATGCCATGTCCCAAACATGGTCTTACACTGGCTCTCATATTGTGGCCGATGCCATGTCCCAGACATGGTCTTACACTAGCACACATATCAATGTCGATGCCATGTCCCAGACATGGTCTTACACTAACTCTTATATTGTGGCCGATGCCATGTCCCAGACACGGTCTTACACTAGCACACATATCAATGCCGATGCCATGTCCCAGACATGGTCTGACACTGGCTCTCATATTGTGGCCGATGCCATGTCCCAGACATTATAACACCCCTTACCCGTATTCAACACCGGAACCGGGTACGAGGCATTACTAAACCTAGCTAGTTCAAACATGCAATATCGGGCCATAAAATTTCATTCCAACCTAAAACTTCTTCCTTCATACATAGCATCCCTATTATGGGCCTACGAGGCCCTAAACATACATACGGGAGGTTTTAGAATTGAACCAAAAACTTTTGCCCACTTAGAAAACTTTTACCTAAAACAGGGCCACACGCCCGTGTGAAATGGAACACACCCGTGTGGGTAGGCCGTGTGGTCACACATGCCCATATTCCTAGCCCGTGTGGATTTTATATTTCATTTCAAACCTACAAGGGTTTTCACACGGCCGGACACACGCCCGTGTCTGTGGCTCGTGTCCCTCACACGGCCTAGACACGCCCGTGTCCTCACCTGTGTGTAAAAACCTTAGTATTCTATTTATGACGTCAGCAACCTCTTAAGGACACACGGCCTAGACACACACCCGTGTCCTGGACCGTGTGACAAATCTAATTCTTGCAAATTTGATGCAGGGGACACACAGCCTATCAACACAACTCATAGGGCCACGGCCTAGACACACGCCCGTGTGTCTACCCGTGTGGACAATTAAAAGGCTATTTACCAAGCCAATTGCCACCCTAAAACTTAAATACACTTATACCATCACAAGCAACACATAACATGGCAATAATACACTATGAAGAATCACTAAATCATCATTAATACACTTCACATTTCACTCCTTCAATTGCATGAACTTTCACTTCATAAAACTCATCATCATTAAATATATGAAACTTGACAAATATTGGCCAATCCCCAATGGCCATTTACAAAATGAGTGTATAACATTAATAGCGAGCACTTTGGCTTTCAAATATGACATAACACAAGATGACCAAGTTCTTATACATGCCATACTCAAAATAAATCAACTTTACTATACCAAAAGAATGATTGATAGTGTGATCCGAGCTCCGATGTTCTACGATCCCTGAGCTAGCTTGGCGATGCTACAAGGAAAAGAGAAAAGAGAGAGGTAAGCATATAGCTTAGTAAGTTTGCATGAATTAAAATAGCAACATAAAGGCTCATAATAAAATCCATTAATCTCATTGAACAACAACAACGCAAGTTCTCAAGTGCTTTGACACAATAACAATGCAAGTTCTCAAGTGCTTTGACATACTTACTCATACTTTTACTCATACTTACTCTTACCCATCACACATCACATTACGGTTTCATAACTTGTATTTTACTCATGGGTACCTGCATCACTTCATCACATAGTTTAGCATTTATGCTATCTTGAACATAGACTTAACTCATTATCATCCTTAACTTAAATGTAGCTCTTTGCCCGTTGAACTATTCAGAATATCGGAGGATACTCAATCTCATCATTCATGTATTACAAGGCCAATGCCATATCCCAGATATGGTCTTACATGGGATCACCTCTTGATACCGATGCCGTATCCCAAATATGGTCTTACACGAGATCTCATATCTCAATGTCGATGCCATGTCCCAGACATGGTCTTATATGAGATCGTATATAGATGTCGATGCCACGTCCCAGACATGGTCTTATACGGGACCTTCCTTATTCGATGCCGATGCCATGTCCCAAACATGGTCTTATACGAGACCTTCCTTATCTCATGTTGTGACATAGGTATCCTTGTTATTCCGATCATTCAACCGGGACTTCAACTTAACATGATCTCATTATAATTTCATCAAGGCATCATTAATCAACTTCATGGAAATAATATACATTTCTCATATTATAAAGCAATTAAAAACATAATAACATTATGTAGCTTTAATTTCACACAAACTTACCTCGGTACTCAAAATGTGTGTCGGTATTCGATTTAGTCCACAACCTTGTTCTTGCCTCGGTTTCAGTCCGGGCTTCGTGTTTCTTGATCTATAATAACAATTTCACTTGTTTAATACTCACATTGACTAAATTGACTATGAATCATGTTTTGGAAAAATTACGATTTTGCCCCTAAACTTTTACATAATTACACTTTTTCCCCTAGGCTCGTAAAATGATTTTTATTCAACTTTCTTGTATTTTAAGCCTACCCGAATCATTTTCTTAACTACAACAACCCTCCATTTCCACTAATTCACTCATGTATGACCATTTTTATAACATTTTACAATTTGGTCCTTTTATGCATTTTTCATGACAAACACTTAGAAAAATATGTTTATCATACCTCATAATTTCATATTCTTCCATAAATCATCAAAATACATGCATGTCATACATGGGTAAATTTTTGAACATAAACTTTAACTCAAAATATAGCTAGAAATAGCTAAATCGAGCTACAAGGATCTCAAAAATACGAAGAACATTAAAAATGGGGCTAGGAGGTACTTACAATCAAGCTTGAAAGTTGAAGAAACCCTAGCTATAGAGTCCTTGTGATTTTCGGCCAAGCTTAGAGAAGATGGACACCATTTTTGACTTATTTTCCTTTTTTAATTCATTAATTAACCAAATGACCAAATTGCCCTTAAGGCCCCTTTCTTGAGATTTTTCCTTCCTATGCCCATTTTTGTCCATCTAACATTTAATGGTCTAATTACTAAATAAGGACATCTAATAATTTTTATAATTCTATTTCATACTTAAATCTTCTAGAATCTCATATTTTGTAATCTTTGCAATTTAGTCCTAATAGGCAAATTGTTCACTAATTCATAAAATTTCTTCATGAAATTTTCACACAATCATGCAAACATATCATAAACCTATAAAAAATCATAAAAAACATATTTATACTTTGAATTTGCGGTCTCGCAACCACTATTCCGACTAGGCCCTAAATCAGGCTGTTACAGACATGGTCCTAGACTAGCACACATATCAATTCTGATGCCATGTCCCAGACATGGTCTTACACTGGTTCTCATATTGTGGCCGATGCCATGTCCCAGACATGGTCTTACACTGACTCTCATATTGTGGCTGATGCCATGTCCTAGACATGGTCTTACACTAGCACACATATCAATGTCGATGTCATGTCCCAGACATGGTCTTCCAATGGCACACATATCAATGTTGATGCCATGTCCCAAACATGGTCTTACACTGGCACACATATTGCCATGGTCCAACCATGGTCTTTACCGTCAATTCATCACATGTCGAAATTCGATCATACTCCGCCCTGCATTTCTCTTAATTTGATCTTTCAATACAATCTCGTAATTTTTATATTATTCATGATCCAATAATAACATGCGAAATAACACATGGTATCGATTAAGAATTTAAACACGTCAAATTTAATGCCTATTAAGATACGAACTTACCTCGGTATGATACGATGAAATAAGTCAATTACTCGATTATCTTGCTTTTCCCCTGATCTAATTCTGAATCTCATCTTCATCTATAACAACACATTTAATTTATTTGTTCATCATGCTACTCAAATTAGCCCAAATTTCACATTTTTGGTAAAATTACATTTTTTACCCCTAAACTTTATCATATTTACACTTTTGCCCCTAGGCTCGTTAAATGAAATGTGTTCAATTTCTTTACTACCCATGCATAGCCAAATTTTTTTCATGCTTATAGCAGCCCACATTTTCCATTATTTCACACTTTTACCACATATTTTACAACTTTTACAAAATGGTCCATTTTAGGTGTTTTCATGAAAATCACTTCACAAAAGTTGTTTATTTAACAACCAAGATTCACTTTCTTCCATAAAAATGCATCAAACAACATGAATATTCTCATGGTAAAACCCTAGACTTTCAACCATTTTGCAAAATAGTCCTCTCATTAGCTAGATTAAGCTACAATGGTTACAAAAATACAAAAATCATCAAAAATGACCATTAAAATTACTTACTTGTGAGAGTTAGAAGTTGCTGAAATTTTCAAGCTTCCATGGCCATTTCTTTGGGTAAGAATCGATGGAGAAGAAAGAGAAATAAAAAAGATTGTAATACCCCAAACCCGGCCTATGCGTTTCGACCAGATCCGGCATGTTATCGAACACATAACACTTTATCGCATTTTGAAAACACAAGTTAAATTAATTAAATTTGAATAAAGGAGAGACTTTTTGAAAATAAACCTCTGTGTATTTTTATTAATAAATGTAAATAAACCTTTTGAAAATAAACCTCTGTGTATTTTTATTAATAAATGTAAATAAACCTTGTGGTATATTCATAAGTTACATAACATAGAAAACTCCTAAGTTGAATAAAAACTAGGGGCCTTATTACATAACTGTTCCTCAAATAACAATAAAACAAACTTAAAGAAGTCCTAAAGAAAATATAATTTGCAGAAATAGAACTTGATGGCCCCTCGAGTCCGTCTCGGCTCCCATGTCCACGATCTACTGCTCATCTGGAGAGTAGAGAGAAAGGAAAGCGTGAGTCACCAAGACTCAGTGTATAAATCTCAAAGCACACAACGACCTGAGCCCACAAACACATTATAGGCCCTGGCCCGTAAGGCATCAATCATAATCATACATCAAAATAATAAATGATTAATAACCCATCCCATCCTAGGGTTCCATCCTCTACACACCAACCCGTACCAGCCATCACACCGTGGGGATTTCTACAATCAACCCTCCATCCGCTACACACCATAACGACAGCCGAACTGCCTATTCCTGTTATTCAGGAATCATTAAACGTGGCATAACCACCGATCACAATATGACCTAGTATTTGTATTTGTGGGATTTCTACCATCGATCACTGCGTGACCTATCATGCACTTCCCCTTCATCATATCAATATCCCAACCCATGCATACACACATAAAGAAAACATCATGCAGACATATATATTTTTCGATACACATAGGGAGTTCTATGTTTACGTACCTGACATCTTTGCCTAACCCTTTTAGGGTTCCATTCGACTGTCTATACAGCCTCATTCCGGCTTTTTAGCCCATAACATATATAAATAAACATACATACAGGTTTATTAATAGTGTGTTAGAGATCTATACACCTGATTAATGTCGATACCCTTGCTAAACCGATCTACAACTTTGTTCAAAAAGCCGGAAAGATGTGAAAATAGGGCCTCTCCTATATTCGGCCATGGTTAGTGTTCTACCCAATTTTATATATTTGAATAACAAATCTTCTTACCTTAAAATCCCAAAATTAGAGACTAGCTATTTTCGACTTTTAGATCTAGTTGACCAAGCTTCCTTCAAATCCTGAATTGCCGCCCAACATAGAACCATTAAACTATTAGCTTTTTGGCTTTTTGTCTTTCAAAAAAAACCAGGAATAGATCATGAGAACTAATCAAAAATCGACACTTACCTTAGCACAGGAGGTTTGGCTAGCACTAGAGAGGATTCAGCAATGCCAAAGGAAGTTTTAAATGCCGGAATAAATAGAACTAATTCTTAAATGGGATGAATAAAGAAAAACTATAGAGTTTTCGGCTTTTAAAGAGAAATCAGCTCAAAGGGGAAAAAGAATGGAAAAGAAGTTTCGGCTTTTGAAGAATTTAAAGAAAAGAAATTGGAGAGGAAGAGGCTAGGGATTTTCGGCACAAGGAAAAAGAGAATTAAGGTTTTTAAATGTCAGAATCAAGGAGCTAACCCCCCCATTTATAGGAATTTTGACACCTCCTGTATAAAACCGAAAACGCCCTTCCTAATTAATTAAAATTCAAGCTAAATGAAAGGGAAAATTCAGCACCCCTTTTGCCATGCAGTAGCCGAATTCCTTACTCTTCTAGGTGGTGGATTTTCGGCCATCACCTTCCTTGTAGATACGCTCCTATCTTTTCTTCTGTTTATCTTCTAAATTATCAATTATTAAATCCATATAAATCTCCTATTTTTAAGCCTTGTAGCTGTCCACCTCATTAAACCTAATTGCCGAAATTTAACTCACTTAAATTAAAAGATTTGGGCTTCGTTAAACTTAAATTTTGGGCCCCTAAATCCCTTGTGTGTGGTGTCACTTCTAATTCCCTTACAGTGCCACTTATTATTAGGCCACAAGCCCATGTTGGCATTTTAAACATAATTACCACCTTTTAACTCTTTAATGCCCAATCTAATAATTTAATCAAGGCCTTTGCCTAATCCTGAGCCCAATTTGGACCCCTATCACTTAAATTAACCTATTAAACTTATCCCTACACTAAATGCATAGGCCCATAAATTTAGGATGTTACAGTTCTACCCCCTTAAAGAAATTTCGTCCTCGAAATTACCTGATCAGAAAAGATGAGGGTATTGCTGCCTCATTGCTTCCTCGGGTTCCCACGTAGCCTCCTCGGATCCATGATTCCGCCACAGCACCTTAACCAATGGAACCATTTTCCTTCTCAGCACCTTGACATCACGATCCAAAATTTCTACTGGTTCCTCTTTGAAGGATAGATCAGGTCTTACCTCGATTTCCTCCATAGGCATAATATAGGATGAATCCGAACGGTAACGTCTTAGCATGGAAACGTGAAATACATCGTGAATTTGACTTAACTCCGGAGGTAACTCCAGCTGATAGGCTATTGGTCCTATCGCTTCAACACCTGATATGGTCCGATAAATCTAGGACTTAATTTACCCTTTCGACCAAACCTTAGTACCTTCTTCCACGGCGACACCTTTAAAAATACTTTATCACCCACTGCGAACTCTATGTCCTTATGCTTTAAATCAGCATAAGACTTCTGTCTGTCCGACGCCTCCTTCAGTCGAACCCGAATCAATTCAACCTTCTCTTCTGTCTCGGTCACCAACTCCGGACCCAAAATTCGACGTTCCCCTAGTTCTGTCCAGCAGGTAAGAGTGCGACACTTTCGCCCGTACAAAGCTTCGTAGGGCGCCATCTGAATACTTGACTGGTAGCTGTTGTTGTAAGCAAACTCTGCTAATGGTAGGAACTCTTCCCAACTACCTCTGAAATCTATGACACATCCTCTCAACATGTCCTCCAAGATTTGGATCACTCGCTCAGACTGTCCATCGGTCTGAGGATGAAACGCTGTACTGAAGTCCAACTTCGTACCCAGCGCTTGATGCAACGCCTTCCAAAATCGTGAGGTAAACCTAGGGTCCCTATCTGATATGATTGAAGCCGGTACTCCATGCAACCTCACTATCTCTGCTATGTATAACTTAGCTAACTTCTGCAAGGAATAATCAATACGCACTGGTATGAAGTGTATAGACTTCGTTAAGCGATAAACAACTACCCAAGCCGCATCTTTCTTAGTGGGTGTGAGGGGAAGCCCACTAACAAAGTCCATGGTGATTCTTTCCCACTTCCATTGTGGAATCTTCACTGGCTGCAATAACCCTGATGGTAACTGATGTTCTGCCTTGACCTGCTGACAGGTCAAGCACTTACCCACCAATTCAGTTACCTCTTGCTTCAAACCCGGCCACCAGAATTGATCTCTCAAATCTCGAAACATCTTACTTCCTTCGGGGTGCATAGCGTATGCACTACCATGCGCCTCATTCAAAATCCTTTGCCTTAACTCCGGATCTTTTGGCATGCAAACCTTCCCTCGAAAGCATAACAATCCTTCCTCATTCATACTAAATTCTGCTGGCCCATCCTTTGAGATTAACTGCAATTTCCCCTTTAGCAACTCATCTGTCTGTTGCCTCTCCTTCATTTGACTAATCCAAGAAGGTTTCACTTAAAGTTCAGCTAATAAACTTCCATCCTCATACAAACTAAGATGAGCAAACATTGCTCTTAAGTTAGAGACTACTTTACGACTTAGAGCATCCGCCACCACATTAGCCTTACCCGGGTGATACTCGATTGAGCAGTCGTAATCCTTTAACAACTCGATCCATCTTCTCTGCCTTAGATTCAACTCCTTCTGAGTCAAAAGATACTTTAAACTCTTATGATCTGTATAAATGATAGATTTCTCCCCGTACAAGTAATGCCTCCATATTTTTAGGGCAAACACAACTGCCGCCAACTCCAAATCATGGGTGGGGTTATTTAATTCATGCGGTCTTAACTGCCGAGATGCATATGCAACTACCTTTCCCTCCTGCATCAACACACATCCTAGTCCTGCGTGTGACGTATCACAGTAAATTACAAACTCCTTCCCTGCCTCTGGCTGAATCAACATCGGAGCCTCCGTCAGAAACCTCTTTAACTTTTCAAAACTCTCCTGCTGCTTATCAGACCAAACAAATAGAACTCCTTTCCGTAGCAACTTAGTCAACGGTGCCGCTACCGAAGAAAATCCTTCAACAAACCTTCGGTAGTACCCAGCTACACCAAGAAAACTCTTAATCTCAGCCACAGACTTGGGTGGCTTCCAATCTAACACTGCTTCAATCTTTCGAGGGTCAACCCTAATCCCTTCTGCCGATACAACGTGCCCTAAAAACGTTACTTCCCTCAGCCAAAATTCACACTTACTGAATTTGGCATACAACTGCTTCTCCCTTAGAATCTGCAAAACTATTCGCAGATGAGCATCATGCTCCTCCTCTGACTTCGAATAAACCAAGATATCATCGATAAACACCACGACACACCGGTCTAGGTAGGGTTGGAACACTCGGTTCATCATGTCCATGAACGCTGCTGACGCGTTGGTCAATCCAAACGGCATCACCATAAACTCATAGTGACCGTAGCGAGTCCTAAAAGCTATCTTATGAATATCCGCTTCCTTGACCCTAAGCTGATGGTACCCTAACCTCAGATCTATCTTAGAAAAGATTGAGGCCCCTTTCAACTAATCGAACAAGACATCGATCCTTGGCAACGGGTACTTGTTCTTGATTGTTAGCTTATTCAACTGACAATAATCAATGCACATACGCATTGATTCATCCTTCTTCTTAACAAATAACACTGGTGCTCCCCAGGGTGACACATTCGGTCGAATAAATCCTCTATCCAACAACTCCTGAATCTGTGCTTTCAACTCCACTAACTCTTTCGGCGCCATCCTATACGGAGCAATAGATATCGGCGCTGTTCCAGGAAGAAGATCGATACCAAACTCCACTTCACGATCTGGAGGTAATCCCGGAAGCTCTTCAGGGAAAACATCAGGAAATTCCTTTACCGTCCTGACGTCCCCAACAGTCAGATCTTTGGCTTCTAGAGCCCGAACAAACAATAAAACTGCCTCACATCCTTTCCTCACCATCCTTTCTACTCTTAGGGCAGTCACTACATTCGACAAGCAGTTCCCTCTTTCTCCTATCACCAATACTTCATCACCTTCGGGGGTTTTTAACACCATACGCTTGGCCGTACAATCTAGATTAGCTTGATACTTCACAAGCCAATCCATGCCTAGAATTAAATCAAACTCCCCGAACGGTAATTCTATTAGATCCGTTCGGAAAACTGTTCCCTGAACTTCTAGAGGTACTTCCCGATAGAGTTTATCCACTACTACAGATTGTCCTAACGGGCTAACTACAGTCATTGCCCTAGGGGTAATTTCAGATTCTAGCCTTAAAGTTCCCGATATGCTACTAGCTACGTACGAATGTGTTGACCCAATGTCAATCAATGCAATGTAAGGCAAACCAAAGATTAAGAACGTACCGATTATGACATCCGGTGCATCAGCCTCCTCTCGATGTCTGACAGCATAGACCAACCCCGGTTGTCTCGCCTCAGTGTTTCCTGCCCCTTGACCTGGTGCTCCACGACCCCGACCAGCACCATTACCACCTCTGGCTGCACTACGACCTCTTTGTGGCTGCTGACCTCCTCTACCAAGCTGAGCATTCCCTCGACCCATGGTCCCTTCACCGTCCCATTGCTGCAGACAGTTTTTAACTTGGTGGTCTGTAGATCCACACATAAAAGACTTCCCACTGCCTGCCCAACATTCACTGGCATGAAATTTACCACATCGAGCACACTTTGGTGTCTGATTAGCAGCAATAGGTTTCTCTTCCCATTTTGGTCCATCAGACCTGGACCTTTTCTGAGTACGCCTGTTTGTCAATCCAAAATTTCTCTTATTTCCACCCCTATCTCTATCCCGATTTAGTTTCTCGGTCCGCTTTACCTCTTCGGCTATCTTAGCCTTTTCTACTAGGACAGCAAATTCTCTCTCCCGCTGTGGGGCTATCAAAACTCGCAAGTCATCCCTCAGGCCATCTTCGAACCTAACACAACGTTCATGCTCCGTGGCTACCATCCCACGAGCATAACAGCTAAGGCGTAAGAACTCAGCTTCATACGCAGCCACTAATCTACTCCCTTGCACCAAATTCAGAAATGATCTGCACTGCGCATCCACATAACTCGATCCAATGTACTTACTCTGAAACGCCGTCTTAAAGAAATCCCAAATGATACGGTCAGCCACTGTACCATCCTTTACCGTAAGCCACCATTGATAGGTTTCATCCCTCAAGAGGGATACAACTCCCTTCAACTTCTCCTCCTCCGTGAAATCCAAATCATCCATTATGCGTTCTACCGCCTCCAACCAATACTCAGCTGAACTTGGGGCTACATTAGAAATTCCCCTAAACACTTCTGCCCCATTGGCTCTAAGCCGTTCCGGCACAAATTTCCGGGCTCCTGTGCCCATACCAACCCCAGCAACTCTTTCTAAAACTCTTAACATTGCCTGAGATACCGCATCATCTCCGGCAGTCTGATCCTAGAATTCCTCCTCCACAACCGGCATCTTGTTTCCAGAACCATGACCAGGTCCTACTGGTTCTGGCACCGTCATCCTACCCCTACCACGACCACGTAGCGGACGTCCTCGACCCCTTGTACTCATTCTACCGCTTCGCTTTTATCTGATTAGAAATTTTATGAATTATTAGTTTTCTTCCGCTGATTAACCACGAACAGTCTTATGAATAGTAGTTTTAGAGTAGTTCTTTCGAATTCGCATTCACAATTCAGTCTCAAGTTCATATCCTCTAAGAAACAGATACATTCAATCATCAACATCCATGAACTCACGTTCATTACAGAAAACTGTTGTTGTTGTTGTTTCCACTACCTAGGGGTATTTTCATAATTTTATCCTACAGGGGTATTTTCGTAATTTTTCAAAATAAGGTTCCTTGGTGATTTTGTAAAAATAGGGTATTTTGGTAATTTTACAATCCAGGGGTATTTCGGTAATTTTGAAATCTGGGGTATTTCGATAAATTTTGACATTCAGGGGTATTTTGGAAATTTTAAAATCTGGGGGCACTCCGGTAATTTTGAAATCTGGGCGTATTTCGGTAATTTTGAAATTCGAGGGTATTTTGGTAATTTTGAAATCCGAGGGTATTTTGGTAATTTTGGAAACTGGGGGTATTTCGAAAATTTTGAGATTCGGGGGAATTTTGATGTTTTTTTTAAACCAGGGGCACTTTGGAAAATCTAGTTACTCTTGTAAACATAGGGTTTTTGGGTAAATTTTTCATAGCTGTGAACATTTTCAAATCAAGTGTATCTTTTTGGAAATATACAAAACTTAGGGGTTTTTGTTTGCAAAATAGGGTGGTTGGTCCTTTTCGGGTTTTAATTATGGGTTCAGCCCATGAACAAGTCTTTATAGCTAGAGTGAACAGTCATTACGCACCAGGTAAGATTCCAGCGAAGAGGAGGTGAGTCACTAGGACTGCTTAAATACCAAACTCTCCCTGAATCCACTCCTAGACATGCGTATGCCTATTACCACACCCTGTCATGGCTAAAGTGAACAGTCACTATGCACCAGGTAAGATTCCAGCGAAGAGGAGGTGAGTCACTTGGACTGCTTAAATACCAAGCTCTTCCGGATCTACTCCTAGACATGCATATGCCCGTTGCCACACCTTAGTCTTGCAACTCGTTTACAGGTTTTGTTTAGTGAAATTAAGTCTTATGGAATTGAAGAGTTGTTTGTCTAAGCCTAGAGTCCGTCAAGCTCTAATCTAGTTAGTCTACATCCCATAAAGTCCATTAAGCCCACATTTATATCACAATCAGGAGTTCAGAATACTTACCTGGGTGGATTGGATGCCGGTAGACTCGAAGGCCATGTCTTCAAACCAAAAATTTTCTTAAATTCAATTTTTTTTCTAAAACACTTCTAGACCCATTTCACAGCCCGAGTTTTGAACTGGACTCTGATACCAAAATGTAACACCCCAAACCCGGCCCATGCATTTCGACCAGATCCGGCATGTTATCGAACACATAACACTTTATCGCATTTTGAAAACACAAGTTAAATTAATTAAATTTGAATAAAGGAGAGACTTTTTGAAAATAAACCTCTGTGTATTTTTATTAATAAATGTAAATAAACCTTGTGGTATATTCATAAGTTGCATAACATTGAAAACTCCTAAGTTGAATAAAAACTAGGGGCCTTATTACATAACTGTTCCTCAAATAACAATAAAACAAACTTAAAGAAGTCCAAAAGAAAATATAATTTGCAGAAATAGAACTTGATGGCCCCTCGAGTCCGTCTCGGCTCCCATGTCCACGATCTACTACTCATCTGGAGAGTAGAGAGAAAGGAAAGCGTGAGTCACCAAGACTCAGTGTATAAATCTCAAAGCATACAACGACCTGAGCCCACAAACACATTATGGGCCTTGGCCCGTAAGGCATCAATCATAATCATACATCAAAATAATAAATGATTAATAACCCATCCCATCCTAGGGTTCCATCCTCTACACACCAACCCGTACCAGCCATCACACCTTGGGGATTTCTACAATCAACCCTCCATCTGCTACACACCATAACGACAGCCGAACTGCCTATTCCTATTATTTAGGAATCATTAAACGTGGCATAGCCACTGATCACAATGTGACCTAGTATTTGTATTTGTGGGATTTCTACCACCGATCACTGCGTGACCTATCATGCACTTCCCCTTCATCATATCAATATCCCAACCCATGCATACACACATAAAGAAAACATCATGCAGACATATATATTTTTCGATACACATAGGGAGTTCTATGTTTACGTACCTGGCATCTTTGCCTAACCCTTTTAGGGTTCCATTCGACTGTCTATACAGCCTCATTCCGACTTTTTAGCCCATAACATATATAAATAAACATACATACAGGTTTATTAATAGTGTGTTAGAGATCTACACACCTGATTAATGTCCATACCCTTGCTAAATCGATCTACAACTTTGCTCAAAAAGCTGAAAAGATGTGAAAATAGGGCCTCTCCTATATTCGGCCATGGTTAGTGTTCTACCCAATTTTATATATTTGAATAACAAATCTTCTTACCTTAAAATCCCGAAATTAGAGACTAGCTATTTTCAACTTTTAGATCTAGTTGACCAAGCTTCCTTCAAATCCCGAATTGCCGCCCAACATAGAACCATTAAACTATTAGCATTTCGACTTTTTGTCTTTCAAAAAAAACGGGAATAGATCATGAGAACTAATCAAAAATCGACACTTACCTTAGCACAGGAGGTTCAGCTAGCACTAGAGAGAGGATTCGGCAATGCCAAAGGAAGTTTTAAATGCCGGAATAAATAGAACTAATTCTTAAATGGGATGAATAAAGAAAAACTATAGAGTTTTCGGCTTTTAAAGAGAAATCGGCTCAAAGGGGAAAAAGAATGGAAAAGAAGTTTCGGCTTTTGAAGAATTTAAAGAAAAGAAGCTGGAGAGGAAGAGGCTAGGGATTTTCGACACAAGGAAAAAGAGAATTAGGGTTTTTAAATGTCAGAATCAAGGAGCTAACCCTCCTATTTATAGGAATTTCGACACCTCCTGTATAAAACTGAAAACGCCCTTCCTAATTAATTAAAATTCAAGCTAAATGAAAAGGAAAATTCGGCACCCCTTTTGCCATGCAGTAGCCGAATTCCTTACTCTTCTAGGTGGTGGATTTTTGGCCATCACCTTTCTTCTAGGTAGGCTCCTATCTTTTCTCCTTTTTATCTTCTAAATTATCAATTATTAAATCCATATAAATCTCCTATTTTTAAGCCTTGTAGCCGTCCACCTCATTAAACCTAATTGCCGAAATTTAACCCAATTAAATTGAAAGATTTGGGCTTCATTAAACTTAAATTTTGGGCCCCTAAATCCTTTGTGTGTGGCGTCACTTCTAATTCCCTTATAGTGCCACTTATTGTTGGGCCACAAGCCCATGTTGGCATTTTAAACATAATTACCACCTTTTAACTCTTTAATGCCCAATCTAATAATTTAATCAAGGCCTTTGCCTAATCCTGAGCCCAATTTGGACCCCTATCACTTAAATTAACCTATTAAATTTATCCCTACACTAAATGCATAGGCCCATAAATTTAGGATGTTACAAAGATGGTAGCTTTTGCTATTTTGTCTTATTACACTTATTAACTTATTTACCAATTTAGCCTTTTAATAACTTCACTAAATCCACCTACTACATGTCCATCTTTGTCTCCTCACTTTTCTATTGGTATAATTACCATGCAAGTGCTCATACTTTTCAATTCTATAACTATTTAGTGCCTTTATCAATTAAACCTCAAGCTTTGTACCTTATGCGATTTAGTCCTTTTTATCAAATTGAGCACTCAAATGAGGAAATTTCTTTATGAAAATTTCAAGCAACTTTAGTATCATACTGTAGACATCAAAATAATAATAAAATAAATTTTTTGATGTTAGATTTATGGTTCCACAACCACTGTCCCGACTAGGCCCAAAATCAAGATGTTACAGAAAGTCAAACTTTTCTTTCCTCATTTAGTGACAGCATTATGCCAAAGGGCGAAAGTACCAATGAGTGAAAACGAGCAATTCATGAAGCCAACGAGGGGCATAATTGGAGACACATTGTATAAACAATTTGTTAAGCTTCAGCGAAAGGAAATTATCGAATGGAACCAAAGAAGGAAGGAGAAAATGGACATTCCAATATTGCTAAAGTAAGGAAAACAATCGAAAGTGAGAAGAGGAGTTAGGGGAAGCACTGATGCAAAGCTCAATGGAATGATTAGATGGATGTAGGAGACAGGACCAATACTCCAAGAATTCTCAAGAATGAATAGGTTACAAGCTCCGAATTACCCTCCAAATATGTTCAACTCGACACCAATCCATCATGAGGAAGATGATGGGGGGCCAATTTTGAAGATGGAGGGGATACACAAGATCCTCCATGAACAATGGATGGGTATGAAGCTGCCCTTCAACTGCAATTTTCTACACCTAATAGGCCTATTATCCCACCAAGAATATGGCTAGGGAAAGGGAAAAGCCCCGATGGAAATGAGGCGGGCGCCACAGTGGGATGATGAGGGTGATGATTGATTTTTTTTTAAATTATATTTTTTTAAAGACTTGTATTAATTTTTGGATAATTTCAATTTAACTTTGTAAAAGTAGGATTAATAATAGATTTTTAGTTATGTTGCATTTTGTTTAAGTTTTCTATGTAGGAACCCAACACGAAGGAGACACAAACAATTTGAGCGTTAAACAATCAAAGGAAGAATCGCCCACCATTAGTAGTTGGAGTAAACATGATCAATCAGGTAACTTTTTTCCTTATCTTTTTGTGGGCTACACATTGAGGACAATGTGTCAACTAATGTGTGGGGGGTAACATAGAAATTTTGTTTTAAATATTTACGTTTTTCTTTTATTTTTCTTGTCTTTTGTATGCTTCAACTTGTAGAAATACAAGTGATTGGTTAGGAGCTTGTACATAGGTTGCTTGTGTTTACAAATAAAGTTAGCATAAGTGTTCTGTATGTTACACTAGAAATAGGCATTAAGCAATCAACTTTACCAAATGATATAGAAAATACAAGGAAAGGAGCATGCTTGTATGAATGATAAATGGTTGAAATTTGAGTTTGTTTGGTTGATTAAACTCATGCATATTGAGATATTTGTGGGATGAACTAAGGCTTTGTTTAGAACATACCCAGGGCCAAAAAGCTTACTTACTCTTATTCACATTTGGTACCGATTTTTGAAGCTTGTTAACACTTCTTAATGAACCTTATTACAAAACATGAGCCTGAAAATGTTAATTTGTATTTGCCCTTTTTCTTTGGTCCTGTACTGCACGACTATATACGTCTAGCCATACGTATTGATGGTTAAGTAGATACATCACAGAGGAGTTTGTAAAAACAGAGTGAAATAGGAAAGATTGGTGGGATATGAGAACTATAGGTTAGCTTGAAAGTGCAAAACAAAAGAAAAATTCAAAAGGAAAAGTGACAAACTCACAAGAATAAGAAAAACTCATTCATTAGTGCACAGAAACTTATAGGTTAGCTGTAGTTACTATGTCATGCTATGATTTCCTATGTGGAGAAATAAGGAAGGTGGGAGAAGGTGAAATAAGGGAGTAAATGGGTAAGGGTCACTAAGGGGGAAGAATAGGGATCGATACGATGTGCTAAATTATTTTTGTGTTTGTAACCCTTTTGATGCTTACTGTTTTTTATTTCCATACTTGTCCTAAGACTCGGAACGTTACAAGCCAAAAAGTCCTATGTGGCCTAAATATCCTTATGCATGAATGGACATTATATTAAACAATCATATAACTGACCAATTGTATTTTGCTTAGATAATCAAATTACTTGTATGATTGGTTTATGGATCCCTACAGGTGAGACCCTTAATGTTTGTATACTTTTTAATATACGGAACTTAAATATTTGTGGTCAAAAGTGGTAAGTTAATTATTCATCATGCTAAAGTTTTTTGTGGAGATGAAATACCTAGTCATGCGCTCCAAGGTCAATATTGGTATGATATTTGCTTAAGGGACATAATTTTTATTTCATGTTTTTGTTTGTGTTGCTTAAGGACAAGTAATGACTTAAGTGTGGGGGAGTTTGATCTGCCGTAATTTAGTGTAACAGATTAAACTAATTTCCACACTTCAGGATCTTGAAAGCAAGCATTTCCATTAGGTTTTAGTTATGTTTTTGTAAGTTTTCATTAAGTTAATAAAATGTGCAACTTGAGTCTTTTATTGACCTTAGAGGCAGAATAAGGCCTAAGGGTGAGCTAATAACCTCTGTAAGTGTGAGAGACCATCAAAAGGCGTACTAAACTGGTATTGGTCACTATGTCACAATACAAAATACTCAATGTTGCAACATAAGAAGCAGAATAGAGAAATCATGAGACTGTCTTCGGTGTCGCGACATAGCCTAAGGGTGTCGCAACATACCCTTGAAGATATCCCAAGAAGAGTATGTTGACTCCTATGTCGTGACATAGGTCTCGGTGTGTCCGACATCGACTCTGGATGAGAATTAAACACGATTCAGGGGACATTTTGGTCCGTAAAATCAAACTTAAGCTCGAAAATGTCAGCTAACCTAAGGTTAAGGATGAGGGCCACCTGAAATTTATAAATAGGCTCATTTGTCACATGTTATAGATACCAATTACATAGTTTAGAATTTTTCTTTTAAATTTAGTTTAGCTTTTCTTTATTCTTAGGTTTTAGATTTATTTTCAAGTTGTTCTTATTTATTTCAAGCGATCTAATTTGTGGAGACAATAAAACTTGTGGATTCACTTCATTCTTAATACAAATTAATTGTTTTCTTAAACTTTACACTTAAATTCATTTATCATGTTTTCTCTTTACATTAATTCCATACTATTTATGAAAATCATGAGGAATTAACCCTTCTATGGGGATTAGCGAGTGGAGGCATTATCTACAAATTGTTTTATAGGGTTACTCAACAGATCAGGAAAGGAAGAACCTAAACCCTAGGCCTGACAACCCTAGGAAGTCATCAAGGTGGGAATTAACCCAAAATTGGCATCGCCCATCCGTGAACCCCTTTACCCCAAAATGGTCTAGACCGTGAGGTCGGAAGATAAGTAGTCCTTGGTGACTCATTATTTGAGTGGAAAATCAAAAGATCCTGTTGGGATAGCGACTAGTTGATTAGCGAGGAACTCAAAGCGGTAATTGATAGGGATTACCAAAGCGAGCTAATCACCCATGATCAGATTTGATTTATTCTATTCTTTGATCTCTTGAATCTTATTTCTTTATGTTATTTTATTATAAAATAACCTTAAAAACTCCTCTTTTTTATTTTCATACTATAACTAAATTAAAGTACAAATTAGATCTTTCAATGTTTAGGTTAAAATTGATCTAGCACTCGCCTCCTTTGGATATGATCCTCGAAGTACTCACCTACTCTGTTGTAACTATATTACAGTTGAACTTGTATACTTGCGAATACCGCCTCATATATCTATATATTTTACCATAGTACTCAAGCTCTAGACATTAGTACGTCTGAAGGCAGTCAGTGGTCCCATACCAGTTGATTTGTAAGGAAAGCTGGTTGGAAAGTAACAAAATGTGAACCAAAAGAGTCAAAGGCTAAATGAGTATCAGGTAAGTTTCTTAGACGTGGCAGATTTTGATAAGCCACTCAGTCTTGACGTGACGTTTATCAAGTCCCAATGAAAACTTAAGTTAGGTTAAAAGGAAACTTAGGTTAAGTTAATGAGGGTTGTCTCCCTTTTTAAGGACAGAAGGGTTAAGCAGAAGGGGGATGCCTCCCAAAAAGACAAGTCTGGAACTCTGGTTTTCTGCTACCAAACTCCCTCCCCACAAGGCACGTTTTCATGACTCTGTCTACTAAGGTAACACATATCTATGAGTATACTTTAAGAAATAATTCTTCGTGATATATCTGAGTTAAAGTAGAGGTAAAAGGTTGCCTGAATTGATTCTAACAAGGTGCCTCTGTTTGACGAGGCGAGGCAACCATAGCATCTGGTTGAATGGAAGATCTAGAACTCAAGCTGTTGTTGTCACAATGAAGGATTAGGTCTAAATTTTGACAGCCTTCTAGGTTATAAGGTGAGTCTCTAAGCAAACTCCTGCAAATGTATTATGCATGTTAGAACTTTTTGGTAAATAGGTTGAGATTTGCATGATGTGATAATTCTGTGTGAAATGTATGTCTGATGAACTTTCATGAATGATTCATATGGAAAATGGATATGATCTTTAAGGATAATGTGTAATGTGTGTATATGTGTATTTTGATGATATAAATAAGTCTATTGTGAAAGATTATGTTATGAGCAAGTCAGTTGTAAATGAGTTTGTCAAGTATAAGTCTACATAAAGTGTTTGTGTCTGTCTCCAGAGTCGTCTAAAGGGGTCCATCGGGACTAAAAACATGAATCTCTAATAAGGAAAATTTCATGGCACGCTAAAGACCATATAGTGTAAGACAATGGTTGGGCCATGGCATTATATGGAATATTTAAAGGATGGTTAGATGAGTACTGGCGATGAAGGGCAAACCTCAAGACGGTGAGTTTAGGCAAATCCCTATCATCAAAAACACTAGTTTCCATATAATGAACCTTTGTGGCAATATCTGTTATAAGGAAGCCTTTATGGCGATCTCTGTTAAAAGGATTCCTTTGTGGCTATCTCTATTAAATGAATGTCTTTGTGGCTATCTCTATTAAGAGGATCCCTTTGTGGCTATCTTTGTTAAAAATATGCCTTGTGGCCATCTCTGTTAAAGTAATGCCTTGTGGCAAACTCTGTAAAAAGGACACCTATATGGCGAGACTCTGAAAGAAAATCCTCTGTGGCTATCTTTGGAAAGGAATGCCTGTGTGGCGGAATATGAAGAATGGATCTCATGATAACCATCTGAAGACGTCTTTGGGCGAACATTGAATGAATGGTGAACCTTGTATAGTTACAATGGATTAATAGAAAGGCTAGTGTGTGCCAGAGTATGTGGTGAGACAAATATATAAGCTAAGTAAGGAAGACTTAGGCAAATTCTAATATAAGTATTAGGCACAGTCTACCCTGTCGGAAGATAATGATAAGACTAGTAAGTATGGAATAAGTTTTTAAGCCTGATAATAAGGTAAGTGAAGAAGTTAAGGAATGTGTAAAGATAAGATTTAAGAAAGGATACAGAACGTAAAAAGATGTTAAGTATAGTACGCACAAGGGAAGCAAAATGGTTCTGAGGGAAGAAAAATGGTAGCTTCAGTATTATACCCGCCAAAGAAGAAAGAAAGGTCAAGGAATACACAAAGATTTGCAAAATAACACAAGCAATGTAGAATGAATGAAAAAGGTATTTTAAGGTTTAGCTTACTAAGTTCTTACGAACTTACAAAGGTTGTTTTTGTTTTTAGGTCTGTAAAGGAATGTATGCCGAGATACGATGTCAGGGCTACCCCAAGGAATCAGTGCATTGGGCTATTATGCATACAAAAGGAAAACAAGTGGCGTGTCAAAGTCTACGCTAAAGTTCATTAAAGAGCATCCCAAAGTATACCCGGTAGACTAAGAGATAGAGTAGGAAAGTCTGAAAGTTTATTGAGCCGTAATAGTAACCATACATTGTATTTTTACAAGAGAATCTATAGTAGCCTTAGATAGTCAATTGTACATAAGAAAAATGTAAAAGTAATCATACAATATACACCAATAAGAGATTTTGTTACGTTTTTAGAAAGATGTTTACATCAATGAATAAGAAAAAAAATTAAGTTACATCTGTAAGAAGGACATAACACCCGAAATTCAGATCCGGTAGATCAGGTTGGGTTAAGGGCATTACAGTGTGAGAAGAATTTCTTGACAAAATTATTATGGAAATTACAAGTTTTGGGCTTTTTATTCCAGTTTAAATCATATTAGGTTCAATTTTTAGGCTTAATTTTTATTATATGTGAGCCCAATATTGTATTTATTAAGTTATATTATTTTATTATTTATTTATTCCAAATTTTGGATAATTTTTAAGCATTTTAAGTTATTTAGGAGTTTTATGTCAACAAGAAAGTTTAGTTTAAAACTACTTCTTGTTTGAGTTAATTAGAATTTCAGTATACTTAAGAATTTTATTTGAATTTACTTAGCTAACCTATATAAAGGCCTCTTCATTGTACACAATCAATTAATTTATTATTCACTTTGAGTTAATAAAATTCTCTTTGAGTTTTCTTTTTAAGAACTTCTCTTGAGTTTTCTTTGAGAAAAGTTTTAACAATCTTTTCAGATTGTGGGCATTATCTTCAAGCTCTTTTTTTTCCAAGTTTTCTTTCTTGGAGGGGAAATTAGAGCCATTTGAAAGGAGTTGTCGATTCATCGGGTTTCCAAGGCTCCTTAGGACTTCTACACGCTATCTTCATCTTCTTCCATCTATCTTCTTTATTATCTTCTTTATTCTATTTTATTCTTATTTAATTATTCAAATCTTTGGTTTATTTAATTTTTTTTCTATCTTAATTATTTATTTTAATTGATTCTTTTCAAAAAAAAAAAAAAGATCTGAGTTGGATTTTGCATTTCAAGTTGTGTCAAAATCCAAGTTTCTTTCAGATTATCTAGAACCCTAAGTCAAATCTGCGACTTAAACAAACTTACTGCCTTCTTCCGCACCTCATCCGTACCAAGAATCTTATGTTTCTCTTAGATTTCAGTTGTATTCATCCTCTTGAAGATTTGCTAGGGAGGTGGAAGAAAATGGGTGGGTCTGCTCGTTGCTCAAGTTTTGAAATTATGGATATCAAGGATGATAAACCTCTACCATATCATTTTGATCCCATCATTTAAATCTACCTTGGTGTCAATCAATATAGGCATCTTGGTCTTCTTACTCTTACCAGTAGGTTCCATAAGGTAGAGACATAGCTTTTTGTTTGAGTTTTACAAACTATGCCAATAGTTATAATATTAAGTTATACACAATGTAAAATAATAGATGAATGGTTATTTCATGCAGTTGGGCACAGAAAGCCACTAAGATGGGTGAAGGATGAGGGGTGTTGAGGCAATATCCAAGCAAAGTGTTTCCTTATTAGATTGATCCTATATCTTCTTCTAAGTGTTCCCTTACCTTAATGTTGAAAAAGTGTGTTTATAGAGAAAAGTCAGCTTAGCGTAAGTCCCAGCCATCAATGTTGGAAAAATCGGTTTAAAAAATAGCATTTTTAGGCATAGCTAATGTTTAATTTTTTTTTCTTAAAATCAAGCCTTGTGATATTTATAGTAATAAACCCTTAACTGAATTATTACATATGCTTTGTACAAGGTGATCCAAGTCGTTTCCCGATTTTCTACAAATGATCTTCTATACTATCATAGAACCCCAAATTGCTTTGAGTGTAGGCTCAAACAAAACGAACCAAGTGCATAAAATAAAAAAATTTATTAAATTTCAGTAGGAAAGTTAATTGTCTCTATAAAACGAAAACTATGAGCTTTTCCAAAAAAATTTAATTTATTCTAAAAATAAATTGCCACTATTTTTCGACAAAACAATGGTGCTCAAAATAACTTGTGTAAGTAGGTTAACTCATAATTATTATTTATATAGAGAAATGGTATAAGGGTTCTGCTTGAACAAAAGTTAATTAAATAATAATATTTTAATAGAAAATATGGTATTCTATTAAGAGTAAAATACAATGGGCAGCGACAATCCTATAGGGAACTAGGACTTGCTACCCCTTATCCCTTGGGATGGGCTTTCGAGCTCGTCTCGTATTTTGGGTACAATTATATGTATTATCTAGATTTTTATTCAATGCTTATAATTTATTCAACCCAAAAGAGATTTTTTTTTGTATTTCCCAAATATTATTTATTTAATTAATTTTCATAATTAAATTATTTTCTCACCTGAATTCTAATTCCATTAAAGTCATGACAACTTTCCCGTATTAGAGTCTATGAGGAAATAAATTTAAATGCCTCATTCAATAAATCTATGATGACTAATTAATTTAATTCTCACTTCGAACTTCAATTGTTTTATTACAATCAATTAAATAATAATTCAAAAAATTAAATTAATTTTTAAGTCATATTTTGTACTTAGCAAAAAAATGCATTCACTACTAATAGTGATACATGCGATATATTTCTCTTACTTATTTTTTTTATTCATTACACTGTTGTTAGTTCTACATGCAATTCATTTTCGGCTATCTCAAGCTAGTGGAGTGACCCTTTGGACATATATAATTAGGTTTCAAATAATTTGTAATTAATTTTTGGCTCTGCACCTATTAATTACAACATTACTTAATCATGGAGTCATTCCACTATAGTGCCATGATGAGCTCTCTCTTATTATATACCCTTATGAAAGCTACTCATTAATTGTTGGTCCAATGGTCTTTTTATAAGTGTGTTACCCTCATAGGATATCATTAATATCTTTGGGATAAAATTTGTTCTCACAATTTGATTATATTTTATCTCATGATATCTATTACATCTTTCAATATGAAAAAGTCAATTACACATAGTAATTAAGTCATTTGTCTTATGATAAATGACATGTGGCTACCTTCCTTTTTCAACAACCATGTAATGCCATTGAGAGGATATCATTTACCCTTATAGGTCTATGATTCCACTATTGTGGATAATGCTACATCACACAGAATTCATATACCCAACGTACCTGTAACAGCCCATATACGACCCTAATCGGAACGGTGGTTTCGGGACCACGAATCCGAGTTAAAAAAATTATTTTCTATTATTTTTAAATGCTTAGTATGTGTGAATTAATGTGTGTGAAATTTTCATATTAAAATTTACTTGATCTAGTGCATAAAAATGAAAAGGGCTTAATTGCATAAGAAGAAAATTTGGTGGATAATGAGTAAATATTGAATTAATGATGTTTTTGTGAATTGGGGGTTTTATAAAGTAAATTGACCATAATTAGAGTTAGTGGTAGTCATGATTATGCATGTAATAGTAACTTATTTTTTATTATACTTTATTATATTTTATGTTAAACATTAGTTAAAGTGTGAGAATAATAATAAGAAAATAAAAGATGAAAGGTGTTCATCTTCCAAAAGGGTGCATGGCTGAAACTTGAGAAAGAAAAGAGAGAAAAACTTCTTTAGCATTCAGCACTTGAGGGGATCAATTAGGTATGTGTTTGCTTTAGATTTTTGATGATTTTCATATTTTTGTGATTCTTGATCATTTTTCTATTAAGCCCATGTAGAAATTTTTGTACATTGATCATGTATGTGAGAAATGCCATTGATGTTGGGTTGAGTTTTGTGATGGTTTTAATATTAAATGAAAGAGTTGAACTAGATGAAAATATTTTTCTCTTGAGTCTTTGGGTGATTGTAACTAGTTAAAGATTATTTGTGAAAATAAATCATGGAAGGATTAAATTGAGAAAATATGGAAGTTTGTGGACTTACAAGGTCCTTGGGAAGATTCGGCCCTAAGGAATGTTATTCTAATTTTGAATAATTCGTGAGTGGTGCATTAGGGACTATTTTGTAAAAATTGAAAATACTAGGGTTAAAATGGTAAATTGCATAATTATGAGTTTTTAGATTTAATTGGATAAAAATGTATTTGAATGAGTTTAATTTTAAATTATTAGATCAAGTACAAAAGGAAAAGAAATTGGATCGGGGAAAAGCAAAATTAAACGAATAGCCAGGAAGCTTAATTCATCAACTTCCGAGGTAAGTTTAAGCAATTGGATTGAATCGTATTTTTTAAATTTTATATCATGTACATATGTAACACCCCAAACCCGGTCTATGCGTTAAGACCAGATTTGACATGTCACACAAAATGAACATACATCTAGTCTTTTGAAGAAATCGGATTTTTAAAAAATATTTTGACATGAAGTTATTAAAAACTAAGGTTGATTACTAAATCTAATAGTTTGAGTCGTATAATTTGAAACTTAGAAAAATTGGATTTAATATTTTGAGAAAATTTAAATAAAGTTCGAAAGTAATTTGAAAACAAAAATTTAAAATATTGTTACAGAAAAATTTTCGAGTTAAAAATATTTAAGAATGAAACCCTTTTCGTAAGTTTATTTAAGTAAAACGTTTATTTCTATTTTTAAAAAAGAAATCTCACATAAGTATTTAAAGCGTATTATAAAATCCATCCACAAGTAAAACATCCATAAAAAAAAAAATTTAATCAGAGGCCTTATTACAACTTAACTTAAATAGTAAAAATAATAAAAAGTACTTAAAAAGAAATCTGGAATATAAATAACCCATTATTCGTAGTATGGCCTCCATTGAGTCGCCCACAGCCCAAGTCCCCGTCACTGATCATTACCTGAGATGAGTAAGGAAAACGGGGTGAGTTACTTTGAACTCAGTGTGTAGCTCACTTACCATTGTCCACTGGGCCGAAATCCAATTAAGCAATTATTGGGCCAAAGCCCATTTACAAATATGACAAAATAACACTTATAGAATGAATGTGATATGCAATTCCCAAACAAAACCTAATTTCCATCCGCTACACACCACCCGTACCAACCAGCACACCTGTGGGGAGCTTTAGTCACCCACCCCGCCAACACACCAAAATAGGCATTAAGCCGTTTATATCAATTTGTGGACAAGCCACCAGATTTACAGAGTTTACATGGCATAGCCATTTTTTTCAGATTTGTGGCAAGGCCACCAAAATTTTGTAGCAAAGCCTCCAGAACTTCTCTTCGTCAAATATCCCAACCCATTCAAATAATGTATATAATATGCATATTCATTTACAACAATCCATTCGTGAAATTATTACAACATACGATCCATTATAAAAATTTTCACAATCTGGCCCATATCACATTTTGGCCCATGTAGCACATATCTCACTTGGCCCATATATCAAATATCACATTTAGCCCATATATCAAATATCACATTTAGCCCATATATCAAATATCACATTTGGCCCATATATCAAATATCACATTTGGCCCATATATCAATTATCACATTTGGCCCATAATCGAATATCACCTTTGGCCCATATAGTCACTTTTATCGATTTGGCCCGTTGAGGGCAATTTCGTAATTTTCATAGTCTTAATACCGATTTCATAGTCTTTACCTCTACAGTGATAAAAAAAATGCTATTTTACCCGATTTCACTAACATGTGATTTAATCAAGTGATTATTATGATATAATTATCTAACCCATGAAATACGGTGTGAGATTACACACCTGATTACGGTAAGCACTACACTTTCCTGATCGTCAACATCTAAAAATATTTTAACGCTCGATTAGATCATTAACACTTATAGTAAATCTATTCTAAGATAAACGGTCTAGGTTTTTACACTCGGAATCGCGAATAACTACTATTTATCGGTTCTCCCCGGTTGACAGTCCACAACCCGTTGAAAAATCCTGAATAGCTAATGGCTCAGAACTGCGAACAACCTCGAATAGTTGATTCTCACCGGATGAGGGTCCACAACCCGGTGGAAAATCCCGGATCGCCGAAACAGCCCTTCGTTTGAATCTAAAGGGGATCGCAAATCCGCTCCTTTTCCGATCACTAATCACCACTCCTTTTGATTCGATCTTGTTTTCCTCCATTGACAAATGAATATTAGTCCAAACTAATACTTCGTAATTAAAACGATTGGTCTTAATGAGCGAAGTCGACTTACCCCAAAATCCTTACTTCAAAGGATGAGAATCGAGTGATAGAGTTCCTAAGATAAAAATCGGTTAATCACCCTATCTTCAACAAAATAAAAAGTAATATGAAATCCTCGAATGAAATCCTTACCTTAGGTTTTTGGACCGAATCCTAATGATAACACGATAACTTCGGACACTCCAAGTTTCGGCCTTCCACTAAGTTTCTATGATAGAGAAAAGAGATTCGATTAAGATATGATATGATGATGGTCTCGATCCAAAAAGGCCATCCCATACCAACATGTAGATTCGGCACAATGGAAAGGGAAAAATAACAATACCAAAATGTTGTAACTAGCCACTTACCGATTGATCAAAGTGTGAGTGGGAAATGATTTGAGAAGGAGATATATGTGGTAGAATATTCGGCTATGGTGGAAAAATTAAAGGGGATGGTGCTTAATGACATTCGGCCATGGTGAATATTAAAGAGAGAATGATGTTTGAGAGATTTTTGCAAGAAGAAAAAGAAGAAGAAAAGTATAAGAAAAGAAGGTATTTAGGTTTCGATTTCAAGAATGGAAGATGAACAAGGAAAAGGGTTTGAGACTAGTGTGCATTCGGCACCAAGAGGAAAAGGTTTGGGAGAATAAGCAAATAAGACCGAAATGGTCAAAAAATGAAATGGCCAAAAAGAAAGAAAAAGTTTACCTATTGTTCATGATACATTCGGCTAGGGAGAGGAAATTAGAGAGAAAACTTTGAAGAGGAACACAAAAATGCCAAAATGCCAAAGTGACCAACTAGCACCTAAACCTTACCAAAAGCCATCAAAAATTCGGCCACCCCCTAGCCCCTAAAACCGTCTAAGTACATGGCCAAAAGGTCAAAGTTTGGCCACCCCAAACTTTCCAAAACATCTCCCTTGTTATAAGCCTTGTGTTCCCCCTACATACCTTTTCCATTTGATTCCCTTCCTTAAGTTTAAAACTTGCCTTTTCTCTTAGCCACCTTACCATAAAAATAAAAGTCCAACTTACCATATGTACTAGGCTTGGCCGACACTATGAGGAAGGAAAGCATAAAAAAAATAAAATTCATGCACACCAAGGGATTCGAACTCCTTCCCTCAAGGAACACATATGGCGCCATATCCTCTTCACTAATAACTCAATTATGCTAACTTTTACCACTTAATTACCTTAAGCTTTAAGGTCACTTGTTCCATTTCATTAAAGTACTAAATACCAAAAATTATACCAAATCCAAATAAATCCCGAGCCTTCTCAGGACTATTTAAACACACACATTGGATAATTAAACTAGCTGAGTACCAAAATAATGCAACATATAAAAATTCAAATTTTAGGATGTTACAATTCTACCCCCCTTAAAGAAAATTTCGTCCTCGAAATTTACCTGATTAAAGGAGGTGAGGATATTGCTACCGAATTGCGTCCTCAGGCTCCCACGTAGCTTCCTCCGCTCCGTGATTTTGCCATAGAACCTTAACCAACGGTACTGACTTCTTTCTTAGCACCTTAACATCTCGATCTAAAATTTTCACTGGTTCTTCCTCGAATGACAAGTCAGGCCTTAACTCAACTTCCTCTACCGGTACTATGTGAGACAGATCCGATCGATAATGCCTCAACATAGAAACATGGAAAACACTATGAATCTGACTCAACTTTGGAGGTAATTCAAGCTGATAAGCCACTGGTCCAACACGCTTCAACACGCGGTACGGTCCAATGAACCTAGGGCTCAACTTGCCCTTCCTTCCAAATCTGAAGATCGTCTTCCAAGGTGAGACCTTTAGAAAGACCTGATCTCCCACCGCAAACTCAATATCCTTACGCCTCAGATCCGCATACGACTTTTGTCTATCCGAAGCTTTCTTTAACCGTGCTCGAATCACCTTTACTTTTTCTTCCGTCTCTGATATCAATTCAGGACCCAATAACTGCCTTTCCCCCAATTCAATCCAACAAGTAGAAGTACGACACCTACGACCATACAATGCTTCATAGGGTGCTATTTGGATACTGGATTGATAACTGTTGTTATACGCAAACTCTGCCAACGGTAGAAAATCCTCCCAACTACCTCTGAAGTCAATCACACAACCCCTTAACATGTCTTCCAAAATCTGGATTACTCTTTCCGACTGACCATCTGACTGAGGTTGAAAAGTCGTGCTAAAATTTAACTTTGTTCCCAAAGCTTCATGCAAAGCTTTCCAAAATCGCGATGTAAACCTAGGGTCCCTGTCCGAAATAATAGACACTGGTACCCCATGTAACCTCACAATCTCCGCTACATACAACTTGGCCAACTTCTGTAGTGAGAAATCCGTATGAACAGGTAGAAAATGGGCAGTCTTCGTCAATCGATCCACTATTACCCAGACAGAATCTTTCTTAGTAGGCGATAAGGGTAACCCACTAACAAAGTCCATCGTTATCCGTTCCCGTTTCCACAATGGAATCTTCACCGGTTGTAGCAATCCCGACGGCAATTGATGTTTTGCCTTCACTTGTTGACAAGTCAAGCACTTACCCACGAAATCAGTAACCTACCGCTTCAACCTAGGCCACCAATACTATTCATGAAGGTCTCGATACATCTTATTTCCCCCGGTGTGCATAGCATAGGGGCTACTATGCGCCTCTCGCAGAATCATTAGTCTCAAATTCGAATCCTTGGGCATACGTACTCCATCCTTATTCAATCCAAAATCCCCTATTACACCACTTTCCACTTGTTGAATTAAGAGACCCAACTTTTCATCTGATAACTGCTTCTCCTTGATCTGTTCTAACCACATAGGCTTCACCTGAAGTTCCGCTAGCAAACTGCCATCTTCATATAAACTAAGATGAGCAAACATTACTCTCAACTCCGATATCACCTTACGACTCAATGCGTCTGCCACCACGTTAGCCTTTCCAGGATGATACTCGATTGAGAAGTCATAATCCTTCAACAGCTCTATCCATCTCCGTTGTCTTAAGTTCAACTCCTTTTGGGTAAGGAGGTACTTCAGACTTTTATGATCCGTATAAATGATTGACTTCTCACCGTACAGGTAGTGCCTCCAAATCTTCAAAGCAAAAACCACCACAGCCAACTCCTAATCATAAGTAGGATAATTAACTTCGTGCGGCCTTAACTGACGAGATGCATAAGCCACCACTTTACCACCTTGCATCAACAGACATCCCAAGCCCGTGTGTGACGCATCGCAGTAAACAATAAACTCTTTTCCAGCCTTAGGTTGAATCAGTACAGGCGCTTCCGTCAGAATCTTCTTCAATTTCTCAAAACTCTCTTGCTGCTGATCTGACCACACAAATGGTACTCCCTTGCGCAACAGTTTAGTTAGAGGTGCTGTAATCAACGAAAACCCCTCAACGAAACGCCTGTAGTAACCAGCCAACCCTAGGAAACTCCTAATCTCAACCACTGACTTCAGTGGTTTCCAATCCAACACAGCCTCTACCTTCTGAGGATCAACTCTGATTCCTTCGGCCGACACAACATACCCTAAGAAAGTCACTTCCTTCAGCCAAAATTCACACTTACTGAATTTGGCAAAAAGTTGCTTTTCCCGCAATATTTGTAATACTATCCGTAGATGTGAATCATGCTCTTCTTTATTCTTCGAGTATACCAAAATGTCATCTATGAACACCACCACAAATCGGTCCAAATAGGGTTGGAAGACCCGGTTCATCATGTCCATAAATGCAGCTGGTGCATTGGTCAACCCAAACGGCATCACCAAGAACTCGTATTGTCCATAACGAGTTCGAAACGCTGTCTTATAAATATTCGCCTCCTTGACCTTAAGCTAGTGATAACGATCTCAAATCTATTTTCGAGAAAATCGAAGCTCCTCGCAGTTGATCGAACAGGTCATCGATTCTCGGCAACGGATACCTATTCTTGATCGTCAACTTATTCAACTGCCTATAATCGATGCACATACGCATCGACCCATCCTTCTTCTTGACGAACAAGACCGGTGCTCCGCACGGTGACACACTCGGTCGAATGAATCCCCAATCCAACAACTCCTGAATTTGAGCCTTAAGCTCCGCTAACTCCTTCGGCGCCATCCTATACGGAGCAATGGACACCGGAGCCGTTCCGGGCAAAAGCTCAATGCCAAACTCTACTTCCTGGTCTGGAGGTAAACCCGGAAGTTCCTCGGGAAAAACATCTGAGAATTCACTCACCGTTCTAACACCTTCCACTAATAATTCCTTGACATCCAAAGCACAAATGAAGGCTAGGAATGCTTCATACCCTTTTCGCACCAACTTTTCTGCTTTTAAAGTAGATATCACATTTGCTAAATAGTTTCTCCGTTCACCCATCATCACCACTTCCTTATCTTCCAAAGTCCTTATCAACATCCGTTTTGCAGCACAATCCAAGTGTGCACGGTGCTTCACCAACCAGTCCATGCCCAAAATAAGGTCGAACTCTCCGAAAGGCAGTTCCATCAAATCTGCCAAAAATATTTCTCTTTGAATTTCTAAGGGCACGTCTTTAAACAATTTATCCACTATCACAGACTGTCCTAAAGGACTAATTACCGTCATCTTTCTACCAGTAATCTCAGATCTAATGTTCAAATTTCCAGATATAGCACTAGCAACATACGAATGGGTAGATCCGATATTTATCAAAGCAGTAACAGGTACATCAGAGATGAAGAACATACCAGTTATCACATCAGGTGCATCACCATCCTCACGGCGTCTGACCGCATCAACTAACCCTGGCTGCCTCGCCTCCGCGTTACCCCTGAAGCCATTACCTCTGCCCGGTGCACCTTGACCATGACCTGCGCCATTACCACCTCGACCTGGTCCACGACCCCTCGGTGGCTGCTGAGCGCCTCTAGCTGGCTGTGCATCATGGTTACGAGCTTCTTGAGTCAGAACAGTCCGTCGAGGACAATCCTTAAGCTAATGGTGCTTAGAACCACATTTGAAACACCCACCGGTTTTTTTCCAGCATTCACCAAGGTGTTGTCTTCCACAGTCAGCACATGGTTGAATCTGATTGGTAGTAGCAGATGCTCTAGTTTGAGCTGGCTCATCATTCCTGGGCCTCTTCTGAAAACTTTTAGCTGGACCCGAGTACTTAAAGTCCCTCTTGCCCTTGCCTCTATCTCTTTCTCGGTTTTGTCGCTTCGAGTTCTTAGCCTCCTCAGCTATTTTGGCCTTCTCCACAAGCGTGGCAAAAGTCCTTTCTTGTTGTGGGGCTATCAGTACCCGCAATTCATCATTCAGCCCATCCTCAAAACGCACACAGCGTTCATGGTCAGTTGGCACTATAGTCCGAGCATAACGACTCAAACGTAGAAATTCTGCTTCGTAAGCGGCCACCGTCTTATTTCCTTGAACCAGATTAAGAATTCCTTCCTTTGGGCATCCACATATCTTGCCCCAACATACTTTCCTTGAAATGAAGTTTTGAAGAAATCCCAAGTAACACGATCGGCCTGGGTGCCCTCCCGAATAGTAAGCCACCATTGATACGCCTCATCTCTTAACAAGGACACAGCTCCTCTCAGTTTCTGCTCGGTGGTGCACTCCAAATCATCCATGATCCGTTCCACTGCCTCGAGCCAATACTTCGCTACATTTGGAGCTACACCTGAGACACCCCTAAAAACTTTGGCACCACTTGATCTAAGTCGTTCCGACATTGATCCACGAGCTGCTGGCCCAGTTCTAGCCCCAGCAACCCTTTCTAGGACCCGCAACATTGCTTGAGTCAAGGCAATGTCCTCTCTTGTATGGTCATGTGATCCAGCCTCAGTCCCGGGTGATGCAGGTGCGTCCATTTCCAGCATATGTCCCGACGCTTCAGACGCAACCCTAGCACCTCGGCCTCTACCACGGCCACGTCTACCACGTCCACGTCCTCTAGCGCTCATTTTGACTATTTCGGTTTAGTCTGATTACAAGTTTTATGAATCAGTATACTATTTCAGTGTTTATTAACGATATTTTATGAGATATAAGAAGTAGAGTTGTTTTCGCAAACACATCCTATAGTCTCAATCTCTATAGTTTCAACACCTAAAACTAAGAGTTCTAGAGTGTTCCTATAGTCATATCACAATAATAAGAATTATGCAATTCGCATACACTTACTTAACTTGGTGCCGGATACTCGCGGTGCCACACTACCTTTAAAAACATAAGTTCAATAATTCAAAACAGTTTTGAACCATAAATGTTTTTTAACCCAAACCACAGCCGAGTTTTGAACCGGGCTCTAATACCATAAAATGTAACACCCCAAACCCGATCTATGCATTAAGACCAGATTTGACATGTCACACAAAATGAACATACATCTAGTCTTTTGAAGAAATCGGATTTTTAAAAAATATTTTGACATGAAGTTATTAAAAACTAAGGTTGATTACTAAATCTAATAGTTTGAGTCGTATAATTTGAAACTTAGAAAAATTGGATTTAATATTTTAAGAAAATTTAAATAAAGTTCGAAAGTAATTTGAAAACAAAAATTTAAAATATTGTTACAGAAAACTTTCCGAGTTAAAAATATTTAAGAATGAAACCCTTTTCGTACGTTTATTTAAGTAAAACATTTATTTCTATTTTTAGAAAAGAAATCCCACATAAGTATTTAAAGCGTATTATAAAATCCATCCACAAGTAAAACATCCATAAAAAAATTTAATCAGAGGCCTTATTACAACTTAACTTAAATAGTAAAAATAATAAAAAGTACTTAAAAAAATTCAGAATATAAATAACCCATTATTCGTAGTATGGCCTCCACTGAGTCGTCCACAGCCCAAGTCTCCGTCATTGATCATTACCTGAGATGAGTAAGGAAAACGGGGTGAGTTACTTTGAACTCAGTGTGTAACTCACTTACCATTGTCCATTAGGCCGAAATCCAATTAAGCAATTATTGGGCCAAAGCCCATTTACAAATATGACAAAATAACACTTATAGAATGAATGTGACATGCGATTCCCAAACCAAACCTAATTTCCATCCGCTACACACCACCCGTACCAACTAGCATACCTGTGGGGAGCTTTAGTCACCCAGCCCGCCAACACACCAAAATAGGCATTAAGCCGTTTATATCAATTTGTGGACAAGCCACCAGATTTACAGAGTTTACATGGCAAGGCCACCAGAATTTTGTAGCAAAGCTACCAAAACTTCTCTTCGTCAAATATCCCAACCCATGCAAATCATGTATATAATATGCATATTCATTTACAACAATCCATTCGTGAAATTATTACAACATACGGTCCATTATAAAAACTTTCACAATCTGGCCCATATCACATTTTGGCCCATATAGCACATATCTCACTTGGCCCATATATCAAATATCACATTTAGCCCATATATCAAATATCACATTTAGCCCATATATCAAATATCACATTTGGCCCATATATCAATTATCACATTTGGCCCATATAGTCACTTTTATCGATTTGGCCCATATATCAAATATCACATTTGGCCCATATATCAAATATCACATTTGGCCCATATATCAATTATCACATTTGGCCCATATATCGAATATCACATTTGGCCCATATAGTCACTTTTATCGATTTGGCCCGTTGAGGGCAATTTCGTAATTTTCACAGTCTTAACATCGATTTCATAGTCTTTACCTCTACAGTGATAAAAAAATGCTATTTTTCCCGATTTCACTAACATGTGATTTAATCAAGCGATTATTATGATATAATTATCTAACCCATGAAATACGGTGTGAGATTACACACCTGATTACGGTAAGCACTACACTTTCCTGATCGTCAACACATAAAAATATTTTAACGCTCGATTAGATCATTAACACTTATAGTAAATCTATTCTAATATAAACGGTCTAGGTTTTTACACTCGAAATCGTGAATAACTACTATTTTTCGGTTCTCCCCGGTTGACAGTCCATAACCCGTTGGAAAATCCCGAATAGCTAATGGCTCAGAACTGCGAACAACCTGGAAAGTTGATCCTCACCGGATGAGGGTCCACAACCCGGTGGAAAATCCCGGATCGCCGAAACAGCCCTTCGTTTGAATCTAGAGGGGATCACAAATCCGCTCCTTTTCTGATCACTAATCACCACTCCTTTTGATTCGATCTTGTTTTCCTCCATTGACAAATGAATATTAGTCCAAACTAATACTTCGTAATTAAAACGATTGGTCTTAATGAGCGAAGTCGGCTTACCACAAAATCCTTACTTCAAAGGATGAGAACCGAGTGATAGAGTTCCTAAGATAAAAATCGGCTAATCACCCTATCTTCAACAAAATAAAAAGTAATATGAAATCCTCGAATGAAATCCTTACCTTAGGTTTTTGGGCCGAATCCTAATGATAACACGATAACTTCAGACACTCCAAGTTTAGGCCTTCCACTAAGTTTCTATGATAGAGAAAAGAGATCCGATTAAGATATGATATGATGATGGTCTCGATCCAAAAAGGCCATCCCATACCAATATGTAGATTCGGCACAATGGAAAGGGAAAAATAACAACACCAAAATGATGTTGTAACATCCCGAAATTGGGCCTAATAGGATTGGGTCGATTGGGCCTTGGGCTTTAGGAAAATTTGAGTATCATCTTGTTGCTTGTGTTAATTTAGGTATGATTTTATTGTGGGCTTAATATAGTCTTGTGAAGGCTTGGAATTAATTGGTTTAGAATAATTTTTAGTATGGAGAATTTAGTGAAGTGGATCAAGTGATTATGATGCTTAAGTTAATTTAAGTGTTTAATGTTAGCATAAGTGAGCTAGTAGTAAAGTGGAGCTGGCGCATGAGTTATTGCATGAGGGAAGAGGTTCGAATCCCATGGATGACATTAAGGTGACTTTTAATTTTTGTATGGCATGTGTTGGTCAAATTTTAGTTATGGTAAGGATGGACTTTGTTATTTTTGGATAGTAGACTAAGGAATAAGGCAAGTTTTTAGTTAAGGTATGGTATCAATGAAAATGGTATGATGAGGGGACAAAAGGCATGGATTATGAAGTGTTGTTTTGGAAACTCTTCTATGGCATTTTGTCCATGAACATGGATGGTTTCATGGACTAGGGGGAGTTGGCCGAATTTTTGGAAGGAATAGGATTAGGAGGAAATAAAGAGGAAATTGTGGGATTTGTGATGAATATGTGAGTTGGATGGCCAAAGGGGATTTCTTTGGTGACCATTTCGGTTTTGTGAGTAGAGAGGAGTAGCCAAATTTCTCTTAAGGAGTTTAGGTGTTTTCTTTTCGGGTTTATTCTTCTTTCTCTAGTGTGGTGCCGAAATCCTAATGCCATCAAAGTGCCGTTTTTGTGCATAAGCCATTTAGTTTCGATTTCCCTTCTCTTTGTTTTGTGTTTGAAACTTCAAAGACCATTAAGGTCACTAGCGTTTTCTTCTTCTCTCTATTTGCTAGTTTGGCCGAATCTATCTCCTTTCCCAAACTCCTTCTTTTCCTTTTGATAGCCGAGTTTGTCATCACCTTTGGTAAGGCTTGGTCGAACCCTATAGCCTCTTTCTCTCTTGTATTTTCTTGAAACTTTAAGGAAACCCCATAGCCGAATCTTGTAGCCTTCTTTGTGTACCCTTTTCTCTTGGTTTGAAGCCTTAAAGAAACACCATAGCCAAATCCTCTAAGCATTCTACTCCCTCCACTTTGGCGTAATCCCTTTTCATCAGTAAAGTGCCGAAACACCATCTCAACCTCGTTTCTATACCTATCTTTGTGTTAGCCGAATATCCCATTACCATTGGGAAGGTTTAGCCGAAACCTTTTTCTCTTATTTGGTCTCTTCAAGCATCGAGGTGGTAAGTAATTTCTATCCTAGCAATCGGTGTAGGTTCTCTTTCTTTTAAGTGTGCCGAATCAAGGATTAAGCCTTGGTTTAGGGATGGCCGATTATGCTTGTGCCATGATATGTGTTTCTTGTGATGGTAGCCAACATTAAGGAGCATTAAAGGAGAAGCTTTCGGGATTCGATTCTTCAAGGTAAGTAAGTGTAGCATTCGACCAAGGGCCATTCTTTTGGATTATTGCTTAAAGCCAATTCTAATGTGGGTTGTTTAAGGAATTTCGACAGAGTTCATAATCAAGTGGCATTTTCGGGATTTAATCGACTGTGCCAAATAGGTGCGTAGTTATCGCACTGTCTCTTGATTGTGTGTATGTGTTATATTTATGTATATGTGATATGATGTTAATGGTAGCCGAATTAAGGGCTAAGATTGTGAATACTCGTGGAGGGTGATCGAATACTCAGGTCGGTGATTTACGATATTAAATGATCATTGATGAATATATGAAATGTGATGGCATGTGATGCATAATTGTTCAAGTGATATGTTGCCATGATACACATATATGCATGGGACTTGGGATGTGACTATCGAAGGAAAGGGTGTACATTATGTACGTGGTCTGATGTTAGCCTTGTGCTACATTGGCACGTGATGGTGGCTATGTGCTTCATCAAGGGAGGTGTTGGCTAGGTGCCCATCTCGGCGGATGATAGCTGTGTGCATCACCATAGATTGAGGATGACCTCGAGTCACCTCGTAGATACAGATATGTGGATCACTATGTGATCGGTGGCTTAGCCACGGCCTTGGGCAGCAAGTCTGCCAAGATAAGATATTTGGATCACTATGTGATCAGTGGCTTAGCCACGGCCTTGGGCAGCAAGTCTGCCAAGGTAAGATATGTGGATCACTATGTGATCGGTGGATTAGCCACGGCCTTGGGCAGGGAGTCTGTTAAGGTAGGAGTAACGAATGGACTCTAGGTTGGGTTGGGCTTCATGTTGCATATTTATGCATTTTGCATGACTAATTATGTGGATCAATGTGGATATGGGACAAGCCCAACATGTGGAATTATGTGGATATAATGCCTTATCATCTGATATGTGATTGATGTGTGGATACGGGCCAAGCCCATACGTGGAGACATTTGAAATAACTATGCACTGAGTCCGTTTGACTCACCCAATTTTTCTCAAACCTTTCAGGTGATGCATAAAGCTTGGACCGGGTTAGAGTGGATACGAGGTAGCCCATGCAAAAGATAAATTTATTTGTTTCACATTTTTCTTATGAAAGGTTATTTATTGTAATAAGGGCCATTTAAAGTATTTAAGGACTTTTATTATGTTTTAAGTTGGATTGTCGATTATATTATTATTTGAAAATGTTTTATTTTAAACAACTTAATTTTATTTGGAACTTTAATTACACAATGTTTTAGTAAAGACAACAAATTTTTTTATGTTTTTAACTCTAAGTCAAAAGTTTTTCAAACGTTTTCCGTAGTGGCATTTCAAATTCGGTCATAGCGAATGGGCCGGGTTTGGGGTGTTACAAATTGGTATCAGAGCCCGGTTCAAAACTCGACTTTGAGGGTTTTGGGCCCAAAAACATTTTTTTTAGATGGGCTTTTCAAAGATTTGGGCTTTCATAAATTTTTCAGGTTTATTCTGGCATGGCACCTGTATCTCCGACCCGAAGTCCACCAGGTAAGTACCTTTGACTTCTGAAGTGATTTGTAATTGTGAACTTGATGAGCAATATGGGAACGTAGATTAGTGAACTAGGAGCTATTGAACCCTAGGACTAGTCTACTCCAACACAGAATTGCATAAGACCTAAGTGCCTAATTAAACAAACCTGTGAAGTAAGTCACCGAGTTAAGGTGTGGCAACCATTGTGCGCATGTCTAGGAGTGGATTCAGTAAGAGCTTGGTATTTAAGCAGTCCTAGCGACTCACCTCCTCTTTACTCGAATCCTACCTGGTGCGTAGCTACGGTTCACCCTAACCAAGAGGACTTCTTCACGGGCTAAACCCGATAACTAAAACCCGAAAGGGACTAGCCATACTATTTTATAAATATCTTAGTTTTAAAAATTACCCCTCTGATTTATAAAATCGTTTCAGATTTGAGAATTTTTCGAAATACACCCGATTTGCAAAATTACTAAAATACCCCTGAGCGGTAAAATTACTAAAATGCCCTTGGTTTCTAAAATTTCCATACTATCCTCAATTTTTATAAGATTTTCTTACTTTGCAAAAGTATCCAAAAAAAAAACCTATTTTGTGAAAACTCAAGATACCCTGATTTGGGAAAATTTACGAAAATGCCCCTAACTTTCAAATTACCGAAATAACCCCTGAGTTTAAAATTATTTTTTTTTAATATCTTGATTTGGAAAATCTTTCTTTCAAAAATATCCATGAGTTTGGAAAATTTTGAAATGACTTTTGGTGATTTTTTTGAATTTACCCCAGTTTATTACCAAAATACCCCTGTAGGGAAAAATGACGAAATTACCCCTAGGTTGGGAATAGACAAGGATGCCCATAGTAGCATGGTAAATGTTGTGGATGAGTGAATGTGTTTCTATTGATGTGAATGAATGTGAATGTGTGATTCTTTGAGCTAGAATAGTGAACTTGAACTAGAAACTTGGATTGATCGAAAGAACTACTCCTGAAAATTCTTTTCATAAAATTGTTCGCGCATAAACAAGTGGAACAAAAGTACTAATGCATAAAATTTCTTAAGTCAGATTAAATCGCGATGTTAGATATGAGTTCTAGGGGACGTGGTCGTCGTGGACGCGGTAGAGGCTAAATGGTTGTGTCGGAACCATCGCTAGTGAAGCATCTAGAACCTTGAGTGTGAACTTGGAGACTGTACCTAGAAAGTATATTGGTTTTATTAAGATCAGAGTGCGCAGCAAGAGCGTAGTGTGGTGAGATAAGATGTACGACTGTTAGTTAGTTGGAAATTTCGAGGACGAAATTTCTTTAAGGAGGGTAGAACTGTAACATCCCGAAATTGGGCCTAATAGGATTGGGTCGATTGGGCCTTGGGCTTTAGGAAAATTTGAGTATCATCTTGTTGCTTGTGTTAATTTAGGTATGATTTTATTGTGGGCTTAATATAGTCTTGTGAAGGCTTGGAATTAATTGGTTTAGAATAATTTTTAGTATGGAGAATTTAGTGAAGTGGATCAAGTGATTATGATGCTTAAGTTAATTTAAGTGTTTAATGTTAGCATAAGTGAGCTAGTAGTAAAGTGGAGCTGGCGCATGAGTTATTGCATAAGGGAAGAGGTTCGAATCCCATGGATGACATTAAGGTGACTTTTAATTTTTGTATGGCATGTGTTGGTCAAATTTTAGTTATGGTAAGGATGGACTTTGTTATTTTTGGATAGTAGACTAAGGAATAAGGCAAGTTTTTAGTTAAGGTATGGTATCAATGAAAATGGTATGATGAGGGGACAAAAGGCATGGATTATGGAGTGTTGTTTTGGAAACTCTTCTATGGCATTTTGTCCATTAACATGGATGGTTTCATGGACTAGGGGGGAGTTGGCCGAATTTTTGGAAGGAATAGGATTAGGAGGAAATAAAGAGGAAATTGTGGGATTTGTGATGAATATGTGAGTTGGATGGCCAAGGGGGATTTCTTTGATGACCATTTCGGTTTTGTGAGTAGAGGGGAGTAGCCAAATTTCTCTTAAGGAGTTTAGGTGTTTTCTTTTCGGGTTTATTCTTCTTTCTCTAGTGTGGTGCCGAAATCCTAATGCCATCAAAGTGCCGTTTTTGTGCATAAGCCATTTAGTTTCGATTTCCCTTCTCTTTGTTTTGTGTTTGAAACTTCAAAGACCATTAAGGTCACTAGCGTTTTCTTCTTCTCTCTATTTGCTAGTTTGGCCGAATCTATCTCCTTTCCCAAACTCCTTTTCCTTTTGATAGCCGAGTTTGTCATCACCTTTGGTAAGGCTTGGCCGAACCCTATAGCCTCTTTCTCTCTTGTATTTGCTTGAAACTTTAAGGAAACCTCATAGCCGAATCTTGTAGCCTTCTTTGTGTACCCTTTTCTCTTGGTTTGAAGCCTTAAAGAAACACCATAGCCAAATCCTCTAAGCATTCTACTCCCTCCACTTTGGCGTAATCCCTTTTCATCAGTAAAGTGCCGAAACACCATCTCAACCTCGTTTCTATACCTATCTTTGTGTTAGCCGAATATCCCATTACCATTGGGAAGGTTTAGCCGAAACCTTTTTCTCTTATTTGGTCTCTTCAAGCATCGAGGTGGTAAGTAATTTCTATCCTAGCAATCGGTGTAGGTTCTCTTTCTTTTAAGTGTGCCGAATCAAGGATTAAGCCTTGGTTTAGGGATGGCCGATTATGCTTGTGCCATGATATGTGTTTCTTGTGATGGTAGCCAACATTAAGGAGCATTAAAGGAGAAGCTTTCGGGATTCGATTCTTCAAGGTAAGTAAGTGTAGCATTCGACCAAGGGCCATTCTTTTGGATTATTGCTTAAAGCCGATTCTAATGTGGGTTGTTTAAGGAATTTCGACAGAGTTCATAATCAAGTGGCGTTTTCGGGATTTAATCGACTGTGCCAAATAGGTGCGTAGTTATCGCACTGTCTCTTGATTGTATGTATGTGTTATATTTATGTATATGTGATATGATGTTAATGGTAGCCGAATTAAGGGCTAAGATTGTGAATACCCGTGGAGGGTGATCGAATACTCAGGTCGGTGATTTACGATATTAAATGATCATTGATGAATATATGAAATGTGATGGCATGTGATGCATAATTGTTCAAGTGATATGTTGCCATGGTACACATATATGCATGGGACTTGGGATGTGACTATCGAAGGAAAGGGTGTACATTATGTACGTGGTCTGATGTTAGCCTTGTGCTACATTGGCGCTTGATGGTGGCTATGTGCTTCATCAAGGGAGGTGTTGGCTAGGTGCCCATCTCGGCGGATGATAGCTGTGTGCATCACCGTAGATTGAGGATGACCTCGAGTCACCTCGTGGATACAGATATGTGGATCACTATGTGATCGGTGGCTTAGCCACGGCCTTGGGCAGCAAGTCTGCCAAGGTAAGATATTTGGATCACTATGTGATCGGTGGCTTAGCCACGGCCTTGGGCAGCAAGTCTGCCAAGGTAAGATATGTGGATCACTATGTGATCGGTGGATTAGCCACGGCCTTGGGCAGGGAGTCTGCTAAGGTAGGAGTAACGGTTGGACTCTAGGTTGGGTTGGGCTTCATGTTGCATATTTATGCATTTTGCATGACTAATTATGTGGATCAATGTGGATATGGGACAAGCCCAACATGTGGAATTATGTGGATATAATGCCTTATCATCTGATATGTGATTGATGTGTGGATATGGGCCAAGCCCATACGTGGAGACATGTGAAATAACTATGCACTGAGTCTGTTTGACTCACCCAATTTTTCTCAAACCTTTCAGGTGATGCATAAAGCTTGGACCGGGTTGGAGTGGATATGAGGTGGCCCATGCAAAAGATAAATTTATTTATTTTACACATTTTTCTTATGAAAGGTTATTTATTGTAATAAGGGCCATTTAAAGTATTTAAGGACTTTTATTATGTTTTAAGTTGGATTGTTGATTATATTATTATTTGAAAATGTTTTACTTTAAACAACTTAACTTTATTTGGAACTTTAATTACACAATGTTTTAGTAAAGACAACAAATTTTTTTATGTTTTTAACTCTAAGTCAAAAGTTTTTCAAACGTTTTCCGTAGTGGCATTTCAAATTCGGTCATAGCGAATGGGCCGGGTTTGGGGTGTTACAATTGTAACTAGCCACTTACCGATTGATCAAAGTGTGAGTGGGAAATGATTTGAGAAGCAGATATGTGTGGTAGAAGATTCGGCTATGGTGGAAAAATTGAAAGGGATGGTGCTTAATGACATTCGGCCATGGTAAATATTAAAGAGAGAATGATGTTTGAGAGATTTTTGCAAGAAGAAAAAGAAGAAGAAAAGTATAAGAAAAGAAGGTGTTTAGGTTCGGTTTCAAGAATGGAAGATGAACAAGGAAAAGGGTTTGAGACTAGTGTGCATTCGGCACCAAGAGGAAAAGGTTTGGGAGAATAAGCAAATAAGACCGAAATGGTCAAAAAATGAAATGGCCAAAAAGAAAGCAAAAGTTTACCTATTGTTCATGATACATTCGGCTAGGGAGAGGAAATTAGAGAGAAAAACTTTGAAGAGGAACACAAAAATGCCAAAATGCCAAAGTGACCAACTAACACCTAAACCTTACCAAAAGCCATCAAAAATTTGGCCACCCCCTAGCCCCTAAAATCGTCCAAGTACATGGCCAAAAGGTCAAAGTTTGACCACCCCAAACTTTCCAAAACATCTCCCTTGTTATAAGCCTTGTGTTCCCCCTACATACCTTTTCCATTTGATTCCCTTCCTTAAGTCTAAAACTTGTCTTTTCTCTTAGCCACCTTACCATAAAAATAAAAGTCCAACTTACCATATGTACTAGGCTTGGCCGACACTATGAGGAAGGAAAGCATAAAAAAAATAAAATTCATGCACACCAAGGGATTCGAATTCCTTCCCTTAAGGAACACATATGGCGCCATATCCTCTTCACTAATAACTCAATTATGCTAACTTTTACCACTTAATTTCCTTAAGCTTTAAGGTCACTTGTTCCATTTCATTAAAGTACTAAATACCAAAAATTATACCAAATCCAAATAAATCCCGAGCCTTCTCAGGACTATTTAAACACACACATTGGATAATTAAACTAGCTGAGTACCAAAATAATGCAACATATAAAAATTCAAATTTTAGGATGTTACAACATATGTATGTTAATGATTTTAAGTTGTTATTATCATAAGGCTGAATGTGATGATGGAATTGGCATGTAATGGCCGAATGTATGATTTGATAGAGGTTAAGTGAAAATTGATTTATTTGAGTGGTTTTATTATGTATGTATGCAATATAAGATGGTTGACAGTAATGATAATATGAGAGACGATTGTTTAAAGATGGAGAATATATATATATATATATATATATATATATATAACAAATGTGCTGAATATGATGGGTATATTTGAGTAAATGAGATACTTGTAAACCTATAGTTATATGTATAAATATTGGAACATATGTGAAATTTGTAATGTGAAGAAATTTGATTGAGGGCACTATGTATGCGAGATCGGTTGTTGGGCACTATGTGTGCGATTATGTAACCGAGCACTATGTGTGCGAGATCGGTTGTTTGGGCACTATGTGTGCGAGATGATATACCGAGCACTGTGTGTGCAAAATCGGTCGTACAACACTATGTGTGCAGAAGATAAGTAACGGCACTAAGTGTGCGATACGTTACACCAATTGCCCTATGTGTGCAGATTTACGGAGTTTACAATAACAAAATAAATGAAAGGAGACATCCGAAAAATGATAAATTGGTAAATGAGGTATGACATTTGAGTAGCTTAATATCAAAGGTAAGTGGTTGTATACAAGAAATTATAGTATTGAAATGTCACCTTAAATCCTTGAGCTTGTTGAATAGATAAATGGTATGTTTGTATTCGGTTCTTGAGACTTATTGAGTTGGTAAATGATGATTTGTGACATGTTATATGTAATACATTGAGTAATAGTTGAGGTTCAAGTTAGGTTGATTTAATTCATATAATGATTATTTGGAATTTCTTACTAATGATTAAACTTACTAAGCTATGATAGCTTACTGTGTATGCTTACTTGACTATTTTATAGATTTTGGAAGCTAGCTCGTGCTCGGGGATCTCCGTTGAAGTCAATTACACTATCACCGAATTTTGGTATCTTATAAGTTACAACTCTTTTGAATTCATGGCATGTATAAGCTAGGTCTCTTTAGTATATTTTGAATGGTGTGAATTTGTATATAAGCCATGCAAAAATGGCTATACTTTTGTGTTTAACTATGGTATAGTCATGTTTGAATTTGATGCCACTAGTATGAATGTTTGATTATTAAATACAAGCTCATATTGCAAGATTATTCAATACTATGCTATGCATGATAATTGAATCCATAAACTTGATTGTGTATAGGGTTGATAATACATATTTAGTCGCTATATATATTCATATGTTATATATAGGCATATGAATTGTAATGATGTTTATAATATTAAAAATGTGAATACTTGGTTTTGCTATATGTTTTATTTTAAAGGTTTATTTTATGATATGTGTATGCTAGTTCGATACTTTAGTAATAATTCGAATTTGGTATAAAATATATATATTTTTAATGTGAAATGCCGAGTGTGATAAGAAATTTATGTGTTAAGCAAATCAAATTGGATTTTATAAATGTGGGTAAACGAATGGAAGTGATTATATTTAGTCAATGATATTGTTTGAGTTATGTAAATGAATGAACTGACATTAGATGAGATATATTTTCGTTAATGTTTTAAAGATGGATGTTTGGGAATAATAGATATATTTATAAAGTGGTTGAAGGCCATATACCTATTCGGCCATTATATTATACTTGACCATTTGTGTAGTGACTCGTATATTGAATGAAAATTAGCATGAAATGCATGCTGTTGAATTAATATTAGAAGGAATATATATTATTCATGATAGTTTGAAGTGTTATGAAACTTATTAAATAATAAGTCTGATAGAGTGTAATGATTCGTGTTTGGTTTAGTAATGTCGTAACCCTAATCCGGCGACGGATACAGGTTAGGGGCGTTACATTTGATTGGTATCAGAGCTACGGTTTAGTCGGTTCTCAGACTAAAGTAGCGCGTGTGAGTCTAGCTATACATGCCATATTTTATAATGTGATAGTGTGATGACTTCTGACAGTGAAAAGAGTTTATTTCTTTCATATAATAATGGATCCCGATTCTGAGCGAGCTGTAGCTGATGACGTCGAGAGTGGGACGCCCGCTCCCGCGCTAGAGGAATCTCGACCTGCTACGAGTAATCCTGATGGGGGGCTAGACAAGCCTTCTATAGTATTATGAACGATTGGTTCAGTCAATATATACGGACCAATCCGGCTGTTCAACCACCCCTGAATCCGAACAATCCTCTTGTAGTACCGGTGGTACCCCCGATTGTAAATTTAGAAAGAATAAATAAGCCTTCGATTGATCGCATTAGAAAACACGGAGCTCAAGAATTTAGAGCCGAGGATGACGACAATGCGGAGCGAGCTGAATTTTGGCTCGATAATACTGTTCGTGTTTTCGACGAGCTGTCCTGCACACCTGTTGAGTGTCTGAAGTGTGCCGTATCCTTATTACGAGATTCTGCCTGCTATTGGTGGAATACTCTCGTGTCAGTCGTTCCGAATGAGAGAGTTACCTGGGACTTCTTTCAGACGAAATTTTGTAAGAAGTACATAAGTCAGCGCTTCATAGACACTAAGCGTAAATAATTTCTTGAGCTCAAACAGGGCCGTATAACTGTGTCTGAATACGAGCGCAAGTTTGTGCGACTTAGTCGCTACGCTCGTGAATATGTTTCGTCTGAAGCTGCTATGTGTCGGAGATTCGAAGATGGTCTGAATAAAGATATAAAGCTTCTAGTTGGCATTCTTGAAATTAATGAGTTCGTTGTATTGGTTGAACGAGCTTGTAAAGCTAAAGAGTTGGGGAAAGAAAAGCGGAAAGCTGAGTTTGAAGCGAAAGACTTCTGAAAGAGATCTGTAAATAAATTTTCTAAGATGGTAACGAAGAAGTTCAAGAATGATGGTAGCCGATCCAAACCTAACACCGGGATTTCTATACGAGAACAACCACCAGTGAGTTCTCGAGCTACATCAGTTGCTAGAGTTGGCAAGACTCGACTGAGTAAGCCAGAGTGTCAGCAGTGGGGTAGACGACATTTCAGTGAGTGTTGGGGTAGATCTAATAGTCACACTTGTTACAAGTGTGGTTCACAGGACCATTTTGTTCGAGATTGCCCAGAGACGACTGAAAAGGGTGTTGTTCAGAGTGCGAGATCGAGTAGCAATACAGCTAGAGGCAGACTATCTCGTAATTTGGGAGGTAGGAGTGGCACTCAGAGGGGGATATCAGATATAGCTATTCGATCAGAGGCTCGTGCACCAGCTAGAGCTTATGCTATTCGTACCAGAGAGGAGGCTTCATCTCCAGATGTCATTACCGGTATTTTCACTCTCTTTGATACTAGAGTTATTGCCTTGATTGATCCCGGTTAAACTCATTCGTATGTGTGTGAAACTTTAGTATCCAGCAAGACTCTACCTGTTGAGTCTACTGGGTTTGTGATCCGGGTTTCAAACCCACTGGGTCAGTGTGTGCTCATTGATAGGGTGTGCAAAGAATTGTCCTTTAATGATTCGAGACTCGTGTTTTCTGGCTGATCTGATGTTGCTACCCTTTGATGAATTCGATATTATCCTCGGTATGGATTGGTTAACCATATATGATACAGTAGTGAATTGTAGACGAAAGACTATTGATTTAAGGTGTCAGAATAACGAGATACTTCGGATTGAATATGCGGATTTGAATGGGTTACCAGCTGTGATATCATCGATTTTGGCTCGGCAGTATTTGAGAAAGGGTTGCGAAGCTTATCTTGCGTATGTGATTGATAGCAAAGTAACAGAAAAGAAGATTGAATCTGTACCGATTGTTTGTGAGTATCCAGACATGTTTCAGGAGGAATTGACAGGATTGCCACCTATTTGGGAGATAGAGTTTGGGATTGAGCTAGTGCTAGGGACCACCCCGATTTCGATAACTCCTTATAGAATGGCACCGACTGAATTAAAGGAATTGAAGACTCAGTTGCAAGAATTGACAGATAGAGGTTTCGCCCGACCGAGTTTCTCTCCCTGGGGTGCACCCGTTTTACTTGTGAAAAAAAAGGACGGAACTTTGAGAATGTGCATTGATTATCGATAGCTCAATAAGATGACCATAAAGAACAAATACCCGTTGCCACGTATCGACGATTTATTTGATCAGCTTAAAGGAGCGTCGGTGATCTCAAAAATTGACTTGAGGTTAGGATATTATCAGTTGCGAGTTAGGGATTCGGATATACCGAAGACTGCTTTTAGGACGAGATACGGTCATTATGAGTTCTTGGTGATGCCGTTTGGACTCACTAATGCCCCTGCTGTTTTTATGGATCTGATGAATTGGATATTCAGACCGTATCTAGATCGGTTTGTAGTTGTATTCATAGATGACATACTGATCTATTCACGAGATGAAACCCAGAATGTTGAACATTTGAGGCTAGTGTTACAGATTTTGCGTGATAAGCAGATGTACGCAAAATTCAGTAAATGTGAGTTTTGGTTGAATGAAGTTAGCTTCCTGGGGCATGTTGTGTCCGTATCGGGTATTCGAGTTTACCTGAATAAAATCTCGACTATTTTGGATTGGAAACCCCCACGAAATGTTTCTGAGGTTCGTAGCTTTCTGGGACTTGCAGGTATTATAGACGTTTCGTGAAAGGATTTTCTATGATAGCAACCCCGATGACAAAGCTATTACAGAAAGATGTTAAATTTGAGTGGTCAGATAGGTGCCAAAAGAGTTTTGATCAGTTGAAGACTTTGCTAACGGAAGCTCTAGTATTGGTTCAGCCAGAGTCGGGTAAAGAGTTCGTTATTTTTAGTGATGCATCCTTAAATGGGTTGGGTTGTGTATTGATGCAAGAGGGTAAAGTTGTAGCCTACGCTTCGAGACAGTTGAAACCGCACGAGAGGAATTATCCGACGCATGACCTTGAATTGGCCGCTATAGTTTTTGCTTTGAAAATATGGCGTCACTATCTATTCGGTGAGAAATGCCATGTCTATTCGGATCATAAGAGTCTTAAGTATTTAATGACTCAGAAGGATCTGAATTTGAGACAACGATGATGGTTATAACTGCTGAAAGACTACGAGCTCGTGATTGATTATCACCCAGGAAAGGCTAACGTGGTTGCTGATGCACTTAGCCAAAAGTCACTATTTGCTATTCGTGCAATGAATGCTGATATAGCTATGACCGATGATGGTGCGATCATTACAGAATTAAAAGCAAGACCATTGTTTGTGCAGCAGATTCGAAAAGCTCAAGGGTTTGATAATGATTTAAAAGCAAAAAGGAGTCATTGTGGTTCGGGTGTGGATTCAGATTTTCAGTTAGATGCTGAAGGATGTTTACAATTCAAGCATCGGATGTGTGTGCCTAAAAATCCTAAATTGATTCGAATGATTTGTGATGAAGCTCATAATAGCAGATTCTCAATTCATCCAAGTAGCACGAAAATGTATAACGACCTGAAACAACACTATTGGTGGCATGGTATGAAACGAGACATCTCCGAATATGTGTCAGGTGTCTAGTATGCCAACAAGTGAAAGCTGAGCATCAAGTGCCATCGGGATTACTTCAGTCGATTATGATACCTGAGTGGAAGTGGGATCGAATCACTATGGACTTCGTATCGGGCTTGCCTTTGACGCCAAGTAAGAAAGATTCAATCTGGGTTATTGTTGATAGATTGACGAAATCGGCCCATTTTATTCTGATACGTACGGATTTCTCACTCAATAAGTTAGCTGAGTTGTACATGTCGCAGATCGTACGATTGCACGGAGTACCCATTTCTATTGTTTCGGATAGAGATCCGAGGTTTACATCGCGGTTTTGGAAGAAACTGTAGGATGCTATAGGTACAAAGTTGCATTTCATTATAGCTTTTCACCCTCAATCGGATGGTCAATCCGAACGTGTGATCCAAATACTCAAGGATATGTTGAGATGTTGCGTTCTTGAGTTTGAGGGTACGTGGGAACAATACTTGCCTTTGATTGAATTTGCGTATAATAACAGCTTTCAATCGAGTATCAAAATGGCACCATATGAAGCTTTATATGGTCATAAATGTCACACGCCTCTATAATGGACCGAGCTAAGTGAAAGCAAGATACACGGGGTTGATTTAATAAGAGAAACTGAACAGAAAGTAAAAGTGATCCGAGAAAGTTTGAAAGCCGCCTCAGATCGTCAAAAATCATATGCGGACTTGAAACGGAAAGATATAAATTTCAGGTGGGTGACTGTAACATCCGGGAATTAGGGGATCTGCATTTCATGTTCCTGTATGTTTGGCTTGTTTTGCTTGCTATTTGGATGTGTTTGGAGGTCTTAGGAAGGCTCGGGTTCTAGTTGGAGCTTTGGTTAAATTTTTGTTTTAAGGCTTTTTAGGGGGAAGCTTGTAGAGGTAGGTCTTAAGTATAATTGTGTGTATTTGATGACACAAGGAAAGGAGTGGTAAAGAGGCAAGAAGACGCCACTTAGCATGCAGGGAAGTGGCGTCACAAGGGAAGCAGAGAGGGAGAGTGTTCGAATCCCTCAAGCACCATAAGATAAGTATTATTTTTGGCTCAGGCAAGGGAGGCAGTTGGATGGAAATCAAACTCTGAAGGAGAGAGGGAAGACCTGGTCAAATAATTCGAATAAGTGGTGGAGAGGCATTTGGAGAGTTTGAATGAGTCAAACTGATTCAAATGGTGGGAGGAAAGTGAATGTAGGAGATGATCAAGGGATTTGGTGGCTTGTTGGGGGGTTGTTAACCGAATGTGGTATGGTTGAAGGGGGTTTCGGTTTGGGGCTAGGCGAGGTGAGTGTGCTGAAAGTCCTTTGAGTCTTAGGCTTTTCCTTCATTTCTTTTTGTGCATTATTGGTCATAAAGGTGTGCCGTCCCTTAAGTGATCATTTTTGGAGAATTCTGTTAGTCGAATCAACCTTAGGAGCTCCTTCTTTTCTCTCTTGTTTTGGTGAACATTTTGTTTCTTTTCTCATCTACTCAAAGCTGAAACTTCAACTCTCTCTCGAGTTATTCTCTTTTTGCTTTCTTCCTCATCTCATCTTTCTTTCTCTTCAACCGAACCTAGTGCCTCATCTTCTTTTCACCATTTGTCACGAGTTCCTTTCTCTTCAAAGCTGAAACACCTTCTTGTTTCTTATATCTTCCATTTGTTTTTTTCAAAGCCGAAACTTATCCCTTATTCCTTCTCTTTGAGGTTGTTTTTAATTTTCATTATAGCTAAATCTCCCTTGTGCGTTCCTTTCTCTTCGTTCGTTCTTGTTTCAGTGGCCAGCCAAGTAAGGGAAAGGGTTGGACTCGTAGTCCCTACCCCTAAGTTCAAAAAAACGTGCGGTATCGGCAGTACAAGACTTTCCACTGGGTTGTGGATCGACTTCGAATCTGAGTAGACAGATTGCGGTTATTCCCTCTTCTGAGAGTGTCGACAATATTGAGAGTTTAGTTCTTCATGTTTACAGGTGTGTAATTCCCACACCTTCATTGTATATTATAATAAATATATGTGTTGTTTGAAAGCCGAATACGCAGAAATAGCTAATGTGTTACCCATAGAGGGTAAAAATCGTGACACCAGGTGAGTTATTTTCCGATTATGCTTGATAAGTATTGTCGTTGGCATGATTATGCATATGCTCTGAATATTTTAAGTATGTTGTTATATGTTGCATTATACGTTGCATTCATACCACTATGATAGTATATTGCATGGGCATGGGGATATGAAAATGATGAAAGGGGCAGTGTTTTCGGTGGCTAAGCCACATACTCCGGTGACGTTGTCACAATTATTTCGGTGGCTTTGCCACATATTTCAGTGACGTGGTCACATAATATCGGTGGCTATGCCACATGTTTTGGCGATGAGCATCTTGTTGGAACGCCGGTACCCCATGGCGCAGCAGAATAAAATTAGATCCGGCGATCCAAATCATGGATCCATGTGTGAGGAACGAATCGGGGTGAAATAAAGGTTTCGAAATTACCAAAACTTCAATCTGAGTAGACAGCGATGCCTTGGCAACAAGAGTTTTGATCTACTGTCGAATCAAGCCTCAACCTTTTCCAATGTCGGGCTCTACGTAATCTACCCAGTTTGACTATGAACGGAAGAAATCTCCAAAACTGTATGTTTGTACATTACCATCCATGTCTATTTTCTTTTTGAAAACCCATTTGCACCCTATAGGTTTAACCCCTTCGGGTGGGTCAATCAAAGTCCATACTTGGTTTTCATACATGGAATCCATCTCAGATCTCATGGCCTCAAGCCATTTCTCAGAGTCTGGGCTCGTCACCGCTTCTTGATAAGTCCTAGGCTCATCTTGATCTATAAGAAGAATGTCACCATGCGTTGTAATGAGAAATCCATATCTCTCAGGTGCACGGCGTTCTATTAAAGATCTGTGCGGTGGTTGTGTTTCTATAGCAATTGTTTGTTCCTCAATTTCTTGTGGAATTTGGTTTTGTTCAATCTCTGGTTCAGTGGTATCTTGTGATTCTTGAATTTCTTCAAGTTCAATCTTTCTCCCACTTCCTTTTCTAGAAGTAAATTCTTTCTCTAGGAAGACACCAGTCCGAGCAACAAAAATTTTGTTCTCAGTGGGATTAAAAAAATAATATCTTTTGGTTTCTCTTGGATACCCCACAAAAATGCACCTTTCAGATTTGGGTTCAAGCTTAGTAGACGTCTGACGTTTAACATAAGCTTCACAACCCCAAATTTTCGTAAAGGACATACTAGGACGTTTCCCAGTCCACATCTCATATGGCGTCTTTTGAACCGATTTAGATGGAACACGATTTAGTGTGAAGGCAGCAGTCTCAAGTGCATGTCCCCAAAAGGAAGTCGGTAGATCAGCATGACTCATCATGGATCGAACCATGTCTAACAAAGTTCGATTTCTTCTCTCAGATACTCCATTCCATTGAGGAGTACCAGGAGGAGTAAGTTGTGAGACAATCCCACATTCTTTCAAAAGATCATCAAACTCTAGGCTCAAATACTCTCCACCTCGATCAGATCGAAGTGACTTGATAGTTTTGCCAAGTTGATTTTGTACTTCATTTTTAAATTCCTTGAACTTTTCAAGGGACTCAGACTTATGGCGCATGAGATAAACATACCCATATCTACTGAAATCATCAGTGAAAGTAATGAAATAGTGAAATCCACCTCTGGCCTGTGTATTTATTGGTCCACATACATCAGAATGTATTAGGCCCAATAAATCACTAGCTCGTTCACCTTTTCCAGAAAAAGGAGATTTAGTCATTTTTCCCAATAAGCAAGATTCACATACTTAAAATTGTTCAAAAACAAATGAATTCAAGAGACCATCTCTATGGAGTTTGGATATGCGTTTCTCACTTATGTGGCCCAAACGACAATGCCAAAGATAAGTTTGATTTGAGTCATTTATTTTAGATCTTTTAGTATTTATGTTGTAAATGGGATTCGTTTGATCTAAAATATAGAGACCATTAATCAATTGTGCCGAACCATAGAAAACATTATTGAGATAAAATGAACAACAATTATTCTTAATAATTATCTCAAAACCAATTTTGTCTAAACAAGAAATTGAAATAATGTTTTTAGTCAAACTGGGCACAAAATAACAATCCTCTAAACATAAATCAAGTCCACTAGGCAAAGATAAAGTATATGTTCCCACAGCTAATGCAGCAACTTTTGCTCCATTTCCAACTCGTAGGTCCACATCTCCTCTAGCCAAAGTCCTACTCCTTTGTAGTCCCTGTACAGAAGTACAAATATGAGAACCACAACCAGTATCTAATACCCAAGAAGTAGTAGTTGATAAATTAATATCAATAACATAAATACCTGAAGCAGACATTCCGCTTGCTTTAGCCTTCTTGACTTCTTCAAGATAGGCAGGGCAGTTCCGTTTCCAATGTCCAGTCACACCACAATGAAAACAGTTTCCTTCCTTAGACACCCCACCTTTAGGTTTCAGTGCAGCCTTTCCTTTTCCAAATTTGGGCTTACCTTTGCCCTTGGGCTTTGTTTGAACTTTGGCCTTTCCCTTGCCCTTGTTATTACGGACCATCAGTATGGGCTTGGGTCCAACCTTTTTCAAGTTGCCTTCAGCAGTTCGTAACATACTGAGCAATTGTGGTAGAGTCTTGTCAATTTCATTCATATTGAAATTGAGGACAAACTGGCTGTAGCTATCCGGCAATGATTGTAAAATAACATCAGTGGCCAACTCTTGGCTCAATGGAAACCCAAGCTTAGACAGGCTTTTAATATAGCCAATCATCTTAAGGACATGAGGTCCTACTGGGCTTCCTTCAGCCAACTTACATTGGAATAAGGCCTTAGAGATATCAAACCTCTCTTGCCGTGCTTGTCCCTGATAAAGTTCTTTCAGGTGCTCGATCATATCATAAGCAACCATGTCCTCATGTTGCTTCTGAAGTTCAGGATTCATAGTGGCAAGCATAAGACATCCAACATCTATCATGTCATCGAGATACTTCTTGTAAGCGTCTCTATCAGTCCTCGAGGCATTATCGGGTAGTTCATTAGGAAGTGGTTGTTCAATGACATATAATTTCCGTTCTTGTTTAAGGACAATCCTCAAGTTACGGAACCAATCAAGAAAATTCAAACCATTCAATTTGTCCTTCTCAAGGACCGATCGCAATGAGAGTGTGCTAGTGTTTGCAGCCATAATATATCTACAACAATTAAATATGCATGTGAGTAAATTTACCAATTTTATATCAATCATTAAAAAGACTTTATTAAATGATATTCCCACTATTTTATTTCAAAATTAATAACCCTCGTATATTAATTTCGGAAAAACTTTCTCAAAAGTATTTCTAGTAGATTAAGGATCCATATTTCACCACCTCTTAAGTCAGCTTTGGCTTTACTCTTAAGATTATGGTTATTTAGGTAAGCAACATTTGCTAATTACATCATATGTAACTCCTAATATTTGGTGAACAACTCTTGTTCTAATCATCTTATGATTTATCCAATTTACTTGCCTCTAGGTTTCTAATCCTATTAGAGTAACCTAGTTAAGTCATTAACCAATTTTTTTTTAACCAGCGAATATCACTTGTTTATTCTTCGCGTTTAACCAAGATAAATACTAGTACTTCGCTTTGGCAGAACCTACATAGTATTGATCGAGGCCTTAACGAGGGCAAAATTGGAAGGCCATGTTGACTTAATATTTTAATAGAGGGATTTTATCAAGGTTGTTGCATCTCACCAATTATGGTCTACTTTAGCCCATTTAGTCTTCTAATTGATCTCATCAATTAATAGGGTTTATTATCAACAAGGTTTACTATCATCCATAGCATCTCATACATGAATAAATAAAGCAATAAATAAATGCAATAGTTATAGCCCATAAACTAAAGTGGTTCAACCCAAGCCAATGGGAAAACCAAAAGGAAACCTAAAGGTGTAAGCCCTTTCACAAGATATCATTCACAATCATTGTCCCACCTTCCTTCTTGTTTGGCCCACAGCAACTCTTGCAAATTACAATATGCAGAAACTCGTTTTACATACAAGGGAATAAGATGAGAAGAGAAATATAAGAGAATAGGAGTAAGGCACGACACGCAGGCCGTATTTTAAAAAAAAATACAACCTTTTATCGAATGGGTCATTGGGCTATAACTATGCATTTCAAACACCGTGCATGTCAAAAATAGCATACATAATTCAATGCTTTTTTTTTGCTAAGGTGAATTATAAAATATCCTTTCAACCTTTTGTGGCCCATCAAGTTTATAAATTTCTTTTATTAACAATTTTTTTTTGCGGGGGTCTGAGGATGTCAAAGGAAGCGGGCCGAAGGCCCGCGGCCGGAGCCATCCTCAGATCCCTATCCTGGGGGGTGCGGGGCGGAGCCCCCGCGGTATGGACCAAGGGTGCGGGGGCGGAGCCCCCGCGGCGCGAATCGCATACCCCAGTCAAATGAAGCCTCACGATTTGATAAATTTTTATCAACAGAATCGTGTTTTTAGGATTTTAATCCTTGAGGTTTCATATCGGAACAACCCTTGTTCCACTAGCCAGTTAACACTTACTGGAAACTATAAATACCACCGCCGCATTATTACAGATTTGTTAATAGTTAACAGTAATAACATAAAATCAAATAGGCCACAACACCATGATTAACATTTAATCAATTACCAAAAGGAACAATTATCAGATTATGCTTAAACGATTTAAACAATCGAAAATATAATAAGATCAAAACATGTATCTCATACAATTGCATCACCCAAGTATTTAAACCCGAGTTCGTATCACACAAGTGGCTCTGATACCACTGTTGGAACGCCGGTACCCCATGGCGCAGCAGAATAAAATTAGATCCGACGATCCAAATCATGGATCCATGTGTGAGGAACGAATCGGGGTGAAATAAAGGTTTCGAAATTACCAAAACTTCAATCTGAGTAGACAGCGACGCCTTGGCAACAAGAGTTTTGATCTACTGTCGAATCAAGCCTCAACCTTTTCCGATGTCGGCCTCTACGTAATCCACCCGGTTTGACTATGAACGGAAGAAATCTCCAAAACTGTTTTGGAGGCTTATTTGCTTGACGGCTGCTAGACCTAACAAACAATCACTTAGGGTTTTCTATTGAGTTTTGTCTCCTTTTAATACCTTTTATAATGGGTGCCTTTCTCATTGGGCCTTTTATAATAGGTATCCTCTTAATTGGGCCTTTTATAATTGGTATCTCTTGAATATATTACAAGATTAAATAAATACAATAAAGTTTTTAACCGAAAATTATAATTACATTAATTATATCTGAAAATTATAATTACATTAATTATAATAAGGATTTTGGTAAACTATATTTATTTAAATTTATATATGAATCAAATTCATATATTAATAAAATTATGTTATCATTATGTGTACAACATCCTTGTACATATAATATGTTCAATATTTGATTGCCCAATTAAATTAATTCTTTAATTAGTTTAATTTATGTGACAACCAAGCACAATACCAACTATATTTTATTCCGATCATTTCAACCATAGGGTGTGACCCTGTAGGTTCTTGCAACGTTAGCAGTAATACTAGAACGATTCTATTGTCACAAACAATGAGTGGCATCTAGCAATGCATCATTGCTACCTAAGTTACAAGAAGTCATGATTCGACATAACCTTTCGTGATTAACCTTTCATGCATTAATCCTTAAGTCCTTTATCTCTGGAACGGATACAAGTCATGGGATAGTCACACTTGCATAGTCCATCCCATGTTTCTTGATATCTTGAGTAGACTATGATATACAAATTAGTATGACATCTCATATCAACTTATTTGAGCATGGCCATGCATTTCTAGTCTCACTCAATCAAGTGGCCTAAGATATTACTCCTATTATGTAGGAGGGACTTATCCTTTATTGATCAACCATATCCCTCTACATAGATTGTGGTATATCCAACATCAGCCTTTATAGAACAACCTGTTACGGTGTACGTTTGACTGTATCAAAATATACAACTCACGATGCTGGGATAATAATGATCTCAAGTCTGAGGATTATATACATATTAATCACTATGAGTAATGTTGTGACAATTACATAATAATCCAAGAAACATACTCATAGCGGGTCAATCCAATATGTTGTTCTCTAACACACATATTCATGCATTGATTTTGACACTCCATATCAATGACAACTCTTTATCATCAATCAACTACATGTTAGTCTTAATGCATTATTATTGTCCTAGTCAACAATAATACTCGACTAAGGATCTTTTAAGAATAATCATATTATTCTCAGGACATTATTATAAAACAGTTTATCTATACACGCAGAAAGAAAAACTGAAATAATAATGACAACGCTTTATATTAATAAACATGGTAAATTAAGTATGTTATTACAACCATCTCATGATTGATCTTTGGGCATACTCTTACACAGCTGACTGCAGTATGACTGCCATCGATGGTGTGTAGTGGTGATGGTTGATTGTAGAAATCCCCACTAGTGTGATTGGCAGGAACGGGTGGTGTGTAGCGGATGGAAATTTAGGCTGGGTTGGGTTTTGCATCATTTTGCATTTGTTATCCGCTATACTGTGCTGTAGGGCTAAGGCCCAAACCAATTTCGAGTGGGCTTCGCCCAATGTGATTATGCAAAGGGGCTAAGGGCCAGATAGTAAATGGTTGGGCTCGGGCCCAGTGATGGTGCTTGGCGATTGCACACTGAGTCTTTTGACTCACTATGTTTGGTTAACCTCTTGCAGGTAATACATAGTGCAGTAGATTTGGGTCGGAGAGGACTACGAGGTGGCCATGCACGGTTTATTTAATTAGAACTCTTCTTTTCTTTAATTTTCAGGATTCTGTTATGTAATAAGGCCACTATTAACTTGGTTGAATTTTGATTTAAATTTTAGACGGTTTGAATACAAATTAATCTATAAGACATTTTTACAAAATGCAAATGAAAGTTTTTCTCACGACTTAATTAACGATTTTATAAACGAAATTTTTACGGCAAACTTCTAGTTTAATCTAATGTAACAAACATGTGTTTTCAAACGTCACCTAAACACAAGGATTGGGCTAATGAAAATTTTTCCTTAAATGTTTATTGAGTTTTCAAACGAATCACTAAACTGGGGGTTTTGAAAAAGGGACAAAAATTTTCTGAAGATCGCAAAGCTTTATAAATTCTTCCCATGTAACATACTAGATCCGATCGTGGTGTTTGGGCCGGGTTTGGGGTGTTACAATTTGGTATCAGAGCCAGGTTCTAAAAGCTCGGCCATGGGTTTTGGGTTCAAAACGTTTTTCGAAGTTGGTCTAAAAGTGATTCAGAAAAATATATATAAATGAATGCAAGTTTTGCTAGAAACATGGCACCCGAGTCTCCGGCACCAAGTCCATACGATAAGTTTTCTGTCTGAATTGGGTGAATTGCATGAAGTGGTTATATTATGCTAAGAAAGCTAGAATTAAGGAACTCTACTTTAGAGATGGAAACCTTTAGGTATACATGTGTTCTGAGGAAAACTACTTAAAACTCTACTCTCATAAAACTACTCATTAATCAACAGTGAAAAGAAGTGCTAATTCATAAAATTTGTAAACCAGATTAAGGCGAAACAATAGACATGAGTGCTAAAGGACATGGACGTGTTGCACACGGCCGTGGTAAAAGCTGGGGTGTGGAGGCTGAGTTCTCGGAAGCAAGGCATGAGCCTGAAGGTGAAGCGCCAGCATCACCTGTGGGGATCTCAAGATAGAACTGGTGGGGATGATGCCCTGTCTCAAGCAATGCTGCGTGTGTTGGAGCGAGTTGCTAGGGCAAGCACTGGGATTGTATCTCGAAAGTCTATTCTTGAGCGACTTTGAGCAAACGGAGCTGAAATATTTAGGGGTATCTCGGGTGTGGCCCCAAATGTAGCTGAGTACTGCCTGGAGGCAGTCGAGCAGATTATGAATGATCTGGACTGCACGGCAGAGAAAAAATTGAAAGGAGCGGTGTCTCTTCTCCGGGATGAGGCATACCAGTGGTGGCTCACGGTAAGAGAGGGAACTCTAGCGGATCGAATTGACTGGGATTTCTTCAAGATGGAATTTCAAGGGAAATACGTTAGGGCAAGCTATGTAGATGCTCAGAGGAAAGCATTCCTGAATTTGGTACAATGGGGTAAATCCGTGGCTGAGTATGAGGCGAAATTTCTGGGCTTGGGTCGTTACGCCCGAGGAATAGTGATGACTGACTATGAGCGTTGCGTGCGGTTCGAAGATGGGCTGCGGGATGAGTTGAGAGTATTGATAGCTCCGCAGCAGGAGAGGGACTTTGCCGTGTTGGTTGAGAAAGCTAAAATAGCCGAAGAGGTAAAGAGGACTGAGAGACAGAATAGAGATAAAGATCGAGGCAAAAACAAGAGAATTTTTGGGTCATCGAGATCATCTGGGGGTTTTCAGAAAAGGCTTAGGTTTGATGGGTCGGCTCGAGTTCCGACGCCTACCGCAGTGGGTCAGTTTCGTCCATGTGCTCAGTGTGGGAAGATGCATCTAGGGGAATGTTGGAAAAGAACTAGGGGATGTTTCAAGTGTGGATCTAAGGACCATATGATTAGAGATTGTCCACAAGAGTTGGATAAGGTGCGGCCATTAGGTCAGGATTTTACTTAGTTCAGGAAAAGTGGGCAGCAATCGCCGAAAGATCGTGGTCCGGTTGGAAGGGGAAATGGTTTTGGTCAGGGTCGTGGAACACCAGGCAGGGGTGTCAATAATGCAGAAGCAAGACAGTTGGGTCTAGTCTATGCAGCTCGTCGATGAGAGGATGGTGACGCACCGGACGTCATAACAGGTACGTTTTTTATAGCTGATAAGCCATTTCTTGCTTTGATTGATATTGGATCGACCCACTCTTATGTTGCTTGTACTATATCTGAGACTTTAAGTATAGAATCTGAAATAGCCGCTAGTGAAATGACTGTGGTTAGCCCTTTAGGATAATCCATAGTAGTGAACAAATTATTTAGGAGCGTGCCATTAGAAATTCAATGGGTATTGTTTCCGGCGGACTTGATGGAATTACCATTCGGGGAGTTTGACCTCATCTTAGGCGTGGATTAGCTGATTAAACATCGTGCTAAATTGGATTGCACGACTAAGCGAATGGTGTTGAGTACCCCAGAGGGCAAAGAGGTGGCTGTGATAGGGGAAAGAAGGAATTATTTGTCTAACGTGGTTTCCGCATTAAGGGCTGTTAAGATGGTTCGGAAAGGGTGCAAGGCATTCCTAGCTTTTATCAGTGCGTTGGATGCAAAGGAAGTGACTGTTAATGGGGTTAGAACAGTGAAGGAATTCGTGGCTGTCTTTCCTGAAGAGCTTCCCAGGTTGCCTCCAGATCGTGAAGTGGAGTTTGGAATTGAGCTACTTCCGGGTACGGCTCCGGTGTCCATCGCCCCTTATAGGATGGCGCCGAAGGTGCTGGTAGAACTTAAAGCTCAGATCCAGGAGCTGCTGGGTCGTGGTTTTATTCGACCAAGTGTATCTCTGTGGGGAGCACCGGTGTTGTTTGTAAAGAAGAAGGACGGGTCGATGCGTATGTGCATTGGCTACCGTCAGTTGAATAAGCTGACCATTAAGAACAAATACCCACTGTCGAGGATTGACGATTTGTTCGATCAACTTAAAGGGGCTTCAGTCTTCTCGAAGATAGATTTGAGGTTAGGCTATCATCAGCTTAAAGTCAAGGAAGCAGATATTCACAAGACGGTGTTTCGAACTCATTATGGTCATTATGATTTTTTGGTGATGCCGTTTGGGTTGACGAATGCACCAGCTGTGTTTATGGATATGATGAACTGGGAATTCCAACCCTATCTGGACCGGTTTGTGGTGGTGTCCATAGACGACATCCTGGTATATTCCAAGACGGAAGAAGAGCATGATTCGCATCTTCGGGTGGTCCTACAAATTTTGAGGGAGAAGTAGCTGTACACCAAATTCAGTAAGTGTGAATTTTGGTTGAAAGAAGTTACTTTTTGGGTCATGTTGTATCTGCAGAGGGGATTAGGGCTGATCTTCGAAAAATTGAAGCTGTGTTGAACTAAAAACCGCCTAATTCTATGGCAGAGATTCAAAGTTTCTTGGGATTGGTCGGGTACTACAGAAGGTTTGTTGAGGGATTCTCCTTAATTGTGGCACCCTTAACTAAGTTGTTGCGGAAGGGAGTACCATTTATTTGGACGGGCAAGCAGCAGGAAAGCTTTGAGAAGCTGAAGAGGATCTTAACGGAGGCTTCGATATTGATTCAGCCTGAGGCGGGGAAGGAGTTCGTAGTTTATTGTGATGCTTTGCACACAGGGCTAGGGTGTGTGCTGATGCAAGAAGGGATGGTAGTTGCGTACACGTCTTGGCAGTTAAGACCGCATGAGTTGAACTATCCCACCCATGACTTGGAGCTAGCTGCGGTAGTGTTTGCTCTGAAGATCTGAGGACACTACCTGTATGGGGAGAAGTCCATCATCTATACGGACCATAAGAGCCTGAAATATCTTCTTACCCAAAAAGAGTTGAATTTGAGGCAACGGAGGTGGATTGAGCTACTGAAGGACTACGACTGCTCGATCGAATACCATCTGAGTAAAGCTAACGTGGTGGCAGATGCGTTAAGTCGGAAGGTAATATCGGATTTGAGAGTGATGTTTGCCCATCTCAGCTTGTATGATGATGGAAGTTTGTTAGCTGAACTCCAAGTGAAGCCGACATGGATAAGTCAGATTAAAGAGAAGCAGTTATCGGATGATGTCTTGAATGCTTGACTTCTGCAAGGACAGAATGGTGGGGTAGAGGATTCTAGTTTGAACAGTGATAGGGTATTGTGTTTCCATGAAAGGGTCTGCGTGCCGAAGGATGTTGAGTTGAGACGGATGATTCTTCAGGAAGCGCATAGTAGCCCTAACGCTATGCATCCTGATGGGAGTAACATGTATCGAGATTTGTGTGAACAGTTCTAGTGGCCTGGATTGAAGTGAGAAATTATCGAGTTTGTGGGTAAGTGCTTGACGTGCCAGCAAGTGAAAGCAGAGCATCAGTTGCCTTCAGGGCTATTGCAGCCGGTGAAGATTCCACAGTGGAAGTGGGAGAGAATAATGATGGACTTTGTTAGTGGGCTACCTCTTACGCCTACTGATCACAGAAATCAGAGCTTTAAAATTTATAAAATGAATGATCAAACCTAGAAACTAACTCTGACAACGATTAAAGGCAAGTGTACCTATCGAACAGTAGTATAGCTTAGGCACGACCGGATTGTCGAACCCAAAGGAACTAAAAATACTAATACTAACTTTCTTTTTATTATTTAGCCTAAAATAAAGTGAAGTTGCTTTAACCTAATTTAACGACTACTAGGATAAAGACACAAAGACAAAAAAGAACGAATTGGGAAATAACTTGACGAAAAACTCAGTTGATTACGACGATACCCTCAGGAAGAATCCACCTAGACTTCACTTGTTAATTAACACTGAACCATATGATTTATTCACTTAGTTTGATCCGTAGGACTCCCTAACGTATATTAAACCCTCTCTCGAGGCGAATAACATCTAACCCTAGGTTAATTAGTGGAACTCTCGTTCTCTTATAATAACCCCCTAGAATCGCAGTAAATCGATCAATGGATTCCCATATTAGGTTTCACCCTAATCCGGCAAAATCTCGTAACCCTATCTCTAGGCGCTCGATCAACTCCGCTTAATTATGCTAGATCTACTCTTAAGCAGGGTCTATTCCTCCTCCACCTAAGCATATCAGATTTGGATTAAGCATGCATAATTAAGAACAAACTAAGTATTTATCATATAATTCATGAAATAACAAGATTCATCTAGGTTTCATCCCCTTTAGGTATCTGAGGGGTTTAGTTCATAACAAATAAATAAAACATCTCAAGAGAAAAGATAAAACAAAACATAAGAAATCCCTAAAACTCCCTGAAGGAATTGAAGGAAAAATCCGCCGTCTTGAGTAGAATTTTGGCTTCTTGGGATGGATCAACTGGCTAACTTTGAGTAATTCCCTCAATTCTGACATTTCGGGCTTGGCTTCTAGGTCTAGCTCGACGTCGGTTCCGGCTTCTGCCGAACTCCCCTTTCACGTTGCCCCCTAAGGTGTTTATATAGACTTTGTGATGCCTTACTTGGCCCCTAAGTATCCTAATTTAAGTAGAATTCCTAATAGGGTGTTTGAATAGGCTTTGGAATGTGTTTCTTTGCCTCCAAGTATCCTTTCCCGAATGAAATTGCTCTTTCCAGCGACAGGGACACGGCAAAATAATCATAAAAATCATAAGATGGGGAGAGAAGTGAAACTTCCTGAATTTTGGATGAAGTCAATGAAAAGAAATCGGATAGGATTGGAGGTGAACATGGGGAAGCGTCTCGAACCGTTTGAAATTGAATCATCGAAGCAGCCGGTCTGATTTTATTGTATCCTAAGCTAAATCTAAATATCATAAAGAATAAGAAGAAGAAAATAAAATAAAGTAAAAAAATAATGAAATGAAAATAAAATAAAAATAAATAATAGAAAATGAAAGACAACTAGAAAAGGGGAGAATGAGGTTTAAATAAAGATGTAGCCCGTGTTTTGGGATTTAGAATTTTGGGCCCGTTCAGGGTGTTCAGGCACGGCCATGGGTGTAGTGGCACGCCCGTGTCTTTCTTCACACGGTCATTTAATACGGGTGTGCTCCTCCCGTGTTTGATAAGTCAGAATGTTGGCACGGTTGGAAGGCACGGCCGTGTTTAGCCCATGCTTAACAAGTCAGTAACCTCACACGGGACGTCAGCACGGGCATGGACTATTATCCCCACTCGTGTTGGGAAAAGAAATTTTTCTATGTCGTGCACAGCTACTGGCACGCCCATGGTTCATCCCCTAGCTTCTACACGGCCACGGGCACACCCGTGTGTAGGGCCGTGTGGCCTAGAAATCTGCTATTTGGTTAGTTTATGGTTAGGTGCTAAAAGGAAAAAGAAAGAAGAGAAAAAAATAAAATAATAAAATAATAAAATAAAAAATGTAAAAATGGGGTTAGTGCTCAGGTTGCCTCCCGAGAAGCGTTCATTTATAGTCTTAAGCTAGACTTTACCTCTCATTCATGTGGTCATGGTGGTTTGAGGAGGTGAAAATCCTTTCTCATGCGATCACTTCGGTTATGGATATATAGTTTAAGTCGAGTAATGTTTACCTCAAAAGTGTCGAATTTAGGATTGCTTACCTTGACTGTGCCGTATAGGAAGACATTAAGTACCTCAAAAGTGATTTCTTCGTTTGTCTTGAGGTCTGAATTGGTGATTCGAGGGTCTTCCTTATTCAACAATACCTGATCTTCTACTTTGAAGTGATTCGTTGTTCCTATCTGCTTGTCTGGGGTTTTCTTCGGTTTCACTTCGTGTATTCCTAGTTTCTCTTTGAAGTGTGACTTCCACTCGTCTGGTTCATCGATCCGTAGCCTTTGTTCTTCATAAATTTCATTATGGGTACGAGGTCTAAGATCTGGCTTAGCTAGGTGATTTCGTGAAGCTTCCTGTAAAGAGGGTTGAACCAAATGGTTATCAATAGAATTAACGTTCGTACCTTTATTACTCGATGTCCTAGCTGAGTCAAGAGCTTGAAGAGTGATTGTTTAGTCGTCTACACGAAGTGTGAGTTCACCGAATTCTTCCTCTGTTGATCTTTCTTTATTGCATCGGGATATGGCTCATGAGCTTGGTACTCTGTATATACCGAGTTTGGTAAATCATGGCTTACCTCAACCTTACCTTTACTTACCACAGGTTCTTGCCTTGGGTTAGATTCCACTAACAATTCACTATTATGAGCTTGTACGGCTTGGGGCCCATGATTCGGCTCAGGTTTGTAGCCTTGTGGTGTTTCCTGTGGTGAAAGTTGAACAATTTGATTATCAAGTGAATTTACTTTCTCACCTTCATCACTTGATGTCCTGGCCAAGTCAAGAGCTTGTAGACTGATTGATTTGTCACCTACACAAAGAATGAGTTCTCCTGTACTAACATCAATTTTAGTCCTGACAGTTGCTAGAAAGGGTCTTCCTAAAATTAAAGGAATCGAATTGTCCTCATCCATGTCTAAGACAACAAAATCTACTGGGAATATGAATTTATCAATTTTGATTAGAACATTTTCTATTATACCCCTAGGAATTCTGATAGTTTTATCAGTTAACTGAATGCTCATCCTAGTTTGTCTGGGTTTCCCTAGACCTAGTTGTTTAAACATTTTATAAGGCATAACATTGATGCTTGCCCCTTAATCAGCTAAAGCATTATCAATAGATAAGCTACCAATTAAACATGGAATTGTAAAACTCCCTGGATCTTTTAATTTCTGTGGCAGTTTATTTTGTAGAATTGCTGAGCACATTGCGCTTAGCTCCACATGTGATGCCTCGTCTAGTTTCCGTTTGTTTGTCAACAGCTCTTTTAAAAATTTTCTATAATCGGGTATCTGCGAAAGATCTTCGAGAAACGGTAAGTTAATATGTAATTTCTTTAAAAGTTTAAGAAACTTATCAGACTATTCCTCTATATCGTCTCTCTTCATCGCTTCGGGATAAGGTATGCAGGGTTGGTACTCTTTGATTACTGGTTTGGGCTTTTCTTGTGCTACCTCTATTTTACCTTCGTCTTCCACTTTGTTTGGTTCGTTTAACCTTTTGCTATCATGAGCTGTGGTGGCTTGAATTTGCTCCTTTGGGTTAATCTCGGTGTTACTTGGTAGACGTCCTTGCGGTCGTTCTGCCATTAACTTTGCAAGTTGACTGACTGCATTAGTGACTTCCCCAACTGACTTAGTAAGTTTTTCCACCGACGCTTGTCGATCTTTAAGTGTTCTCTCAGTTTCTTGGAAACGGTTTTCCGTGTTTGCCATAAATTTTGTCAGCATCTCTTCGAGTTTCGACTCCTCTTCCTGTGGGTAAGGTGGTTGTTGAAAATTTGGAGGAAGTTCCTGTCTTTGGCTATTTTGATCATCCCACGAGAAATTGGTATGGTACCTCCAACCTACATTATAAGTGTTACCATAAAAATTATTTTGAAGTCTAGGATAGTTACCCATATAGTGGACTTGTTCGTTCTCCATGCCATATCCGTAGGGTGGGTACTCAGGATTCACCACGTCTCCATTTGGTTCGTACTGCATAACTGGATGTACTGGGTCGAGGTTGTAGATATCGGCTGCTTTTGTTGGCTCTGTCCTCATGAATTGCCACTGATAATTATTCAGTGCCATCTCTAAAATTATCTGCCAAAAATAAAAAAATTAGCAAAGTAAAAAAATAAAAATGAAAAATAAAAAATAATAATGAAACTAAATTGCAATAATAATAATAATAAATGGCTAAAGTAATAAAAATAGAGCTTTCTTAATATTTTAGTTCCCCGGCAACGGCGCCAAAAACTTGATCGCTGAAATCAGAGCTTTAAAATTTATAAAATGAATGATTAAACCTGGAAACTAACTCTGACAACGATTAAAGGCAAGTGTACCTATCGAACAGTAGTATAGCTTAGGCAAGACCGGATTGTCGAACCTAAAGGAACTAAAAATATTAATACTAACTTTCTTTTTATTATTTAGCCTAAAATAAAGTGAAGTTGCTTTAATCTAATTTAACGACTACTAGGCTAAAGACACAAAGACAAAAAGAACGAATTGGGAAATAACTTGACGAAAAACTCAATTGATTACGACGATACCCTCAGGAAGAATCCACCTAGACTTCACTTGTTAATTAACACTGAACCATATGATTTATTCACTTAGTTTGATCCGTAGGACTCCCTAACGTATATTAAACCATCTCTCGAGGCGAATAACGTCTAACCCTAGGTTAATTAGTGGAACTCTCGTTCTCTTATAATAACCCCCTATAATAGCAGTAAATCGATCAATGGATTCCCATATTAGGTTTCACCCTAATCCGGCAAAATCTCGCAACCCTATCTTTAGGCGCTCGATCAACTCCGCTTAATTATGCTAGATCTACTCTTAAGCAGGGTCTATTCCTCCTCCACCTAAGCATATCAGGTTTGGATTAAGCATGCATAATTAAGAACAAACTAAGTATTTATCATATAATTCATGAAATAACAAGATTCATCTAGGTTTCATCCCCTTCAGGTATCTGAGGGGTTTAGTTCATAACAAATAAATAAAACATCTCAAGAGAAAAGATAAAACAAAACATAAGAAATCCCTAAAACTCCCTGAAGGAATTGAAGGAGAAATTCTCCGTCTTGAGTAGAATTTCGGCTTCTTGGGATGGATCAACTGGATAACTTTGAGTAATTCCCTCAATTCTGACCTTTCCGGCTTGGCTTCTGGGCCTAGCTCGACGCCGGTTTCGGCTTCTGCTGAACTCCCCTTTCAAGTTGCCCCCTAAGGTTTTTATATAGACTTTGTGATGCCTTACTTGGCCCCTAAGTATCCTAATTTAAGTAGAACTCCTAATAGGGTGTTTGAATAGGCTTTGGAATGTGTTTTTTTGCCTCTAAGTATCCTTTCCCGAATGAAATTGCTTTTTCCAGCGATAGGGACACGGCCATGGCACATGCCCGTGTGGATCGTGGCCAGGCCGTGCTCGGACTTTTAATGAGGCACGACCGTGTTAGCTTTGGACCAGGCCGTGTCGATTTCTTTCTTGGCCCAATTTGGTTAATTTTAAGCCCGTTTCTCGTTCTTTTCATCCTTGGGTGCTTTCCTGAGTATAAAACATGAAAAGAAAGGATTAAGAGCACCTTTTTACATAAATCGAAGGATAAATCATCCAAAAGTATGCTAAATGTGGGATTAAAATATGTTACTATTAAGGTTTATCACCTACTAAGAAAGATTCGGTATGGGTGATTGTGGATCGGTTGACGAAGTCCGCCCATTTCATACCTGTTCGCATTGACTACTCATTGCAGAAGCTGGCTAAGCTGTATGTGGCAGAGATTGTGAGGTTACATAGGGTACCAGTGTCCATCATATCGGATAGAGACCCTAGGATTACGTCGCGTTTTTGGAAAGCGCTGCATCAGGCATTGGGTACAAGACTGGATTTTAGCACGACATTTCATCCACAATCTGATGGTGTTTCTGAAATCCTATTCTGATCTGAAGCGTAAGGATATAGAATTTCCAGTGGGGGATCAGGTGTTTCTGAAAGTTTCGCCTTGGAAGAAAGTTTTGAGGTTTGGACGGAAGGGCAAGCTAAGTCCCAGGTTCATCGGGCCTTATCGGGTGTTGAAACGTGTGGGACCAATGGCGTATCAGCTTGAGTTACCTTCGGAGTTGAGACAGATACATGATGTGTTCCATGTCTCGATGTTGAGACGTTACCGTTCCGATCTGTCTCCCATTGTGCTGGTGGAGGAAATTGAAGTAAGGCCAGACCTGTCCTTTGAAGAGAAACCGGTGCAGATCTTAGACCGAAACGTTAAGGTGCAAAGAAGAAAATCAGTTCCTTTGGTCAAAGTTTTATGGTGAAACCACGGTGCAGAAGAAGCCACGTGGGAACCAGAAGATATGATGCGGCAGCAATATCCTCACCTCTTCTGATCAGGTAATTTCGAGGCTGAAATTTCTTTAAGGGGGTAGAACTGTAACATCCGGGAATTAGGGGATCTGCATTTCATGTTCCTTTGTGTTTGGCTTGTTTTGCTTGCTATTTGGATGTGTTTGGAGGTCTTAGGAAGGCTGGGGTTTGAGTTGGAGCTTTGGTTAAATTTTTGTTTTAAGGCTTTTTAGGGGGAAGCTTGTAGAGGTAGGTCTTAAGTATAATTGTGTGTATTTAATGACACAAGGAAAGGAGAGGTAAAGTGGTAAGAAGACGCCACTTAGCATGCAGGGAAGTGGCATCACAAGGGAAGCAAAGAGGGAGAGTGTTCGAATCCCTCAAGCAGCATAAGAGGAGTATTATTTTTGGCTCAGGCAAGGGAGGCGGTTGGATGGTAATCAAACTCTGAAGGAGAGAGGGAAGACCTGGTCAAATAATTTGAATAAGTGGTGGAGAGGCATTTGGGGAGTTTGAATGAGTCAAACCGATTCAAATGGTGGGAGGAGAGTGAATGTTGGAGATGATCAAGGGATTTGGTGGCTTGTTGGGGGGTTGTTGACCGAATGTGGTATGGTTGAAGGGGGTTTTGGTTTGGGGCTAGGTGAGGTGAGTGTGCCGAAAGTCCTTTGAGTCTTAGGCTTTTCCTTCATTTCTTTTTGTGCATTATTGGTCATAAGGGTGTGTCGTCCCTTAAGTGATCATTTTTGGAGAATTCTGTTAGTCGAATCAACCTTAGGAGCTCCTTCTTTTCTCTCTTGTTTTGGTGAACATTTTGTTTCTTTTCTCATCTACTCAAAGCTGAAACTTCAACTCTCTCTCGAGTTATTCTCTTTTTGCTTTCTTCCTCATCTCATCTTTCTTTCTCTTCAACCGAACCTAGTGCCTCATCTTCTTTTCACCATTTGTCACGAGTTCCTTTCTCTTCAAAGCTGAAACACCTTCTTGTTTCTTATATCTTCCATTTGTTTTTTTCAAAGCCGAAACTTATCCCTTATTCCTTCTCTTTGAGGTTGTTTTTAATTTTCATTATAGCTAAATCTCCCTTGTGCGTTCCTTTCTCTTCGTTCGTTCTTGTTTCAGTGGATTGCCGTCACTTATTCTTCTAACTTTCTCAAATCGGCTTCTTCTTGTTTGGTGGTAAGTATTCTTCTTCATTCTCGATTCTTTCCCTTTTCTTGCTGGTTGTTAAACAGAAGGCGTTAACTTAGTACTTTGATGCATTGGCCGAATGTAAGGGGGCCTCGTCTTCGCATTCTCTTCTGCATCTGTGTAACATCTTGATTTAGGGGTAATCCACAAATTTTTATTATTTTCACATGCTTAAAGAAAGAAAGCTTTAAATCAAATTTTGGTGCGAATCTTGACATAGGAAATGATTTGGTAGAGTGGTTGAGGCACTAGGGTGTTTAAATGGTGCAGCAAGTCAGGGGTTCGAGCCACTGAGTTCGTGCCTGAGAGTTTTAATTTTTGCGCTAAGTAGGGTGTTGAGCTAGGAAGGTTTAAGAATAATTGGTGAGGAATACGAGCATGAAAGTCAGCCTGGCAAAGTGGCTTGGGGCGCCACTTAGGGGCCTGGGGGCGCTAGGCTCGGGTTCGAATCACCATGGACGCAAGGGAGTTTGTTTTTGTTTTAGCGTTAAAGTGAGGGAGTGTTTAAAAGAAAATGATGTCGAGTTATGTTACGAAAGGCACGTTAGAAGAGTGGCAGGAGGCTTGGGATTATTCCTTCAGGACTCGTGTTCGAGTCCTAACAGTAGCGCATGTGTGCGTTTTATTTTGCGTGGAAACATGGAGCTGGCGGAGGAAGGTTTAAAACAAATATGCGATGCGCTTATGCCATGAAATACACCTTGGCCAAGTGGCTAAGGGCGCTGCTGGAGGGCTGCGAGATGGAGGTCGCGCGTTCGAGTCCCAGGGGTCGCGCTTAAGGCGTTTTATTTTACTTTTAACGCTAAAGCACAAGGAGCCCAGGGACCGAGTGTTTAAAAGAAATTTCCGACGCAATTATATCAGGAAAGGCGCGCTGGCAGGATGGCTGGAGGCTTTGGGATTTCTCTCCAGGTCTCGGGTTCGAGACCAGGGGGCAGCATCAAGGGGATTTTCAATTTTTCTCCTTCCTGGCGTGAATTGGGGCCTGCGCATGGTCACGTGAATGCATGGAGATTGATGGCTGTTTTATTTTTTTAAAATTTTGATGGAGTATGGGCTAGTCACTTTATTTATTTTATGGTTTTATTATTATTATTTTTTAAAGGAAGGACTAAATGATGGGGAATTGGCTAAACCATGAATTAGTTTATTTTAATGGAAGATGGGTTGGTTATGGAACAATTGTTAAACAGTGTTTTGCCTTTGGGGATGGAAATTATCACCTTTGGGGTGATGGCCGAATATGGTGTTTCCTAGAGAGGAAATTTCGGCTGGAAGGTATACCCATTGTGCATGCCAAAACTTTGCTTCTTCTTTCTCTCCTTAATTTCGTTTGAGGTAGCTAACTATTCTATCTTTCTCTACAAGACTTGGCCGAACAATGGTGTCCATGAAGTGAAGCAATCGTCGAGGTAAGGGATGACCAACTTTTGTGGTCTTGAGCTTTAGGCTTTGGCCGAAAATGGGAGACTCCAAGGAGCTTAAGTTCAGTTTTGAAGGAGCTCTAGGGAGTGTTTTCGGCTAGCTCATGTTACCTTCTTTTCCTTTCATTGTTGTTGGCCGAATCTTCTAAGCTCTTTAACCTTGTAAAAATTTCCTTTCTTCTTTTACTGTAGCTTTAGTCGAATATCAACAAGAGCAGATCTAAATGTTGGTCCTTGTCCAATTGGTTCATAAGGTGGGTAAATGGTCAAAGCCGAATGCCTTATTTTGTTTTTCTTGTTCTTGTCGACTTCTAAGGGAGTAAGAGCCAATTTCGGCACTTTTTAGCAAGGGTGCTAATTACTTGTTGAAACCGAATCTGTCTAGGTGCTCCGGGATTTTGAGATCTTCAAAACCAAGCCTTCTTTCATTATCAATCGGTTGGTAAGTGGTGGTAAGGATTCATTTTAAATATACTATATTCTAGTGTTGGAAAAGCCGAAGGCTATTAATATTATGGGTTGACCGATTGTAGTTTGGTGAAACAAATTCGGGTATCGTGTGCCTTGGTTAGTACTCAAAAGCGTGTAGGTAAGGATTCGGGTTCAAGAGATGACCCTTTAGATTTATTTGGTTGGCCGAATAGGCCACATCACTAACCTTTGTATATGGCCGAATATAGGGCAAGAAATCTAGCGCGATAGATCGATTTTTCGGGCTTTCGTTGTTGAGTAGTTCGGGATTCACTTAGACTTACGTTTGATCAGGGGTGTAAGCTCTTACACACTTTATTAGTATAAATTGTTATTTAATGATATTTATAACCTCTCATGTAGTAACTTTGCCTAGTGGGCATAAGCTTGGTTTTCGGGTAAGTCCCCTATTACTCGATCTATGATATATGTTGTGTATGCCATCATATGCTGTTAAATGCTATGCTATATACAAATGCATGATATATGGGATCATGATACTTGTTATGTGAGCATGATGATGGTGGGATTGATGAGAGGGAGTAATAATCGTGTCGACGGACACCAGTGGTTTGGTACCACATTTCGTGACTACGGTCACCAGAGGTTTGGCACCTCCAGAGGTTTGGCACCTCATAGCGTCTCGTCCCTGTGGATTAGTTCCACCGTGGGTTGGCCCCTCATTCGAGATACGGGATCGATGCCAGTGATTTGGTATCACACGATGGGTTGGCCCCATCATTTGACTTGTGACTTCGGGTCACCAGAGGTTTGGCACCTCTAGAGGTTTGGCACCTCATAGCGTCTCGTCCCTGTGGATTAGTTCCACCGTGGGTTGGCCCCACATTTGAGATACGGGATCGATGCCAGTGATCTGGTATCACACGATGGGTTAGCCCCATCATTTGATTGTGACTTCGGGTCACCAGTGGTTTGGCACCACAAGTATTGACGGATATCGTGACTGTAAGTCACCAGTGGTTTGGCACCACCAGTGGTTTGGTACCACATGGGGTAGAAAAAGGAGCATGGATGGCTAGGTTGGGTTGCATAATTGCATGTCATACTAATATCTTGTGTATGAGTGGTATTTTCGGGCTGGGGATTTACACACTGAGTCTTGGTGACTCACCCCTTCCCATGCCATCTTGCAGGTGAGTAGAGCGCGGATACGGAGCCGGGGAGAACTCGAGGCGGCCATGTTTGTTTTGTGGACTTGAAATTTTATTTTGCCCCGCTTTAAGTTTATTATTCACTAAAATTTGATTGGGTTGTAATATGGCCGCTTATTATTATTTTGGATGTTTAGGTAGTTGTTTTTACTTTATTATATAACTGATGAACTCATGAACTGTTAAGCAAATCGGTTAAAGGTAACGTTTTCAAAATAAGTACTTGTAGGCGTTTTCAAAAAATGTTACTATCGGGTAACAAAATTTTCTAAGTTATCGATGACTCTAATGTTTTAAAAATCTAAATGATTAAATGGTTTCAAAGGAAAAAGGAAAAGTTTTCAACTCAATCGTATTTATCAAACCAACCCATCTAAGTTTTAGCAAACACCATCTTATTACCCCAACAAATTGAAAATTTCCATTGAACCTTTCAAAACGTTTTTACTCCGTGACATACCAGATCCGGTCAAGGCTTGTGGGTCGGGTTTGGGGTGTTACAATTTTGGTATCAGAGCCAGGTTCAAAAACTCGGCTGTGAGGGCCCAAGGCCTAAAAATGTTTTCCTAGATAGGCTTTTGAGAACCTTTATGAAAATGGTTTTATTTGAACAACATGGCATCGAGTCTCCGGCACCGATCCGCTCGTGTAAGTATTTCTAAATTCTGTGAAAATAATTATCTGTAAAAGGGGATAGAAATGGGACGTAGATAGTATGAAAGGTATGTGAACTTTAGGACTAGTTTACCCCAAACAATAGCATAAGATTTATAATTGCCTAATTAAACAAACCCATGACTAAGTCGCCGAGTTAGGGTGTGGTAACCATTGTACGCATGTCTAGGATTGGATCCGGAAGAGCTTGGTATTTAAGCGGTCCTAGTGACTCACCTCCTCTTCGCGAGAATCCTACCTGGTGCGTAGCTTCGGTTCACCCTAACCGTGAGGACTTGTTCGTGGGCTAAACCCTATTATTAAAACCCGAAAGGGAATTAGCCGCGTTTTGATAAAAACTCTGGTTTTAAAGACTTCCATCAAACTTGTAAGATTTATATTACAAAATTCTCTTGATTTATGGACATTTTAAAAATACCCTTAGCGGTAAAATACAAAAACGCCCCTAGTTTTAAAATCTACTAAGCTACCCCAAAATTTTTAACAAGATTTTCCTTATATTACAAACATACCCAAAATCCTTAATTTGCAAATATAAAAAAAAAATACCACGATTTTGGGAAATTACGAAATTGCCCTTAATTTGCAAATTACCAAAATGACCCTGATTTTCAAAGTTTTTGCAACACTAATTTGGAAAACAAATTCTCAAAAGAACCCCCAAGTTTTGCAAATTTTTCTTTCCTTGATTTGTCAAGATTTACAAACTTACTTTGTTTTATTACCAAAATACCCCTGTAGGGTAAATGACGAAAATACCCCCAGGTTAAGAATTGGTCAAAGAGGGTGATGGAATAAGTGAATGTGTATCTTTGAATTACAGTAGAAGACTTGAAACTTGTTTGATCGAAAGAACAACTTCTTAACTTCGCCCATAAAATTCTTTGCTAATAATCAGTGGAACATTGGCTAACTCATAAAACTTTTTAAGACAGATCGCGCTATAAGAAATGAGTTCTAGAGGTCGCGGCCGTCGGGGACGCGGTAGAGGCCGGATGGCCATGTCAGAACCAGTTAGGTCGGGCCAAGGATCGGATAATGAGATACCACCTCCACCACCACCCCCAACTTTTGGTGTTGGACATCAGGATCAGACGGGGGATGAGTCGGTATCGCAGCTATGCTGCGTGTTTTGGAAATGATGGCTGGGACCGGTAGAGGTACAGGAGCTCGGAAGTCTGTATCCGAGTGACTCCGATCCAACAGAGCTGAAGTATTTCGGGGTGTGTCAGGTGTCGCACCCAGTACGGCCGAATATTGGTTAGAATCGACGGAGAGGATCATGGACGATCTCGATTTAACAAATGAGGAGAAGCTGAAAGGAGCAGTGTCGCTTCTAAAAGATGAGTCATACCAGTGGTGGCTCACGGTTCGAGATGGTGCTACGGCAGATGACCTTACTTGGGAATACTTCAAAGCTACTTATCAGAAGAAGTATGTGGGCACCAGTTACACTGATACTCAGAGGAAAGCTTTTCTGGGATTAGTACAAGGAAATAAGTCGGTATCTGAGTATGAGGCAGAATTCCTGAGGCTGAGCCGCTATGCTCGGGGAGTTGTGTCTACTGAGCATGATTGTTGCGTCCGTTTTGAAGACGGACTTAGGGATGATTTAAGGTTGTTGATTGCTCCACAGCAGGTGCGTGAGTTTGCTGTTCTGGTAGAGAAGGCTAAGGTAGCCGAGAGGGTCAGGGAGTCTGTGAGACAGAACTATGATAGGAGCAAGCAGAAAAGAGGTTTTGGGTCATCTGGATCAGGTAATAATGCACAAAAAAGGGCCAGGAAGAGTGGGCCAAATCAAGCTGGAAGGCCCATGGCTACTAATCAGAGACCGGCTCAGTGTAATCGTTGTGGGAAGTCACATTGGGGAAGTTGTTGGACCGGTGAGAGGGGTTGCTTTGAATGTGGATCTTTGGATCATCATGTAAGGGATTGTCCTCGGAAGATGGCAAGGAATCAGCCAGAGGGTCAGAACCGTACTCAGGCAAGGAATGTGGGACCACCGCTGAGGGGTCGTGGTAATGGTAGAGGAGGCAATGGTCCTAATCGAGGTCGCGGAATTCAGGGCAGAGGCGCAGGCAACACAGAAGCTAGGCAGCCTGGCTTGGTCTATGCAGCGAGGCGCCGCGAGGAGGGTGACGCACCGGATGTCATAACCGGTACATTCCTAATTTTTGGTCTTCCTTATGTTGCATTAATTGATGTGGGTTCGACGCATTCATACGTTGCTAGTAGTGTGGTAGAGACTATGAACTTGGATTTTGAGACTGCTTCTAGGGAGATGACTGTAATTAGCCCTCTAGGACACTCTGTGGTAGTAAACAAGCTTTATAGAGATATACCCCTAGAACTCCAAGGGGTAGTGTTTGTGGCTGATCTGATGGAACTGCCGTTTGGGGAGTTCGATCTAATTCTTGGAATGGACTGGCTGGTTAAGTATCAGGCAAGGTTGGATTGCGCTGCTAAGCGTATGGTTCTAAAGACGGCTAAGGGTGATGAAGTGGTCATGATAGGTAACAGAAGAGATTATCTATCCAATGTGGTGTCTGCCTTGAAGGCCGAGAAAATGATCAGAAAAGGTTGTGAGGCGTTGTTGGTTCGAATTTGTGCCTTGGAGGCTAAGGAGTCAGCAGTTGAGAAGGTCCGAACTGTAAGGGAATTCGCTGATGTGTTTCCAGAAGAACTCCCGGGTCTGCCTCCAGATCGGGAAGTTGAGTTTGGTATAGACTTGTTGCCCGGAACGGCACCTGTGTCTATAGCACCATACCGAATGGCACCAAAAGAGTTGATGGAGCTGAAGGCTCAAATTCAGGAGCTCTTGGATAGAGGGTTTATTCGACCAAGTATATCCCCGTGAGGAGCACCTGTGTTGTTTGTCAAGAAGAAAGACGGGTCAATGCGAATGTGTATCGACTACCGTCAGCTAAACAAGTTAACGATCAAAAACAGGTATCCGTTGCCTCGGATTGATGACTTGTTTGATCAACTGAAGGGTGCATCGGTGTTCTCTAAGATAGATCTTAGGTCGGGCTATCATCAACTTAAGGTGAAGGAGGTTGATGTGCATAAGACGGCATTTCGTACCCTGTATGGGCATTACGAGTTCTTAGTGATGCCGTTTGGGTTGACCAACGCGCCGGCAGCATTCATGGACTTAATGAATAGGGTGTTTCAGCAATACTTAGATCAATTTGTCGTGGTGTTTATAGACGACATATTGGTTTACTCAAAGACAGAGGAGGAGCATGATAGGCATTTGCGTATAGTTCTACAAGTACTGAGGGAGGAGCAGTTGTATGCCAAATTCGGTAAGTGCGAATTTTGGCTTAGGGAGGTGACTTTCTTGGGTCACGTGGTATCAGCTGAAGGGATTAGAGTGGACCCTCGCAAGGTTGAAGCGGTGTTGGATTGGAAACCACCTAGGTCAGTGGCGAAAATTCGAAGTTTTCTGGGTCTGGCCGGGTATTATCGGAGATTTGTCGAAGGATTCTCTTTAATCGCAGCACCGTTGACTAAGCTATTAAGGAAGGGAGTCCCATTTGTCTGGTCAAAGAAACAGCAAGAAAGTTTTGATAAGCTAAGAAAGATTCTAACGGAAGCTCCCGTTTTGGTACAGCCTGAGGCAAGGAAACTGTTCACGGTTTATTGTGATGCGTCCCATACTGGTTTAGGATGTGTGTTGATGCAGGAAGGGAAGGTAGTGGCCTATGCATCCCGTCAGCTAAGACCGCATGAGGTTAACTATCCGACTCACGACTTGGAGTTAGCGGCAGTAGTCTTTGCTTTGAAAATATGGAGGCATTACTTGTATGGGGAGAAATCGATGGTCTACACGGATCACAAAAGTTTGAGGTATCTCTTGACTCAGAAGGACTTAAATTTGAGACAACGCCGATGGATTGAACTGTTGTAGGACTACGACTGTTCAATTGAGTACCATCCAGGCAAGGCTAACGTGGTGGCGGATGCGTTGAGCCGAAAGGTCGTGACAGACTTAAGGGCGATATTTGCTCGTCTCAGTCTATACGACGATGGAAGTCTTTTGGCAGAGCTGCAAGTTAAGCCAACTTGGATCGAGGAGATTAAGGAGAAGCAATTAGGGGATGACAGTTTAAATGCGCGGAGGTTGCAAGTTCAAGATGGTGGTTTAGAAGGGTATGGTTTGACTGGTGATGGTGTGTTGTGTTTTCAAGGGCGGCCTTGTATGCCGAAGGATGTGGAATTGAGGCAAAGAATTCTTCAGGATGCACATAGCAGCCCATACGCTATGCATCCTGGAGGTAGCAAGATGTATGGAGATTTACGGAAGCAGTTCTGGTGGCCAGGGTTGAAGCGTGAGGTAACTGAATTCGTGGGAAGGTGTCTCACATGTCAGCGGGTAAAGGCTGAACATCAGTTGCCATCTGGGTTACTTCAACCTGTGAAGATTCCTCAGTGGAAATGGGAGAGGATCACTATGGACTTCGTCAGTGGGCTACCCCTCACGCCCAGCAAGAAGGACGCAATTTGGGTGATTGTGGACCGTCTGACCAAGTCAGCTCACTTCATACCGGTAAGGGTGAACTATTCTCTTCAGAGGCTAGCAAAATTGTATGTGGCTGAGATAGTAAGATTGCATGGTGTGCCAGTATCAATCATCTCAGATAGGGATCCGAGGTTTACGTCGAGGTTCTGGAAAGCGTTGCATCAGGCTTTGGGTACACGGTTAGATTTCAGTACCGCTTTTCATCCACAGTCTGACGGACAGTCGGAAAGGGTTATTCAGATTTTAGAGGACATGTTACGAGGCTGCATTTTGGACTTCAGAGGTAGTTGGGAAGAGTTTTTGCCATTAGCTGAGTTCGCATACAACAACAGTTATCAGGCAAGCATTAAGATGGCACCATATGAAGCATTGTATGGTAGGAGGTGTCGCACGCCTACTTGCTGGACAGAGTTGGGTGAGCGACGGATGTTAGGACCGGAATTGGTTGCAGAAACTGAGGATAAGGTGAAGAAGATCCAAGCTCGGTTGAAAGAAGCCTCGGATAGGCAAAAGTCATATGCCGATCTCAAGCGGAGGGATATAGAGTTTGCCGTGGGAGACGAAGTTTTTCTGAAGGTCTCGCCATGGAAGAAAGTGTTAAGATTTAGGAAAAAGGGCAAGTTAAGTCCAAGGTTCGTAGGACCGTCTAAGGTGTTGAGACGAGTGGGACCAGTAGCTTATCAGCTCGAGTTGCCAGCAGAACTGAGTCAGATTCACGATGTGTTCCATGTCTCCATGCTTAGACGCTATCGTTCTGATCCATCACACGTCTTGGCAGTTGAGGAAGTTGAGGTGAGTCCAGATTTGATGATGGAAGAGGAACCTGTACAGATCCTAGATCGGGATGTAAAAGTTTTGCGTAGGAAGTCAGTTCCTTTAGTGAAGGTCCTATGGCGGAATCATGGCGCGGAGGAAACTACGTGGGAGCCCGAGGATGTGATGCGGCAGCAATACCCCCAACTCTTCTGACCCAGGTAATTTCGAGGACGAAATTACTTTAAGGGGGGTAGAACTGTAACATCTTGATTTAGGGGTAATCCACAAATTTTTATTATTTTCACATGCTTAAAGAAAGAAAGCTTTAAATCAAATTTTGGTGCGAATCTTGACATAGGAAATGATTTGGTAGAGTGGTTGAGGCGCTAGGGTGTTTAAATGGTGCAGCAAGTCAGGGGTTCGAGCCATTGAGTTCGTGCCTGGGAGTTTTAATTTTTGCGCTAAGTAGGGTGTTGAGCTAGGAAGGTTTAAGAATAATTGGTGAGGAATACGAGCATGAAAGTCAGCCTGGCAAAGTGGCTTGGGGCGCCACTTAGGGGCCTGGGGGCGCTAGGCTCGGGTTCGAATCACCATGGACGCAAGAGAGTTTGTTTTTGTTTTAGCATTAAAGTGAGGGAGTGTTTAAAAGAAAATGCTGTCGAGTTATGTTACGAAAGGCACGTTAGAGGAGTGGCAGGAGGCTTGGGATTATTCCTTCAGGACTCGTGTTTGAGTCCTAACAGTAGCGCATGTGTGCGTTTTATTTTGCGTAGAAACATGGAGCTGGCGGAGGAAGGTTTAAAACAAATATGCGATGCGCTTATGCCATGAAATACACCTTGGCCAAGTGGCTAAGGGCGCTGCTGGAGGGCTGCGGGATGGAGGTCGCGCGTTCGAGTCCCAGCGGTCGCGCTTAAGGCGTTTTATTTTACTTTTAACGCTAAAGCACAAGGAGCCCAGGGACCGAGTGTTTAAAAGAAATTTCCGACGCAATTATATCAGGAAAGGCGCGCTGGCAGGATGGCTGGAGGCTTTGGGATTTCTCTCCAGGTCTCGGGTTCGAGACTTGGGGGCAGCATCAAGGGGATTTTCAATTTTTCTCCTTCCTGGCGTGAATTGGGGCCTGCGCATGGTCACGTGAATGCATGGAGATTGATGGCTGTTTTATTTTTTTAAAATTTTGATGAAGTATGGGCTAGTCACTTTATTTATTTTATGGTTTTATTATTATTATTTTTTGAAGGAAGGACTAAATGATGGGGAATTGGCTAAACCATGAATTAGTTTATTTTAATGGAAGATGGGTTGGTTATGGAACAATTGTTAAACAGTGTTTTGCCTTTGGGGATGGAAATTATCACCTTTGGGGTGATGGCCGAATATGGTGTTTCCTAGAGAGGAAATTTCGGCTGGAAGGTATACCCATTGTGCATGCCAAAATTTTGCTTCTTCTTTCTCTCCTTAATTTCGTTTGAGGTAGCTAACTATTCTATCTTTCTCTACAAGACTTGGCCGAACAATGGTGTCCATGAAGTGAAGCAATCGTCGAGGTAAGGGATGACCAACTTTTGTGGTCTTGAGCTTTAGGCTTTGGCCGAAAATGGGAGACTCCAAGGAGCTTAAGTTCAGTTTTGAAGGAGCTCTAGGGAGTGTTTTCGGCTAGCTCATGTTACCTTCTTTTCCTTTCATTGTTGTTGGCCGAATCTTCTAAGCTCTTTAACCTTGTAAAAATTTCCTTTCTTCTTTTACTGTAGCTTTAGTCGAATATCAACAAGAGCAGATCTAAATGTTGGTCCTTGTCCAATTGGTTCATAAGGTGGGTAAATGGTCAAAGCCGAATGCCTTATTTTGTTTCTCTTGTTCTTGTCGACTTCTAAGGGAGTAAGAGCCGATTTCGGCACTTTTTAGCAAGGGTGCTAATTACTTGTTGAAACCGAATCTGTCTAGGTGCTCCGGGATTTTGAGATCTTCAAAACCAAGCCTTCTTTCATTATCAATCGGTTGGTAAGTGGTGGTAAGGATTCATTTTAAATAGACTATATTCTAGTGTTGGAAAAGCCGAAGGCTATTAATATTATGGGTTGACCGATTGTAGTTTGGTGAAACAGATTCGGGTATCGTGTGCCGTGGTTAGTACTCAAAAGCGTGTAGGTAAGGATTCGGGTTCAAGAGATGACCCTTTAGATTTATTTGGTTGGCCGAATAGGCCACATCACTAACCTTTGTATATGGCCGAATATAGGGCAAGAAATCTAGCGCGATAGATCGATTTTTCGGGCTTTCGTTGTTGAGTAGTTCGGGATTCACTTAGACTTACGTTTGATCAGGTGTGTAAGCTCTTACACACTTTATTAGTATAAATTGTTATTTAATGATATTTATAACCTCTCATGTAGTAACTTTGCCTAGTGGGCATAAGCTTGGTTTTCGGGTAAGTCCTCTATTACTCGATCTATGATATATGTTGTGTATGCCATCATATGCTGTTAAATGCTATGCTATATACAAATGCATGATATATAGGATCATGATACTTGTTATGTGAGCATGATGATGGTGGGATTGATGAGAGGGAGTAATAATCATGTCGACGGACACTAGTGGTTTGGTACCACATTTCGTGACTACGGTCACCAGAGGTTTGGCACCTCCAGAGGTTTGGCACCTCATAGCGTCTCGTCCCTGTGGATTAGTTCCACCGTGGGTTGGCCCCACATTCGAGATACGGGATCGACGCCAGTGATTTGGTATCACCGATGGGTTGGCCCCATCATTTGACTTGTGACTTCGGGTCACCAGAGGTTTGGCACCTCCAGAGGTTTGGCACCTCATAGCGTCTCGTCCCTGTGGATTAGTTCCACCATGGGTTGGCCCCACATTTGAGATAAGGGATCAACGCCAGTGATTTGGTATCACACGATGGGTTGGCCCCATCATTTGATTGTGACTTCGGGTCACCAGTGGTTTGGCACCACAAGTATTGACGGATATCGTGACTTTAAGTCACCAGTTTGGCACCACCAGTGGTTTGGTACCACACGGGGTAGAAAAAGGAGCATGGATGGCTAGGTTGGGTTGCATAATTGCATGTCATACTAATATCTTGTGTATGAGTGGTATTTTCGGGTTGGGGATTTACACACTGAGTCTTGGTGACTCACCCCTTCCCATGCCATCTTGCAGGTGAGTAGAGCGCGGATACGGAGCCGGGGAGAACTCGAGGCGGCCATGTTTGTTTTGTGGACTTGAAATTTTATTTTGCCCCACTTTAAGTTTATTATTCACTAAAATTCGATTGGGTTGTAATATGGCCGCTTATTATTATTTTGGATGTTTAGGTAGTTGTTTTTACTTTATTATATAACTGATGAACTCATGAACTGTTAAGCAAATCGGTTAAAGGTAACATTTTCAAAATAAGTACTCGTAGGCGTTTTCAAAAATGTTACTATCGGGTAACAAAATTTTCTAAGTTATCGATGACTCTAATGTTTTAAAAATCTAAATGATTAAATGGTTTCAAAGGAAAAAGGAAAAGTTTTCAACTCAATCGTATTTATCAAACCAACCCATCTAAGTTTTAGCAAACACCATCTTATTACCCCAACAAATTGAAAATTTCCATTGAACCTTTCAAAACGTTTTTACTCCGTGACATACCAGATCCGGTCAAGGCTTGTGGGCCGGGTTTGGGGTGTTACAATCTGGCCAACGTTTGGAGGGTCTTTGGGGGCAATCGAATTTGGACGATCAAGGTAAGGGGGTTCTTACCAACTCGTTTGGCTGAAAGGCCACTCCTTTTTAATCTTTGTTGGAGAATCGATTCTAATATGGTGATTGTGTAGGGACTCCATCGATTTCATAACCCAAGTCTATTAGCTTTCGGTTTCTGTCAATCTAGGTAAGAAACTTCTTCATTTTAAGCATATATTCTCATTTTCATCTTCCTCAATGCCTTAACCTGGTCTCCTGACCAAGATCTTTTTCCATGGATTTGAATGCCAGCCAAGTAAGGGAAGGGGTTGGACTCGTAGTCCCTACCCCTAAATTCAAAAAACGTGCGGTATCGGCAGTACGAGACTTTCCACTGGGTTGTGGACCGGCTTCGAATCTGAGTAGACAATTGCGGTTGTTCCCTCTTTTGAGAGTGTCAACAATATTGAGAGTTTAGTTCTTCATGTTTACAGGTGTGTAATTCCCACACCTTCATTGTATGTTATAATAAATATATGTGTTGTTTGAAAGTCGAATACGCAGAAATAGCTATTGTGTTACCCATAGAGGGTAGAAATCGTGACAGCAGGTGAGTTATTTTCCGATTATGCTTGATAAGTATTGTCGTTGGCATGATTATGCATATGCTCTGAATATTTTAAGTATGTTGTTATATGTTGCATTATACGTTGCATTCATACCACTATGATAGTATATTGCATGGGCATGGGGATACGAAAATGATGAAAGGGGCAGTGTTTTTGGTGGCTAAGCCACATACTCCGATAACGTTGTCACAATTATTTCGGTGGCTTCGCCACATATTTCGGTGGCATGGTCACATAATATCGGTGGCTATGCCACATGTTTTGGCGATGAGCAGCTGACTACAGCATGACTGCCATCGATGGTGTGTAGCGGTGAGGGTCGATTGTAGAAATCCCCACTGGTGTGATTGGCAGGAACGGGTGGTGTGTAGTGGATGGAAATTTAGGCTGGGTTGGGTTTTGCATCATTTTGCATATGTTATCTGCTATACTGTGCTGTAGGGCTAAGGCCCAAACTGATTTCGAGTGGGCTTCGCCCAATGTGATTATGCAAAGGGGCTGTAACATCCTGAACTAATGGGCCTATGCGTTTAGTGTGTGGATATGTTTAATGTGTTAATTTAACTGTTCGGGGTCAAAATTGGCCTCAGGATGTGGTTAAGGCCTTGGTTAAATTTTTGTTTGGGCACTATAGGGTTTAAAAGGTGGTATCTGTGTTTAAAACATCAAAATGGGCTTGTGGCCCAGTGGTCAATAGCGCCACTTAAGGAGCAAGGATGTAACACCCTGGTTTTAGGGGTTAGATTTTTGGTGCTTAGCTCAAGTGTTGGCACACTTTAAGGTGTGGTTGGGTTAGTTTTAGGGGTCCTGAGAACCCTAGGTAGTGGTGGAATGATTTGGAAAATTTTTAGTTTTAGGGGTTGAAAGGGGAGCTTGGATAGAGGGGGCCTTAAGAGAATTTTTGGTGGAGTTTTGGCACTAAGAGTGGCTTGGCAGAGTGGCAAGGAGGCGCCACATAAGGCATGGGAAGTGACGCCTCAAGGGGGAGCTGGTAGGGGTCTCAGGTTCGATTCACAAGGGCAGCAATTGGGGCCTTGTTTTTGCGTCATTAAGGTTAGGTGGTGGACGGTTTTGGGAGGCTTGAAAGGTGGAGGAAGACTTGGTCCTTGTTTTTTTAAATTCGGCTAGGTAGGTTTGACTCATTCAAATTATTTTGAATGGATGGAAGGGAGGTGTTTTAGGAGAGATTTGAGGATTTTTTTTGTGGGAGGTTGGAGCTTGGCCGAATATTATAAATAGGGGGGAGGTGCTCATTTTCATTCACCATTTTGTTTCTCCCTTGCCGAAAGTTCTTGTTTTCCTTTATTTATTTTCCCCTAGTCTCTTGCCGAAAATAAGTCAAGAACACTCTTTCTTTTCCTTTCATTTTGTTGTAGCCAAAGCCGGAAGTTGGTTTATCCATTTTCCCCTCTTTCTTCACACCTTTTTCTTAAACCTTGCTTCAAACCGAAATCACCCTTAAAAGACTGCCATTGCCGAATATCTCAGCACCATCTAAGGAGCCTTGCCGAATCTTTTGTTCTCCTATTTTCTCTACGTTGGTTATAAGTCCCTGAAGCCGAACCATACTTTCTTGTGGTGACCGATTCTAGGTTGAGCAATAGGGAGTGGTTAGCAAGGCCGATTGAAGGGGAGAAGAGCTTAACACAGGAGACCTTTCTCGGGAGTCATTTAGTCAGCAGTTGCAGTGGCATTAAGTAGCGTTCGGGATTCAAGTTGAGTTGGTAAGATATATTTATTAAGATTAAATATTTAGGTTGTGTTTTGGAAGGTTAACCCGTTTACCTGATTAAGTGTGTTGAAGGAGGCAACGACCAGTCAGAGTGGGCAAGGGAGGGTCCCTATCCCGAAGTTCAAGAAGAGGGCTGTCTCGGCGGTTCAGGATTGGCCACCGGGGTGTGGGCCAGCAGCAGGAGATAGCTATAGGCAGATAGTTGTTGTTTCTTTGAGCGATAGCTTAGGGATCGAAAGCGTAGAACTGCAAGTGTTGAGGTGCGTAATCACCGCACTATTTTTCTGGGTAGTTGTTTAATGTATAATCAGATGTATTATGTGTGGTAATCAATTATGTTGGTTTGAATGGTGGATACCATGGTTTGGGTAATCAGATATCAGGTAAATAAACCTTGGATATTATGTTAACGTGATAATACTTGATATGATATGTGTATATACTCATGTGATGTGATGACTCAACATGTTGCATTTATATAGTTGCATGGGATTTGGGCTTGACTCGATGAAGGAGGAAGTGTACACAGGATGTACGTGGTCTAATGTTAGCTCAGGCTACATTAGCGCTTGAGGGTTAGCTTTGTGCTACCTCAAGGGAGGTGTTGGCTAGGTGCCCATCTCGGCGGTTGATGGCTATGTGCATCACCGTAGACAGATTACGATATTGGGATCACTATGGTTGATCGGTGGCTCAGCCACGGCCTTGAGCAGCGAATTGCCAGGGTAAGGTTTATGGATCACGATGTGATCAGTGGTGGATTAGCCACGGCCTTAGGCAGGGAGTCTGCTAAGGTTGGTGTTACGGTTGGATTGTAGGTTGGGCTGATATGCATATTTGCATGACTTGCTATGAGATTAGTATGGTATTGGGCCAAGCCCATACGTGTGGAAATCTGTGTTGTGATTATGCACTGAGTCAGTGGACTCACTCTATTTTTCTAACCATTTCAGGTGATGCGTAGAATTGGACCGGGATCGGAGAGGAAGCCAGGTGGCCCATGCACAAGAAGACGTTTTTAGTTATTTTTATATTAAGTAATTGGTTTTAAATATGGATGTAATAAGGGCCTTTTGACTTTTATTTATTTTTGGGAACTATTTCATTATTATTTTAAATTATGGTTGGTTTGTATTAAAGACAAATTTATCCCAACAACTTAATTTCCAAATGGACTTTATATATTCACAAAAATTGACTTAGACAATTTATCACATTTAAGTTTTGGTTATGTTTTCAAAATAACTTGGTTTCAAAAGATAGTAAATTTTCATGTTTTAAATTCTAAGTAAAGAAACATATTTTCACTAACATAACCAGATTCGGTCGTAGTGAATGGGTCGGGTTTGGGGATGTTATAGATTGGTATCAGAGCCCGGTTCAAAACTCGGCTTTGAGGGTTTTGGGCCCAAAAACGTTTTCAAAATGGGCTTTTTGAAAAATGGGCTTTTATAAAAGTTTTCAGGTTATTCTGGCATGGCACCTGTACCTCCGACCCGAAGTCCACCAGGTAAGTACTTCTAGCTCTTGAAGTGTTTTGTTTGTGTGATTTATTATGGGCTTAGTTTGGGCTCGTAGATTAGAATATTAGGACTATTGGACCCTAAGGTTAATTTACTCAAACATATGCATAAAACTTAAAGCTCTTAAACAAACCTGTGAAATGAGTCGCCGAGTTAAGGTGTGGTAACCTTGGTGCGCATGTCTAGGATTGGATCCGGAAGAGCTTGGTACTTAAGCAGTCCACGTGACTCACCTCCTCTTCGCAAGAATCCTACCTGGTGCGTAGCTACAGTTCACCTTAACCAAGAGGACTTGTTCATAGGCTGAACCGATTATTAAAACCCGAAAGGGAATTAGCCTTGCTGTTTTTTTTAAACTTTCTGTTTTAAAATTTTTCAACTTTACCCCTTTGATTTGTGAAACCCTAAATCTGATTTTGAAAAACGTTCTTCGATTTACAAAATTTCCCAAAATGCCCTAGTGGCAAAATTACAAAAATGCCCTTGTGTTATAAAATTACCATACTACCCTCAACTTTTGATAAAATGATTTTTTCTTTACAAAATACCAAAATTTTGCGGTTTCAAAATATTCAGATACCCTGGTTTGTGAAAAATTACGAAAATACCCCTAGTTGATAAAATTACCAAAACGCCCTTGGTTTCTAAATTTTCAAATTTCTTTCGACTCTTATGGAAATATTCCTATTTTATCAAGTATCAGAAAATCTTATTTTGTGAAATATTGCGATATTCCAATTTGGGAGAATTTACGAAAATGCCCATGATTTCCAAAATTACAAAAATAACCCTGCTTTCTGAAATTTTGCAACACTTTGTTTGAAAAACAAAATTTTCAAGATGACCCTTGAGATTTTGTAAATTTTGAAATATCCTTAAGTTGGAAAAACTATTTTCAAAATTGACCCTGAGTTATTACCGAAATACCCCTTTAGGAAAAATGACGAAATTACCCCTAGGTAGGGAAGGAAACTTTGATTGCTCGAAAGAACTACTCTCGGAAACTCCTTTTCATAAAATTGCTCGTGGGTAAACAGTGAAACCAGAATTTCTAATGCATAAAACTTTTTAAACAGACTAAATCGAGGCGCTAGATATGAGTTCTAGGGGGCGTGGTCGCAGTACTCGTGGACGTGGTAGAGGCAGGATGTTAGTATGTGGAACCTTGAGTATGGTAGATACTATGCCTAGTAGTATGTTAGCTCTTTAAGATCAGAGTGCGCAGCCATAGCATAGTGGGAGGAATTGGACTGTTAGTTTAGACAAGTAATTTCGGGGACAAAATTATTTTAAGGAGGGTAGAATTGTAACACCCTGGTTTTAGGGGTTAGATTTTTGGTGCTTAGCTCAGGTGTTGGTACACTTTAAGGTGTGGTTGGGTTAGTTTTAGGGGTCCTGAGAACCCTAGGTAGTGGTGGAATGATTTGGAAAATTTTTAGTTTTAGGGGTTGAAAGGGGAGCTTGGATAGAGGGGGCCTTAAGAGAATTTTTGGTGGAGTTTTGGCACTAAGAGTGGCTTGGCAGAGTGGCAAGGAGGCGCCACATAAGGCATGGGAAGTGACACCTCAAGGGGGAGCTGGTAGGGGTCTCAGGTTCGATTTGCAAGGGCAGCAATTGGGGCCTTGTTTTTGCGTCATTAAGGTTAGGTGGTGGACAGTTTTGGGAGGCTTGAAAGGTGGAGGAAGACTTGGTCCTTGTTTTTTAAATTCGGCTAGGTAGGTTTGACTCATTCAAATTATTTTGAATGGATGGAAGGGAGGTGTTTTAGGAGAGATTTGAGGATTTTTTTTGTGGGAGGTTGGAGCTTGGCCGAATATTATAAATAGGGGGGAGGTGCTCATTTTCATTCACCATTTTGTTTCTCCCTTGCCGAAAGTTCTTGTTTTCCTTTATTTATTTTCCCTTAGTCTCTTGCCGAAAATAAGTCAAGAACACTCTTTCTTTTCCTTTCATTTTGTTGTAGCCAAAGCCGAAAGTTGGTTTATCCATTTTCCCCTCTTTCTTCACACCTTTTTCTTAAACCTTGCTTCAAACCGAAATCACCCTTAAAAGACTGCCATTGCCGAATATCTCAGCACCATCTAAGGAGCCTTGCCGAATCTTTTGTTCTCCTATTTTCTCTACGTTGGTTATAAGTCCCTGAAGCCGAACCATACTTTCTTGTGGTGCCCGATTCTAGGTTGAGCAATAGGGAGTGGTTAGCAAGGCCGATTGAAGGGGAGAAGAGCTTAACACAGGAAACCTTTCTCAGGAGTTGTTTAGTCAGCAGTTGCAGTGGCATTAAGTAGCGTTCGGGATTCAAGTTGAGTTGGTAAGATATATTTATTAAGATTAAATATTTAGGTTGTGTTTTGGAAGGTTAACCCGTTTACCTGATTAAGTGTGTTGATGGAGGCAACGACCAGTCAGAGTGGGCAAGGGAGGGTCCCTATCCCGAAGTTCAAGAAGAGGGCTGTCTCGGCGGTTCAGGATTGGCCACCGGGGTGTGGGCCAGCAGCAGGAGATAGCTATAGGCAGATAGCTGTTGTTTCTTTGAGCGATAGCTTAGGGATCGAAAGCGTAGAACTGCAAGTGTTGAGGTGCGTAATCACCGCACTATTTTTCTGGGTAGTTGTTTAGTGTATAATCAGATGTATTATGTGTGGTAATCAATTATGTTGGTTTGAATGGTGGATACCATGGTTTGGGTAATCAGATATCAGGTAAATAAACCTTGGATATTATGTTAACGTGATAATACTTGATATGATATGTGTATATACTCATGTGATGTGATGACTCAACATGTTGCATTTATATAGTTGCATGGGATTTGGGCTTGACTCGATGAAGGAGGAAGTGTACACAGGATGTACGTGGTCTAATGTTAGCTCAGGCTACATTAGCGCTTGAGGGTTAGCTTTGTGCTACCTAAAGGGAGGTGTTGGCTAGGTGCCCATCTCGGCGGTTGATGGCTATGTGCATCACCGTAGACAGATTACGATATTGGGATCACTATGGTTGATCGGTGGCTCAGCCACGGCCTTGAGCAGCGAATTGCCAGGGTAAGGTTTGTGGATCACGATGTGATCAGTGGTGGATTAGCCACGGCCTTAGGCAGGGAGTCTGCTAAGGTTGGTGTTACGGTTGGATTGTAGGTTGGGCTGATATGCATATTTGCATGACTTACTATGAGATTAGTATGGTATTGGGCCAAGCCCATACGTGTGGAAATCTGTGTTGTGATTATGCACTGAGTCAGTGGACTCACTCTATTTTTCTAACCATTTCAGGTGATGCGTAGAATTGGACCGGGACCGGAGAGGAAGCCAGGTGGCCCATGCACAAGAAGACGTTTTTAGTTATTTTTATATTAAGTAATTGGTTTTAAATATGGATGTAATAAGGGCCTTTTGACTTTTATTTATTTTTGGGAACTATTTCATTATTATTTTAAATTATGGTTGGTTTGTATTAAAGACAAATTTATCCCAACAACTTAATTTCCAAATGGACTTTATATATTCACAAAAATTGACTTAGACAATTTATCACATTTAAGTTTTGGTTATGTTTTCAAAAGAACTTGGTTTCAAAAGATAGTAAATTTTCATGTTTTAAATTCTAAGTAAAGAAACATATTTTCACTAACATAACCAGATTCGGTCGTAGTGAATGGGCCGGGTTTGGGGAAGTTACAAAGGAGGTGACGCCACACAAGAGAGTAAGGGGCCAAAATTTAAGTTTCATGGAGCCCAATTCTTTTAATTTAAGTTAGCTAATTTTCGGCATTAGGGTTACGTGGAGTGGACGGCAACATGGCTCAAAAATAGGAGGATTTATGTGAATGGGATAATGTAGATATTATATTTGATAATATGGAAGATAAAAGAAGAAAAGATAGGAGCTATCTGCAAGGCTAGGTGTTGGCCGAAATTCCATCACCTAGTGGAGGGAAGAAATCGGTTTCTTTATGGCAAAGGGGTGCCAAAATTTCCCCTACTAATTGCTTAACTGTTAGTTATCAAGAAAGGCACTTTCGGGTTTTGATAGGGAGGTGTTGAAAGTCTCTATAAATAGGGGTGAGATTTCTTCAATTCTAGCATTTGAACCCTATTCTTTTCTTCATTCTCTGTGCCGAAATTCCCAATCATTCTCTGCAATTTCTTTTCTTTTGATTTCTTCAAAAGTGAAACCTCCCAATTTTTCTCAACATCTTTTCTTTCAAAGCCGAAACCCTGAACTCTCTTCTCATCTCCATAGCCGAATACTCCTTATTCCTTTTTGCCGATTTCTTCACTAAAGCCGAATCTACATAGACTTTTTCCTATCATCTTTTCTCCTGATCTTTTCAAAAAGCCGGAATCTCTAAAGGGTAGTTGAATTCCTTGTGTTAAGGTGAGTGCCGATTTTCCTATCTCTTCACTTTCTCTTTCGGGTTTTGGAAGACAAAAGCCGAAAAGCTAATGATTTAATGGTTTTATGTATTCTCTTGTTGGGCGACATTCGGGAAGTGAAGTAGATCTCTTAGATCTAAAAGCCGAAAACGCCAGTCCCTGAATCTCATATCACTTTTCAGGAATTTCAAGGTAAGGTTTTCAATTCTCCTTAAGATGATCAATCGTTTTCTTCTCGTTGGCCGTGCCTTAACCTAATGCTTCGTTACCAGCCTCTGAACAACACCTTAGGCAGATAATAGCGGTGTTGACTATGGATAGTGTCGACGTAGAAAGTTTTGTTCCAACGATAATCAGGTGTGTAGATCTCTAACACACTAGTTAACTATAATTTATATGTGTTATGGGCTAAAAAGCCGGAAAGTGGCTGTGTAGACAGTCTAATAAAACCCTAAAAGGGTTAGGCAAGGATGCCAGGTACGTAATCATAGAAATCTCTATGTGTATCGAAATATATAAAAGCCTGTTTCTTTTTAAAGATGGTATGATGTTTTCGATTTTTCATGTGTGTATGTATGGGGTGGGATTATGATAATGAAGGGGAAGTGCATGATAGGTCACTTGGTGATCGGTGGTTAAACCACAACTTCAAATGATAGGTCACATAGTGATCGGTGGCTATGCCACGTTTAATGATTCCTGATTAATAGGAATAGGCAGTACGGCTGTCGTTATGGTGTGTAGCAGATGGAGGGTTGATTGTAGAAATCCCCAATGTGTGATGGTTGGTACGGGTTGGTGTGTAGAGGATGGAATTCTAGGATGGGTTGGGCTATTCATCATTCATTATTTTCATGTAATTATGATTGTTGCCTTTATGTATGGGCTAGGGCTCATAATGTGTTTGTGGGCCTTAGGTCAGTGTGTCCGGGATTTATACACTGAGTCTTGTTGACTCACCCTTTCATTTTTTTCTACTCTTACAGATGAGCAGTAGATCGTGGACATGGGAGCCGAGATGGACTCGAGGGGCCATCAAGTTTTTTTTTTTATTTTTATAGATTATTTCGGCTTTTCTTTAAGTTTTTAATTTTTGGAATATTTATGTAATAAGGCCCCATAGTTTATATTTCACTGCTTAGTTTTTAATATTTGCAACTTATGAAATTTTGTCAAAGGTTTAATTATTCAAAATAATAATAATACAAGGTTTTATTTTCAAATGGTCACCTATCTATTCAAATATTGTCTAATTAACTTACGATTTCCGAAACCAACAAAGCAAAAGTTTTCAATGTACAACCCGTAGCATACCAGATCTGGTCGAAACGTATGGGCCGAGTTTGGGGTGTTACAGGGGCTAAGGCTCAGATGGTAAATGGTTGGACTCGGGCCCAGTGATGGTGCTTGGCGATTGCACACTGAGTCTTTGACTCACTCAGTTTGCTTAACCTCTTGTAGGTAATACATAGTGCGGTGGATCTAGGCCGGAGAGGACTACGAGGTGGCCATGCACGATTTATTTAATTAGAACTCTACTTTTCTTTAATTTTCGAGATTCTATTATGTAATAAGGCCACTATTAACTTGGTTGAATTTCGATTTAAATTTTAGACGGTTTGAATACAAATTAATCGATAAGACATTTTTACAAAATGCAAATGAAAGTTTTTCTCACAACTTAATTAACGATTTTATAAACGAAATTTTTACGGCAAACTTCTAGTTTAATCTAACGTAACAAACATGTGTTTTCAAACGTCACCTAAACACAAGGATTGGGCTAATGAAAATTTTACCTTAAATGTTTATTGAGTTTTCAAAGGAACCACTAAACTGGGAGTTTTCAAAAAGGGACATAAAAATTTTCTGAAAATCGCAAAGTTTTATAAATTCTTCCCAAGTAACATACTAGATCCGGTCATGGTGTTTGGGCCGGGTTTGGGGTGTTACAGTGACAGAGTATTTTTGAAAGTCTCATCGTGGAAGAAGATAATGAGATTTGGTCGTAAAGGAAAGCTGAGTCTGCGATTCATTGGGTCGTATGACGTTATTGAGCGAATTGGGCCGATTGCGTATAGACTTATGTTACCATCTGAATTAGAAAAGATTCATAATTTTTTCCACGTGTCGATGCTTTGACGATACAGATCCGATCCTTCTCATGTGACCAGTCCTTCAGAGATTGAAATTCAGCCCGATTTGACTTATGAGGAAGAATCGATTCGAATCTTAGCTCGTGAAGTGAGAGATTTGCGAAATAAAAAGATATCGCTGGTTAAAGTAATGTGGCATAAGCACGGGGTTGAGGAAGCAACCTGGGAAACTGAAGAATCAATGAAAGAACGTTACCCACACTTATTCACGGGAGAGATTTTCAGGGACGAAAATTTCTTAAGGGGGGAGAGTTGTAACAGTCCATATACGACCCTAATCGGAACGGTGGTTTCGGGACCACGAATCTGAGTTAAAAAAATTATTTTCTATTATTTTTAAATGCTTAGTATGTTTGAATTAATGTGTGTGAAATTTTCATATTAAAATTTGCTTGTTCTAGTGCATAAATATGAAAAGGGCTTAATTGCATAAGAAGAAAATTTGGTGGATAATGAGTAAATATTGAATTGATGATGTTTTTGTGAATTGGGGGTTTTATAAAGTAAATTGACCATAATTAGAGTTAGTGGTAGTCATGATTATGCATGTAATAGTAACTTATTTTTTTATTATACTTTATTATATTTTATGTTAAACATTAGTTAAAGTGTGAGAATAATAATAAGAAAATAAAAGATGAAAGGTGTTCATCTTCCAAAAGGGTGCATGGCCGAAACTTGAGAAAGAAAAGAGAGAAAAACTTCTTTAGCATTCGGCACTTGAGGGGATCAATTAGGTATGTGTTTGCTTTAGATTTTTGATGATTTTCATGTTTTTGTGATTTTTGATCATTTTTCTATTAAGCCCATGTAGAAATTTTGTACATTGATCATGTATGTGAGAAATGCCATTGATGTTGGGTTGAGTTTTGTGATGGTTTTAATATTAAATGAAAGAGTTGAACTAGATGAAAATATTTTTCTCTTGAGTCTTTGGGTGATTGTAACTAGTTAAAGATTATTTGTGAAAATAAATCATGGAAGGGTTAAATTGAGAAAATATGGAAGTTTGTGGACTTACAAGGTCCTTGGGAAGATTCGGCCCTAAGGAATGTTATTCTAATTTTGAATAATTCGTGAGTGGTGCATTACGGACTATTTTGTAAAAATTGAAAATACTATGGGTAAAATGGTAAATTACATAATTATGAGTTTTTAGATTTAATTGGATAAAAATGTATTTGAATGAGTTCAATTTGAAATTATTAGATCAAGTATAAAAGGAAAAGGAATTGGATCGAGGAAAAGCAAAATTAAACGAATAGCCGAGAAGCTTAATTCATCAACTTCCGAGGTAAGTTTAAGCAATTGGATTGAATCGTATTTTTTTTATTTTATATCATGTACATATATGTATATTAATGATTTTAAGTTGTTATTATCATAGGGCCGAATGTGATGATGGAATTGGCATGTAATGGTCGAATGTATGATTTGATAGAGGTTAAGTGAAAATTGATTTATTTGAGTGGTTTTATTATGTATGTATGCAATATAAGATGGTTGAAACTAATGATAATATGAGAGACGATTGTTTAAAGTTGGAGAATATAATATATATATATAACAAGTGTGCCGAATATGATGGGTGTATTTGAGTAAATGAGATACTTGTAAACCTATAGTTATATGTATAAATATTGGAACATATGTGAAATTTGTAATGTGAAGAAATTTGATTGAGGGCATTATGTGTGCGATTATGTAACCAAGCACTATGTGTGCGAGATCGGTTGTTGGGCACTATGTGTGCGATTATGTAACCGAGCACTATGTGTGCGAGATCGGTTGTTTGGGAAATATGTAACACCCCAAACCCGGTCTATGCGTTAAGACCAGACTTGGCATGCCACACAAATCGAACTTACATCTAGTCATCAATGCTTTTAATGAAAACAATTCTTCAAAACGATTTTGAAGATGGAGTTTATCAAAAATCGAGATTTATTTGAAAACCATGATTTTAAAACATAAGAGTTTACAATTTGATTTTCAGAGAAATAATTGGTTAAAATAAATTTATAAAAGAGTTTCCACAAAAATTTTACGAGTAAGTGATACTTAAGAAAAATCCCTTTTTATACGAAAAATTAAGAAAAACATTATAAAATTTTAAATAGTCCTCTTTTAATATTTAAAACATATTAAAATTCATCCACGCATAAAAATCCATAAAAAAAATAATAACAGAGGCCTTATTACATCGCAATTAAAATAGTACTTAAATAAAAATACTTAAAAGAAGTTCAAGTTTTTATAAACCATCATTCGTAGTGTGGCCTCCACACGAAGTCATCCCCGGCTCAAGCCTCCATCAATTGTCATTACCTGAGATGGGAAAGAAAAACAGGGTGAGTTACTTAGAACTCAATGTGTAACCCACTTACCTTGTTCACTGGGCCAGAATCATTTAAGCATTTCATTTGGGCTTGAGCCCATTTACAAATGTACAATATATAAATCAAATAAATATGCATGTGATATGCAATTCCCAACCAAGCCTAATTTCCATCCGTTACACACCACCAGTACCAACCATCACACCTGTGGGGATCAAGTCAACCCACCCCGCCAACACACCAATAGCAGGCATTTAGCCAATTAAAATATTTGTGGCAGAGCCACCGAACTAGATTGTGACAGAGTCACCGAACTAGAGGCATTAAGCCAATTAAAATATTTGTGGCAAAGCCACCGAACTAGATTTTGGCAACAGGCCTTTCTTCTCTTCGTCAATTATCCCAACCCATGAAGTCATGTATATATATATAATGCATAACGATTATTCATAAGGTAAATTTCAACAAAAAGCCCATATTACAAGTTATCAATTTGGCCCATTAGTCAAAATAGCAATTTGGCCCATTTAACGATCTGGCAAACTTTGGCCCATTTAACGATCTAGCAAATTTTGGCCCATTTAACGATCTAGCAAACTTTGGCCCATTTAACGATCTAGCAAATTTTGGCCCATTTAACGATCTAGCAAATTTTGGCCCATTTAACACATGAGGCCTTTTTCACAATTTTCACACTTGGCCAACTTATCAAAATAATCATATGGCCCAAAATATCACTTTTTAACAATATAGCCCATTAAGGGCAAATCCGTAATTTTTTCCACAACCTTAATACCGGTTTCATGCATTCACACCAAAAAGTGCTAATATACCGTATTTTCTAATTTTACCGAAATTACGATTTTTATTCTATTACTACGGCATAGTATAACCCGTGAGATAAGTGTGAAGTTACACACCTGATTACGGTGAGAACTATACTTTCCCGCTCATCGATACCTATATATTTATCATGCTTGATTAGAACACTAATATTTAATATAAAACTATTCTAATGATAAACGATCTAGATCTTTACCCTCGGAATCTCGAACAACAGCTATTTGTGATTTCTCCCCGATTGATGGTTCATAACCCGATGAAGAACCACGAACAGTCAAAGGCTCAGGAGTACGAATGACTTCAAATAATTGATTTTCCTCGGATGAGGGTCCACAACCCGGTGGAAAGTCTCTGATTCCCGAAATAGCCCTTCGCTTAAATTTAGGGAAAATAGCGGAACCACCCCTCTTCCGAACACTACACACCACCCTTTTCAACCCTATCTTGATTGCCTCCATTGACAAAATATCATTAGTCCGACTAAAAAGTATATCGAAATTTATGACTATCGGTTTTAAGGCGAAATTGGCTTACCACAAAAATAAATATCCTTATGTTCTCGAAATGAGAATCAAGCGATAACGTCCCCTAAAACGAAATCGATTAGTAGTCCTTCTATAATGATATGACGAGTAATATAGAAATCCTTGATAGGAACCCTTTCCTTAACACTTCGACTCGATTTCTAGCGAGTCACTATGATAACGAATACTCCGAGTTCGGCCTTCTTTATAACACAATTGCTTAAACGAAGGTTGAAAGAATAATCAACAAAACAATATAGATGAAGAGAAGATTCGGCTTTGATAAAAACAAAGGAGAGAAAAGAATGGTTCGACTATGGAGATAGTCTAACATTCGGCCATGTGAGAAAAATGATGAAGGAAGTATGGTTGAAAAGAAAATAAAAGAAGAAAGAGAGAGAATGAGGATGTGAGGTTTATGATTTAAATTTTCAAAGAGAAGAGAAAAGCAAAGAGAGAGGGTTTGAAACAATGATGCATTCGGCCATGGGAGAGAAGGAAGAGATGATGTTTGTTTTTGATGTTTTAGGCACTAGAAAAGAGACACAAATTGAATTGACAAAATATGACCAAAAAGGTGAAACAAAGATAATTCTTCCTAGCCAATACACATTCGGTTTTTGAGAGCATGAGATGAAAAGAGAAAAAGATGTCTTGTAAAAACAAAAGTGACCAAATGGAATTACCCAAAAGCTACTAACAATACCAAACCTATCACCAAAATTCGGCCTTCCCCTTTAGCCCCCTATTCCATCCAAATACATTGTCAAACTTGGCCATCTTAACTTTCCAAAACACTCTCCCTTAAGAGGTGCCTTATGTTCCTCCACCTTCCAAAAGTTTAGAAATCCTATCCCCAAAATCAAGCAAATTCTATCCCTAAATTCATGTCTGCCATAACCTTTAGCCACCTTACCATAAAAGAATTAGTCCATCCTTACCAAGAATAGAGTTTGGCTGACACTTGCTAAGAAAAAGTAAAAAATAAATGTCACCAAAATGCTATCCATGGGATTCGAACCTCTCCCCTCAAGCTACACTCATGGCGCCAATTCCACCTTGCTACTAGCTCATCTTATGCTAGATTTTGACACTTAATTACCTTAAGCATCAGGGTCACTTGATCCACTTCAATAAAGTACTCATTTCTAAAATTTATTCTAATACCGAATAAATCTCGAGCCTTCTCAAGACTATATATTAAGCACATAAATTTAATCATTCACAAGCTAAGCACCAAAAATATACAGCATATCGATACTCAAATTTTTAGGATGTTACAATTCTACCCCCTTAAAGAAAATTTCGTCCTTGAAATTTACCTGGTTAAAAGAGGTGAGGATAATTTTGACGAATTGCGTCCTCAGGCTCCCACGTAGCTTCCTCCGCTCCGTGATTACGCCATAGAACCTTAACCAACGGCACAGTCTTCTTTCTTAACACCTTAACATCGCGGTCTAAGATTTTCACTGGTTCATCCTCGAAAGACAAGTCTGGCCTTAACTCCACTTCTTCTACCGGTACTATGTGAGACGGATCCGATCTATAACGCCTCAGCATAGAAACATGGAAGACACTATGAATCTGACTCAACTCCGGAGGTAATTCAAGCTGATAGGCCACTGGTTCTACACGTTTCAACACACGGTACGGTCCAATGAACCTAGGGCTCAACTTGCCCTTCCTTCCAAATCTGAAAATCTTCTTCCAATGTGAGACTTTCAGAAAGACCTGATCTCTCACCGCAAACTCAATATCTTTACGCTTCAAATCCGCATACGACTTTTTTCTATCCGAAGCTTCCTTTAACCGCGCTCGAATCACCTTTACCTTTTCTTCCGTCTCAGATATCAATTTAGGACCCAACAACTGTCGTTCCCCCAATTCAGTCCAACAAGTAGGGGTACGACACCTACGACCGTATAACGCTTCATAGGGCACCATTTGGATACTGGATTGGTAACTGTTATTATATGCGAACTCTGCCGACGGTAGAAAATCCTCCCAACTACCTCTGAAGTCGATCACACAACCTCGTAACATGTCTTCCAAAATCTGAATTACTCTTTCTGACTGACCATCTGACTGAGGATGAAAAGCCGTACTAAAGTTTAACTTTGTTCCCAAAGCCTCATGTAAAGCTTTCCAAAGTTGTGATATAAACCTGGGATCCCTGTCCGATATGATAGACACTGGTACCCCATGCAACCTCACGATCTCAGATACATATAGCTTAGCCAACTTCTGAAGCGAGTAATCCATATGAACTGGTAGAAAATGAGCAGTCTTCGTCAAACGATCAACTACCACCCAAACAGAATCTTTCTTAGTAGGTGTTAAGGGTAACCCACTAACAAAATCCATCGCTATCTGTTCCCATTTCCATAGAGGAATCTTTACCGGTTGCAATAAACCCGATGGTAATTGATGTTCTGCTTCACTTGTTGACAAGTCAAACACTTACCCACAAAATCAGTAACCTCCCGTTTTAACCTTGGCCACCAATATTGCTCACGGAGATCTCGATACATCTTATTTCCTCCGGGGTGCATAGCATAAGGGCTACTATGCGCCTCTCGTAGAATCATTTGTCTTAAATCTGAATCCATTGGCATACAAACTCTTCCACGAAAACACAACACGCCATCCTTGTTCAATCCAAAGTCCCCTACTTTACCACTTTCAACTTGCTGCATTAAAGGACCCAATTTTTCATCTGATAACTGCTTTTCCTTGATTTGCTCCAACCACAGAGGCTTCACCTGAAGTTCCGCTAGCAGACTGCCATCCTCATACAAACTGAGATGAGCAAACATTGCTCTTAACTCCGATACTACCTTATGACTCAACGCGTCTGCCACCACGTTAGCCTTTCCAGGATGGTACTCGATTGAGAAGTCATAATCCTTTAACAACTCCACCCATCTCCGTTGTCTCAAGTTCAACTCTTTTTGGGTAAGGAGGTACTTAAGACTCTTATGGTCCGTAAAAATGATTGACTTCTCACCATAGAGATAGTGTGAAACACCCCAAACCCGGCCCACGAGCCTCGACCAGATCTGGCATGTTCCTTGAGGAAAACATTTCAAAAACTCATTTGTAACTTTGAAATTTTGGGTGGTTTCGAAGAGAAAACGATTTGTGTTGTGGTTGAATTGAAAATGATGTAATTTTTTGAAGTCTAAAATTTTATTAAAACATTATTATTATATTGCAAACCATGAGTTACAAGAAATGTCGAGTTGTTTTATGGTTTACCTTTAATTTTGAAAATCGTTTGTGTTTAGGTGTCAAAACGTTTAAAGTTTACTTTTGTTTTTAGAAAAATTACTTAAATTTTGGTTTGATAAAAAAAACGTATCATACTAAAGTAATTAAAAATGTATGCATAAACAGTTTCATACTAATGGCCTTATTACATCAAGAAAACCCGAAATAAATCCAAACTTAAATAAATAGTCTTCAAATAAAATAACTCTGAGCTGAGCATGGCCACCACTAAGTTCCTGCCGACCCGGTCCATCTACTGAGAGTCACCTGAAAAGATATCCCACAACGGGGTGAGTCAAACAGACTCAATGTGTAACAGCCAACACAAAGTCCCAAACGATTCAAGCATACAAACATATATAAAACACATATAATCAATGATGCATTCCCGAACCCAAACCTAGATAACCATCCGCTACATATCACCCGTACCAACCAATCACACCGTGAGGATTACTAAATCGACCCTCCATCCGCTACACACCATCGAAGGCAGTCGCTGCAGTCGACTGGCACATCGCCCTTATAAATTCGTGGCAAAGCCACCAGATAATTATATGTGACCAGATAACATTTTGTGACATAAGTCACCACATTCAGATTATGTGACATGAGTCACCAGATATTGTGGTAAAAACCACCAGATCACTTCCCCTTTTATAATCACCCATATGCCCATGCACAATAAAACATGCAGAAATCATGTCATATTCCTTATTCTGTATTCATATCAAATTTCACATATGTGCCATATTCCATATGTTCATAACATTTATTAACATAATGTTAAGGTTACGTACCTGAGTACTTTGTACCATTGCATGGTACCTTTGCCCACTTTTCATATTATTATTAACATACACATAATATTAGAACCATAAATCTATCGGGAATTAGTGTAGGGCTACACACCTGGTACTTAACACGATTACTGAAATCCCAAAAGTCTATCAAATCGAATTGTACTCCTCCCTAAAAATCAAAGTTAGAATCAGCCCACAATAATCACTAAATATAGCCTTGGCCGAATATTAATGTCCTCTTACCTTGCGAATCTTAAATCCCGAAATTAATCCTTGGTTGTGATATCTGTCGAAATCCCTATGGACATATGTTAGATCCAATTCTAACATTTAATCACAATAAATGGCCTTCGGCCTATGATCTTATTCGCTTACCTTAGATTAGAAATCCCGAAAGATTCCCTCTTGAAATCGGCTACAAGAGAAATCCCGAAAGATCCTTCAAGTATTCGGCCAAAGTACATTAATAGGATTAGTTCTTAAGTTTCGCCTAAAAGAAAAAGATTGAAGATTGAATAACAATTGTTCTTACCCTTAATATTGAAATTGACTGTACTCTTGCCTGACACCACTTGAGGGATTCGGCTATGGCTAGATGTTGATCAACAATTTTCGGATTTTGATCAAGTGAAGGAATTGGCTCCCTTCTCAAAAGGTACAATCGGCTAAGGCCACCAAAGTAGGGAATTCGGCTTCAACAAGAAACACAAAAAGGGTATGAAGCTTTAAGGGTTACGGCAATGGTGAAACAGGGAGAAGAAGATTTCGGCTAGAACAAATAAAATAAAAAGAAGAGATAGGTGATGGTTTTGGAGAGAAAAAGTAAACGAAAGAGAGGCCAAAATGCTTTATGAAATTCAGCTATTCCCCTTACTAAACTTGGCCGAAAATCACCTTAAGGGAGTCCCTAGGCCGGCCAACACTCTTCCCCCTTATCAGCTCCCTTACTTTTCTCCTATTTTATCTCTTCCTCATCTATTCAAAATAATCTAATTAAATCAACAATTATCCCCTACCTTAGCCGAAATTTTAAAAGGATTTAACCAAATCTAATCCTCATCTAAACAAAGTCCCTATGCCGTCCACTACTGCTCCCCAATGCAGCAAAATAAAAGCTCCCTTTTCGCTTCCCTTGTGGCTCGAACCCAAGCCCTTCTCCACTGCATGAGGCGTCACATACCAAGGCCTTAAGTGGCGCCTTCTTGCCACTTTAACAAGCCCATTTTTATGTCATATTTCCCTTACTAATTCTCTTAAGGCCTATCAAGCTTGGCTCCACTTCAAGACTTAAAATTTGATAATTTCTAAGGCATTTTCCTACACTCTAAAGTTCTAAAAATTCATAAAACACATTCAAAATACACACAAGCATACTAGCTCATGCAATTAAGCAGAAAATGCACAAGCCCTAATCCCGGATATTACATAGTGCCTCCAAATCTTTAAGGCAAACACCACTGCAGCCAACTCCAAGTCATGAGTAGGATAGTTGACTTCGTGCGGCCTCAACTGTCGAGAAGCATAAGCTACCACTTTTCTACTTTGCATTAACACATATCCTAAACCCGTGTGTGACGCATCACAGTAAACGATAAACTCTTTTCCAGCCTCAGGTTGAATCAGTACTGACGCTTCCGTCAAAATCTTCTTCAGTTTCTCGAAACTTTCTTGTTGTTTATCGGTCCACACATACGGTACTCCCTTTCGCAAAAACTTAGTCAGGGGTGCAGCAATCAACAAAAACCCCTCAACAAAGCATCTATAGTAACCAGCCAAACCCAAGAAACTCCGAATCTCAGCCACTGACTTCGGCGGTTTCCAATCCAACACTGCCTCTACCTTTCGAGGATCAACTCTTATTCCTTCAGCTGACACCACATGACCCAAGAAAGTCACTTCCTTCAACCAAAATTCACATTTACTGAATTTGGCATAAAGTTGCTTATGTGAGTCATGCTCTTCTTCATTCCTCGAATATACCAGGATATCATCTATGAACACCACTACGAACCGGTCTAGATAGGGTTGAAAGACTCAATTCATCATGTCCATAAATGCAGCTGGTGCATTAGTCAAACCAAACGGCATCACCAAAAACTCATAATGTCCATAACGAGTTCAGAATGCCATCTTATGAATGTCTGCCTCTTTCACCTTGAGTTGATGATAACCTGATCTCAAATCAATCTTGGAGAAAACTGAAGCTCCTCTCAATTGATCAAATAAGTCGTCAATTCTCGGCAATGGATACCTATTCTTGATCGTCAACTTATTCAACTGGCTATAATCAATGCACATACGCATCGACCCATCCTTCTTCTTGACGAACAAAACCGGTGCTCCCCACGGAGACACATTCGGTCGAATAAATCCCCGATCTAACAATTCTTGAATTTGAGCTTTAAGCTCCGCTAACTCCTTCGGTGCCATTCTATAAGGAGCAATGGACACCGGAGCCGTTCCGAGCAAAAGCTCAATGCCAAACTCTACTTCCCGATCTGGAGGAAGACTCGGAAGTTCTTCGAGAAAGACATCTAGAAATTCTTTCACCGTTCTCACACCTTCCATCGATAATTCCTTGGCATCCAAAGCACTAACGAAAGCTAGGACTGCTCCATACCCTTTCCGCACCAACTTTTCTGCCTTCAAAGCAGATACCACATTTGCCAAAAAGTTCCTTCGCTCGCCTATCATTACTACCTCCTCATCATCCATAGTCCTTATTGACATCCGCTTTTCAGCACAATCCAATTGCGCCCGGTGCTTCACCAACCAATTCATGCCCAAAATAAGATCAAACTCACCGAAAGGCAATTCCATCAAATCCGCCAGAAATATTTCTCTTTGGATTTCTAAGGGCACGTCTCTAAACAGTTTATTCACAATTATCGACTGTCCTAAAGGACTAAGTATCGTCATCTCTCTATCGGTAATCTCAGATCTAATATTCAGGTTTCCAGATATGGCACTAGCAACATACGAGTGTGTAGACCCGATATCTATCAAAACAGTAACAGGTACATCAACGATGAAGAACGTACCAGTTATCACATCAGGTGCATCGCCATCTTCCCGACGCCTAACCGCATAGACCAACCCTGACTCTCTTGCCTCCGCGTTACCTCTAAAACCATTACCTCGACCCGGTGCACCTTGACCACGTCTAACACCATTACCACCATGACCTGGTCCACGACCTCTTGGTGTCTGCTGAGTACCCCTATCTGGCTGAGCATCAGGGTTACGAGCTTCCTGAGTCGTATCAGTCCGTCGAGGGCAATTCTTATACTGATGATCCTTGGAACCACATTTATAGCAGGCACCAGTTTTCCTCCAGCATTCCCCGGGGTGTCGTCTCCCACAGTCGGCACAATCCCGACTCTGATTGATAGTCACAGGTGCTCTAGCTTGAGCTGGCTCATCATTTCGAGGCCTCTTTTGAAACCTTTTTGAAGAACCCGAGTACTTAAAATCCCTTTTGCCTCTAACTCTTTCCCGGTTCTGGCGTTCCGATCTCTTAGCCTCTTCGGCTATCTTGGCTTTCTCCACAAGCAAGGTAAAAGTCCGTACTTGTTGTGGGGCTATCAGTACCCGCAACTCATCATTCAGCCCATCTTCAAAGAGTACACAGCGCTCATGATCAGTCGGCACTATTGTGCGAGCATAACGGCTCAAGCGAAGAAATTCTGCCTCGTAAGCTGCCACCGTCTTATTTCCTTGAACCAAATTCAGGAATTCCTTCCTCCGGGCATCTACATAACTTGTCCCGACATACTTCCCTTGAAAAGCTACTTTAAAGAAATCCCAAGTAACCAATGCAGCTTCGGTGCCTTCTCGAACAGTAAGCCACCATTGATACGCCTCGTCCCTTAGCAAGACACGACTCCTCTCAGTTTCTGCTCGACAGTGCACTCCAGATCATCCATAATCCGCTCTACAGCCTCGAGCCAATACTTCGCAACATTCGGAGCTACACTGAAGACACCTCTAAAAACTTCGGCACCACTTGATTTGAGTCGTTCCGATATTGATCCACGAACTGCTGGACCAGTTCTAGTCCCAGCAACCCTTTCTAGGACTCGCAACATTGCTTGCGTCAATGCATTGTCCTCTCTCGTATGATCATGTGATCCAGTCTCACTCCCGGGTGATGCAGGTGCATCCATTTCTGGCATATGACCCGGCGCTTCAGTTGCACCTCTAGCACCTCGTCCTCTACCACGGCCACGTCTACTGCGTCCACGTCCACGTCCTCTAGTACTCATAATGACTAATTCGGTTTAATCGGATTACAAGTTTCATGAATTAAAATACTGTTTCAGTGTTTAGTAACGATATTTTATGAGATATAAGAGGTAAAGTTGTTTTCGCAGTCACATCCAATAGTCTCAATCTCTACCATTTTCAACACCTAAAACTAGAAGTTCTAAAGTGTTCCTATGATCATATCACAATAATAAACATTCAATATACAAATACTTACTTGACTTGGTGCCGGATGCTCGGGGTGCCATACTACCTTTAAAACATAAAATCTAGAAATTTAAGTAGTTTTTAAACAAAATTGTTGTTGAACCCAAACCACAGCCGAGTTTTGAAACTGGCTCTGATAGCATAAAATGTAACACCCCAAACCCGGTCTATGAGTTAAGACCAGACTTGGCATGCCACACAAATCGAACTTACATCTAGTCATCAATGCTTTTAATGAAAACAATTCTTCAAAACGATTTTGAAGATGGAGTTTATCAAAAATTGAGATTTATTTGAAAACCATGATTTTAAAACATAAGAGTTTATAATTTGATTTTCACAGAAATAATTGGTTAAAATAAATTTATAAAAGAGTTTTCACAAAAATTTTACGAGTAAGTGATACTTAAGAAAAATCCCTTTTTATACGAAAAATTAAGAAAAACATTATAAAATTTTAAATAGTCCTCTTTTAGTATTTAAAGCATATTAAAATTCATCCACGCATAAAAATCCATAAAAAATAATAACAGAGGCCTTATTACATCGCAATTAAAATAGTACTTAAATAAAAATACTTAAAAAAAGTTCAAGTTTTTATAAACCATCATTCGTAGTATGGCCTCCACACGAAGTCATCCCCGGCTCAAGCCTCCATCAATTGTCATTACCTGAGATGGGAAAGAAAAACAGGGTGAGTTACTTAGAACTCAATGTGTAACCCACTTACCTTGTTCACTGGGCCAGAATCATTTAAGCATTTCATTTGGGCTTGAGCCCATTTACAAATGTACAATATATAAACCAAATAAATATGCATGTGATATGCAATTCCCAACCAAGCCTAATTTCCATCCACTACACACCACCCGTACCAACCATCACACCTGTGGGGATCAAGTCAACCCACCCCGCCAACACACCAATAGCAGGCATTTAGCCAATTAAAATATTTGTGGCAGAGCCACCGAACTAGATTGTGACAGAGTCACCGAACTAGAGGCATTAAGCCAATTAAAATATTTGTGGCAGAGCCACCGAACTAGATTTTGGCAACAGGCCTTTCTTCTCTTCGTTAATTGTCCCAACCCATGCAGTCATGTATATATATAATGCAGAACGATATATTCATAAGGTAAATTTCAACAAAAAGCCCATATTACAAGTTATCAATTTGGCCCATTAGTCAAAATAGCAATTTGGCCCATTTAACGATCTGGCAAACTTTGGCCCATTTAACGATCTAGCAAATTTTGGCCCATTTAACGATCTAGCAAATTTTGGCCCATTTAACGATCTAGCAAATTTTGGCCCATTTAACACATGAGGCCTTTTTCACAATTTTCACACTTGGCCAACTTATCAAAATAATCATATGGCCCAAAATATCACTTTTTAACAATATAGCCCATTAAGGGCAAATCCTTAATTTTTTTCTACAACCTTAATACCGGTTTCATGCATTCACACCAAAAAGTGCTAATATACCGTATTTTCCAATTTTACCAAATTTACGATTTTTATTCTATTACTACGGCATAGTATAACCCGTGAGATAAGTGTGAAGTTACACACCTGATTACGGTGAGAACTATACTTTCCCGCTCATCGATACCTATATATTTATCATGCTTGATTAGAACACTAATATTTAATATAAAACTATTCTAATGATAAACGATCTAGATCTTTACCCTCGGAATCTCGAACAACAGCTATTTATGATTTCTCCCCGATTGATGGTTCATAACCCGATGAAGAACCACGAACAGTCAAAGGCTCAGGAGTACAAATGACTTCAAATAATTGGTTTTCCTCGGATGAGGGTCCACAACCCGGTGAAAAGTCTCTGATTCCTGAAACAGCCCTTCGCTTAAATTTAGGGAAAATAGCGGAACCACCCCTCTTCCAAACACTACTCACCACCCTTTTCGACCCTATCTTGATTGCCTCCATTGACAAAAGATCATTAGTCCGACTAAAAAGAATATCGAAATTTATGACTATCGGTTTTAAGGCGAAATTGGCTTACCACAAAGATAAATATCCTTATGTTCTCGAAATGAGAATCAAGCGATAACGTCCCCTAAAACGAAATCAATTAGTAGTCCTTCTATAATGATATGACGAGTAATATAGAAATCCTTGATAGGAACCCTTACCTTAACACTTCGACTCGATTTCTAGCGAGTCACTATGATAACGAATACTCCGAGTTCGGCCTTCTTTATAACACGATTGCTTAAACGAAGGTTGAAAGAATAATCAACAAAACAATATAGATGAAGAGAAGATTCGGCTTTGATAAAAACAAAGGAGAGAAAAGAATGGTTCGACTATGGAGATAGTCTAACATTCGGCCATGTGAGAAAAATGATGAAGGAAGTATGGTTGAAAAGAAAATAAAAGAAGAAAGAGAGAGAATGAGGATGTGAGGTTTATGATTTAAATTTTCAAAGAGAAGAGAAAAGCAAAGAGAGAGGGTTTGAAACAATGATGCATTCGGCCATGGGAGAGAAGGAAGAGATGATGTTTGTTTTTGATGTTTTAGGCACTAGAAAAGAGACACAAATTGACAAAATATGACCAAAAAGGTGAAACAAAGATAATTCTTCCTAGCCAATACACATTCGGTTTTTGAGAGCATGAGATGAAAAGAGAAAAAGATGTCTTGTAAAAACAAAAGTGACCAAATGGAATTACCCAAAAGCTACTAACCGTACCAAACCTATCACCAAAATTCGGCCTTCCCCCTTAGCCCCCTATTCCGTCCAAATACATGGTCAAACTTGGCCATCTTAACTTTCCAAAACACTCTTCTTTAAGAGGTGCCTTATGTTCCTCCACCTTCCAAAAGTTTAGAAATCCTATCCCCAAAATCAAGCAAATTCTATCCCTAAATTCATGTTTGCCATAAACTTTAGCCACCTTACCATAAAAGAATTAGTCCATCCTTACCAAGAATAGAGTTTGGCTGACACTTGCTAAGAAAAAGTAAAAAATAAATGTCACCAAAATGCTATCCATGGGATTCGAACCTCTCCCCTCAAGCTACACTCATGGTGCCAATTGCACCTTGCCACTAGCTCATCTTATGTTAGATTTTGACACTTAATTACCTTAAGCATCAGGGTCACTTGATCCACTTCAATAAAGTACTCATTTCTAAAATTTATTCTAATACCGAATAAATCCTGAGCCTTCTCAAGACTATATATTAAGCACATAAATTTAATCATTCACAAGCTAAGCACCAAAAACATACAACATATCGATACTCGAATTTTTAGGATGTTACACAATATGTGTGTGAGATGATATACCGAGCACTGTGTGTGCGAAATCGGTCGTATAACACTATGTGTGTAGAAGATAAGTAACGGCACTAAGTGTGCGATACGTTACACCAATTGCCCTATGTGTGCTGATTTACGGAGTTTACAATAACAAAATAAATGAAAGGAGACATCTGAAAAATGATAAATAGGTAAATGAGGTATGACATTTGAGTAGCTTAATATCAAAGGTAAGTGGTTGTATACAAGAAATTATAGTATTGAAATGTCACCTTAAATCCTTGATCTTGTTGAATAGATAAATGGTATGTTTGTATTCGGTTCTTGAGACTTATTGAGTTGGTAAATGATGATTTGTGACATGTTATATGTAATACATTGAGTAATAGTTGAGGTTCAAGTTAGGTTGATTTAATTCATATAATGATTATTTGAAATTTCTTATTAATGCTTAAACTTACTAAGCTATGATAGCTTACTGTGTATGCTTACCTGACTATTTTATAGATTTTGGAAGCTAGCTCGTGCTCGGGGATCTCCGTTGAAGTCAATTACACTATCACCGAATTTTGGTATCTTATAAGTTACAACTCTTTTGAATTCATGGCATGTATAAGCTAGGTCTCTTTAGTATATTTTGAATGGTGTGAATTTGTATATAAGCCATGCGAAAATGGCTATACTTTTGTGTTTAACTATGGTATAGTCATGTTTGAATTTGGTGCCACTAGTATGAATGTTTGATTATTAAATACAAGCTCATCTTGCAAGATTATTCAATACTATGCTATGCATGATAATTGAATCCATAAACTTGATTGTGTATAGGGTTGATAATACATTTTTAGTCACAATATATATTCATATGTTATATATAGGCGTATGAATTGTAATGATGGTTATAATATTAAAAATGTGAATACTTGGTTTTGCTATATGTTTTATTTTAAAGGTTTATTTTATGATATGTGTATGCTAGTTCGATACTTTAGTAATAATTTGAATTTGGTATAAAATATATATATTTTTTTAATGTGAAATGCCGAGTGTGATAAGAAATTTATGTGTTAAGCAAATCAAATTGGATTTTATAAATGTGGGTAAACGAATGGAAGTGATTATATTTAGTCAATGATATTGTTTAAGTTATGTAAATGAATGAACTGACATTAGATGAGATATATTTCCGTTAATGTTTTAAAGATGGATGTTTGGGAATAATAGATATATTTATAAAGTGGTTGAAGGCCATATACCTATTTGGCCATTACATTATACTTGACCATTTGTGTAGTGACTCGTATATTGAATGAAAATTAGCATGAAATGCATGCTGTTGAATTAATATTAGAAGGAATATATATTTTATTCATGATACTTTGAAGTGTTATGAAACTTATTAAATAATAAGTCTGATAGAGTGTAATGATTCGTGTTTGGTTTAGTAATGCCGTAACCCTAATCCGGCGACGGATACAGGCTAGGGGCGTTACAGCACCAGCTTTGGGTTCCTTATCTATTTGAACTTAGGTTATCATTACGTCAAAGTATACGAGTCACGCATATATATTCCACCATCTACTTAGGATTAAGATATACCACACTATGATTGTTACAAGTGAATAAATTCATAAATGAATCAAGGATAAATTCACTTGGTCCTGTCCGGTGTATAGTTATTGTAACAGCCTAATGTTTAGTAGTGTCGAAAAAGACAGTTTCAGAATCTCGTTTTTGTAAATCGGCTCTATAAATATTAAATATGAATATTTACCGAGTTGGTATAAAATAATATTAAAGTTTGGCCCATCAATTTTTTCTATTAAAGACCAATCGCCATAGAGTTTTTAATTGAAAAAAGGCTTGATGACCTAAATGGCAATTAAACCAAGGTCCAAAATAGCAATTAGACCCTGAATTAACATGACGTAATGGATGATAATTTCATAACTCATTAAGAATTAATAATAGTTAATTTTAAGTTAATAAAACAAAATTAAAGTAATTAAGTTAGATTAACCTTAATCAATCAAGGTATATAAAGTTAGATGGTGGAAAATTGCACTATCTTCTTCTCTAAATGATCGCCCTCCATAGATGAACAAAGAGAAAACCTTCCAAGCTTTCTCAACTTTCGGCCAACAATTATTCAAGGTTATTAGCTATTTTTTTTCTTGTAATTTTTATAGATTTGAGATCATGGGAGCTTGATTTAGCTAACTCATGTACCAATTTGCAAAACTATTTAGTTTTTGAAAGTTTTCATTATTGATTTCTTAAAGATTTTGGCGTTAAATTAATAGATTTGAGCTTAGATTATGAAAAAGGACTAAATTATAATATTTAATAGTTAATTACGTGTGTAAGGACTAAAGTGAATAAAATGCAATTTTTTTATGAAATATTGGTATAAGTAGATAGTAGAGGGTCTCTAGTGAATGTAATTGAAGTCGATTTTTAAACTGAGTCTAAAAATTGAAAGATATGGTTATTTTGAATTTATGGACTAAATTGAATAAATTTTAAAACTTTAGAGGCATCAAAAAATGAGATTATATAGGTTTATACACGTCATGGCATAATGTATAAATGTTTGGTATTGATGAATCGAATGGAATAATTGTATATATCAAGAATTGAATCAAACCAGTGGTAATCGAGGAAAAGCCAAACTTGTCAATTAGTCCCTGAAAATTCAACTGGTTTGTTGTTTTGATATGGTAAGTTTATATGGTATTTATGTATTTAAGTAGTTATGTGTTGACTTGTGAATATATATTTGATTATGGATTAATTGGTTGTAATTTGGTATGAAATGTGAGAATTGGACTAAATTGTGAAATGATGGTTATAAGTGGAAAATAGGCCCATGTGAACCTAGTAAAGGTTAGGATACGATTGGCATGCCAATAGGGCTTTATGCGCACCTGTTCAAGATAGATTACAAATGTTACCAAGGCCTAGCATTTGTTACGGATACTCAAATACATGTGACACAGGTTAAGCTCAAACGGGTAACCTGACACGAATTTATTCATCTCGGACAAACAATTGGTGTGGTGTAGTTACTTGTGTATCCAAGTCCATTTACTAGCGCTCATCGGGTAAAATAATTTATATGAAATGAGAAATGGAAATAGGATGAAATGAAATTGAAGTTCAAAGAAGGAATATTAAATGAATTGAGTATAATGCTTTTGATATGAATATGATTGTAGTACCCTTAGATTGAATGAGATAGTGAGATTGACTATCTAAAATGATATGTTTTGGCTTGTTATACAATTGTGATATCATATGATTTGATTATAAGTTAATGCTCACCTTGTTGATGTTGTGATTTGCCATGTCTAGCAAAATTGTGTCAAATTATGGTAGCTTATTGTATTTAACTGTAAGATCAGATAAGTTTTGTTTAATGCCTATGAACTTATTAAGAATTTTATATGTTTACCTAGTTTGTTTTCCCTTTTCCTTATAGATCGTCACCTTGCGAAACACTGATCTACCATAATACGGTGTAGTAGATTAAACTAGTTTTCGCCCTTGAGGAGCTTAAGTACAAGTATTTCTATTATGTTTTAGTTAAGTTGTCATATTTTAGTTTAAATCCAATAAAAAGTGAATTTTGAGTCTTTTATTGACCTTAGAGGCTGAATGAGGCCTAAAGGCGAGCTAACGTACTTAGTGGGTGTGTAGGAGACCATGAAATGCAAAAGAACTTAATGATGGTCGTTGTGTTGCAACATGGGAAGTTCGATGTCGCAACATAGAGAGTAGAATGCAAGAATCTCGAAACTGTCTTCAATGTCGTGACACAGCCGTGGGATGTCAAAACACACCCTTGAAGCTACCCTGAACCTGAGCATACTACCTTCAATGTCACGACACAGGCACTAGGGTGTCGCGACATCGATCCTGGATGGGAAACACTTACGAGCCAAGGGTGTTTTGGTCTGCACAATCAAAAGTTAAACACGAGAGCGTCAGCTGACCTAAGGTTGAGGACGACATCAACCCTAACTCTATAAATAGGCTTTTAAACACTTGTTAAAGGACAGCTTTTCATACTTTAAGTTTTCTCTGTAATTTTAGTTTCAGTTTTCCTTTCTTTTAGGACTTAGGTTTATTTTCATATTTTCAGTTCTTTTCTATTTTGTGTTCTTCAGAGAACGTGTTTTATAAATGTGATCAAACGCTAGTGGATTTTTTGCGCTTCATCTATCAAATACAAATAGGATTATTTAAACTCTACTCTTGATTTGTTATTTATGTTTATCATTATCATCAAGTTTATTGGGTTCATGAGATCCATGAGGAAGTAATCCTCTTATGGGGGATTAGTGAGTGGAGGTATGGTTAATTAATTGCTATGTAGGATTTTCTTAGCGGATCAGCTATTTGGGAGAGGAAAAACTTAAACCCTAGGCTTGATGACCCTATGTAACATCCTGAAATGGTGGGGCTTCACATTTAATGTGCTACAATGTTCATGTTATGTTTGATGTGCTAGTTAGGGTGTTTAAGGGGTCAAGAATGGGCTCGGGGATTGGGCCGAGCCCTTAATCGAACTTTCTGTTTGGACACTCTAGTGGTAAAGCCAGTTAGGATAGGGTTTAAAAGATGTTATCTGTGTTTTAAGACACAAATGGGCTTGTGGCCCAGTGGCAAAGTGGCGCCACTTAGAGAGCAAGGAGGTGGCGTCAGCTGAGGAGGTCCAAAGTTCGAGTCGCATTTCCCGCTTATTTTGAATGTTTTGGCGTCAAAGGAGAGGAGAGTTGGGGGCGGCTAGGATGCTTGAAATTAGGAGATTAATAGAATGGATAATGTGGATAATGTGGCTGATAAAGTGACTGCTAAAAGGGAGGAAGAGGTGGTGTCATCCATGCCACTTGAGGATGACTGATTAGATGAGGATAAGGGAGAAAATTTACGAATTATCTGCTGGTCACAGTGGTGGCCAAAATTCCAACACTGAGAGGGGAGGAGGAATCGGTTTTGGTATATTCAAGGGGTGCCAAAATTTTCCTTGATTAATAGCTTAGTTTTAGTTTTAAAAAGGGGCATTTTCGGGTTTTAGGTAGTATGTAACATCCTGAATTTATGAGCTTGTGCATTTTGTGTAGTGTATGCTTAAAATATTAAATGGGGCTCAAATTGGGTTGAGGCCTTGTTTTAAATATTTTATTTAGACACTCTAGGGGCTTAAATTAAAGTTTAGTAGTTTAAGTGACATATTGGGCTTGTGGCCCAGCAACTAGGGGCATAGTAAAGGGGAGCTATAGTGACGTCACTTGTGCATGAGGAAGGCCCAAATTTTGGCCGCTTGAAGCCAAGGTTTTAGGGCTAAAATTCGGCACTTGAAGAGGAGCTAGGGGGGACGGCACAAGGCTATTATTTAGGGATTTATTTTATGTGGATAATAAGCAGATAAAGGCTATTATTTAGGGACTTATTTTATGTGGATAATAACCAGATAAAGGCTACTATTTAGGGATTTATTTTATGTGGATAATAAGTAGATAAAGGCTATTTTTGAGGAGATAATAGATCAAGATAAGGGAAAGGGATGAAGTTAATCTCTTGATTGCAGAGTTGGCCGAAAATCAATCCCTGCTAAGGGGAGGAATCGTTTTTCTATATAAAGGGGGATGCCGAAATTTGCTGCTAAAGCTCTCATCTTTTCTCTTTTCTCTGCCGAAATTTCTACTCCATTCTTTCTCTCTTCTCCTTTCTTTTTCTAACAGAAACCAAAACTCCTAAAGTCTCAATTGCCTAAACCCTACTATTTTTTCCACTTTTCTTTTGGTCGAATCTCTCTACCCATTCTTGCTTTTATTTTTTCCAATTCTTTAAAGCTGAAATCACTAAGATCTCACCTCCTGAAGTTGCCAAATCTTCTTTAATGGAGTCTACTTGTGCCGAAATTTGAAGGAAACAATAGGTAAGTGTTGATTTCGGGATTTCAATGTTCTTTCGGCTTTTCAAAGTCCTTAGCCAAATGGCTATTAGAAACTAATCTCTTATTTCACTCTTATTTTCGGCACTCTGGGATCTGAAGAGGAGTCAATCGTGTAGATCTCTAAGTCATAAGTTCAGTAATACTCGAATCAAGGTACTTCCGGGATTTCAAGGTAAGAAAGTCTATTGATTTTAGTATGTAAAAACGGAAAGAACACTAACCATGGCTGATTATAGGAGAAAGCCTATTTTTTATATCTTTCTGGCTTTTTGAGCAAGTTGTAGATCGGTTAAGCAAGAGTATCGACACTACTCAGGTATGTAACACTTCCACACCATTAGATTGATTGCTAGTATGTATATATATATATATATAATAAATCTGTTATACCATGTTAAATGCCGAAATCCCGGCATATCGTTTCGAAACCCGAAAGAGGGTAAAGGCTAAATATCAGGTTAGTGATTTCTGCCACTCAACAGTGATTGTTTCAGTTAAATGATATGTGATATATGTCGATTGTTTTATATATACTTGGGGTTGGGTGATTGATGAAAGGGGAAGTGATCTGTTCTGGTGGCTTATGCCATTTCAGCCTGGTAACTCTGTCACAACTCTGTTTCTGGTGGCTATTGCCATTTCAGCCAGGTGACTCTGTCACAACTCTGACGATGAGTAGCATGATTGCCATCAATGGTGTGTAGCGGTGTGGGTTGATTGTAGAAATCCCCAATGGTGTGACTGGCAGGTAAGGGGGTGTGTAGCGGATGGAAACTTAGGATTTGGGTTGGGCTTTGCATGTTATCTTTTATATTAAGTTTTATATTTTGATCTGTGGGGCTAAGGCCCAAATTTAATGGTGCATGAGGGTTGCACACTGAGTCTCACGACTCACCCTATTATTTTAACCATTTCAGGTGACGCTTAGTACATTGGACCGGGCTGGAGGAGAGAGCAAGGTGGCCATACGACAGAGCGTTGAGAATTCGGCATAAAGACTTAGTTTAATATTTTATTTTTCTTTTAATTAATGGGTTTAAATTTCCTTGTAATACATGGGCCACTAGATTACCATTTACGTTTTGCGATTTTGTTGGGCTTTTATCTTAAATTTTATGTTTTCAATTAAGTTAAGACTTGTATGAAATTTCAATTTTCATTTAAAATCCACCAAGATAATTTATGACTTAATATTTTATTTTTTAATGAATTCTTAAGCTTTCGGAATAAAGGTGTAAACCTAGTAATTATTTTCCAAAATGCGACATGTTTTGTAAAATCTTTTTAGTGACATACCAGATCCGGTTGTAGTGTTTGGGCCGGGTTTGGGGTGTTACATAGTAGGTGCCGAAATTGTGTTTAAGTGAAGGGAATATCTTTTTATTTTCGGCATTAGGGTTTTATTCTCCCATTCTCTTCTTCAATTTCGGCATTTGGGTTTTTCCTCTCATTCTTTTCTCTCATTCTCTGCTTAAGCCGAAACCCCTAATCTCATTCTTTCATCTCCACTTTTATGCTAAAGCCGGATTTCCATAGCCTTTGTCTCTACATCTTTCTTCTTTATCTCCTCTAAAAGCCGAAAACTCCTAAGTCCCACCTATAGTTCTTTTATTTATTTTCGGTTCTATTCTTCCCTGATATTGCCGGAAATCCTTCTTCTTTGGGTGCTTGTGCCGATTTCTTCTAAGTGTGATTGGAATCCTCTGTGTTCAGGTAAGGGCGATTTCTTCTGTTTCCTTTCTCTTTCGGTTTTGGGGGGCCAAAGCTGAAAGGCTAATAAGCGTGGCAAGGTGTAACGTTTTGATTGTTTTTGGTGATTCTCATCTTGGGGCGACATTCCGGGAATCGAAGTAGATCGTATCATCTAGATTCCAAAAGCCAGAAACCGCTAGTCTCTGAGTCCCATACCTCTTTTCGGGATTTCAAGGTAAGGGGTTCTCTTTAGATTTTCGTTAGGTTTGTGATCTTAACCCTATGTTATGGATTAACAACCATATGTTGTGATGGTAGCAACTGACAATGACTTTTAATGGAATCAAATATCGATCAGGCGAAGGAGAGGATTGGATCTGTAAACTCAATCCCTAAGTTTAAGAAACAAGCTGTGTCGGCAGTTCGGATTGGCCACCGGGTTGTGGACCGGCTTCAGAACAAAGCCTTAGACAATTAACAGTCGTATCGGCTTCTAATAGTGTCGACATAGAAAGTATCGTCTTGATCGTAATCAGGTGTGTAGATCTCTATCACACTAATTAATCTGTATATATATATATGTTATGGGCTAAAAGCCGGAAAGAGGTTGTATGGACAGTCGTATTACCCGAAAAGGGTAGGCAAGGGATGCCAGGTACGTAATCATAGAAACTTCTCTATGTGTATCGATGTATGTGATAGTCTGTGATCTTTTAAGTAGTATATTGTTTTGATTCTGCATGGATGTATGCATGGGATGGGGATAAATATGATGAAGGGGAAGAGCATGTTAATAGGTCACTTGGTGATCGGTGGTTAAACCACGAATTGCAAAGTTAGGTCACAAAAGTGATAGATGGCTAAGCCACGTTAAATTTATTCCTGATTGTTAGGAATAGGCAGCATGACTGTCGATATGGTGTGCAGCGATTGGTGGGTTGATTGTAGAAATCCCCGAGGTGTGATGGCTGGTACGGGCTGGTGTGTAGAGGATGGACTTTTAGGTTGGGTTGGGCCATGTAGCATGTAAATATTCTGTTGCCATTATGTATGGGTCAAGGCCATAATGCGTTTGTGGGCCTCAAGCCTTTTATGTGATTTTGGGTTTTGCACACTGAGTCTTGGTGACTCACCCTTTTATTTCCCTGACTTTTCAAATGAGCAGTAGATTGTGGACATGGGAGCCGAGGCGAACTCGAAGGGCCATTAAGTCTTTTATTTTCATAAACTATTTTCGGTTTTCCTTTAAGTTTTGATTTTGGGATTTATTTATGTAATAAGGCCTCCATAGCTTAGGTTATCGATTTATAATTGTCAATGTTTACATTTTACAAATTCATGTTCAAAGATTTATTTACAAGGAAAAAAAATAAAATGGGATTTTCAAACAAGTTCTAAATAAATAAAAAAAAACCCACAAAGGTTTCTGCGAATAACATTTTCTTTTACGAATACCTACATAAACAAACTGAGACTTCAAATCCTTTCAAAGCAAAGTTTTAACATTTAACCCGTAACATACCAGATCTGGTCATGGCGTTTGGGCCAGATTTGGGGTGTTACACCCTAGGAAGTCATTTAGGTGGGAATTAACCCAAATTTGGTATGGCCTATCCATGAACACATTAGCCCTGAACCGGTCTGGACTATGAGGTCGAGAGATAAGTAGTTCTTGCCAACTTGTTAGTTTAGTGGAAGATCAAGAGCTCCTGCTGGGGTAACGACTAGTTGATTGAACAGAAACCCGAAATAGGAATTAATTATGACCATCGAAATGAGCTAATCACCCATGCCTAGATTTGACTAAGTTTATAAGCTAGTTTTCCGAAGTCCTTTTTATTTAGGTTTTTTTTATTTTATTTTCTTATTTATAAAAACCCAAAAATCTTTCTTTTATGTTTTATCGTAATACAATTTGTTTAAAATACTAATTAGATCTATTTGTATTTAGGTTAGAATTAATCTAGTAGTTCACCTTCCTTGGGTACGATTCTTGAAGTACTCACCTACTTTGTTGTAAAAACTATATTACAACATGACCCTTATACTTGCGGACACCGCCTCGATTTCAAATCTTTTAGTGGTAGTATTCAAACTCTAAATGTTAGTACATCCAAAGGTATCCAAACACATCAAGCCAGATCATCTTGAAGCTCACACTACACTATCAACGAATTTGTAGCTTTTTGGTCATTTTGAATCTAAGATTGTGGCATGTATATAAGTGACTTGGTGTAATCCTTAAGGTATAAAAGTCTTGATGAGTTTGGTAACTTATGATGAATTTGGTATATGATAATTTTTGCATGTTGTTTATGGCAAGTGATTTGATATATGCTTGACTTAGCAATGTTTGATGCTTTTGGAAATTTGAAATATGAACGTACTTAAACTTGGTATGTTATGTTGGTGGGATAAGGTGAGTAGAACGGCTAAAATTATGCCTAGTTAAAATGGTAAGCTTGATTTATATGTTTGAGATATGTGTTGGTTGATTTGATTCATGTTTAAAGCATTTAAGCCATTAAGGTATAAAATGAACATGTGTATGAGGTTATAGTGGAATGGCATGATTCAATGTGATATGGTATCATAGGTATTGATTGGTATTTGAATGGTTTGGTTGGTTTGTTTGAATGGCATTTGATGGAATGTATTGACATGGATACTTTTATAATAGGTTGAAATTATATTGAATTGGTTTTGATTAAAAATGGCTAAATGACTTGTTTTGGTATGAAATGTTAAGTGTTTGGTATGTTTTTAGGTGGCTATATTGGATGGTTTGATTGGAAACTATGAAATAGGTACCAAATGGTTCATTTTTACCACAAACAAGGTCCACGTCTCAACGACCAACCTACCTCATCACAACGTCGACCTATAGTAAGTGACATCGCGACGTCGAGTGGCCTAACATCGTGACATAACATACTGTTTTGGCAACATCACAAAGTGGAAGAGATGATGTCACAACATCGACCCTGAACTTTTAAAACTTTTCAAATTGGTCTTATTTTGTGTTCGTATTGATAAAAGAGCTTTCGTAAGCTCGATTAAGACTCGAAATTTATTGTTTAACATGATTTGAAAGTGATTGACATCTAATTGCATGTGCGAATAATTATTTATTGCATATTTGACTGTAGTTGCTCCGTCAACGAATGTGGCATCTTGTAGCTCAAACCCGGTGACCGGGTCGGGCGAGAGGTGTTATAGCTAGTCCAAACAATCACATCTATATATCTATCTTTTGGGAGTCATCTGCTCTGATACCCAAGGCAAGGTATCTTCTCAATTGGACTTGATAAACAGTGTAATAATTTTTCAATCAATTTACTCAATTTCAATTAGACTACACAAACTGTTTAAATTATCTACTAATATAAATTGTCTTCTCGCATTATGATCTGACCATATGCAACTTAGTATTAGTTAAACTTTAAATAATCAATGAGCCAATATTTGCTTCATTTTGCTTTGTGTGCAAAAACCGTTGAGGAAAAAAATAAATGATATTAATGTATAATGGAATTTATTTAAACCAATTTGTTCGATGAGGTAACGTTGTGCTTTGATGAGGCTCTTCTCCTAACGAGGTCGCAAGGCCGAGCTTCGTCTAGTTTTCCTTTAACCATAATGTTTGGTGTTTTGGTGAGGGGTGATATATGACGAGGATAGAACACATGTATACATCGCATATAGGCTTAGACTTTAAGTTAAAGAAATCATGATATAATCATCGACGTAACACAAGACAAATGATCAAATGGAAGGATTCATAAACAAGTATGTCCCTTATGACACACCTTTAACTTAAATCTAAGAGGATTCATCATCTTTTGAAATAGACTACTTAAGATTTTCACATTTCATTTATCATAATTTTGAATTTGATAAAGAAATAAGAATATCTAAATCAGTAAACAAAGAATGATTTTGTTCAAGGTCAGGGTTTGATATTTAAAGGATGATGAAAAATATTTGCTTTAAGTTGGGGATAATTCTAAAAAAAATTTGTTTTCAACTTTTTCAATTCTCCCAAAGCAATTTCATTTAAAATAATGAAAATATTTGTTTTATTTTATTTTTCCACTTTTTTTAATTTTAACTTTTCAACCTTTTGAGAGAAGGTTGGTCTTGCTCTTTAGAATCTTCGAAGTATCATTCGTTGAGAACGGAGGGCCCCTCAATAGTGGAGGTATTGTGTTCGGAGTGTTTATGCTCAGTTATATCCTCGAGTTTTATCTCCCGATCTGAAGAAAGCCCTATCGGGTTCACAAAACTAATGTCATACAAGGGTATGTGTTTGAATCCCACCAAGATCAAATGCTCACATTTCCTTGGTGGCGAGACGCTCCAAAAACTCCGTGAGCCCAATTGAGCTCTCCTTGGAGTGGAGAGACAAAACTCGAGGATAATATCAAGTATAGACACCTTGAGCAGAATCCCTGCATGATTGAAGAGTTTATAGTCTACCAATGAACAATGCTTCGAAGACTTCTACAAAGAATGACATAGCCATCCCTTCAATACAACCAAATGTTTTTTTATTTACTTTCAAAGAGAACTAAAATAATTCTAATTTTTTAAATATTTCTTCATCTCTATTTTCTTAACGCTTAATTATTACTAAATAAAAGAGAGATTATATAATGATTAGAAAATAGAAAAAGCAAATTATAAAGTGAAGTCGCAAACGTTTCTTATTTCTTAGTCAATCATGACAAAATTGGATCTTTCACTCAAACATGTCGTTAAGTGGATTCTTCATCATCCAAAGATTACCCTTTTTTTTTTTATCTGTCCAAAAGTGGACTACCGGTAGTGACAGCTATGGCCTCTTGCTAGTGAAAAACGATGACAATTTTCTTTTTCTTTTTCTTTTATAAATAAAAGGCGAATACCTTAAGATAGAGAAATATTACTGCAATTTGGATCTGATAAAATTGACGTTTGCAGTGGGAGACACTGTATTTTTGTCAAATGGAATAGGCTTCTCTGTTTCTCCCAGAAAACTGTATTTATCATTCATAAGAAAAATATACATACACTATTTTAGTCGTGGTAATAATGATTAGTATTTGTAAACTAATATATTGACAAACAGCCTACTAGAGTTGGTTGGACTGATTATCTTTGCTTGTCTCCCTTGATAATGATGCTCTGTACAAAGAAATAACATAATCAACAACATCACGACTGATTTCATAGACTTTTATATGGATTAGCAGCCCCACAGTTTAACCTCTTATTTTCCCCCCTTTCTAAATATTTTATTATTTTATTGTAGAAAGAGTAGAGAGTAGATTTGAAAAATCATAAAGTATATATGCAATACTTGGGGACGAAGAAGGTGTGGTGACAAAATTTGTATTATAACCCAATGGTGGAAAGGAAAGCCTAATTCTTTACTTAAAGACGTTACTTCTGTTTCCATCTTTAACATATAGTCTATTTAGATGCCGAAGACCTTTTCAGAATCCATAAATGACTTATTTAACAAATTGCGGTGAGATAACTCAGATTTTAAGTAGCAAGTAGAGGTGTTCATACACATATCGAATTTGGATTAGGTCAAAATATATATTATCATATTTTATATTTACTTAAGCTCAATTTGACTTGAAATATAATTAAAATTTTGTTAAAATCTACTCATATTTGTAAATGATTAACTCAAATTCATTTTAAATCCATTTGTATTAATTTTAAAAGATACATATTTATTTTATTTTATTTCATTTTATTTTATTTTAATATTTAATAATTCCATATCTTTTTATTTGTTATAATTCTTTTTAAAAAGATCTGATTATAAGTTCTTGTCATATCTGTTCTTTTTTACATAATGCTTAGATCTACCCATAATCACCCCAACATATAAATAAGAGTATAATGCACTCCAATGCGCTCAATTTAAATGTCCTCATAAATTGACAACAAAACTCATACTAATCAAGCTAAATCAACTATTTATTATAAGTTTATCTATAGTCATATTAAATATTTTAATGTTTACATTATAATAATATTATATATTACTATAAATTTAATTTTCATGTGTTATATATTACATAATATATAAAAATAACATAATCTAAAACATTACAATATTAAAAGAAACAAAAAATTGGGCCAAATTAGACCTTAAAAGTTTAAACCCAAATTTAATTCATATTTTAAATTATCCTAATTTTTTCTTTTTTTATCTAAACTCATTTTTTTTAACTTAATATTTTAATCTAGATTCTTCTAAATATGGAGGATCCCTCTAATCATGACAAATGACTCAATCCATAGAAAAGCATCCATTGGATGAGCTGGATTCGCCTCACCATTTGAAGGTGGGCGGCATGGGGTTTAGAGAGTTTGATGACTATAATACTGCACATGCGGCAAAGCAGGGAACCAGGGTACCAATCCACGTAAGGAAGGCTTACGGTGTAGCATCGAAAACAACAATGATGTTATGATAGGATAGAATCACTTCACTATTGGGCCGATAAATAGCAGGGACGGTTTAGCATTGAGTTTTCTATCTAATTGCCTTCTATCTCATACTCTGCTAAATATGCTATGATAAGTTGTCCGAACAATTTGGTGGCTTTCCGTAGCAGAAGCTTTTGAAGCTCCTTCCCCTCTAATAATAGTTCCTTTTTTGTGTACAAGTGGTACCGCTTGTTACTTTTTTTTTTCCTTTTTTTTAAAAGAGTACAATATTCTAGAAAAATCCGAAATAACTAATCAGTTTATGTTGTTTTAAGATGAGAGAAACTTCTCTTTATTCTCGTACCTTAAATCAATGAGTGGCAAATCACACAATATATAGCCTAAGGGCATATGAATGGAGCCACATCCCAGGAATCTCTCTTCTTCCTGAAGTGGGAAGTTTACTGTTTAGCTAAAGGGATTGAACTTAGAAATGGGTGTTGTCAGTCCATATGTTAGAGCTGAAGTTTGAAGCAAAAAGAGATCACTGAGTATAAATGGATCGTCTAATTCAGCAACCATAAGCTTATTGCTGACCAAACAAATACAAAATTCTGATTCACATTCGAACTTATTGATGCTTTCAACCACAAAAGTTCCAAGATTGATGAATGGCACAAGAATATTGCCAAAATGCTATGCTTACAAGTATTTTTATTGCATCTTTGTTCTCCATAACTTATGCCGGGCTGAATTGTCGGATCATCATAACCCATTTGCATTACAGCACGAGTTTTAATAGACACGAGCTTTAGGTGGGAATGACTCAACTTCATCATCTAATGTGTTCATGTGAACTGGCCGGTAATCCAGTCTCACCTTCTCATTCTCCCAATAACTGCAAATCAAAGTAGAAATAGTGAACAATCGAATAATGCTGCAATTTAGTGATTTGCATTCTTCGTATAGTCCAGAAAATCACTGATAACATAGAATAAATGATTATCGGTAGCAAGAGTAATTGTTCTTTTATTCACTCTGCCAATACCAATAATAAAATCCTAGATTTAATCATATCATATGCATGTCACTAACTCTCTACAATGAACATAAATACCATGGAGAGCCCTAAACTTTATGGTCTTCACTGCAAGAAACATTCTACAGCAAGCCTTGATACAGAAATGCCTCGCCTAAACTACCTTTTTCTTTTAAGTGACTAAGGTTCATATTCTAAATAAAACTAAATAGCTTAAAAGCCCAAACGTTATAAAACTATAAGTACGGATTATGCTAGATTGTTAATAACAGAAAGCTGTTCTTAATTCAAATACACCTGTCAATAAATTCTGAACCCCCCCCCCCTTTTTTTTCTTTTAAGTGACTAAGGTACATATTTTAAATAGAACTCAATAGCCTAAAAGTCCAAACATTATAAAACTATAAATATGGATATCACTAGGTTTCTCAATAACAGGAAGCTGTTCTCAACTCAATGCACCTGTCAATTAATACTGAACACCCCACCCTCCCAAAAAAACAGCACGACATAAACCAATCTACATGTTCACATTGTATTCTTCCAAGGGAAAGAGATCATACCCCAATGTGTGTTTCATCCAGTTCTCATCATCTCTTTTCTGCGAAGTAACAGCAAAAGGAAACCTTGTTGTACCAAAACTAAGCAAAGAGGACATAACCAAACTAAAGAAAGGTAAAAAAAAACTAACCATAAAATCTTCACGAGCATGTGCTCCTCTGCTCTCTTTCCTAGCTTCAGCGGAGTGCATGGTGATACAGGCATTTATCAAAAGATTTTCCAACTCGATAGATTCTATCAAATCAGAGTTCCTGCAAAACATTTTAAAAGTGAAGTTCATGAAACAAACTGAAATTGAAAGAATTATTAGGTCACCAACATCTTAAGCCCCACAATCTTACCATATTAAACTGCGATCCTTCAACTTAACATCATGGAAGCTTTCCCATGTCTTATCAATTAACTGACAACCTACAAAAAGTCCAAAGAAAAATATAGGATTTCCCAAGTGTCAACTAAATATTAAAAGGTATACTGGTTTCAGTGAGTAGGAATCTCAAGAGCAACATAAAGCTAAACTAAATTTGCCTGCAAAAGGAACAAACAGAAGACCAAAAGGCAAGAAGAAGACACAAGACGGAGAAAATGAAAGTGGCAAATGGCACACCTTCCTCTAGTGTTTCCTGTGTGCGGAAAACAGCAGCATTGTTTTGCATTACTCGTTGCATATTTAATCGAATGTTTGAAGTTGGAAGAGAACCATTAGAATTTCTTATTTTGTCCAACCATGCAATTGTTCTCTCACCAGCATCCTTTTCAAAAGGTTTCTGCTTCTGCCCTGAAAATAACTAGTAAATGAATCAACATTCAGGCATAAATGGCAAAGCTATTTATGTGTTAAGGATTGCAACACAGCTTGCCTGGCCTTTGGATCTCTGCAACTCGGTTTGCACAAGCCCGACCAAAGACGACAATGTCAAGAAGGGAATTTGCACCCAACCGATTAGCACCATGAACTGATGCACAGGCTGCCTCTCCGGCAGCCATCAGTCCAGGAACCACAGAATCTGGATCACTGCCTCTGATGGTAACTACCTGCAAATCAAAGCAAAATTATTTATGTCAAATGAGCCTGAAAAATAGCAAAAGATATACACAAAATTTTTTAAGAACCTGATTGTTGCATTTTTCATTTTCAGATAGTATTACATGTCATTCATATTTTAAATGCATTTAATAGTTAAAAGATCATACAGACATATATCAACATGAATTTGTTTTGTTTATATCTAAAATAACACAATTGTTGTGTGTATCTAAAATGAATAACACAAGTTCCAGTAAACTTCTAGAATTACATCCTAGTATATCAACATTATGTGCACTGAACATTCACACCTCTCCATGATGATTTGTTGGAATTCCACCCATGTTATAATGTACAGTAGGCAAGACTGGGATGGGCTCCTTCATAACATCCACACCAGCAAAAATGGCAGCAGTCTCAGAGATACCTGGAAGCCTCTCCTTAAGCACCTCTGGAGGCAAGTGATTCAAGTGGAGATAGATATGATCCTTCAAAGGTCCTATTGGATATAAGTATCACAATTAATAACCCAAGCTCAAATAATCTTGCATGTAACTAGTAACTGTCTGCATCACACAAACCTAGAAACAAACCTATATTTCTTACAATGGGCACCTACAAGAATGAGTGCAAAAAGAACATCTAAACCTTCATAGAACAAGGTCTAAACAATCATATGAAACGAACAAGAAAAGAAAAAGAAACCAGATATCTACTCTAAACCACAGGCACCATACTGCAATACCTGACTGCACATCTGGCAACCTGCCTAAAGGAAAACACAGATAACACTGGATGCTGGAAAGTAGAAATGTCAGTAATAATAAGATAATCATACCTACACCACGACCTTCCCTGATTTCCATGGTCATAGATCTCGAAACAACATCCCTTGAAGCAAGATCCTTGGCTGTAGGAGCATACCGTTCCATAAAGCGTTCACCTTCACTATTTCTAAGGATGCCACCTTCACCACGAGACCCTGCAAATTGCAGATGCAAATTAGAAAAGAACCCACTCAACTTCAACCAATTAAGAGGTGCAGTAAAACTAAATTAAAAAAGGAAAGGTATAATAACTATCTATATGATGTAACCCAAAAATCAACCATAATGCTGCTCTCAGTAAGAAGTTGAATACGCACAAACCTTCAGTAATGAGGCACCCAGCCCCATAGATTCCAGTTGGATGGAACTGCACAAACTCCAAATCCTGTAGGAAGCATAAATAAAATTGGATAAAAACAAAGGTAAAGAGATAGAAGATTAAGAAATAAGAAAAAGGTTGCAGCAACACAGAAAGGAAACCTGGAGGGGAAGCCCAGCACGTGCAACCATAGCATTGCCATCACCAGTGCATGTGTGAGCTGAAGTTGCAGAGAAGTAGGCTCTACCATATCCCTGAAAGAAACAGACAACACACACAAAGGTCCTTCAATTCATTTTGATCATTCATTTTGAAAAAATAAAAAATAGATCAGGAATGCATATATACCCCAGTGGCCAGAATTGTTGAAGAAGCCTGGAAGCGATGTAGTGTTCCGTCCTCCATGTTTAAAGCTATCACTCCCTGGCAGCTTCCTGCAGAAATCATAAATAATCAAAGTTATCCATGTTACACTACAAACAAGGATAAAACAGAAAATGGAGAAGGTGACATGCTCATCAAAATTAAGAGAACAAATAAAGCTCAAAATTATGGACAGCTAAACAGTAACAAGGGATGCAAATGAAAGTCATATGATTTACATTGATGAGGACTTAAATTCCCTACATGAACCTACCATCGCTGTTCATCAATAGATCTAAAGCAAAATATTCCACAAAGAATTGGGTATTATGTTTCATAGCTTGGCCATAGAGAGTGTGCAGTAGAGCATGCCCCGTTCGATCAGCAGCACATGCACAACGATAAGCCTGTCCACCTGGTCAAGATAGAAAATGCCGAGCTAAAATCAGAATTCTATCACTAAGCACAACAATCAAATTTATGTACTTATACCTTTTCCAAAGTCAAGGCTTTGACCACCAAATGCTCTCTGATATATTTTCCCATCTTCTGTACGAGAAAAAGGCAGCCCATAATTCTCGAGTTCAATCACGGCTTTTGGTGCCTCCCTGCACATATATTGAATTGCATCCTGATCACCTACAATCATGCACCCTCTTTTTGTTATAACAAGTAAACAGATTGTTAAAAAGGTAGTCACAGCACTACAGACATACAAGTAACATAGGTAGTTTACTGCAACATAAAAATGCATGCCCAGCATGGCTCTTCTGCCTTTAGCTTCAGCCAAATTACTTTGGCACAATCAACTAATATCAGTATTTTAAATAGAGTTCAAAGGGGGGGGAGTCAACAAATGTGGAAACCACTTCAAGAATGAAAGGAGATATAATAAACTACATCAGGCAAGACTGAAGTGTACTTAAGGGGGAACATGTACTTTTCGTAGAAAAGAGAAAGCTGATAAAAAAAAATAAACTATTCTTACAGAGCCAAAGATCAAGTAGAAGCATATGCTTAAATGCATTCCATGTACCAACTACAAAACCACAAGAGATACAAGTTCAAACAAATCATATACCTAACCAATCACTTCCTTTAACTGTGTCATACATGTGCCATCGCCAGTCATCTTCGGTCATATTTCCCAAAGCAGCATTTATGCCACCCTAAACAGAAAAGTCCAGACAGATAAATGAGACAATAATCTTTCAATGGAATGGAAAACAGACAGCATCACTAACAAAACCTTTCTACAGACTGTTCTTTAGACATGTAAATAAACAATGGATCTGTTTTATCAGAATGATCCACTTTTAAATGAAAACGAAATACGTAAAAAAAAAAATTGGAGAAGTGCATTATATCTTATAAAACACATCAATATAAGAATTTACATAAACATGTATTGCACTTTAAAATGCAAAAGAAACAAATAGATCATAATACAAAAAGTTTAAGAGTGGCAATTTATAGTATTTGAAGAACTTTAAAAGGAAAATCATGGTTATGGTAATAAAAATGCTTTTGGTATAATTCATGTTTGTTCAGTCTTAGTTGGACAAGAGAAATTTAAATACCCATGTATTACACTTCAAAGTGCAAAAGACACTATATTTAAGAAAAATGCAAAAGACACAAATGGATCATAATATGGAAAGTGTAACAGTGGCAATTTATGATATTTGAAGAAGTTTTAAAAATTCATATTTGAGGTAGTAAAAATGATTTTGGTGAACTTCACGTTTGTGCAGTCTCTCTTCTTCTTCTTCTTCTTCTTCTTCTTCTTTTTTTCTTTTGAACATGTTTGTTCAGTCTTAGTTGGACAAGGAGAACATCAGTTATTGTGCAACACAGACATCTGTGATAAGAAAGGGAACAATAGCAAAGAGACAAGTACTATGTACAGAAACCACTAAACTGTAGAACCAATATGCCCATAAAATCAAGAATGATGAATCCCATTTATCTATAGCCACCGTAACACAAGCATGCCCTGAATAATAGAAACAGCATAACTCATAATCATGAACACCATTTAGTCTAAAAACCTGAGCCGCAACAGTATGTGAACGAGTAGGGAAAAGCTTAGTTATGCAAGCAGTATTAAATCCATGCTCTGAAAGACCAATGGCTGATCTCAGCCCCGCACCACCAGCACCAACCACAACTGCATCATACGTATGATCCACTATTGTATAAGGGGACCCCTGCAATGATCGCAAATGTCCATCACCAAAATACTTCTGGTTCAGTTTTTTTTCTTTTAATAACTATATAAATTCTATAAAACATTCCCAACCAATCAGAAGAAAAAGATAATACTTAGAAAAAAATCGAAAATATATGCATTTTGCATAACATCAGCCAAAGTAATCAACATGGGCAGAAAACGGAACTTATCTCATTAGAAAAAGATGTTAACTAAGATCAAGTTCCAGATGGTATTTGTTTCTACTGTATATTAGGGAAGTCAACTGAATGGAGCTAAAATTAGAGATGATTTAAGAAAATAATGCGTAGATTCTATGGATTCTTTTCCTTGGACACCTTTCTCAGCAGCCAAACAGTACAAACACTAAAACGATTCAAATTACATATAGGTAAAACTAATCAGAATCTACCCGAAAAAAAACCAGCAATCGTTGAGAAAACGAGAATATAAAATCAAAGCAGGAATTGATTTTGAAAGCAGAAAAAGAAATAGAAATTAAAAGCGGAACAAAGAGCTCAAAAACCCTAGAAAAGAAGGAAGCATACAGCATGAGTGGAGAAGAAGCTGGAAATGTTAGATCTAAGAGAGTTAGAGGCAACTGATCTGTTGGAATATGGAGCTCGAAGGCTACGAGAAACGCAGCGCCACATCTCCGCCTACTTTGTTGGATGCTTTTTTCCCTTTTGCGAGCTGTGGGTATTGGAAGGCGTGTGGTTAATTTTGTTTATGTATAAATATATATATATTTGCTGGGAATAGTTACTGCCTGGAGGAGGGAAGAGAGCAAAAATGATGGCGGCGTAATTGGAAAGGGGCTAATTGCTCATCTGACGCAGTCTGCTGTTACACTTACCCTTTGTTTTTCAAGATAACTACCGTAATGCCATTTCTCTTGCATTCTATGAATTTTTTTGAGGAATATAATTAGTTTTTAATGTATTTTTATCTTAATCGTTTTTTTTATTATAATTATATTTAAAATAAATTTTAATTTTATTGAATTTTTTTAGTAATCTTAAATTTTATATTAACGTATAATATATTTATACATATGTAATTAAAATATATTTATATAATATTATATATAAAAATTAATTTAAAAACAAGATCTAGCGTCAAACTATGAAACCATTTTTATTGGGGGAGGAGAAACATTTTAATTTTTGAAATATGCCAAATTTTATATCAAAATTATATTTTTTTATGTCAACAGTTTTTTAATTTAGTAGCAAAAGCATTATGTTTATAAGTATAATAGTTTGGGTTTGATCTCAAGTAATACTATTTTTTTCCCCACTAATTATAGAAAAAATCATATGTTCTTATAATTAAATTTAAATAAATTTTATACTATAACAATATAACTTTACAAAAAAAAAATAGTCATGCTCACATAAACTTTTTTTTGACACATAACATTTTCCATTTGAAGCACTTATTTACAATTTGGATAAATTAGTCTTTTACTTCTTGCTTTTTAATTTTTTTAAAGTTATTTTATGTCTTTTGTTTAAATTTTTTCTTTATAATTTTATATATGTTAAATACAAAGTTGATTTTAAATAAATTATCTCCTTATTTTAAGATTTTACTTGATTAAATTAACATTTAATGTTATAATATTAAAATTAATGAATATTAAATTATTAGGCTCCGAATATAGTTAAAAATAATAATATTTATCAGATTAATTTATATTCCTTTTTATAATATAATAAGATTTAATTACATTGATTAATTAGAGCAAAGAGAAATATAAAATTAAAATAAATCGAATATTGACAATTTTAACATTAAAACAAATTAATTTAACAAATATGTATAATAAATAACCTATAAGAAAATATTAATTTAATATATTAATATTAATATTAAAATTATGATAAATTTTCGTAATATTTTTAAAATTGAATATTTTGTAATTATATTACGTTTTTAATTTATTAATATTTTTTTGAAGAAATCTATTAAAAATTAAACAAAAATTAATATTATAAAATTATAAATTTAATATATACAAGCTATGAATGAAAAAATATTCGCACCCTAATTTTATAATGTTAAACCATACACGATGAAACATTTTATGTTGATAAATTATTCCTTTTATGCAAGTCGGTATCAACTACAGGTCCTCTTCATGGACTGCAAAAACTTTAATTTAAGAATGTTATTATTCTAAGCAAACGAATAATAAAAAACAACATTTTGCAGATGCTTTAGGATTAATGTTAAAAATATATATGATTTTTAAAAATGTGAATCTAAACACTTAATGTAGCATAATTGTTGCTGTTAGAAAAATTAAAAGTGGGTTTTCAAACAAAATCAAATGTCTACACTAAATGAATATTATTAGATCTTTTGAAATGATAATTAAGTAAATTAATTGTATTTTAAAAATATATAAATATGTCATGAGAGTTAATTTTGAAACTTTTATATAAATTTAAAAATAAAAATCTTCCTTCTAACAATTATTTTATTTTAATAATTTTAGAATTTATTATAAATAGATTATAAGTGAATAATGGTTTACATTTAAAAAAAATATTCTAAAACATAAATTTATACCTATTATATAAATATGTAAAAATGCAATTATTTAAATGAATATAAAAGATGACAATGAAATGCCAAAATAAGTTTAGATGTATGAATAAAGTAATTTGGTTTTTGAAAAATAAAAATAAAAGAAAACACTTCATCTAAAATGCCAATCATTTTCTTATGAATTATTTGATTTATCAAAGATTATTAGGAATAAGTTGAATAGTATTTAGAACCGAAAGCCGAGGCTGTTTTTTGTTGTTTGACTAATAAGGCAAAAGGTCAAGGGTGGAAAGCTGATGTTTTGCAGGTTTAGCGTCGATCCATTATTCTTTTTTGTATGCATAACTTAACTTTCATCAATCTTATAGTGATGGTAATTATATTAGATATTAATTGATGAAAAAGGAAAGTTTAAACCAAGTTGCGTGGGGGATAAGCATTGATCCATGATCCAAATGGTTCCACGTAGGAGAAACAAAGAGAGATAGGCGCTGGTGCATTTTCCAGCCATGACGGACCTTTTGGGTGGAGACAGCAGCCACGTAGCCTCCACATTCACCATTCACAACAAACAATTCATTTCTTCTTCTATCGGGCTTTGCGTGTATGGTTTTATCAAGAGAAAAATGGAAAGTACTGACCAAATATAAATTTCCCTACTTAGAGTTCCAGAAATGGCTTCACATTGACAAAGGTAATAGAAATTTCCTCTCCCCTTTCTTCACCAGTGCCTGTCGACAACTTCTCAAACGTATGGGAAGCAAAATACCAAGCCATATAGCCATAATGGATAGCCAGTAGTGCCTAAAATAAAGGGATAAATACGATAATAACATTAGCATAATAAATGCAATGGCCCAAAAAGTAGCCACACCTACATCAGTCCTGCATCAAGTCAACGGATTCTCATCAACAACATAGAAAACCAATGTAAGACATGATATGTCCAAAAAAGAAAATTGTACTCGGTAGGAATTATAATCTCTGACTGGCACTATACTTGTTATAAGTGTAGTATTATATGATATAACTCCAGTTTTAGTAGTAATAGTCAAAAAGCTTCAATCAAATTTTAATTAAAAGCAGACTGTCGGGGTGAGTGGACAATAGTTACGCTATTCAAGGGCTTCTTAAAGCAAGATGACATGGTGCGTGCTATCTGCATCAGGATATTGCACTTAGTTATCTTGCACCTAAAGCAGTTAATTACTGCAATTTGGTCCTAGTACATTCCATTTCAATTCAACAGCAGTATCCAAGTACTAAACCCAAGTATGGGACCAAATGTGGGTCATCATAGCTTGTTTACCCCTAAAATGAGTATTGCCTCTTTCACTACTAAGCAAGCTAGATAATTTCATACAATAAAAAATGGGATTCAAAAATTAACTAAATCCATAATCAGATCACCGTCAGATAAAAAATACAGTTAGACCATTGTGACTAAGCATTTTTCATTGACCTTGCTGTTGTAACTCAAAAACTTCAGGAGCTAAAAGAATGACAATCAGGAATGACCTCATACTCTTTGTTCAATTGCATGGAATCCATTGATGGACATTGGCATAACAATGACTTTCTAATAGCAATAATCAAAAGCCTGAAGAAAAAATAGGTGCAGTGACTTCCTTGTAACATCACAAAAAAACACTCGTGTTATATTCATGGTGTCAAAAGTTGGCTGCTAAATGGCTAGACACCACAAGTAGAAATCTACCTCATTTGAAGTGTTTTGAGGAAATTTCAAGTCACCCTACTGGAGAACAACCAACTCATCAAAAATGTAAGCCTCTTTCAAAAGAGATTAAATGTTACCAACATAAAATTCATCATTCGGTTGCTTTAGACTCAAGTATTACAATTTCAGTAGTGAATCAAATATGCTCTCACTTCAACAAAGATAAATTCCACTTCAAATGCTAACCCTGGGATGAACAATAGAATTTTAAACAAGAATCAATAATTTTTTGCAAAGCTACAAGCTACACCGATGCATTTAAAGAACATCACCGAAACCACAATGTTCCACAAGCTTAAGTACTTGCATGACCCGATTGCTGAATAGGGCAACCATCAATTATCCTTCTTAGAAGCTAAACGTGGAGATTTTCTCACTTTGATCGATTTAATAATTGTCAATACTACCAGCAATATGATCATGGAAGTTGGAACAATACCAAATTTCAAATCCATTCGGTTTTTATTATATGTGAAATTACTCTTTTATAGAGAAAAAAAATTGAAATATATTTTATATTTCTGATTACAAACCGAACAAATAAGCAAATCATACATAGAAACACGCAGATAAAAAAATGCGAAATTTAGAAGTAAAATATTATACAAAATAGGAAAAGGAAAAGAAAAATAACTCGTACCAAGAAGTGATATGGGGTTTGGGAGAGAAGAGGATAAGAGCAGGGCATTTGTTTTGGGACCTGATCTGGTAACCTCTGAGTTGATCAACGAGCTTAGAACGAGTTATCATTTCTCGAAATCGGAGATATTTCTTCTCCGACCTCTGCAACCAAACACTCCTTGCTTCTCTCCCAAAAGAAACAAACAAGCTCTGTTTGGGTTTATTTTTCCTGTTTTATATAGATGGCATTGGAGACTTTCGTTGCGATTAATTATGTATGATAATTACAACTGATCGCATAGATGAGGTACCCAAGCCTGCACGCAAGCTTTTGGGTTTACATGTGAATTTTCGCTGTTTGGCGTGGAGAGTTGCCACAATATTTGATTTGGGTACAAAAATCGACCCGGAGTCAATATTTTTCTCCATTGGTATAAATCCGCAATATTTCTTTCTTTTATTATTATTAGCAAAATATATAAATTAGCCTTTAATTTCATTTTTTTTTTAAATAAGAGACAGATCGCAACAGATTTCATTGATTCATAAATCCATAAATTGAAATTCACCTCAAAATGACAATTTGCTTAAAGTCATAGGTTGTTAAACAACTAATTAATAAATAACCGATGCTACCTAATTCTACTTTGTAAGTCTACCGCGGGCATTTACAAAATCAGCTCCCTCGGACATTCATATAATCCATGGTTCAATGAAAAAGAGAGCTTTTCTTTAGAGCTATATTTCAGCTCGACCACAAAAAATCAAAAGCGGTAGTCGATTCACCATTTAACTATTGAGCGTTGAGAGCATGCCTCCAGTACCAGTAGGTAGCACAACCTCCCAACCAGGGCCTTTGAGGGGAACTGCATCAGCACTAGCCTGGGCCTTCTCTTTATCACTAGTATCAGCAATAAGGTCGCTGCGATCAAGAATCCTCTCAAGATCCTCGTCACTGATATCTGTCTGAATCATCTTGTCCTCGGCAGTTTCTTCATCCCGGAGTAGTGCAAGTAGATCTTCTTCCTGAAAGGTTTCTCAGGAAATCAGTCTGCATCTAACATGATAATCTTTCACAAGGACAATGGCATTGGTGAAAGATCCAAGGGCAGGTAGTGAGAGAAATGGATGGATGATAAAACAAACCTCAACAAGATCATTACTCTGCTTCCGTTCTTGGTGGAACTGCCCTTTTCCAATCACCACATGTTCTAGCTTCAACTTACTATAAGCTCTTTTCAAAATGCGACACTGTTAAAAACCACCTCTCAGTTTTTTCTCAATCTCGATGGACAGTAGAAAAACTTACCAAAAAGGTCCACATATGGAAAAGAGAAACAGTGAATACCTCAACAGATTGTGCTGTTGCAAGTCTGTAAACATGAACAGGTTTGGTTTGTCCAATGCGATGACATCTATCCATGGCTTGCAAATCCATTTGTGGGTTCTGCAGTAGACAGTCAACATAACAAATTAGGCTTTAAATCCATTAACATTTCAGGAATTGCAGAACAAATAAACATGAGAAATAAGAACTGAATACCCAATCACTATCATAAAGTATACACGTATCAGCTGCAGTCAGGTTGATACCCAGACCTCCGGCCCTTGTGCTGAGAATAAATATCCTATAGTCACTGTTCACATCATTGAACTCCTGGATCTATTTGGAAAAAGAAAAACAATACAAAGTAGCCAGTTAATAAATACAACTAATAAGAAATCCAAAACTGCTACATGTCCCATGAAGCACATACAGGCAGAGAACATAATTAAAAAAGACTAAAAGACTAACGGACTCCTTCGGGGACACTTGTGAATATTTTGTTCTTATGAAAACCATACTACACAGATGAACTAATTTCTGAGCAAAACATGTATATTTGCTCTGATGTGGTTTCAATTTTAAGCTGATTTGAAAGAACTAAAACAAAATACAATGTATATACAGTACTCATGACTTCATACATACCTGTCTTCTCCTTTCTTCTAATTTCACACTACCATCAATCCTACAAACATTAAATCCCTTTTCACTAAAATAGTAATCCATTATATCCAGAACCTTCGTCCACTGGCTAAAGATGAGAACCTGTTGATGAAAGGCAGGGAGAATGAGTAGACAGCTTTTAGCTTAAAATAAATTAACGAGAAAACATACAAACTAAGAGAGCTTATAACATACCTTGTGTTTACGCTCAAATAACCGAGTCAACAACCGTTCAAGCAATTGAAATTTCCCACACTGTTCGACAATCTGCTCTACAGGTGGATAAAAATCTGTCACAAACAATAGAGCAGGGTAAGTGAAACTGCCAAGTATTCTTTCAGAACAATTTTTCAAAAAATTTCACAAGGGAGGTACATGATCCATCAAAGGCAGCTTCTAGGAGATCTGGATGGTTGCAATTCTTCCGAAGCTGAATCATCAAATTGTTAAGCTTCCCTTTCATACCACGCCCTGCAGCATTGCAATGTAAACTATCATACAAATTGCAACAGAATATAATGCATAATGCTTATAATTAAGATTTTGTGTTTATCAGTCAGCAGAGTAATAAAATTTCTGAATATCGATCTCTGAGTTCCTCTGCCTTTTCCTTGTTTTCCTCAAATTGAAATGCTAGTAGTGGTGCTTCTAAGATCAAAACTCAACACTGATCTAATATACCTGAGTCACCCCTATCTTGTAGATGTGATTCCAAAGTTTTATTAAGCAAATGATCTTGGAAATTCCTTTGGTACTCAGTCAGCGAAGCATATAATATGATCTCTTTTTTACGAGGGAGCATCTGCTCCACATCAGATTTCATTCTTCGAAGGAGAAAGGGGCGCAATATAGCATGGAGTTTAGCTACCACCTGCAAGTAAAAAAAAAGGGCCAAGAATTGTAGTTAATTTATAATTGTTGTTTCAGAGGTGTGGGAAGGAAAACAGTCAGAAAGGTGCATACTTGAGCCCTTCGTTTCTCTTCCATTTCTTCCTTTGACACCTCACCATTACTTTTTCCCGAAAAATCAAACCTAAACATTTAAACCATTTCATAAATGAAATAGCAGTAGAACAACGCAGCAAATATCATCCAGCAAGAGGAAAAGCCAAATGGATCAATAATTCAAAGAATAGAAACCCTGAAAAAGAACATCATAACATCCCTGCCAGCAAATTTTAAGGACCTAAAAGGCCAAAAGAACTAGAGAAGAGGACCATGGTTTTCAAGATATGCACTCAGGCTAACATTAGAAATCAATATAGTAAGCTAAATGAGTAATTCTGGAAGAATAGCCCATGATTATGAATGTTACAGGGCAATTACTAGAAGTGGAACCTTGACAATGTAACTAGTAAGCTAATGTGTTAGTTCATACCATATTTTAAACTCAAGAGTTGACTAAGAAAAGATTAAACAACATACCATGACTCAAATTCTTCATGAGATTGAAAAATATCAGGCAAAATGAAATTTAACAATGACCATAGCTCTGCCAAATTGTTCTGCAGAGGTGTTCCAGTTAAGAGGAGCTTATTGCCAGCACGCAAGTGTTTCAATTCTTTCACTAATTTGCATTGGAAGTTTTTCAATCTGTGCCCCTATAAGAAAAAGGATAACAGTTTGAATGGATCATTTGCGCATCTGCACGTTCCAAGTTTTCACATATATAGAAGTAAAGCCAGAAGGGTTAGCCAGGCTATAGATAATCTGGGATAAAATACTACTAACCTCGTCAACCACAACATATTTCCACTCATAATGCCTCAAAAATTTCTTTGCATCACTCATTGCCATCTCATAAGAAGTAACAACTATTGGAAAACTGGGGCCAATTACTTTAGGCATGTGCTTCCTACGAATCTCATCCCTTTCTTTCTGAGTTCCATGATAAATAATGGCATTAATTGAGGGCGTAAACCTATTTAACAATAAGAGGAGAAAGAATAATTAAAAGATAAAATTTGATTTTATGCTTGTATACATGAAACATAACAACTGATTTTACCTTGCAATCTCATTCATCCAATTAGAAAGAGTCGACAAAGGAGCAATAATCAAATAAGGGCCATCCATCCCATTTCCTTTCAAATGCGCAAGAAAAGCAATCGTTTGAATTGTCTTTCCAAGACCCATCTGATCTGCAAGGATCCCATTTAGCCCATTTTGCCATAAGGAGATCAACCATTTCACACCTTTAAGCTGATAAGACTTCAATTTTCCACCAGTCAACAATGGTACAAGTTCTCCCTGCTCCTTCTCATTTTTTTCCTCCTCAGTCAAGTTTTCATCTTCAGCGTTCTCAGTCTCTCCCTCTTTAGATCTTGTAAGCATTGCTGCAACTGCCCTCTTGACCTTCCTCTGAAAAAAAAAAGGAAATCACAGAATAGTGGCTTAATACCACTCAAGGTTTCAATTTAAATTACAAAGATCTCAATATTACCAGTGGATCAGAAACATACAACCTGCATACTTACAATGTTCTCAAATAAACTATTGTCATACAAGAACTATTGAGTTAAACCAAATTGTTACAGAGGGAACAGGAGAACTGAATAATTTGCATACAGTGCAAGCCAAGCAATAACAGAAGAAGAAGAAAGAATAAACACAACTAATTTTGTGATAGCACGTATATAATATGTAGGCAGTCCATGTTGACAGGGTAAATAAAGCAGAAAGAATACATTGTTGTACTGGTTAGCAGCTCTTCTTTTTGAACCTCGACCTCTCTTTGTCTGAGCAGCTTCAGGCTTAGGTACACTCTACCAATATTAAAACAGATGATCAGAAAAAACCAGACCAATTAAAATAGTAAAAGTGTACCCAAAAGAAAGGTGAGAGCGGAATACAAATGTTATGTCCTCCATCTTTTCAAGCAAAAACTCTGAGTACATCTGGGTTTGGGTCAAAAGTTCATCCAATCTAGTAAACTGAGTATCATTCAAGTGCACTGACTCTTCAGGCTCCCCTTGTTTTATCTCCTCTTTCAACCGAGTTTCCCTTAGCTTCTCTTCTTCCTCGACCATAGCCTCTGATAAAAGAGAAGTATCTCCATTTTTGGCATCTAGAACTGTTTCCTCCTCCAACTTAGTGATTTCCTCTTTGCACTTCTCCTACATTTTTGTAAGAATAAAAAAATATTATATAAAAACAAAAAGGAACACTTTTCAATCCTCAAAAACCTACAAATGAACTAAAAGTTTGTTTTAATACATAATACAAGATCATATTTGAAACTTTCTGTCTTCCTTTCAACTTTCTTAGCTTACATTTTTCTTCACTTTCTCAACGACTAAACATAAGTAGTGAAAAAACACTAAAACCTTTCAAACCACAAGGAACCAAAACCCTAGCGGGAACAAAAAAGAAGAGATGAAGTATATCCAAACAAACCTCGTCTTCGAGAACCGAAGTCGGTGATTCAGCAGAAACGTCATTTCCCTTTCCATTCTCAGCCCCCATTTTCAGACCCTAAATGTCCTTACAACAAAAACAAAAAAAATCAATAAAATGAATATAAAAAAGGAAATAATCAAATTCTAAGAGATTAAAACACATGAACTAAAGCTTTAGTTTCAACCAAATACAGAAACCAGCCTAGGGTTTTGAATCGTCGAAAGCGAAGTAACGCCACTCCAACAAGTAAAAGCACGAAATGTATAACAAAGAACTCAACATACAGTGAAAGAGCTTCCACTCTCAGCGAGATACCAGAGAGAATCGAAAGTCGGAAACGTCGAAAAGGAAAAGCGAGCAGAGTGGAGCGGAGCGGAGCAGAGCAGAGCGCAAATGAGAGTGAAATTAATTTCGACACGAGTGGAGCACTTATTAAACATTAATTATTTTTATTTATTTTCTAATTGACTGTCTCAGTAGGTTTGGGCGGGAAAATGAAAGTTTGAGAAATGCCCCTAAGTTGTGCCATAAATAACACACTGGTCTGAAATCTATTTCTCATTCTTGGAAGGGTATTTTAGTCAATGTAAAATTATTCTGGGCCTAGAATATGTGGCCTTTACTGGTAGGTTATGGGTTCCCAAAATTGGGGCATGCTTTGTGCCTTCCACTATGATTTTCTTTTTCCTTTTTTAGACTTTCGAGGAACGGTGTGTGATTTCAACTTTCTAAATGATCTTTTTTTTTTCAATTTAACTTTTCAAATTATTTGATTTCATTAATAGTAATACTGTGTGTCTCGTTTGATAGTAGATATATTTGGCTTTTTTCTCCATATGATTTTATTGATGTTCATTTAGGTTAATAAGAACATAAATTGGAACATAACTACCATCCCACGGTGATACACCATATTCCTTTTTCGCATGGAGGTGGGGTAAATTGGAACATCCTGGTGAGGTAAATGAACCTTTACCTGTTGTAGTTGCTGAAATCTTGTGCAAGGAAGATGAGAGCTGGATTTTGACTTCTATTGCAAGGTGGCTAAGGGAGCATGAGATTCTTGTTTACAATACGAATGAGCGTGATAGATTGGTGTGGCCTCATAATACCTCTAGGGTTTATTTTGTCAAATCAGGCTATAAGGAGCTTAATAAATTCTGTAATAGTTCTACAACTACACCATCTTGTTCGCATGTCATTGATGTTAGCACGTGGAAGTTTATCGAGAACCTGCAGGTGTTACGGGGCTAGATCTTTCGTCTCGCGATCAGTACAGCCTTAGGCGATCCGTTCGTCCAAACTCACCTAAGTCAGTCTTTACTCAAGTGAGGACTCATTTAGAAGTCCTCAAATGCACCAATTTGTATAGCAAAAGCGATTTATGCCAAAAGAAGCAACAAAAGAACAACAGAAAGAATGCTCACAAGGCTCTTTATTTATAGTTGAGCTCTCCCAAAACCGATGGTCAAGATTACAATACATCAATGGACGAGATTCATCTTATCCCTTAAGTCATGAGATTTACAAGATATGCCATATCAAATCTAATCTAATCTTTACAAGATATGATTCTATCAATCTTCTAAGGTTAGTTACCAAAATAGCCTAAGGCTTAGTTTGGATGGGCGGTGTGTTTAGCTCCGATGAGGTTAAAAACAGCGGTGGTGGTGAGATTAGTTACTGCAGCGGTGAGATTGGATACTATAGCGGTGAGATTAGAAACAATGGTGGAATGTGTGTTTGGATTCAAACGCAGCTGTTGCGGTGAGATAAAATAAAAAAATGACTATTAAGGACATCAGATTAGAATTGATATATAATAGAAGTTTTAAATTATTTTACTTATATAAAATTATTAAAATATGTGAATTTATAAATTCATTTAATAAATTATTAAAATGTATCTTTAAAAATACATTAAATTGAAAAATCTAGATTTAAACATTTCATAAATATAGCTTTAAACAGTAAATTGAAAAATACATTTTATATAATTTTAAATTTAAAAGCACATTTCTATGACATTTATACATTTTTTGAAAACACATTTATATAATTTTAATTACAATTAAATAGTGTAAAATTTTAAAATTATGAATTTGGAATAAGATTTTTACTTTACAAAAATGAAAATAAATATTTAATAGATAATTATTTTAATATTATGAATATGGTTAATGAAATTCTAATAATTTATTTTTGAACTTTGTACATATTTAACTGGGCATCAAACCCAAAACCAAACCCAGCCTAATTTTCTTTTCTTCCCCTTTAACCCCTTTTTCATTTTTCTTTTCTTTCCTCATTTCTCTGTAACTTAAATGCTTTCTACTCTCTGTAAAAGCCAAACCCCAAACCCAAAATCCATTAACTCCATCGTCGGGTCACCGAGTCGGCCGTCATCACGGTGGCCAGTGGAGCCCAAACTTCACTCTCTAAACTCGTTTTCTCATGCTCTTTTTGAATATGTCTTCCATTTCATCAAAATCATCATGGATTTTCCTAGATATAAAATGAACATAGCGGCTTAACTTCCAGCCACTATGTCATCGTCAACCGTTAGATTAGCTTGTTTTTATGGTAAGTTGCTCCTTTTGTTCGGGTCGTCCCTTCCACCATCCGGATTGGAAGATAAATGCTCGGAGCGCCATGCAAGGTAGATTTAAGATAAGTCTCCTCTTACATTTCTTTCTTTTTTTTTTTTACTTTATTTTGTTTCTTTTTTTATCCTTTCATTGATTTGTAGGTCATTGTTTGAATAAAGGGGTTTATCCTTTACATTTCATTTTCAATTTGATTGCATTTATTAATTTGTTTACATTTCTTTTTTTTACATTTTGATTGCATTTCTGCAACTGCATTCGGATGGTAGAATGCATGGAATTTTGGTAGCTGAGAAAATGTAGGAAAATTATACTCAAGTAGTTCTCATTTTGTATGGGTATTTTTGTCTTTTGAAAATACCTACTATCTCACAGGGTTCAATTGCTGCTAAAACCCCCAGCCTATTTTCAGCATCTCAGTGTGGTTAAAATGTTTTTCACTGGCAAACTCAATATCATCCAAAGAGGTGACCAGTGAGATTGCACAAAATCCAAAAAGAAAAACTCACCTCCCTAGAGCCAAACGGGCATCCAAAGGGAGCCTAAGTTACTATATTTCATTATTGGGCCAACTAGGCTTCAATTTGACAGGCTTCTCCAACAGGTTACCGAATCGGGCTAGTTCTTGCGAGCCAAATGATCCCCATCTACACAATAGACCTCCATCAGATGCATTTGGTGCCATGGTCACAAGCTTTGAACTACAGCCCGTGACATTCTCCCCTACCTATTCTCGCAACGCCCTTGTTGCAACTTTCGAATGGCACTAACTTGATTCGCCTCGGTCTTCGTCTCAACGCCTTAGCTTTTCCCTTCTTTTGGGACTTCTGTTTTAGCTTACGTCGCTTCTTAACTAGAACCGTCCTACTTGTTGCATTTACTCTGGTCAACTATCCAACTTGCATCTCTTCTTTTTCCTTGAAGTCCGGTGCACTACCCACCTCTCCCATAGGTGGAAGCCTTGTTGATGACTCGGCCAACTCCAACGCTTCTCTCGAATTGAACCTCATTGGTCCTAGCTTCACTGTTTTCATCGCAAATTTTTCCTCTAAGTTCGATGACAAACTCACCTCTTCTTTGGGTGGAAGCCCCTCTGATAACTCACCAAGCTCAGACGTTGCATTTCCTTTGACTACGGCTTGCTTTGGATAGTTTTGCAACTCATGCGAACCACGGCACAAGAAGCACTTTACTTGCTTCTTTTTGCTCTTCTTTGCTCTATTGTCTTCGGCTTTTCCCTTACTCAAACCAAGCTTCTTGGGTCCCTTTCTGCTCCATTGTCCCCTTCTATGATAGACTTATTCGGACATTTCCACAACCTATGCGAACCATGACATAAGAAGCACTCCACTGGCTTCTTCTAGCTTTCTGCCTCCTTGGCTTCGACACCCATTGCGCTTGAACCAAGTCCCAAGGCCTTACCCACCGACTTCTCTTTATTAGAAAGTGCATATTTCTTCGAACATTTCTTCAATATATATGGATCGTCGCAGAGAAAGCATTTCAACTTGTCTTTTTTCCTATTGGATTTCTTCTTCCCAACTCGTGGTTTCCCCTTGCCATCATTGTCGTCGTTGCAATTGCCATCAACAACATCTTCCTTGTGATCCTTTTCACATACGCCCATTTACTCAGACTTGGAAAACCCAAGCTTGTGTTTCCCTAGACCAAGCTTGACCATGGATTCCGCTACTGTCATGGCCTCTGACAGCTTTTGGACACCTCTTTGTTCCACCTCTTATCTTACCCACGACTTCAATCCATTCTGAAATGCAAGTAATGCTTCTTTCTCGGTCACATCTGAAGCTTGAAACATGAGTTCCTTGAACTCTCGAACATACTCCTCCACTGTGCCCCGTTGCGTTAACCCTTGCAACTTTGCCCGAAAATTCTAGGTAAAACTGTCCCTTCAACTCACATTAGAACTCTTACCGCGTCTCAATCTCACTTTGCCTTTTATCTGTGGTCTTACCTCGCCACCATAAAAGTGCAATATTAGTAAGAAACATTGAAGCAGTGTTTACCTTAACTGCATCATCCACAATGCCTTTGGCACGAAAATAGTTTTCCATCCTCCACAAGAAATTATCCATACCGCATGCAGACCTTGTCCCCATAAACTCTTTCTACTTGGGACATCCTTGTTACTGAGTGCTGCACTTGACACTCCTTTCCCCATGGTTGCTTGGCACAAGGCCAGCTCTCCCTCAAGCTCCTCTATTCTTGTGCTCAAAGCCATCGTCGTGGCTATTGTTCTCTCATTCAAAGCCATCATCATGGCTTCGAGAGCATCGTTTCTCTCCTTCAGCTTCTTCCTTTGGGAATCTAGAAACTCTTGCACACTATCCCTATTGAAAGTGAGACACATAGTCACAAAGTTTCTGGATTACTCCCTCAAGTTATCTATGCTTCCCCAAGCGCATTGTCTGACTCTTTCGCGTCCTCCATGGACTCCTCAAGTTTACCTACGCGTTCCTCAACAGTCGACAGGATCTCCCTCAAAGGCTTTCTGACCCACCTTTGTTCGAACTCTTCTTTTGACATCCCAACGGTGCCTTCGAACCAATAGCTTGGATACCACTTGTCACAGGGCTAGATCTTTCATCTCGCGATCCGTTTGTCCAAACTCACCTAAGTAAGCCTTTATTCAAGTGAGGATTCCTTTAGAAGTCCTCCAAGGCACCAATTTGTATAGAGAAAACAATTTATGCCAAAAGAAGCAACAAAAGAACAATAGAAAAAACGCACACAAGGTGTTTGAGTAAATGCTTTCAATATTCTCTTATTCACAGAGAATAATGAAACAATGAATGGAGTGAGTACAAAATGAGGGGGAGGCTCTCTATTTATAGTTGAGCTCCTCCAAAATCGACGGTCAAGATTACAATACATCGACAGACGAGATTCATCCTATCCCTTAAATCATCGGATTTACAATATATGCCATATCAAATCTAATCTAATCTTTACAAGATATGATTTTAGCAATCTTCTAAGATTAGTTACCAAAATAGCCTAAGTTGCCATATCTTCATTATCGGGCCAACCAGGCTTCAATCTGATAGGCTTCTCCAACAAGTTACCGAATCAGGCTAGCTCTTGCGGGCCAAATGATCCCCATTTACACAATAGACCTCCATCAGATGCATTTGGTGCGATGGTCACGGGCTTTGAACTGCTACCCAGTGACACAGGTACCTAGCAAAATATACGTCTTTCTATATGGAAGTTGTTTCATAATGTAATTTCTTGTGTTGTTAATCTTTGGACTAGGAAATTCTTTAATAGCCTGATTTGTGCACAAACAGATTCAGGATTTTACTTTAAAGGGGACAAAACTTCTAAATCTAAGCGATTTTCTTTTTAATATGATATCTCATTCAAGAACTTGAGAAAACTCGATCTCGCTTTCAAGAGCTTGAGATTGAGAAGACCTGATATCTCGTTTAAGAGTTGGGGAAGATCCGATATTTGATTTTTCTTCATTAATAATAGAAGGTTGAAGAACTGATTGATCATTATTACTTTTTGACATCCTTTTCTTGAAAAAAATTCGACCTTTTTGTTAACCAGAATTTAATCAAAAAACTTGAAGACATGTAATAATATATTAAACAACAACATATTAGGAAAAAGAAAAAAAATAATAAGTCAAATAAATAAAAAAACATAATTTATGCAAAAAAGTTTACCGAGAGGTCTTTTACGTAAGAAGTCGAAAAGAAGATAATTTGTATTTTTTTTACTCAGGCTCTCAGTCTTGACATCAAAGTCTTTTCTTTTTCTCTTGGTAGTGTCAACACCTTACCAGAGGAAGATAATTCCTTAGCAAGACATATAAATCAAAATAAAAGAAGTCACTAACATAATATGTATGGGTATAAACCGAATCAATTAATTCTGGAATTTAGCTTTAAAGCCCATATTGGGCCCCTAAGTTTAGTCTTTCAAGGCCCATTGATGGGCATCGAAACCACCAAATATAAATTTCTAGAACAAAATAACAGTAATAGCAATATAGAGCAATAGGGTCAAATCTATAGGGACTGGTTATCTAATTTCACCTTTTTTCGTGATCAGATTCGTTGTCACGGTCATAGTCGTGCCTACGACCTGTGCGTAGTAATGCTGAAAAAATAAAAATTGGGGGTTTAAATTGATAGAGATAATAAAATAAGGAAATACTAAGTATAATAAAATAAAATAAAAAACAGAATCGAAATTTCAAAAATAAATTTAAGCAAATAAAGTAAATTGGTAAATAAAGTATTTTTAAGCTTAGCCTTAGCCTCGGTGTACTCCAATCTTGAATCAATTATTGAAATAGATTTTCCCTTCCAAGCGATAAACTGGTTATAGCAATCGAGTATCCCTCAAACCGCCAACTCTTCCTCTCGTAGTCTATCTCGGTATTATCTCACGATTACTTTGTTGAAGTGATGACCACGCTAAGGTTAAAAAGGGTTTAGTTAATCATGGAGAGAATCATGCTTGAAAATAAATGGTTTAAGTGGAATTGTGGAAGATGAAAAGGGGAAGGACCTTGGAAGGTAATAAAACCAAAAAGGTTGAAAGTAAAAGAAAAGAAAAAAAAAAGAAACAGAACATAAATAGCAGAATGAAAGTGACGTAGGAAAGGGAAAGAAAATAAATGAATTTGATTAATTCCAAAAGTCAAGTGTGTCTTTCATTGACTGTAGCCACTAGGTATTTATACACACTTCTAGTGTTAAAATTTAGCTAGATTTTTCCTAAATATTATCACTAAATAAATCAAAATTTTAAAAATCAAATTTAAACTAATTACAGAGTTTTAAAAAAATCCTTCAATCTTTATCCAACCACTTTTTTTTTTTAAATCTTCAACCCTTCAATCTTTATCCAGCTAATTTTAAATCTTCAATCTCTCAATTGAGCCCTCCTCTTTGCTTTTTGTTCCAATTTAGACCCTTTTTTGTAAGAGTTTGAATTCAACACACCAACTTCATTCCTAATAAGAAAAACTCAAATTTAATAGCACTTCATCCGATAATTAACCAAAAATAAATATATTAAAATATGAATTTATGTTGCTATCACCCATCATACATTAATATTTTATTATTATTAAAGTTATATAATTAAAAACTAAAAAATACTTTGTTTATATAAAGTATAACATAATGGCTTGGTGAATTATATGAAATACAATTTGGTCAAAGGGGCGAATGTTATATAATGTAGACATCAAATCTAAAATACATGATAATTTATATATAAAATTCAAAGATATAAAATTTCTAAGGGGACAACCACCCCCTCGCCCTTCCTAGATCCATCTCTGGATTTTTATGATTTGTAATGTTGAAAAGGGAACTATTGAGCATATGTTCTTGATTTGTGGTTGAGTTAAGGGTGCATGGTATGAGGTATGTGTTGGCTTGAAAATTAGAAGAGAACATATTAGATCTTTGGATTTATGGTTTTATTGGTGATATTATCAAAGAAGAACAAAGAACAAGAAGCAAAAAAGTGAAACAAAGGAGTTTGTATCTGTGAGCTCTGTCATTCAACAAGAAAACAATACATTGAAAGTCAAATACATCACCAAATACTCAACTAACCCCACTAAGCTATCTTGAAATTTTAAAAAAAATTACTTGTACATAAAGGTGTCCATAGGCTAGGCCAAAATACAAATTTAGGCCCGAACTTGACCCAACCCGAAAAATGAGCCTAATTTTTGTCCAAGCCTAATCCAAATTATAGATGCTAAACTCGATCCCAACCCAGCCTGTATTGAAAAAAAAATAATGAAATGAAACCTAAAAGGCTAAAACAAATCAAAGTTACTATATCAGAACAAACCAAGAACATGTCTAGGTAAATGTCACCAAACAGATTCATCAAACTTGGAATAATTCAAGTAAAAACAAACTAAAGACAGTTTAAAACTCATTTGGAAGGGAAAAAAGTTTTATATTTTAACCATGGCTAGTACTAAAATAAAAATCAGCTAATTCATAATAAAAGCAGAACCCACTGCATGATACAATTTTCAACACAACTTGAACAAATATAATGTACATGATATAATTACAAATTCTACATTCGCCAACAACCCTTACAAAATATATATATATATATATATATACACACACACAACATTTTAGCTAACATCACAAAAAAATATAAACATTAAAAACAAAGTATTACAATGGAAAACAAAACATATAGACAATGTATACTAAATAATAAAATATACATTGTCATTACCATTACACACTTTCAAAAAAAGAATAGAACATACGATACTTGAAGAACCAATTTAGTAAATGTACACGAGGTATTATAATGGAAAACAAAACAGGCAATACATAATAGGATGACAACAATGGTCATCGATCGGACCGAAACATAAATAGCAAAAAACAACCAATCTCATTGCTTAAAAAAACTCATTTTTTTGTTCAAAGGCAGAGCTTTAAAAACATAAACAAAAAAGCAGAGAGTTGAAAGAAAAAAAGTTCAAAAAATGGTGGAAATGTTTGCGGCTGAAAATGGATTAAAAAGAGACTCAAGGCTTCAAGCTATATCAAATGCCATAAGGGTTGTTACCTTCGAGTTCTCAGTCAAGAAGCGACAGTGGTGATTGGTTAACGATGATGGACCGGTGGGTGTGTGGTGGACTGGTGGTGACCAAAGTGGTTAATGATGATGGTGGTAGTCAGTGGGTGTTAGAGTGAAAAAGGGTGACCTATTAAGCCAAGTAATTTGGGTCGGACGAGGCAAAAAAACCATACCCGAAGCTCGATCCATTTTGAAAACGAGCCTCATTTTTTGCCTAAGCCCTTGTTTTGGGCCTATATTTTCCCTAAACCTTCCCACTTTTTCGCCGGGTTAAGTGGCTCGACCCATGGACAGGTCTAGTTGTACACCAAAATAAATCAACTAAACATGTCATTCATCACCTAAGCATATCAATGCATCAACTAACTAAGCTATAAACATAAGAAAACTAAGTTAAAAATGAACTAAATTAGTCTGCCATGCCACTCAATGAAACCTGCATGCACTAAGCCTTCAACTGCACCTCGCCACCTGCAAAGACATCTAGCACTTCACCACTTCATGGTGTCATTTCGCAATTCACCACTTCGCGATGTCGTTTCGCAATTCGTCTCGCAACTTGCCATTTCACATGTGTTTAAGCTGCTGCATGGTTGGCCAACTTGTAACACTTCTCATTGGCCTTCATGCTACAAACACCAATATTGTTTCTTAAACTCTCGAACTTGTCTGATGTATATTCGGTTCCATTGTCTGATCTGAGTATCTTCAATTTGCAGCTAGCTTGATTTTCAACAGCTGCTTTGAACTTCCAAAAGACTTTTGCTACTTCGAACTTTAGCTTCAAGAAATATACCCAACAAAATCTTGTGCAATCATTAATAAATATAATGAAATATCTGCTGCCACTCAAAAATTGAATTCTCATAGGTCCATACACATTAGTGTGAACCAAGTGAAACTTTTTAGTGGCTCTCTAAGCCTTATTAGCTAGAAATGGAAGCGTAGCCTACTTCCCAAGTTGACATACTTCACAAATGCCACTTTGATCTTCAAATTTAGTCATATTCTCAATCATTTTTTATAGGTGTTCAACTAAATCATTTCTGGACAACTGACTTAGAGACATGTAATTAACATGGCCCATTCTCCTATGTCATAACTTAGTTTCATCTATTGAGCTTGAATAGACTTTAGAAGTTGCTAATTTTTAGTCCACAATAAACTTCTATCAGACATAGAAACTAATACAAGTTCATATCCACATGGATCAAGAATCAAACATTCTTTATCTTTAAACACAACTAAATAACCTCTTTCAAGTAGCTGACCAACGCTTAACAAATTTTGATCAATTTCAGGTAAAATGTTTTTTTGAAACAAGCTCTGTACTTGATGGAGTGTTGATTAAAACATCTTATTTCCCTTCTACCTTGATGCATTGGCCATTTCCAAATATGATTCTGGAGTTGAAACTTTTGTCAATCTTTTTAAAACTGCTTGCATCTAAGGTTATATGATTAGTACAGTAACTGTCTTATAAGCTAGTGCTTTCTGATGTTGCTATTAGTTGCAAAATAAGAGGCAGTGAACATCAACTCCTCCTGAGCTTGGTTCCCGCCAGCTGTTTGAGCCTGAACATTATGCTGCTGTGGTTACCCTTTATTTTTTCACACCCTCACCATATGGCCAAACTGCTTACAAGCTCTACATTGAATGTTTGGCCTGAACTAGCAATACCTCTCCAAGTGAGTGGCCTTTTGCAGTGAGAGCATGGAGGATATTTCTTCTTCCCACCATCTTTTCTTAGATTCTCTTTCTTCTCTGTCCAGCTTTTCTTTCCCTTGTAGCTTGAAGGGCTCGAGCCTTCCTTACTTCTAGCTTGAAAGGCTCCTTTTGAATACTCCTCATGTCTAGATGCTCTTTTTTGCTCTTAAGCATATAGAACATTTATCAACTCAGATAGGGAGATTGTTGATAGGTCTCTTGAGTTTTCCATGGAGGATATTTTTGACCCATACATCTCAAGAAGTGTTATAATAACCTTTTCAATAGCCCTACTGTCACTGAATTGATCTTCTAGTAGCCTAATATTGTTGACAATTGCCATGATCCTATCTAAATATTGCTTCACTGTCTCAGACTATTTCATCTTAAAAATTTCAAAATCTCTCCCGAGATTGATGAGATGTTGCTCCTAGTATTCTCTGAGCCTTGAAACTCCTCATTCAACTTATCCCAAGCTTGTTTAAAAGCCTCACAAGTCATGATTCTTGTGAACATAACATCTGAAACACCATTTTGCAATTATGACATTTCTTTATGCTTCTTGGCACATTCCTCACTGTGTTGCCTCATTTGAGCAATAGTTGGATTTGCTCTCAAAGTTGGTGGTTAGATGATAGCATTCAGAACCTCCCAAAAATTGAAAGCTTAAATATAATTCTTCATTATGACTACCCAAATGTGGTAGTTCTCTCCAGTGAAGATAGAAGGTTGAGATGGTGAAAAACTTGCTGAAGACAAATAAAAAAACAACAATGAAGAAGCAAGACAATTTCTTTCTTTCTCGATAAGAAACTCAAAAAACAGAAACAATAGCCCTCAAAGATTAAGGCTCTAGATACCAATTGTTGGTGATATTATCAAAGAATAACAGAGAACAATAAGCAAAAAAGTGCAAAAAAGGAGTTTATATATGTTAGCTCTATAATTCAACAAGAAAACAATACATTTAAAGTCAACACATCACCAAATACTCAACTAACCCCACTAAGCTATCTTGAAACTTGAAAAACATTACTTGTACACCAAAATAAATCAAATAAACATGTCATTCATCACCTAAGCTATGAACTAAACTATTGTGCCATGTAACTCGATGAAACCTGCATGCACCAAGGCTTCAGTTGGATCTCGCCACCTACGGAGACATCTCGCACTTCGCCATTTCGCAGTGTCATTTCACAGTTCACTACTTCACGATGTCATTTTGAAATTCATCTCGCAGCTTACCACTTCGCGATTCATTATGTGTTCAAGCTGCTACATGATTGGCCAACTTGTACCAGGTTTATCAAGATTATAAGTAAATTAGAGCGAAATGAGGAGATGAGGACTAGAATTACATACACCTATTGGTATATTTGGAAAGTTCGATGTGAAATTGCACTTGGTGGAGATAACCTAGAAGTGGGTAAGATTATTCGAAGAATTAAGTTTTCATCTTAGAAGTTCATAAATTGTAAAGAGTCTAATGGCGATGATTATAACTGTGAAGAGTTTGCTCATAAAAATAGGGATCTTTGGACTAAACCCCTTCAGAAATAGGTTAAGATCATCTGTGATAAAGCTTATAAAAATGATACTAAAAGTGTAAGCATTTGAGAAATTGGGAGAAACTCAGATGGTGTGTTTCTTGATGCTGTTGGGAAAAAGAGTAAATGTTGGTTTTGTAATATGGCTTGAAGCTTAAGTGGTGGTTGCTGGTATTGAAATGGCGATGAAGAATGGATGGATTAAGGTGATTATTGAGAGTGACTCTTAAAAGTGTGGCCACTAAGTTTGAAATATAGGTGTCTTGTGGAAATTGGAGGTTGAAGCTGATATTTCTTCAATTTAGTGGACTAGCAACTAATTTGTCTGAGATTAAAATCAACTAGATTAAGCGAGGAGCCAACAAGGCAACTGACTGGATTGCAAAGGAAGCCCAAAATGAGGTGTGTTACAATGGGTAGACACGTCAGCTACCATCTTGATTAGTGGTTATACTTAATAAGGATGGACTCCTAGCTCCTCCATCGGTGTAGTTCTCTCTCTTGATTTACAATGAGGAATTTGAGACTTTCTTATGGTCATGCTTGCTGCAAATGTACTAATAAATGCATGCCTACATCTATGCATGAAGGCACTTCGTATCTATAACATGAATAAAAACATATTTCTTGAAAAAAAAATGATTACATGAAGGGCTGATTCATAAAAATGGTTAAATTACATGAATAAAAATAGGGCTATATTTAAGCAAAGTTGAAACTCACACTTGGAAAATATTAATGGATGACTTGGGGTCAAAACTGATAATGAGATAGAGCACTGGCACAAAAATTCCATCACTCGACGTTGCACCAAAGAATTCGACACATGTTCCCACAACTATTTTCCAACCTGCTCAAACAATGATTAAATTCGAGTGAATCAAACAAAGTGAATTTGAAAAAGATTAATCACATAAAAGGATTAAAAAAATTCATCATCAGTTGTTGCATAAGATAACTAGCCAGACATGTTCATAGGCAAACTTCCCATATTGCTAGAGGAAGTTGACAACTCTAAAAAGAAATCCCTTGTGTTTTTAACTGTTTCTTTGGGAACTTGTTGGTTCCTTTTATCTTTCAATAATCTCTTTGCAATCCCCACACTGCTCATAACAAGAAGAACCATAAAGACTATCCATACTAAGATTGTCAATCCTCTTCTATTGACTTTAATTTTAGCCATTTTTGGCTACTGTCTGACTTGTTAGCAATAAAGGACTATAACTGACTTATAGTATTAATTAGATCTTTAATTTTTTATGTTAAAATTGATTTAGTACTCGCCTCCATTGGGTACGATCCTCGGAGTACTCACCTACTTCATTATAAAATCTATATTACAACTTGACCCATATACTTGCGGATACTGCCTCATAACTCTCTATTTTATAGTAGTATTCACACTCTGGAAGTTAGTACGTTCAGAGGCAGTTAAGTTGTTGGCGCCATTGCCAGGGAGGCAACATCACTTGATTGATTTTAATTTTCACATTGTAAAAGAATAATTAGGAAATTTATCAGTATAGATACGATTTTATTTTATTTTAGTATTACTAATCTTTTATTTCTGGGTTTGGTGTATGACTCACAGTAGAGGCACACCTATTGTAGAAGCCACAAATCTAGAAGGAATAATCTGAAGGAATCGCCTACAACAGCAGAAGCAACAAATGCAATATCCACCACCACTAGCTATAGTTAACGTAACACGTGACAATCCATTATTTCGTGATGTTGAAAATAACGCCTTAGGAGATCTACCAATACCAAAATTACCCGCAAACATGCATATGGCTCGAAATGAGAGAACTTTATAGGATTATACCCTACCAAGTTTAGATATGGTTCAAGAAAGTATAGCGAGGTTAGCGGTTACATCTAATAATTTCGAGATCAAACCGGTAGTGATACAAATGATCCAAAATAATTTGTAGTTTAGGGGCTCTATGACAAAGGACCCTAATCAAAGTTTGAAACGGTTTCTTCAACTCTGTGATACTTTTAAGTATAACGGGGTCACTGATGATGCTATTCGTCTTCGATTTTTTTCGCTTTTCTCTTATTGATAACACCTTTTCTTGGTTAGACTCGCAGGCTCCAAGATCCATCACGACTTGGGATGAACTTACTGGAAAATTCTTACAGAAGTTTTTCCCGATTAATACAACAGTCCAATTAAGAAGAGAGATTGCTTCTTTAGACATATGGAAGGGGAAAGCTTCTATGAAGTGTGGGAATGCTTCGAAATGTTGATTAAAAAATGCCCGTACCAAAGATTTCCTGAGTGGATGAGATTGATATTTATAATGGATTGGATGCAAATGCAAGATCTGGATTAGACGGAGCAGCAAGAGGAGCCCTTATGAATAGGACTTAGAGGATGCGTACGAAATTATTGAAAATATGGCATTAAACTCCTGCCAGTGGCCAATTAAACGATTCATATATGACCAGAAACCTGCTACGATCAAAGCTATTTTAGAGAATGATAAGTATCAGCAACTAGTGGATAGACTCACCTGTATTGAATCTACTTCGACACCATCAATGAATGGAGGAGACAAGCTACTATTCCATTATATCAATAATCCTGCCGAGGATATAAATTATATTAGGAATAGGGGTGGAAACCCTTATTCAAGCACATACAATTCCGGCTAGAGAGATCACCCGAACTTGAGATGGGGAGTAAACCAATGAGGAGGTTACAATTCAAACCAAGTTAAAAATACTAATTACCAACCTCCTTATTTGCAGAAACCCAATGAAAAAACCAACCTAAGCGACCATATTGCATGTGGTCAATGTCTGGATAAAATTGAGGGAGAGATGCAGTCAATGAGAATAGATGTCAAGCAGGTGCAGTTTGAGTGCACCAACTCAACAATAACCTTGGCTAAGCTCGAGGATCAAATGACCTAATTGATTAGCATGATGGGCTTGATGGGCGATATCAAAAGACAAATTAGGACAGTCATTCCCAGTAACACAAAGGATAATCCATGGAGGGAAGGTAAAGAGCATGTGAAAGCTATAACATTCCGATTGGGCAAGGTACTAAGTAGCCTAGGAATACCTACCTCAGATGTAGCTATGGATAATACTGATGAACCTCAAGACAATTCTCTAGAAGTGAAAGACGAGCCTAAATCAGAGGATGAGAATACGCCAGCAACTGAGATGGGAAAAGAGACACCTAAAGATGCTGAAATCACAAAAGTCCCATTTCCATCAAGATTAGAAGAAAGAGAAAAGTAGGATGAAGATAAATTTGTAAGTTTTTTGAATTTATTTAAAACCTTAAATGTTAACCTACCTTTGATGGAGTTAATTGAGAAGGTTCCTAAGTACGCCAAGTTTTTAAAGGAGATGATGGCAAGGGGTAAGAAAAACAAGGTAGGAGAATAAGTTAATTTAAGTGCTTCTTGTAGTGTAATTATTTCCAGACAAGTACCACAAAAATTGAAAGACCCGGTTAGTTTTACTATTCTCATAGAAATAGGGAGTATTCACTTTACTAAAGCCTTATGCAATTTAGGAGCTATTAATTTAATGCCTTTATTAATTTTTGAAAAACTCGGGTTAGGGAATCTTAAAGAAACTCAAATAACATTGCAATTGGCTGACAGGTCTTCAGTACACCTAGAGAGGGTATTAGAAGATGTGTTAGTCAAGGTGCAAAGCTTTATTATTCCTACGACTACTTGATTTTAAGGAAGATCGTGAGATACCAATCTTACTAGGAAGACCTTTTCTGGCCATTTCTAGATCTACCATTGATTTAGAGAAGAATGACTTGACAATGAAAATCAATGGTGAGACTGAAACTTTTAGATGTGGCTATCAACTGAACAAGGAAATTAAGGGAGCATTACAAAAATTTATCTATTTCTGACGTTCCCAAATAAAGGGAAATGCTTTATTTTATGAATATAGAAAGAATGAACAAGTTTAAGGAATGAGACAAATGAGCAAGGGTGGAATGGCACGAAGGATAGTGGACTAATACTAACAGAACAAAAAGATCGTCCATGGGTGAATTTACAATACTGCTGGATAAATTTGGCAGTATAACTTAAAATTTTTGAATTGCTGCATGATATTTGTAAATTACTGTATATCTAACTAACCGCGTAGTTTAGATTTTAACCTTATTTAATGTAGGTTTATCCTTAGATTGAAACATCCTTAAGATGGATTTTTAGGCCAAAACATAGTTGTTGTCGCAACATGACAACAGCAAGTCGCGACGTAGCAGACAATCCCTGAGAATCTCCAAACTGGTGGATGTGTCGCGACATGGAACCCCTGTGTCGCGATATTGCTGTAAGTTTTTGTAGGGTTAACCCGACCCATTGCGCAGCCTGACGACTTAAAGATTAATTTTACTAGATTTTTAAACCTTTAAAACCCCATTTTATAACCTAAAATCATATTTACTCGTAATTAAAACACTTCTTAAACCCTAAACCCTCAAATTCTCTTAAATCTTTTAACACTTTTTAAACCCTAAACCCTTAATTTTTTTTCAAATTTCCTTTCATAAACTTCTCAGTCATACTTGGTGCAATGAGGAACGGGAACATTGTGGGGAAGCAAGGAATTTAAACGAACTTTGACTATATACTTAAGGTTAATGGTTCCTAAACTTAAACTTTTTATTATTCTATTGAATTCTTTGCTTAAGGTTGACATACAATTCCTCTTAGGAAAGTTAGGCGAACCATGGAAACGAAGCCATTGATGGTTCAAATTCCCTCTAATTTTCCAAATTCGAATGTTAAAAAGTATTTCAATGAACTTCAAGGAAAAACAGTCATTCAGGGGAGGGGATTTGATCCACCCATGATCTTGTGTAAAGAAATATGACCTTTGGTCAGGTATCGTCGATGGGAACGTTTTTGGATGATCCGTAAGAACAATGTTGTGGTCTCCGTTGAATAAGAATTCTACGCATGTTTACGGGACCACTAGTCTAAAAATACTGAAGGTCATATATGGGATACAGTATTTGTGCAACGGAAAGAGGTACGAGTAAGCCCTCGAATAATTTACGACTTCTATAATGCTCCATACAATAAGAACGATTTCATTGATAAAACTAACTTTGAATATTTTAGATACATAGATATGGATAGTATTGTAACACCCCGAACCTGTATTCATCGTTGGAATAGGGTTACAGAGTATTACCGGAACTTTTCAGAACATTTTCAAATAAATCATAAATTCACTATTCATTAACCGAAATTGTTGATAATGTCGCTTAAATAGACCTTCGAGGCCCAATACGAGTATTAAAATTGAGTTGGGACTTATTCAGAACCTCTAAGAATTTTTCGCAAAATTTAAAAATTTTTCTAAGGCGCAAGGCTCACACGCCCGTGTGGTCCAAGAGACACGCCCGTGTGACCCTTAGACACGCCCGTGCATTAGGCCATGTCCAAATTAGGTTGCTCTCTGACTTGCGCCACACGGCCATGCCACACGCCCGTGTGCTAGGCCATGTGGTTAATTAATTTAATTCGAATTAGGTGTAAGTTTCACATGGCCATGACACACGCTCGTGTTCAAGGCCGTGTCACCCACACGGCTGAGACACATGCCCATGTGCTCAATTCTAAACACTTTGTTTTTCAAAATTAAAATTCAGGGGACACACAGCCAGACAACATGCCCATGTACCAGGCCGTGTGTCACACATGGCCTAGACACACGCCCGTGTGGACAAAATAAGGCCATTTCCTAGCCTTATTTCTCATCCAAATTTCCATTTTTCCTGCACCAACGCTTACAAGTATAATCCAATCAATTGCAAGTATAATTTAAGTCAATTTTTGTCATCCAACTAATACATTTCATCATATATTTGTGTTAAATGACTTACCTTTGTGTAATGTACATAATTTGCAACATTAGATGTTCATCATTATCATTTTAGTTAATGTATTGATTCAACCATCACATATATCAAAACATAAGTGTATTTGCCATTCCAATGGCTAAGTTTCATTCATTACTTACACAACATCTTCTGATTTAGTTAGCCTATACATGCCATTAACAAAATAGGATTTTCATTTATACCAAAACGATAGGTTGATAGTGTGATGATTTGCTCCGACCAATCTCCAACCTTCTCGAGCTTTGAGCACTATAAAACAGGGAAAATTAAACCTAGTAAGCATATTATGCTTAGTAAGCTCGTATAACTTAAACTAAGCTTACCATTTCATTCAATATATTAACAATACAAAACATGCTTTTCAACTATTTGGCAATTTGCCTATTCACATACATTCAACCAACATGTTAGTCACAAATATACCAATATGCATAGATGAGCTCATCATGCCATATGCATATTTTGTCTGTTGAATTATTGAATTTCCGATGGATATTTCAAGTAGTACACTCAAGGTGTATAATCCCATTATCCGTCAATTCATGTTCAGTATTACCTTATAGGTACACTCTCGAGCCACATATCACACAGCAAAATTACCAGTCCAGGCTAAATTCTAGCTGTAACATATACTCTAAGGGCTTTTTCGGATTACCAGTCCAGGCTAAATCCTTTATATGATAAAGAATTCCCTATAGAGTTCATTCTGGATTACCAGTCCAAGTTAAATCCAGTCAATTAGGATTACCAGTCCAGGCTAAATCCTAATTGAAACATATACTCGAGATGCTCATTTTGGATTACCCGTCCGGGCTAAATCCATTCTGCAACACATGCAGTTTCATCAGGGAAATCACCTTTTTATCCATCGGAATTCAATATTCAAGGAATTTAATCCTTTTTCAATAATTTTCCAAATATGTATCATTTCAATCATTGCCATTTCTAAGTAATTAACATACATGATTTCATACAATATAATCAATATAATATAACACTCAAATCAATGCATTTCTATACTCATTTTAAGTTATACGAACTTACCTTGATATTTGTTCATATCTAAAATCTACTAATCTGAAATCTTTTCCTTTCCTCGATTTAGCTCTTTGTTTGGTACTTCCGGATCTATATAAATGAATTTCATCATCAATTCAATCCATTTCATATTCTATTGAATTAAATTTATAATCTAGGCAAAAGTACCATTTTGCCCCTAACTTTTAATTAATTCCAATTTCGTCCCTAGGCTCGGAAATTGAAATTCATGCAATTTAATCCTTATTCCAAGCCTAACCAAAATTCTAATATAACTTTTACAGCACATGTATTCTCAAAATTTTAGAATTTTCCATGGGTTTTACCATTTTTCAATTTAGTCCCTAAATCAAATTTTCATCAAATTTCCCTTTGTAAAAGTTGTTTATCTATCAACAACCTTTCATTTTCTACCATAAACTTTAAATTTAGCATATTCATCCATGGAAAATTTTCTATACTTTGATATCTATTCAAATTAACCCCACAAATAGAGAAATTAAGCTTCCCCTATCTCAAAAATATAAAAAATTACTAAAAACGGGACATAGGAACTTATCAATTTATGCTTGGAAAGCTTGTTTTCTCTCTCCTAGGGTTTCCATGGATTTTAGGTTGACGAAGATGATATAAAATGATGATATTTCATTATAATTTAATTATCATCTTTATAATTTTTTTATTTCCAATTTAGTCCTTTGCCTTTTCTAATTTTTCCATGGATGATTCACCAAAAATATCTACATATTTTTCTTCAATGGTCTAATTACCATTTAAGGACCTCAAGTTTTGAATTCCATAGCTATTTAATCCTTATAGCTACTAGAATTCAAATTTGACATTTTATGCAATTTAGTCCTTTCTACAATTAAACACCTAATTGATAAAATTTTCTTATCAAAATTCTCATGCAATCATTCTATCACATTACTAATCATTTCATAATATTAAAATATTTTATCTTTCCGGCTCAGATTTGTGGTTACGAAACCACTATTCTGACTTCACTGAAATTGGGCTGTTATAAGTATTATAAACTTTTTAACTGAAGGAAGGGGTAAATGGAAGTATCACGCAGGTACAAATATCCCAATATCTTTTCATCAAGCCATTATGTTTCCTGAAGCTAAGATGTTGTTTTAATTCATTTGTACACGAATTATATTTACTTTAAATGTTTCTAACGTTAATACTTTTAGAGCATTTTTAATCTATGCTATTTTTTTTAAAAAAAACAGGTTTGTGTTAGCAAATGGATCCACCAGAACATGGGATGATGTATTAGTAGCCAGAAGGTGGGAATGTTCTTTCCCTATCTAGTGATGACTTTATGCAAAAAGGTGGGTGTACCCATACCTCCACTGAGTAGTCGTTAAAATAATTCTGAAGCATTATCGGGGACACCTTATTCCAACAATACATCGAGTTACGAGCCAAACAGATAAAAGACGGGAACAAGTAACAATAAGTAATGATAGCTACACCCACCTCGTCACAAAGGTTGGCATGAGGTCAACAAGATGTTGGTGAGAGTAGTCATCCAGAGTTAGATTGGATGATTTAGTGGATGCAAGAATCATGACAAATTTTTTCAAGAGTTTGAGAGGTAAAACAACATTCGGGTTCCCAATTATACACTTTGTAACAGCCCGTTTTCAGTAAAATTAGAACAGTGGTTTCGGGGCCATAAACCTAAAGTCAAAAAATTTATTTTATTATTATTTTATGGTATATAGCATGACAGTATTACCTTATAAAAATTTCGTTAAGAAATTTTACCGTTTACATGCTTAATTTGATAAAAAAGACTAAATCGCGTAAAGTGCAAAAGTTGAGTTCTAGTAGCTAAAGGTATTAAATAGCTATAGAAATTTAAAGTGAAAGTACTTATATGGTAATTAGACCAATTAACTTGATAGTTGATGTACATGGCTTGGCAATTGTGTAAATATTAATGTTTTTAATTAGTAAATAAAGTTAATAATAAATGAAACAAATGAAAAAGTCATCATCTTTTACTTGTTTCAACCGAAACTAAAATGGAAGATTAGCCATGGAAGAATCTAGGTTCAGCCATCTTCATCTTTGCTAAATTGGTATGATTTTTGTCCCGTTTTTTTATTATTTTTACGTTTTCGGGGTCATTGTAGCTTAATCTAGCTAGACCGAGGATTAATTTGTGAAACTTTTAAACTATTAGGGTTTTACCATTGATGAATATATATGATTTTTGAAGTTTGATGGTAGAAAATGAATGGTTGTTGTTAGATAAACAACTTTTGTAAAGGGATTTTTGGTGAAATTGTCAATTAAGGGTTAAATTGAAAAAGGTGATAAATTCATGGTAAAATTTGTGAATTTGTGAAATATATGGGCTGCTATTAGTATGTATAAAAATCGGCTAGGCTTGGGTAAGGGTAAAATTTCATGAATTTCATTCCCGAGCTTAGGGACTAAATTGCAAAAAAATTAAAAGTATAAGGGCAAAATGATAATTTTTCCAAAAATATGTGTTGGACTGAATTGAATGAGAAATACATTAAATTGAGTTAAATTTATCTGTATAGATCCAGTTAGACCGTGTATGGAGTTAGATCGGGGCAAAGAGAAAGTCTCAGATAAATTGCCTTCGTATCTACGTTTACTCGTCGAATTATATGTTTTTATATGTTTTTATTGAATTATATGTATGTGATTTGTATAATTGCCATGTATAAATATAGATCGCATATCCAATGATGTACGACGATTACCGAGTCCCGTTTGAACCTTAAAAATTCGTAGGATACAAATGACATGTCATTAGGGATTACCGATTGCAGCTCGTGAGAGCTTACCGATTCTCAGCTCGTATGAGCTTACCGATTGCAGCTTGTGAGGGCTTACCTATTCTCAGCTCGTAGGAGCTTACCGATTTACAGCTCGTGATAGCATATCGATTCATAGCTCGTATGAGCATACATGTACAAGAATTGATGGATTACAGTTTAACACACTATGTATGAACTATCCCGAGTATCTAGCGATATTGTAACACCCCTTACCCGTATTCAACGCCGGAACAGGGTACAAGGCATTACCGGACTTAAACACAAACAGACACACAATTTCGAGTCATAAAATTTGCGTCGAAATTAAAACCATCCATATTCAATCATAAAGTCCCTTATACGAGCCAATGACGCCCAAAACATGCTTTGGAAGTGGTTCAGGACTAAACCGAGAACTTTAGAAAATTTTACAAAACTTAGAAAATTTTTGCTAGATGCAGGGCTGACACGCCCGTGTGGTCCAGGGGACATGCCCATGTGACCCTGTGACACACCTGTGCTTTAGACCGTGTTCAAATTAGGGGTGCTCTCTAACTTGTGCCACACGGCCGTGCCACATGCCCGTGTGCTAGGCTGTATAGCATATACGGCTGAGACACACGCCCGTGTCTCTGCCCGTATGCTCAATTCTGGACATTCTGTTTTGCAACAATTAAGGTACAGGGGACACACGGCCGAAACACATGCCCATGGGGCAGACCGTGTGTCACACACGGCGTAGACACACCCGTGTGGACAAATTAAAGGCTATTTACCAAGCCATTTGCCACCCTTGTACACACATACACTTACACCAATTCAAATCACATACATAACATACTTAGGTAACCAAATCATCCACAATTATGACCAACACAATATCCACATCTATCATACTCATAACATTTACTAAGTCACAACTGACTACTTCCAAGATACCTAATTGTACACCACTTTATCATTTTGCCAATAAACTACATTTCCAAACATCTCACATTCATGTCATAAATAACATTTCTATCATTCACCAAGCATATCATGACCATATCACCAAAGTTATTAGCACACATATGAATATATACTTAGGCTTACAACCATTATAGCCCAAATAAACCAATCTACATGGCCAATTATCAAAACAATCATTTGACAATCATAAGCCAACACATTGGCTACAATCACAATGACACATTTAAAAAATTGACTAAGTCCCTATACATGCCATAGACTTAAAATACTTGAATTCACTTATACCCAATATGATAGCTTGATAGTGTGATAGGATCTCCAGTGAACTCCAACTCGAGCTAGCTTAATAACCCTAAAAGACATGGGAAAGGAAAAGGGGCAAGCTATATTATATAGCTTAGTAAGTTCGTACTAAAATAATAAGCAACTCTTACAAATCTTTTAACAAGTTCAACAATTTTAAACACAAGATAATACAAATTACTATAAATCTCATAGTTATAATCCTTATTCAATCATAATATTTACTTTATCAACTTATAAGCATAATTTAACATATCTTGGCATTAGCTTAAGAACCATAATCTCTCATTTGTAACATATTACAACAAATAACAAATCATTTCAAACCTCAAAGTAAACATGCACACTATTTTTGTGTACTCATGTTTCCGAGTATATGTCTTAATATCTTTCAATTGTCTAAACTCTTATCTTCCCTTACTTCCATAACCATTTTAATGGGCAATTATGTCAATGTTTCCTTTTCTCATATCCGATAAATCACAATTTAATAAAGTCAATGTTTATAAACTTTATGTACATACCTGTACCAATTCGTAATACTTACATACTCTTTCTCATATTTTGACATACCTGTTGAATTTCCCGTTAAATCATTTGGAATACTAAAGGATACTCGGGGATCTCGTACATATAGTACCGTACCAATGCCATATCCCAGATTTGATCTTACATGTAATCTCGTATCGATGCCAATAGCCCAGCTATGGGTTTACACGAAGTCTCATATCGATGCCATATCCCAGATATGGTCTTACACAAAATCTCAGTAACCCTAATGTCATGACATTTATATCCTATCTATTCCTAAGGTTCAACCGGGACTTTCGCTGTACCGAATCTCTGTTGATCATTTCTGTAGTATCTTACTCAATAACATTCACATTTCGTCTCGAAAATGTAAAATTTACCATAATTATATCAATTAATAATTTATACACATATAATTTAATGTTTATTAAACATACAACCTTACCTCGACATAAAAATGGCGAAAAGGGCTAAATCGTCAAATACTCTTTTTCCCCCTGTTCTAGGTCCAACCTTCTTTTTTCTTTATCTGTAATATCACATTTAACTTATTCAATCATTATACAATTCAAATTGTCCAAAAATCACTTTATGGAAAAAAATTACATTTTTGCCCCTAAAGTTTAACATTTTTACAATTTAGTCCCTAGGCTCGTAAAATTATTTTCATTTAATTTCTTCATTAGCCATGCCTAGCCGAACCTTATACATGCTCATAACAGCTCACATTTTTCATTTATTCACACTTTTACTACATATTTTACAACTTTTACAAACAAGTCCTTTTAGGCATTTTTACCGAAAATCACTTAGTAAAAGTCGTTTAACAAACAATAAACATGTATTTTCTACCATCAAGCATCAAAATAATTACATTTTCAATATGGGTAAAATTTTAGACCTTGACATCTCTTCAAATTGATGGTAGAAATAGAAAGATCGAGTTACAACGACTTAAAAAAACGTAAAGAGCATTAAAAACAAGGCTAGAATGGACTTACAATTGAGCTTGTAAGCTTGAAAAACCCTATCCATGGTTTTCCCTTGTGAATTTCGGCCAAGGATGAAGAAGATGGACAAATTTGACTTTATTTTGGCTTTTTAATTCATTTTAATTACCAAATTACCAAAATGCCCTTAATGAAAAACTTTGAAAACATACCAAACCATGTCTATTCTTGTCCACCAACTTAACCAATGGTCTAATTACCATTTAAGGACCTCTAATTTAAAATCTCATAGCAATTGGACACTTCTAACATATAGAATTCAAGTTTTGCACTTTTTACAATTTAGTCATTTTGACTAAATTGAGTGCCCAAACGTCAAAATTTTCGAATGAAAATTTCACGAAATCGTTTCATAAAATTGTAGACCATAAAAATATAATAAAAATGAATTTTTTTGTCAGATTTGTGGTCCCGAACCCACTATTCCAGCTAGACCCAAAATCGGGTTGTTACATATATTCTAAATGGTTCAACGAGCAATGTTCTATTACGAGATGATATGAGTTCGATATGACCTATTACATGTATATACATGAAATATATGGAAATGGTATTGCATGATATATTGAAGCATGAAATGGGTGATACATGTATATAAAACTTGCTTAGTGGTTATGTTCATCCATATTTATTGGCTATTATATGTGTTTTACATGGGTAACATGTTGGTGAATATGTGCTTAGGCATTTGGCCAAATTGTGTTGGGATTTTTTATGTTTACTTACCTAAATTGTGACTAAATGGTAAGTTAAATTCTATGTTATAGGAACTTACTAAGCTTAAATGCTTACTCGGTGTATTTTCCGTGTTTTTAGTGAATCGAAAGCTCGTTCGGGTTGGAAGCTTGTCGGAGCTATATCATACTATCCATCGGCTCACTCGGTACTTTTGGTTGGTTTAAGTTTGGTTATAATGGCATGTATAGGTTATTTTGGCTAATGCTGGCCTATATGCTTTGTTGATATTTTGGCCATTTGTTTGGCTTGTGTTTTGGCATTTTGATGATAGAATAAGTCTAGTATATGGTATGTAAATATTTGCTCTTTAATGGTTGATGAATAACTTAGTATGGTTGAATTATGGAAGATGAAAATTGTGGCATGATTATACATATTGAATATGTTTTTTGTGATAGGATGTAATTGTGGTAAATTGGTGCAAATGATTTATATGGTCATTTGATGCTAGTTTTAGTTTGGAGTTTTGGTACCAAATGTATGTTTTGTTAAGTGATCTACATGGTAAGTTTTGGTACAAATATGCTATATGTAAGCTGAACAATTGGTTATATTAAACACATGATTAGTCATGTTTATAAATTGTTATTTGAGGTGCCTAAGGGCATATTGGTTGTATGTGATCATACCATTTGCATAAGGCTTGATTATGCTTGTTTTGAATGCATTATTATAGCTTGTGTATATGAACATTGTTGGATGTAGGTATATGTCAAGTTGGGTGAGAAATATGGCTTGTAAAATAGCCTATTTTCGTCCACACGGGCAGAAACACTGGCGTGTGTCTCAGTTGTGTGTGACACATGGCCAGGTGACATGACCGTGTGTCCCCTGTAGCTTTCAAAGGGTTGCAAGTCAAGCTGTTACACGGCCTAGCACACGGCCTGGAACACGGGTGTGTGACGTTACTTCGAAGGGTATATAGCCTAGCAGACGAGCGTGTGGCCCAAGTCAGTGAGTTACACAGGCACGACACGATGTAACATCCCAAACCCAACCTAGACGTTATGGTCGAATCTAGGAGTGTTACGAAGAAGGGTTTTGAAACTGATGATACTTCGATAAAACCATGTTTAGTTACTTGATAAAACGTCTAAGTTTTATAAAAACTTATTTATATATATTACTGAAATCATTACATGTTGTCCTTTAAAGTTAACCAATTATTTCGTAGCGGAAGTTTGAAAATCGTTTAAAACAAAACCACGCTCATGTTTTCAAAAATAACATTTGTTCGCATAAAATCGATATTTTGTCGAATCATCGAAGTTTAGAAATCATAATACAATTCAACCCCAAAAATTCAAACCAAATAGTCCAAAAAAAAGTCCGGAGAGTCCAAAAATTACAAAACTCTCACGAAAATCGAAAATTTTAGCAAAACCGTTAAATAATTATAATAATAAAAACAATTTCTGTCAAGTGTTCATCGTTGAGCCTCCGTCGCACCGACCTGCCTATATCTTTGGATTACCTGAACAGAACAGACAAACAGATGTGTAACAACCCATTTTTAGAGAAATTGGAACAGTGGATTCGGGACCACAAATCCGATTTCAGAAAGAAAATTTATTTTAATATTATTTTATGGTCTATAATATGATAATAATGTTGTGTGAATATTTTGTAAAGAAATTTTATCAATTACATGCTGAAATTGATAAAGGACCAAATTGCACAAGGTGCAAAAGTTAAGTTCTAATAGCTAAAGGGATTAAATAGCTATAGAAATTTAAATTGGAGGTCCTTATATGATAATTAGACCATTAAAAATTCTTAGTCATTAAGGATGATGATTCATCCATGGAAAATAAAATTAAAGAAAAGGACAAAATTGGAAGAATAAAAAAAATAAAGGTGACAAATAATAAAAGATGAAAATATCATCATTTATCATCATCTTCCCCAAATATTTTGCATGGAAACCCTAGGAAAGAGAAAGCAAGCTTTCTTGGTCAAATTAGGTAAGTATTCAAGTCCCGTTTTTAGTAATTTTTATATTTTTGAGATCGGGGTAACTTAATCTATTTATTTTGGGGATCAATTTGAAAAGATATCAAAGTATAGAATTTTTACCATGGACGAATATGCTGAAATTATGAAATTTATGGTAGAAAATGAAAGGTTGTTGGTAGATAAACAACTTTTACAAAGTGAATTTTATGAAAACTTGATGTAGGGATTAAATTGTAAAAATGAGAAATCCATGGAAAAATTCTGATTTTTATGAAATATATGGGCTGTAAATATTACATGAAAAATTCAGTTAGGCTCAGAGCAAGGATTAAATTGCATGAATTTTATTTTCCGAGTCTAGGGATGAAATCGTCATTTATTAAAAGTTTAGGGGCAAAATGGTAATTTTTCTTAAAGTGTAAATTTGACTAAATTGAGTATGAATTACATTAAATTAATGTTAAATTTACTCGTATAGATCTAGATAAATCGAATACGGAGTTAGAACCAGGAAAGGAGAAAATGTCGAATTAGTAGACTTTATGTACACGAACACTTATTGAGGTAAGTTCGTATAACTAAATTGTATATGTTTATATGCTTGAACTGAATGTTGTGTATGTAAATTTTATAAATGCCATAATTATATGAAATGATCACATATTCGTTAAATCCCGATAAATGAAAGTGCTTGAAATAAATGATAATACCCGATAAGTGATAAATTATAAAAATGTTATTTTTTTGCTTAAGTTGAATGTGAACATTTGAATTGCATAAATGCATAAATTGATAAATATATGAGATTGATCACATACCCGACAATTGCTTGATAAATGTCAAATTCCGTTTGAATAAATGAAAAATCGATGGATATGTGATTTCCCAAAATGAATGAGGTCCTGCATTTGTTGCTGATGGGATTTAGCTCGGACGAGTAATCCTATTGACCTCATTACAGATAGGATTTAGCCCGGACGGGTAATCCTGATATAATCCCTCTTGAGCATATGTTACAATTAGGATTTAGCCTGGACCGGTAATCCTGTTATATGATATGTGGCTCGATAATGTGTTTCCTGATTAAGTGCCCTAACGGGTACTCCTGAATATGAATTGAAGGATTTACTGATTTGTACACTTTGTGTGTACTACTTAAGTATCCATCAATATTTTCAATAATTCAATGGGTAAAATCCTGACATGAAAAGAAATGAGTTTTTACATGTATCTGCCTGAAGTACATGAAAGTGATGTTTTATGAAATATGGAAGTATGAATTATGATATACGAACATGGAAATTTGTTTGATGAATACATTCATCTATGAGAATAGATTTGTACATCTCGAGTGTATTATCTGTGTGATTATCAATATTTCAGTTGAATAAGAAGCAAAGTTCTGACATGAAATATACTAAAACTCGAGATGAATCATTATAGAATGTACCCGAAAAATATGGAAATAATTTGTATATATGTTATATGAATACATGATGTGGAAAACATATGTGTATGAGAATCCAAATATTGTTGAGCTCATATATGTGTTTCTTGATGTCTATATGAAATAAGTTACTAACAAGGGTGATGAGAATATGTGTTAGGGCTTGGGATCGAATGGTTGATTGTGATTTACATGTTTATTTTTAATATGAATAGTTGGTAAGTTAATTACCAAGTTATGCAGATTTTCTAAGCATTATATGCTTACTCTATTTTGTTTTTCCCTCTTCTATAGTAAATCGAAAGCTTGTTGGATTGGAAGCTCGACAGAGATCACTCACATTATCCATCGACTCAATTTGATATATAAGGTAAAACAATTGTGGTTATAATGGCATGTATAGGTTAAATTGGCCAATGAATGACATGTAAATATTTGTTAATGACTAGCTATTGGAATGGCTAGTTATTAACATGTTTTGGTGTTCATGTATAAAAGACTATATTATGGTATATGTTTGAAAATGATTGACTAATAGAAATCACAATGAGATAGGTATGAATGAATTAAATTAGCATATTTGATACAATATACACAAATGTGAACATGGCATTTAGATAAATATGAGTATAAATTTACATGTATAAGACTTAAATTTTGGTATGAAAATGTGGTTGGTGAATGTGATAAATTGTGTATAAGTGTTGGTGTAGGTGCAAGGCTAAAATGGGTGAAAAATAAAGTTAGGAAATGGCTTTATTTTGTCCACACGGGTAGACACATGGACGTGTGTCTTGATAGTGTGTGACACATGGCTCAGTGCATGGGCATGTGGTCTGGCCGTGTGGCCCCTGCATATTAAATTTTAGAAACAAAATGCTTAGAACTGAGCACACGGGCAAAGACACGGGCGTGTGTCTCAGCTGTATGGGTAACACGGCCTAGCACACGGACATGTGACTTGGCCGTGTGATGCAAGTTAGAGAGTTACATGGGGCAGGACACGGCTTGATGTTCGAGCGTGTCATAGGGTCACACGGGCGTGTCCCTTGGCCACACGGGCGTGTGAGCCCTGCATCTAGGAAACATTTTGAAATTTCATGAAAATTTTTCTAAGATCCTGATTAAGTCCCGGTTTTATTCTAATATTTATATTTGGCCTCTAGGGCCTATTTAAAGGACAATATGATTAGTATCGGACATGAATAGTAAATGATGTGAAATATCTGTAATTATTTTGTAAAGTTTTGTAATGCTCTGTAACCTTGTTCTGGCGACGGATACGGGTTAGGGGTGTTACAAGATGTGACTTTTCGTAAACTCAGCGTGTAACCCAGCAGAGATAGTCATGCAACATATACAGAATTTCATATATAGTCAGATACAGATTCAGACCTAAGTCCATAACAGAAACAGATATCAGAATCAGATGTATAGAACAGATATATAGAATCCTACCCCCATCCTTTACACATCATCTCCGACCATTCCATCACACCATGTGGGGTTAAATACTCCCACCCATTCCTACACACCATATAACATCGATGCGACACATAACAGATAATATGCAGGCAATCAGCCAGAATATAGGCGAAAGGTCGCCGTACGGATCACTTCCACCACGTATACAAATCCTACCCCAAATACAAATACAGAATAAACATGCTTAACATGCTCGTATATAGATAAATACATACTTAACAACACAGTCAAGCATATATATCAATTTCCACTTAAATATGACTATCAGAGTATCAGATCACATGAAATAAGGTATGGTTAGCCCTTACCAACCGTACGGTAGACCATAGTCGATTGGAACGACCTGTGCGACCCTAAGGAAATTTTTAGAATTCTGGCCCACATGCCCGTGTGGCCTACACGGCTTGGCCCTAAAACCAACACGCCCGTGTGGCCCACACGCCCAACTTGGCCCAGCCCGTGTGGCCCATACAGTCACACATTCGCTATCACACGACTGTGTCTCGCACACGGCCACACTTACGACATTCACACAGTCGTGTCTCGCACACGGGTAGCCACACGGCCTAGCACACGCCCGTGTGGCATCGATAGTGCCCTTTTTTGGCTTTCGCTGAACCTCAATTTTCTGTGTTTAGGGTATACAACTGGTTTGTTTTTTGAAGAATTCACACCCCCGAAGCGAACAGCTCCTAAAATTGTTAACCAAAACACCACATTAACTTTAATTCACAAATCCAACCAAGACACCTCTTAGGCACAATTAGAAAACACAACAGAAAAGTGCACTAAAACGATCCAAAAGCTTACCCTTAAAATTTTGACAGGAATCAAAAAGGAAGAAAGAGGGAAAATTTGACAGGGGAAGAGTATAGAAACGTCAGAAAGAGAGAGAGTTTTATTTTTTTTTATGAAAAAGAAAATAAAAGATTTTTAACTCAAATTAATACTTTTGTAACACATCCTTAAAATCTCTCTAACTCCCCACTCCACTAAACCAAACCAACCACTTCAGAATTCCAGCCTCACCGAAACTCTGTCGGACAACTAAGACAAAAATTAACATCCACGCTCGCAAAAGGATTCGAACATGAGACATCAGGGCCAGTTAACTCTTTACCCCTCAAACCAGCAGGCTTATTCTGATATGAGTTTACAAATAATATAATATAAGCCCACCTAACAGGGATAAGGCTTGAATAAAAGATAACCAAATTTTCCAAATGTGGGGCTTGAACCCAAGACCTCATAAACACCCAGAACACTTAGCCACTGAAGCAAATACTTATTTGTGTCAGATTTCACAAAAACAGATTTAAATTATTCAGGGCATTACAACTCTACCCTATAAAAGATATTTCAACCTCGAAATTTACCTGATTCGAACAGATGAGGATACTATTGACACATCCCGTCTTCAGGTTCCCACGTCGCCTCCTCGGTGCTATGATTCCGCCACAGAACCTTCACTAACGGTATGGACTTCCTCATCAGTACCTTAATATCTCGATCCAAAATCTGAATCAGCTCCTCCTCAAAAGTCAAGTCCAATTTAACCTCGATCTGCTCAATAGAGACAACGTGAGATGGATCACACCGATACCGGATCAACATCGAGACATGAAACACATCATGGATACAATCTCTGGAGGTAGCTATAATCGATAAGTAACCAGTCCCACAAGCTTTAAAATCTGATACGGCCCAATGAACCTAGGGCTTAACTTGCCCTTACGACCGAACCACAGAACTTTCTTCCACGGAGATACCTAAACGAATCACCCACAGAGTACTCGATGTCCCTCCTTTTCAGATTCGCATAAGACTTCTATCTATCAGAAGCCACCTTAAGATGATCTTAAATCAGCCTAACCTTATCTTCAGTCTCGAAAATCAACTTAGGACCTAAAACATGTCGCTCACCCAACTCAATCCAACATAGCGGAGTACGACACTTATGACCATATAGAGCCTCATAAGGTGCCATCTGGATGCTAGACTGGAAACAATTATTGTAGGCGAACTCAGCTAGTGACAGAAAATCCTCCCAACTACCTCAGAAATCAATCATATAGCTCTAAAGCATATCCTCCAGTATCTGAATCACCTTCTCAAATTGACCATCGGTTTGAGGATGGAACACAATACTGAAGTCCAATATCGAACCCAAAGCTTTATGCAGTTTTTTCCAGAACCGAGAAGTGAAGTGAGGATCCTTATTAGAGATTATTGAAACCGATACCCCATGCAATCTTACAATATTGGAGATGTAGAGCTTTGCTAACTTTTGCAGAGAATAGTCCATTCGAATCGGAATAAAATGGGCAGACTTGGTCAAACGATCCACGATGACCCAAACAGAATCCTTCTAAGTGGAAGTTAAAGGCAACCCACTAATGAAGTCCATTGTCACACGTTCCCATTTCTATAAAGAAATCTTAATGGGTTGGAGCAAACCCGAAGGCAACTGGTCCTTAGCCTTAACTTGCTGGCACATCAGACAACAAGCAAGAAAATCTGCTACCTCTCGTTTCAAACCAGACCACTAGTACAGTTCACGGAGATCCCGATACATCCTATTACCATTGGGATGCATAACATAAAGACTAATATGAGCTTCCCTCAGCATCGACTGTCTCAAATCAGAATCGTTAGGTACACAAACCCGTCTTCGAAAACACAGAACCCTATTTTTATTCAGCCCAAAATTAAATGCACTGTCGCTCTCAACCTGATGGAACCACAGAACAAGAGAATCATCCCCTAATTGTTTCTCTTGAATCTGGTCAATCCAAGTAGGCTTAACTTGCAACTCGGCTAACAAACCTCCATCATCAAACAAATTGAAACGAGTGAACATCGCCCTCAAATCAGACATTGCTCTACGACTGAGAGCATCGGCCACCATATTAGCCTTACCAAGATGATATTCTATCGTACAATCATAATCCTTAAGTAGCTCAATCCATCTACGCTGCCTAAGATTCAACTTCTTTTGAGTAAGGAGGTACTTGAGGCTCTTGTGATCTGTATAGATGATACACCTCTCACCATACAGATAGTGCCTTCAGATCCTTAAAGCAAACACCACGATAACTAACTCGAGATCGTGCGTTGGATAATTCCTTTCGTGTGACTTAAGCTGATGGGACGCATAAGCCATAACGTTACCATCTTGCATCAGTACACATCCCAAACTGACGTGCGACGCATCACTGTAAACCACAAACTCTTTACCAGATTTAGGCTGTATCAGAACAGGAGCCTAAGTCAGAACAGACTTGAGCTTTTCGAGGCTCAATGGTTACGTATCAGTCCAGACTAAAGGAACATTCTTGCGTAAAAGCTTAGTCAGAGAAGCTGCAATCAGTGAGAACCTCTCAACAAATATTCGATAATAATTTGCAAGACCCAAAAAACTGCAGATCTTAGAATTCTTAGGCTGTTTCTAATCAAGAACAACTTCAATCTTTCTAGGATCAACTCGGATACACTCAGCAGAAATCACGTGCCCTAGAAATATTACCTCTCGCAACCAGAATTCACATTTACTCAACTTAGCGTAGAGTTGTTTCTCTTGGAGTTTCTAACGCACTACTCTAAGATGCTCATCATGCTTATCCTCAATCTTAGAGTACACTAGAACATCGTTGATGAAGGCTACGACGAACTGATCTAGATACGGTTGAAAAAATCGATTCATCAGATCCATGAATGCAGCTGGAGCATTCGTCAAACCAAATGGCATAACTAGAAACTCATAGTGCCCATAACGAGTCCTAAAAGCTGTCTTATGAATATCAGCTTCATTAACCCTAAGCTGATGATACCCTGAACAAAGATCTATTTTTGAGAATACTGCAGCCTCATGAAACTGATCAAACAGGTCGTTGATTCTCGGAAGTGGATACTTATTCTTCACAGCCAGTTTATTCAACTGCCGGTAGTTGATGCACATCCTCATAGTACTATCATTTTTCTTTACAAACAGAATCGGTGCCCCCCAGAGACATACTAGGATAAATGAAACCACGATTTAGAAGCTCTTGAAGTTAAGCCTTAAGCTTTGTAAGCTCCTTCGGTGCCATAAAGTATGGAGCAATAGACACCGGAGCTATACCCAGTAGAAGCTCAATGCCAAACCCAACTTTTCGATTCGAAGGCAAACCTGGCAACTCCTTGGAAAAGACATCTGAAAATTCCCTCACTATTTTGATATCCCCAGTAGAAGAGTCCTCAGAAACTGAAACACTGATGTAGGCCAAATACGCCTCACACCTTTTCCGGACCAATTTCTCGGCCATTAGAGTGAACATTATATTGGACAGGTAATCTCGACGTTCACCGATCACAACCGCCTCTTTATCATCATCGGTCCTCAGAACAACCCTCTTAGTCGTGCAGTCCAAACTAACTTGGTGCTCAACTAACCAGTCCATACCCAGAATTAAATCGAACTAACCAAAAGGTAGCTCCATCAAATTTATCGGAAACACAACCCTTTGTACTTCTAATGGAACACTCCTATGTTGTCTACTAACCCGAACAAATTGCCCCAACGGACTTAGTACAGTAATCTCACCAGAAGTACACTTAACAGAAATCCCCAAGTTCTCAAAAACAGAACTAGCTACATAGGAGTGTTTAGAACTTATGTTTATCAAAGCAGTATATGGAGCATCAAAAATAAAGAACGTACCCATGATCATATCAGAGGTGTCTTTGTACTCTCAGCATCGGGCAACATAAACTAGTATAGGCTACCTTGCCTCAGTCTGATTAGCACCTCTTCCCGATGCTATTTGTCCTCGGCCCATACCATTACCACCCCTAGCCGGTCCATGGCCCCTAGGTGGCTGTTGCACTGCCTTCTGAGGCTGAACAGAACCCGATCCCGTAGCTTGCATATGATCAGCACAATGTGGACACTCTCTAATCTGATGTTCCAATGACCCACACTGCAAACAAGCCCCTAATCTCCTCCAGCACTTGCCCGGATGGTGCATACCACAGTAACCACAAGGCTGAATCCCAATAGGAGCAATAGGAGCTCCCACTCTAACAGACCCATCAGGTCTGGCCCATTTCTTAGGCCTCTGAATAGAAATAGAGGGCTTCGAATCCATTTTATTCTTGCCTCTCTTTCGGTATCTATTCTGGCGCTCGATGCACTTAACCTCTTTGGTGATCTTCACATTTTCTACCAAAATAGAAAACTCACGATCCCTCTGCAAAGCAATCAGAACCCTCAGACTATCCGTAAAACCATCCTCAAAATGGACACATTTCTCACACTCGGATGCCACCATGGCTCAATCGTAGCGGCTCAATCTCAAAAACTCAGCTTCATACTCGGCCATAGACTTATCACCTTGCTTGAGATTCATGAACTCAGGCTTATGAGTATCAACATAGCTCACGCCCACATATTTTTCCTAGAAGCCAATCTTAAAATAGTCCTAGTTCAGACGATCCGGTTGAGTACCCTCCTCAATCGACAACCACCACTGATAAGCTTCGTCGCGAAGCAAAGAGACTGCACCCTTCAGTTTCATCTCAGGAGTGTAGTCAATGTCATTCATAATCCTCTCGGTGGCCTCCAACCAATATTCGGCCACATTAAGGGCGACTCTAGTGGTGCCCCGGAAACAACTCAGCTCCATTGGACTAGAGTCGTTCAGTTACCGACCTACGACCCCCAAATTCAAAATGGGGTCCAGCAACCCTCTCCAACACTCTCAACATGGCTTAAGACAGTGCATCGTCCCTAGCCGAGTGGCTTTGGGACCCAGTCTCAGTAGCAGGTGAAATTAGTGTCTCACTCATATCCAAATTCGGCATATTGCCTAGAGAGAAAGACTCAGCTTGAGCCTCCCTATGGCGCCCGCCGCGCCCACAAATACCACGACCGCGAGTTCTACGAGCACTCATCGTATTTTCAGTTTTATCTACATTATAAAATTTTATGCATCAGTTCCAGTGTGTATTAGCAGATATTTCATGCTTAAGTTATCAGAAGTTCAGAAGTAATGTGGAGGTTTTAGTCTTTAACTAACTCAATATAGTTTCAGAAAGTACTAACTATAATGTTTTCAGAAAGTTTTATCTAAGTTTAGAAATACTTATAGGATCAGCGCCGGAGACTCGGTGTACAACATACTCATTCAGGATAAAACAAATTTTGCTTGAAACCAGTCTTTTTCAAATGAAATTTTGGAACCCAAAATTCGCAGCCCAAGTTTTGCAACCTGGCTCTAAAAATAACATTTGTTCGCGTAAAATCGGTAGTTTGTCGAATCATCACAGTTTAGAAATCATAAGGTAATCAAACACCAAAAATTCAAACCTAACAGTCCAAAAAAAAGTCCAGAGAGTCCAAAAATTACAAAACTCTCACTAAAATCAGAAATTTCAGTAAAAATGTTAAATAATTATAATAAAAAAGTAGTTTCAGTCAAGTGGTAACCGCTGAGCCTTCGATGCACCGACCCACCTATATCTGTGGATTACTTGAAAAGAATAGACAAACAAATTCGTAAACTTAGTGTGTAACCCAACAGAGATGGTCATGTAATATATACCGAATTTCATATACAGTTAGATACAGATTCGAACCTAAGTCTATAACAAAAATAGATATCAGAATTAGATGTACATAACAGATATACAGAATCCTACCCCGTCCTCTACACACCATCTTCGACCATCCCATCACACCATGTGGGGTTAAATACTCCCACCCATCTCTACATACCATATAGTGTCGATGCGACACATAACAGATAATATGCAGTTAAGCTACCAGAATATAGGCGAAAGGTCACCGTACAGATCACTTCCTCCACATATACAAATTCCACCCCAAATACAGATACAGAATAAACATGCTTAACATGCTCGTATATAGATAAATACATACTTAACAGCATAGTCAGGCATACATATTAGTTTTCTAATCAAATTAGACTATCAGTTCACATAAAATAGGGTTTGGTTAGCCCTTAACGACCATACGGTAGGCCCACATTCGATTGGAACGACCCGTGCAACCCTATGGAAATTTTCAGAACTCTGGGCCCATATGCCCGTGTGGCCCACACACCCAGAATGACATTGCCCGTGTGGCCCACACGGCCTGGACCCAAAACCCACACGCCCAACCTGGCCCAGCCCCTGTGGCCTACACGGCCACACATTATTCATCACACGGCCACACCTACGACATTCACACAGTCGTGTCTCGCACATGACCAATGGCACGGCCTGGCACACGCCCGTGTACCATCGACAATGCATTTTTTTTTTGTTTTTGCTGAACCTCGATTTTTCATGTTTAGAGTACACACTTGGTTCATTTTTAGAAGAATTCAGACCCCCGAAGTGAACAGCTTCTAAAACTGTCAACCAAAACTCTCACAATTAACTTTAATTCACAAATCCAACCGAGACACCTCTTGGGCACAATTCGAAAACATAATAGAAAACTGCACTAAAACGATCCAAAAGCTTACCCTTGATAATAGCAGCCTCGAAACTTCACTACATTACTGAAGAGTCTCGGTTTTCCTAAGAGCACCTACAGAAACGGTATACCGGATTAACTCAAACATCAATAGAAAAAAGCTACATAAAAAAACTTCCACAGCACCATGACGAACCCTTACCTTCAAAATCGTATGACGAAAAAAAAGTAAAACACCATGATTGGAAGAGGAAATTTCGACAAGAATCAAAGAGGAAGAAAGAAGGAAAATTGAACAGGGGAATAGTATAGAAACGTTAGAAGGAGAGATAATTTTCTTTTTTTTTTTGGAAAAAAATAAAAGATTTTTAACTCAAATTATTTTTTTGTAACACATCCCTAAAATCTCTCTAACTCCCACTACTCCATTAACCCAAACCAACCAACTTTACAATTCCAGCCCCACCGAAACTCTGTCAAACAACCAAGACAAAAATTAACATCCACGCTCGCACAAAGATTCGAACACGAGACCTCAATGCAAGTTAACTCCTTACCACTTGAACCAGTAGACTCATTCTAATATAAGTTTACAAATAATATAATATAAGCCCACCCAACAGGGATAAGGCTTGGATAAAAAACAAAATTTTCCAAATGTGGGGCTTGAACCCAAGACCTCATACACACACCCAGAATACTTAGCCACTAAAGTAGATACATATTTGTGTTAAATTTCACAAAAATAGACTTAAATTATTCAGGACATTACACACGGGCTGGGACATGGCCGTGTGTCCCTATTTCAAATGCTTACACGGCCGTGTGACCCTTGCAACTTTGAAAATTTTTAATGTTTTCTGAAAAATTCTTTGAGTTTCTGATTTAGTCCCGAGTTGTTTCTAATGCGTATTTAGGGCATCGAGGGCTCGTATAAGGGACAATATGTATGTTTTGACTTGGATTTATTATATCTATTGAAATGATATGAAATGTTTGAAATATTTGTCCGTTTGAATTGTAAACTCCGGTAATGCTCCATAACCCTGTTCCGGCGACGGATATGGGTTAGGGGTGTTACACACTTGACATGTTTGGGCCGACATATATCAACCAAGAAGAAGGCACGTATGAAAGCGAAGAGGATAGAGAAGAAGAAGGGGATGCCGAGGATGAGGAGATGAACGATAATAAGGATGATTGAACTATTTTTAATTTTATAAAGACTTGTATTAATTTTTAGACAATTTTAATTTAGACTTCATAGGAATAGGATTAATAAGTAACTTTCAATATGTTGTATTCTATTTAAACTTTCTATGTTGGAACCCAACATAAATGATACACAAACATATTCAAACTTTACACGATCAAAGGAGGAAACACCCACCAGTAGCAGCTAAAACAATCACGATAAATCAGGTAACTTCTGTCCCTATCTTTTGATGGGCTACACATTGAGGACAATGTGTTGACTAAAGTGGTGGGTAACATAGGTTGTTATTAAAATTTAAAATTTTCTGTCTTTTGGTGTGTTTGAGCGTGTAGAAATACAAGTGATTGGTTGGGAGCATGTACATAGATTGCTTGTGTTTAAAATTTAAATTTGGCATGATGATTGGAGATTTTAAAATTATTATTATTAGACTACTAAAGTTCTATATGTTACGGTGTAAATAGGTATTAAGTTATCATTTGTACCAAGTGATATATAAAATACAAGGAAACGAGCATGCTAGTATGAATGATAAATAATTGAATTTGTATTTGTTTGGTTGATTAAATTTGTGAATGTTGAGATATTTAGAGATGACCTAAGGTATTGTTTGGAACACATCCAGAGCAAAAAAGCTGTCCTATTTGTATTTCACATTTAGTACCAATTTTTGAGAATGTTGACACTTCTTGATGAACCACATTACAAGCCCCGAACCTAGAAACATCAATTTGTATTTGCCCTTTTTCTTTGGTCCTACACTGCACGATTATAGATGTCTGACCATATGTATTGAGGGTTAAGTAGATACATCATGGCGAAGGTTGTAAAAATAGAGTGAAATAGGAAAGATTAGTGTGATATGGGGATTATAGGTTAGCCTAAAAGTGCAAAACAAGAAGAAAAATCCAGAAAGAACGTCTATACGAGTAGAAAAAGTGCCTGAAAAGCTAAAAAGTATTCTTAAATGAAAAAAAAATTGAAAAAAAAACCAGTGACAAAGTCACAACAATAGAAAAAACTCGTTCATTAGTGTACTGAAACTCGTAGGCTAGTCGTAGTTACTATGTCATGCTATGATTTCCTATATATGGAGAGATAAGGAATGTGAGAGAATGAGAAATAAGGCGGTGAGCGGGTAAGAGTCACTAATGGGGGAAGAATAGGGATCAATACGATGTGCCAAACTATTTTTGTGTTTGTAACCTTTTGATGATTAATGTTTTTGAATTCTATACTTGTCCTAAGCCGCAAAACGTTACATGCCGAAAAGCCCTATGTGACCTAAGAATCCTCATACATGAATGGACATCATACTGAACATATGCATAAATGACTATTTGTATTTTGCTTGAATAATCATAGTACTTATATGATCTGTTGATGGATCTTTATAGATGAGACCCTTAATACTTGTATATTTTGCAACATACTAAACTTAGATGTTTGTGGTCAAAAGTGGTAAGTCAACCACCCATCATGTTAATAGTGTTAGTAAGCATGAAATGCCTAAGTCATATGCTCCAAAATCAATATTTGTATCATACTGGCTTAAGGGTCGTCATTTTTATTTGTCATCTTCGTTGTTTGAGGACAAGCAATGACTTAAGTGTGGGGGAGTTTGAGCTGTCAGATTAAACTAGTTTTCACATTTGATGAGCTTAAATAGAAGCATTTTCATTATGTTTTAATTGAGTTTCTTTAGTTTTACTTACATTTAATAAAATCTGCAAATCGTGTCTTTTATTAACCTTAAGGGCCGAATGAGGCCTAAGGGAAAGCTAACGTGATTTGTGAGTGTGTAGGAGACCATTAAAAGACATCTTGGGCTAATCCTGGAATCTATGTCACAATATGGGAGATCCAATGTTACAACATAGAGAGAAAAATAAAGAAAGTAAGAATCAACCTTCAATGTCGTGACACAAGCTAAGGGTGTCGCGACCTAACCTTGAAGACAGTTGTAGAGGAACATATTGGTTCTTATGTCCCGACACAGGTCCTGGTGTGTCGTGACATCGACTCTGTGATAAGAATAAAACACGAAGCAGAGGCATTTTGGTTTGCACAATCAAACTTTAAGCTCGGGAATGTCAGCTAACCTAGGGTTAAGGACGACAGCCATCTCAAGGCTGTAAATAGGCCTTTTTAGTACATGTTAGACAACTTAGCATTAACCTAGTTTCTTCCGTTAAATTTAGTCTTATTTTCTTTCTTTCTTAGGTTTTCATAGTTTTAGTTAGTTGTTTTCTTCAAGAGATCTAATTATAAAGGAGATTAACTCCCATGGATTCACATTATTCATCAATATCAATCAGGCTTTCTTAAAATCTCTATTTCAATGCATTCCCTATGATTTAATTATTCTTTTCTTTTCATGTTGTTTATGAAAGCTATGAGGAACTAATCCTTCTATGGGGGATTAGCGAGTGGAGGCATGATCTCTTAAATATTTTGTAGGGTTACTCAACAAATCAACTATTTGGAAAAGGAAGAATGTAAAATAAACCGTAAGCCTAACAACCCTAGGAAGTCATCAAGGTGGGAATTAACCCCAAAGTGGTATTTCCTACTTGTGAGCACCTTTACCCCCAAGCTATTCTGGACTGTGAGGTTTCGAAGATAAGTAGTTTTTGCTGACTCATTATGTTATTGGAAGATCGAAAGATCTTGCTAGCGTAGCAATTAGTAGGTTGACGAGGAACCCAAGACGACAGTTAATTGAAATTGTTGAAGCGAGCTGGTCACCCATCCATAGATTTGGTTCACTTTATTTATCTTTATCTCTTGCAGTTTTAATTTCTTTTTATGATATTTTATTTCACTATTTTACAAACAAAAAAAAAGCTTCTTCTTTTACTCTTGTACTATAACTAACTTAAAGTATTAATTAGATCTTTAATTATTTATGTTTAAATTGATTTAGTACTCGCCTCCCTTAGATCCTTGGAGTACTCACCTACTTCGTTGTAAAATCTATATTCACACTTTGGACGTTAGTATGTCCAGAGGCAGAAAATCACAGTAGGAACAATTCCTAGGAAAGTTTGGAGGGGTCACAGTCAATCCCGCTAAAAACCCAAATTCCTAGACAAAATTTTCTCTAAAGTGATTAGGGAACAAAATCGACTAGTTTATAAAGAAAACACTTAAAAAGTGGAGGAGATGAATGTTTTCAGAGAGAGTTTTTTTTTTTTTCTGTTCAGTGTATAAAAATGAGAAAACTAATCCTCTATTTATACTAGTAATAGAAGGGCAATACAGTAAAAAGGCATGAGAAATTTTGTAAAAAATTCATAACCACATCTCTACAAAATCTTCAACAACTCCCACTAAATCCTCAACAATTTTGCATTACCAACAGTCCCTCACTAATGCAAAGTAGTTTTGGATTTTTTTTGTAGACATGAGAAATTTAGTTAAAAAGTGAGAAGAGCAACGGTGAAATTAGTTGCTTAAGCACTAGTATCTTGTGGATTTGAACTAGTACATAGTGAAATAAGTGATTACTCTCTTTAACAAGTGAACGAATCTTAATAAGAGTTAACGCATGACACACAACTAATCTCAGATCCATTTTGAAGTTCTGTGATAAATCAACAAATTTTAGCCAATGTACCTCGAGATGCTAGTAAGTGCTCTAGAAAAATAGCCCAAAATGTTTTCCATAGAAGGTGGCTAGTCCTTCACACTTATGTAGGTGATTTCATCTGGTATATCTCAATATAGGCCACCTGTATCATGACTATGAAATCATTAAGAGCTTTTATTAAGCTCATCGTCTTAAATTTAAGTTGAGTGAATTCGTCAAGTCTGTCTCAATAGGACCACCCAAAATGTGGGATATGAACTCATTAAGAGTAATAAACTCAACCTCTCAAGTCGGTGAATTCATCATGTCTGTCTCAATAGGACTACCCAAAATCTGGGCTATGAATTCATTAGAAGTAAAAACTCATCTTTATGCATGTACATCATTCGCCATAAGGATAGGTAAAATGTACATTATGAGTCTTTCCATGGTTTCGTTTGACCATATTGACCTTAGAAACTAAGTTGGGTATCCACCATGAATTCCTCAACCACTGGGCTTAAGACACACCCCTTCGATGAATCAAAAATCATTTTCCTACTTAATCCTTTAGTTAGTGGATCAATTAGGTTTTTTAGACCTCATGTACTCCAAGGCGAGTACTCTATTTTTTATTAAATGTCTCATAGATTCATGTCTTATTCGAATATGTCTCTTTTTACCATTGCAAGCTTGACTCTTAGCAACACAAATTGCAGCTTGCAAGTCACATAATAAAGATATAGGAGGTACTGGTTTTCCCATAAATCTCTGCAAGTAGATTCCTAAGCCACTCGGCCTTTTTCCCAGCTAAGTCAAGGGCTATAAACTCTGACTCCATTGTGGAACGAGTAATACAAGTCTGTTTAGCAGACTTCCATGAAATGGCTGTTATACCCAAAGTAAAGACACAACCATTTGTAGAGCTTATCTCATCATTATTAGTTACCCAATTTGCATCACAATAGACTTTAATCACAGCAAGGTAACCAAAAAAATTCTAATTCCCAATATAAAATACCTTTAAAGTATTTAAGCAAACGCTTTAGAGTATTCTAATGCTCATTGCTTGGATTGTGGGTATACCTATCTAGTATACTAACTGCATAAGCAATGTTCGATCAAGTGTAGTTCATCAAGGACATAAGACTTCCAATAATCTTTGCATACTCTAATTGAGAAATATTTTTTCCTCTATTTTATAACTTTAACTCCTAAGATTATATCTACCTCTTCTAAATCTGTCATTTTAAATCTGGTAGATAAGAAATTCTTGGTCTTATTAATGGCTTCTACATTAGAACTGAAAGTTAACATGTCATCTACATATAAACTTATGATGACACAATCGGATCCAAACATTTTGGAATATAAACATGTATCTGAACCATTAACTATAAAACTAAAACTGAGTATAGTTTTATGAAATTTCTCACACCATTATTTTGGAGCTTGTTTGAGGTCGTACAGAGATTTTTTAAGTCTGCAAACTTTATCTTCCATACCAGGTGCCACAAATCCTGGAGATTACTCCATATAAATCTCCTCATTCAAAACACCATTCAAGAAAGCTGTCTTTACATTCATTTGATGTACCAGTAGATCGTGAATGGAAACTAAAGCAAACAAAATAGAAATACTAGAGATTTTAGTCACAGGAGAGTACGTATCAAAATAATCTACTCCAAATTTCTTAGTAAATCCTTTAACCACTAGGCTTGCCTTATACTTTTGTATTGAACCATCAGGTCTAAGTTTATTTCATAAGACCCATTTATTACTAATAGGTTTAAAACTTTTAGGCAAATTTACTAATTCCTAGGTATGATTAGACTTAATAGATTCAAGCTCATTATTAATAGGATCTTTCGAAAAACTAGCATCTATTGAATTTATGGTTTTATCGTAAGTTTTTAGATCCTCATCTATCAAAAAAGCATGAGCAATAGAATCATCTATTAAGTTTAAATCATTAACTTTAGTTATGAAAGAAGTAAAAAAATCAAGTCCGAAACTAGTAACATTCTTTTGTCTTTTACTTCTTCTAGGTTCCACATCATCATTAAGAATATCTCTATTATGTGTACTAGAAGAGTAAATATGCTCATCTAATGGTGTTTCAGGATTTGCAACAAATTTCTTTAGAGGGAAAATATTTTCAAAGAAAACAACATCTCTAGATTAACATATGGAAGAATCATGCAAAGACATAAATTTATATGCAACAATGTTCAGAGCATAACCAACAAAAACAACATCAACAGTTTTAGACCAATAGTGTTCTATATGAAAACAAGTATGCCTACTTTTTGCCAGGCATCCTCACACTTTCAAGTATTTTAAATTAGGGGCATAACCTTTCCACAATTCATATATGGTACAATCTAATTTTTTATGAGGCACTCTATTAAGGATGTGATTCGTAGAAAGTATAGCCTCCCCCTACATATGATCAGGTAAGCCAGAACTAAGTAGTAAAGTGTTCATCATTTCTTTTAGAGTCCTATTTTTCCTTTCAACTATACAATTTTATTGTGGAAAATAGGGGGCAGAAAATTCATGTATAATTTCGTCTTTCTCACAAACCTCTTTAAGGAAGTTAGTGTCATATTCGCCCCCTTTATCGGATCTAAGACGTTTTATTTTTCTATCAAGTTGGTTTTCTACTTCCGCTTTATAAAAGAGAAATGTTGGTTTAGCTTCATCTTTTGTTCTTAAAAGATAGACTTTTATATAACTAGAATAGTCATCTATAAATGTAATATAGTAGCGTTTCCCATTTTTACTTTCTGTGTTTCTAAAGCCTACTATATCAGTATGAACTAATTCCAAAAGTTCAATTTTTCTATCAGTGATAGGATTTAAGGAAGGTTTAGCATGCTTGGCCTCAACACAGATTTCATATTTATTAAGGTTATTATTATCTAGATTAGGCAACAGATTCATTTTTACAAGTTTCTTCAAAGAATGTATATTCACATGTCCTAATCTAGCATGCCACATATCAAACGATTCAACAATATAAGTAGAAGTGATGGCTTTATTATTATTAAACATAGTCTCAATCACAAATAACCCCCACATAAATAACTTTTCTCTACATAGTCCTCGTTTCGGGAAAGTACAAGTTTATTGGATTCAAATACTAGTTTAATGTCTGCCTTATTCAATAGACCACTACTAATCAAATTTTTACGAAGGGCAGGTGCATAGAAAACATTATTCAATGCCAAAGTTTTACTAGAAGTGAGTTTGAGTAAAATTCTTCGTTTACCGAATACTTCTGAAGTGCTTGAATTGCCCATGTAGACTTGCTCACCTTCAATTACCTTTTCAAATTCGATAAACATTTCTCTATTGGAGCAGAAATGTTTAGAGGTGCCTGTGTCTACAATCCACTCAGTGTTATTTTTTACCAGGTTTACTTTGGAAACCACAATAGCTATAACGTTATCTGGATTTTCGACTACATATGCTCGTGGTTTGTTTTCATTCTGACGGTTAGAACGTAGGTAGCATTGATAGGCTTTGTGCTCGTCTTTGACACACGTAGCACTTCACGTGGTTGTTGGATTTGTTGTTCTTCCTAGGTTTCTTGAAGGTGATAGCCTTCTTATTCTGGAATTTTGTTGCCTTCTTATACCTTCCAACATTTTTATTCCTGCTGAATTTAGAACTAGAGCCAGATTAAACAAAGTTAACTTTTAAAGGGAATTTATTTGAGGTAACTAAAGCCTTATCTTTAAGACGATTGGCTTCTTCAATCTTTATATGGTTGATTAGTTCTTCCAAAGGGATGTCTCATTTTTTGTATTTTAGGAGATTTTAGTAATTAGACTAGGGTTTTGGTAGCATCTCAATCAAGACATTTGCTTGGAGAATCTCACACATTTGCATTCCTTCCGCCAGGATATTGAAAACCAGCTTCTCGTAGATATGGACTTGATCCATAATCGACTTATCATCGATTATCTGGAGTTTAAGCCATTCACCAACAACATATTTCTTAACTCCAGCATCATCAACTCCATATTTTTTCTCCAAAGTATCCCAGATGGATTTGGTAGATTTACTTTTGATAAACAAATCGAAAAGGTTGTTAGCCATATGGCTTAACACGTGACCTCTTACCATTTTGTTGTCTTTTTCAAATTTAGCTTTTAAAGCAACTGCATCTAGTTCTTTGGAGGCAGTGGTAGAATCTTCGAGTTTCTCGATGGTAGGTGGATCGAAAAGGATGTAGTCAACTTCAAGATATTTGAAGAAGATGGCCATCCTCTGAGACCAATGACGATAATTAGTCCTATCGAGAGGTTCGAGCTTGAGTAGATCAAGGATGAATTTGTTGATCAAGGTAGACATGTTTAAGCAATAATTCATTTCTAAATTGTTGGAAATATAATCTACTGCAAAACAAATCTGTTAGCACTGACTGGGAAAAATAAATGATTAAATATGAAATCAGAAATTACTGTGTCGTGGTAAATCCACTGCCTTAGAAACAAATTCGCTCTGATCGGTGAATCGTGTAGTGGACGTCGTCCCCCAAAGTTAACACGGTCCTTCGATATTTGTACACCCGAATATAGATGATGGAACTCAATTGGTATTGCTCTTCTCAGGAAATCATAGTAGGAACAATTCCTAGGAAAGTTTAGAAGGGTTACAATCGATCCCGCTTAAAACCCAAACTTCTAAACATAATTTTCTCTAAAGTGATTAGGGAATAAAACCGACTAGTTTATAAAGAAAACAAACATAAAGTGGAGGAGAGGAATGTTGTCAGAGAGAGTTGTTTTTTTTTTTTTTTTTTTTCTATTCAGTGTATAAAAATGAGGAAGCTAGTCCTCTATTTGTACTAGTAACAGAAGGGCAATACGATAAAAAGGCACGAACAATTTTGTAAAAAACCCATAACCATATCTCCACAAAATCTTCAACAATTCCCATTAAGTCCTCAACAATTTCGCATTACCAACATTTTACACTTCACAAGCAGGTTGAGAGCTTGATATGTATATTATAGGGTGTAGTAAAAAATAAAAAAAATTAAATATACAAATAAATGTGACACTTATCACACCCTCTACCTGTTTGTCTCAAAACATTTGCTCAATACATATAACTTTTACTTTTTAAAGAAAAAAAAATGATGCAGGAATTCATTCAGATTCCCATGAATTGATGGCAGTAAAAAAGAACATAAAACATATACCAAAAGTTGCACCGATTTATATCTTTCTTTATTTTGAAAACCCAGAGATTGTATGCTGCTCTTAAGAGTTAAGACCGAGCAAAGTATTCCATTCACAGGTTAAAAAGAGGCCAGTAAAGCTTGAGAAGACCATTCACATAACCAACAAACCTTTCATAGGGATGAATGATATATTCGCCTAAGCAATTAGACGCCTTTTTCTTCATGTCAATACAATAGTAGCTGTTCCTCTTTCGAAGCACCACTACATCACCCACAAACACGATATGTAGTTGATTGTGACCATCACAATACCTACCTGAATAGTTGCAAGGACAAGTAGTTGATTCAACAGGCAGTGTGCTATCTAGCTTGATTTCAGGTAGAATTCGTGTCCAGTTCTTGACGGCTGCCCTCCTACGGGTGTGGGATTGAGGATTAGTTAGCATAAACACAATTAATTTCTGGTTGCGTATGCAAGCTGCACAAAGCTTCCCATTTATCATGCCTAAGTTCTCCAAATTGGAAGAGAAAAGCCTACACAACTCTGAATTGAGATCGAATGAAGTAACTCCTCGTGTTGACAGCCAATAAACAATGCCATTCACATGAACACCTGTTTTTTGGCAAGAGTTTCTCATTGTCATCAAACCTAATCTCACCAGATGTTCTCCATGATCCTCTGTCAGAGGAATATACCTCAAACTTGTATCCACCTAGTTCAGATGGAAAGGGGCAAACTAGCTTATAATCGGCAGTGAAGTTCATAATCGATGGCTCGAATACGAGCACTACAGCAGGGTCTGGCCCATGATCACCGTCTGGTTTTGGAAGTTCCTTCCCTTGCTTGTTAGCAGGATTGCAGATTTAGTAAGGGCGGTAAGCAGTACGTCCCTGGCAACAAAGTAGCCCATTGCAGGAGGTCCTAACATTAACAGGTTCAGGCAGAAATGTTAAGGATGGGTCTGGAACACCATAAGCCCTGGGGTCAAGAGACATGAATGCTCGCATCCCTGCTAGTGATTGAAAAAAAGAAGCCAGATATACTACGGAACGAATTCGATTGATTGTGAGCAAAGAAAGCGGTTGATATTCGAAACCTCCATCCCCGAAAAACTCCGGCGCAACGAAAAAGCGATTTAGCCGGAAGGTAAGGAAGAGCATTCTCCCTTATAATACCTGTTAGATCCATGTAAATCCTGCTCTTCTTGTTCCCATACAAGTTTGGTGCCTTGTTTCCTCTATCCATTTTTTAACTCAAATTTTCCCCTGCACCGCACCCAAACCTCAACAATTTATCAGATTATTTACCCACATGAAAGGCTAAAATTTATTATTCACGGTTTCAAGGACGAGTCAAGGTTGGTTCACTAACAAAATTCACTCAAAACATTTTCTAGAAAACCCTTAATGCTATTCTTCCATATCAGTAAAATGTGATAATACAATTTTCAGTTTCCACAAGATTCTTCCAACTTAAAAACATCATATACGTTTGTATGTGTGTGCATTCTTTTTTTCTTTCTTTTAGTATTTAGAAGTGTAAAATTGAATAGCTGAAATCCTTACATTAAATGGCAAGAAAGTCTGAATGAACCAAACAAACTATTAATCATATCAACCTAATCAAAAGCTAAAAACTAATAATTAAACAAAACAATCAGATCCTAGTTGTGAGAAAAAGAAACCAAGACAGGAAAAGCAAGATTAATTATAAATCATTGACATTTTACAAAAACGAGCATAATTAAGGAGAAAGTCAAAGATTCGGCAGCCATTAAAAGAGAAATTGAGTGAGAAGCGATACCTTGACGTATATTTATTGATGGGGACTTTGGAGAGAAAGGCTTTGATTCTGTTTTGACCATTTGGGATCTTCTTTTTCGTTTTCTGAAGTAATATATAGCGTGGACTAGAGCTGCAGTTTGACTCTTTAACTAAAGGATTATGGTGGCTCTTTGCATATACGGATTGTATAATTTGTGGCAGGAATTATTGTTATTGTTTTTACTGTTTGATAATCAATAATTTTTGGCCAAATGAGGGGAACAGTAAAGGGACACATTTTTGTAGGTTAAAATATGATAGAATCTGCTTTTCAGAATTTAGTCTTTTTATTTTTATTTTTAAGATTTTTTTTATTTTTTAATTTTACATTTCAGATTCAAACTTAATTGTTAATCTTTTAAATAATAATAAAAAACTCAGTTAATAACAATGTAATGTAATTAAAAAATAACATTATAATTAATCTAAATTTAATAAAAATAATTTTAACAATATTAACACTTTGGTATAATTTAACCTTTTTTTTTATGTAAGAAGGTTGGTTCTTATTTATTTATTACATTCTCTTTTACACTATTTTATTTTATTGTAAATCTAAGCCTTGGAGTTATGGCTTAATTCTATCATGGTAGCTATCAGATTTGTTTTTTATTTTAGACTTAATTCACGATATGACTTTAAAGAATATTCGTTTTTTATTTTATTTTAGTATTTAATTTTTTTGGTCTAAAGTGGCATTTAAGTGCATTCACTTTCTTATTTGGTACCTAAAATATGCCTCTGTTATATTTTATTATCTATTTTGACAAATGTTAAAAGAAGTTTTATAGCCTATCACAAAGCGTCATGTAGCACCCCTTATCCGATCCGGTCGCCGAACCCGAGTAAAACGATGCTATGACAAAACTCAACAATTGATAAATACTTTATTAAACAAAAACTCATATGTTTATAACTTATATCACATGTAAACAAATATATTTAAATTTGAACTCTATGAGGATCTAATTGTGAAATCCAAACATACAATAGGATTGAATTGCAAAATCATTAAGTTTTAAAATCAATATTGAAAATCCATAATTGGTATCGATACTAAATCATTACTTTGTTGAAAATCAATACCAAAATTCAATTTTGTTTTCCTTGCAAAATAAGGGTATCGATAATTATAGTAGGGTATCGATAAAAATGTAACATCCCGAAATTGGGCCTAGTAGGATTGGGCCCATTGGGCCTTCGGCATAGGAGTGTCTAAAATTTTTGAGAACAAGAGAATGACATTATTTCAAGTTGGACTTATTAAGAAGATGATTTTAGAAAGTTACGGGGTTCTATGAAGTTTCGAGTTCAAGTTGGGCCTTAGTACAATTTTGTGTTTAAGCCTATTAAGGAGAGATAGTAAGTGGCATTAAGGCTTATGGAAATAAAAGAGTAAATTGCTAGCATAAATGAGTATAGGGCAAGGAGGTTATGGCATCAAGTGAAGTACCTTGAGGGAAGGGGTTCAAATCCCATCTTTTGCAAATTTTGGATTTATTTTTGTATGCTCTTCCAAGTGTCAACCATGGTATTATTAAAGGAAAGAAATAAAAGAAAAATGAAATGATGACTAAAAAGATAAGGTAAGGAGGAAAATAAGGAAAAAGAAAGGAAAGAAATAAAAGAATTTGAGGAGTAGAGTAGGTGGATGAAAAAAGAAATAAAAGAATTTGAGGAGTGGAGTAGGTGGATGAAAAAGAAATAAAAGAATTTGGAGAGTGGAGTAGGTGGATAAAAAAAAAAGAGAAGAAAATTTATGGGAATTGAGGTGAGAAGTTTGGATAGAAATTTATGGATAGAAATTTGGTCAACACTCTAACACATTTGCTCATCTTTCTCCCTTGTTTTGCCTAAACTCTCAATCCACAATCACTCCTTCATAAATTCTTTCTCATTTGGGTAGACACTCTTTTCTTCGATTAAATTGTGTTCTAAGTGGGTGGTCTTGTATCATTCTAGCCATAAGTCAAGTGGTGGAAACCGAATCCAATGTCAACAAGGTAAGGAGTTCCTTATGGATTATTTGATATCGTTCTTTATTCGATTGGTTCCTAAATGGATTAATAGTTTGGACTAATCAGTCACGATAGGAATCAAACCGCCTGATCATCTATCCCTCGTAATAAGTGACTCATATTTTTGGTGTCGCGGAGAGCATCGCGTTACGGATTCCGAATAAGGTGTGTAATCTCATACCCTTCCATATACATATCTGAAATGGTGTGTAATCTCACACTTCTCTGAAAGTTTGTATGAAATATGCTGTTAATTGGTGGAAATACCGAAGAAAACTAAAAACCGGCATCCGTGATCACTCGGACGTGCGTATGATCGTAGTGGTAATCGTATTTCGTAATAAAACAGTTTCGGTTAGAAGCAGTGACATGTTTTTGAAAAATCACTAAAAATAGGATAAAAGGAATTAGAAAGTGAATAAGATATCAAATTAAATATTACTGTGTCTATTTTAATATGGAAGAAACGGAGAAGGAAAAGGAATTTTATATTCTGAGATATCTTGATTTTAGTGAGACTGGTTCTGATTAACTTCGGGGTTCACTCATCTATATTGGAAAAATCATATAAAATTGTACAAAATGAATTATGGGTTATAATTTATATGTATGGATTCCTTAGTGAGCCTATTTTCAAGAGAAACAAGTTGGAATAGTATATGAAAACCGTACAGTGAGATATTTGAAATTAAGGTAAGAGAGGTCAGAATCATTGGACAGTGAAACAAGGGAAAATTTAAGGAATAAACTGTACTAAATGGCTAGGCCAAAAATTTTGGAAACATCATAGTAAGAAGATATATGAGTCTAGTTTCAAGGAAATTTTACGGATCTAAATTTCGAGTTTCCTAACTCGAGTTATAGTCAATTTAGTCAGTATGACGCAGATGGACAGTTTCAATTTTGATGCCTCAAATTAGTAGTTAAATCCGGAGTTGCGAAATTACCCCGTTTGGGCCTAAAATGGATTTTTGACCCAATAGTCCCAAATAGAGTTCCGTGTTACTCGAGACGATAGTAGACCTTCGGAAACACCGTTAAATACAAAATTACCGAATTACCCTTAGAGGGTAAATTACCGAAATACCCTGGGTTACGAAATTACCGAAATACCCTTAGAGGGTAAATTACTGAAATACCCTTGGGTTGTGAAATTACCGAAATACCCTTGGAGGGTAAATTACCGAAATACCCTTGGGTTGCGAAATTACCGAAATGCCCTTAGAGGGTAAATTACCGAAATACCCTTGGGTTGCGAAATTACCGAAATACCCTTAGAGGGTAAATTACCGAAATACCTCTAGGTTGCGAAATTATCGAAATACCCTTGGAGGGTAAATTACCGAGATACCCTTGGGTTGCGAAATTACCGAAATACCCTTAAAGGGTAAATTACCGAAATACCCCTGGGTTGCGAAATTATCGAAATACCCTTAGAGGGTAAATTACCGAAATACCTCTGGGTTGCGAAATTATCGAAATACCCTTAGAGGGTAAATTACCGAAATACCCCTGGGTTGCGAAATTACCGAAATACCCTTGGAGGGTAAATTATCGAAATACCTCTAGGTTGCAAAATTATCGAAATACCCTTAGAGGGTAAATTACCGAAATACCCCTGGCTTGCAAAATTACCGAAATACCCCTGGGTTGCGAAATTACCGAAATACCCTTAGAGAGTAAATTACCGAAATACCTCTGGGTTGCAAAATTACCGAAATACCCTTGGAGGGTAAGTTACCGAAATACCCCTGGGTTGCGAAATTATCGAATACCCTTGGAGGGTAAATTACCGGATTTACCTTTGGAAGGTAAATTATCGAATTACCCTTGGTGGGTAAAATTTCTGAATTACCCTTAGAGAGTAAATTACCGAATTACCCTTGGAGGGTAAATTACCGAATTTACCTTTGGAAGGTAAATTACCGAATTACCTTTGGTGGGTAAAATTTCTGAATTACCCTTAGAGAGTAAATTACCGAATTACCCTTGGAGGGTAAATTACCGAATCACCCTTGGAGAGTAAATTACCGAATTTACCTTTGGAAGGTAAATTACCGAATTACCCTTGGTGGGCAACATTTCTGAATTACCCTTAGAGAGTAAATTACCGAATTACCCTTAGTGGGTACGATTACCGAATTATGAAAATGCCCTTACGGGCCGAATTACGAAAATGCCCCTAATGGGCCGAATTACGAAATGTCCCTATGGACCGAATTACGAAAATACCCTTTATGGGCCAAATGTGATATTTGATATATGGGCAGCTTGATATTTGTGATATGGGCCAGAGTGTGTAATTTCACACTCATCTCATGGGTTAGATATTATGCCGTAAGCATTAGAATAAATCGTAAAATTTGTAAAATCAGAAAATACGGTATAATAACACTTTTTGTGTAAATGCATGAAACCGTTATTAAGGTTGTGGGAATTACGGATTTTCCCTTAATGGGTTATTTTGTTAAAAACTGATATTTTGGGCCATATGAATTATTTTGATAAATTGGCCAAGTGTGAAATTTGAAAAAAAAAAAAAGGCCTCATGTGATTAATGGGCCAAATTTTGCTAAATCGATTAATGGGCCAAAATTTGCTAGATTGATTAATGGGCCAAAATTTGCTAGATCGATTAATGGGCCAAAATTTGCTAGATCGCTTAATGGGCCAAATTGTTAAGATTGATTAATGGGCCAATTTGTTAGATTGCTTAATGGGCCAACTTGTATTATGGGCCTTATGATGAAATTATTCTATGAATATTGTTATGCTTTGTATATGCATACATGATTGCATGGGTTGGATAAAATTGAAGAGAAGTGCTAGTGGCTCTGCCACAATCTAGTTCGGTGACTCTGTCACAATCTAGTTCGGTGGCTGTGCCACAATCTAGTTCGGTGACTCTGTCACAATCCAGTTCGGTGGCTCTGCCACAATCTAGTTCGGTGACTCTGTCACAATCTAGTTCGGTGGCTCTGCCACAAACATTTTAAATGGCTTTATGCCTGCGATTGGTGTGTTGGCCGGGGGGTGACTTGATCCTCACAGGTGTGCTGGTTGGTACGGGTGGTGTGTAGCGGATGGACATTAGGTTTGGTTTGGGATTTGCATATCATATGCATATTATATACATGTTATTATGTTATAATTGTAAATGGGCTTAGGCCCAAAATATTGCTATGTGTGTTCCGACCCAATGGATAACGATAAGGGAATTACACACTGAGTTCTTGTAACTCACCCCCCTTTCTCTTAACCTTTTCAGGTAATGCTCAGTGACGCGGACTTGGGCCATGGATGACTCGATGGAGACCATACTTCAGAAATGGTTTATTTGGACTTTAGACTTCTTTCTCGTTTATTTTATTACTTTACTATTTTGGGTTAAATGTTGTAATAAGGCCTCGGATTTTATTTCAAAATGCTTCTGCAACTCTATTCCCAAATGTCCCATTTTAGTAAATTGTTTATTTCAAATATGTTTTCACAACCAAAAAGGTTTTTAAAGATAATTACGTTTTCAAGTAAATAACAATTGCTTAAGTGTTTTGGGTTTTAACAAAGAGGCTGTAATTCTCAAACAAGTTTTTAACAATCTCAGAGATGGTTTAAAAAAAAAAATTCCATGTGACACGTCAGATTTGGGCTTAACTTCTAGGCCGGGTTTGGGGTGTTACAAAAAATATTGATACTTAAATAATAATCGTTACCATTTTGACATTCTGTTTATTCTAAAACTGTTTATTTGGTTAAATATCGATATCAAATGCCAAAGCATCGATACTTAACTCAAAAATGGTAAAATCCCATCTTTACAAGTTCATTTCATGCCAAATTTCACCTACCAACAAAAGACCATAATATCACCTATTCAAACACTTAAATGACTAACCAATGTGCTCTCATTGACACCAGAATTTAAATAACAAAATCTATCCACAAATCACACCAAATAAGTTACTTCCAAGTTTATAAATTTCATACTTATTTCATGCCAAACTACCATTTGTTCTTTCTCATAATCAACCATTCATAAACGTAAGGTCAGGACAAAAGCATACTTCACATTTCAATAACATAAAACACACCTAAACAAAAAATTATCATGAAACACAACTTTCAACATATAGAAACATTTACTTAGTTACATTTTCAACTAAAACATTAATCTTAACAAATTCAAACCCTATATACATGCCATAAACTAAAATGACTCAAAAACAAAAGCTACTGAAAAGAGTTTGGATAGTGTTAGTATTGAAGTTGTTCTGTCCGACCAGTTCCAGAAAACGTTGACTACAGAAAACAAAACAAAACCGAAACAAGTAAACTTATGAAACCTAGTAAACCCATAAATAAAATTCAATTCAACTGACCTTAATTTATAATTGATAACGAAATGAACTTAAATAATTAAAACCTTGACAACCATTTCCAAAAACATATATCATTAGTACCCAAAACATTCAATTGTATAATTGGCTCAAATCAAGGCAATTCATGCTTTCATTCATATACATATATACAAAAACATTTCATTAAATATAAATCCAACTCAAAGAGTAATTTAACTTTAAACATAAAATTTCATGGCCCGTTGAACTATAGCAACTTGACTCGGATACTCGGGTTTCCCCAAAACACACTAGAGAGCATTGAAATGCTAACAGAGGCACCATAGTGCAAATACAGAGGCACCGAAGTATAAACAGAGGCACCGAAGTGCAATCCCTTACAAGCACGCATAGTAACCCCGCATGCCAATCGTATCTTAACCTGTTACTACGTTCAACCAAGAATTATACTTAAATTCATAATATCAATAAATCAACCATTCAGAGGCACTTCTTATTTCTGTACACATACTATAAATCTATTACATTCATTTCAATATTGTGCAACCATAAGATTTACCACTACCAGAGATCCATTTTTCCATTTATACTTAATTGCAACATTTAATAAAAACACACATATACATATTATTACACTATGAACTTATCTAGATTATGCTTTCACTCAACTCATAAGGACTAATTCGTAACTCTCTTTTCCTTGATTAATCTCCGTACAATTCAGTTCTTGATCTATATAATGATTAAATTCAATATATCAATTTCAAATATACCATCAAACTTAATTCTATGCATATACCCTTAGGTTTTTATATTTACAAATTTTTCGTAAAATTTTACATTTCTCTCAATTTAGTCCATAAATTCGAAACTCTAAATTTATCAAAATTTCTCAAATACTCATACTAGCCGAATTTCTTATTTTAGTACAGTACAAAATTATTCAAAATTCACAAGAATTCCATGTAAATTTTAATATTTTATCAAATTAGTCCTTTAACTAAAAACTAACTAAAATCACTTTACAAAATAGTCCTAAACATCAACCAAGAGCACAATTTCATCACTTAATTTCAAAAATATCTAGAATTCATCAATGGTAAATTTCAAAGTCTTTAACAGTTTCAAAAATAGAGATACAAATTAGTTGAACCTAGTTGCAATGATCTCAATAACATAAAAGAATGTACAAAAATTACTTATATGCATGCATCCAATACTCGACGGAACCTCAAGCACAAAAGTGCTGTTCTTCACTTAAAAATTTTGGCAGCCAAGGCTTTTTGGAAGATGATGATACTATTATTTTTATTTTGTTAAAGTTTTAATTACTAAGTTACAATTTTACCCTTTAATAAAACATTCAATTAAACCAAAACATAAACCCTCCATTAGTTTATAACATGGAATAATTACCATATAAGTCCTCTCTCATTTAATAATTAAGTCATCTAATCATTATAATTCAATAGTGACTAGATTTTAAATCTTTTACAATTTAGCCCTTTTTAATTAATTAACTATCTAAATAATAAAATTTTTGAACCGAACCTTCACATACCAAAATAATAACTCCGTAAATATTTAATAAAAATATTTACGAGCTCAATTTACAGAAACGAGATCCCGCTACCTCATTTTCTGGAATCACTTGATTTTCGAAACAACTATTTATCTTTAACTATTTATTCAATTAGCTAAAGTTCGTCCACTCAAAATCCAATATAAAATTATAATTGACTCATATAATTTAAATACTAATTATTACGAACTTACTCGTTGGATTTATGGTCCCGAAATCATTGTTTCTGACACCACTGAAATCAGGTTGTTACACGCCACATGGTGTAAAAAAAATAAATATATCCTTTTATTAAATGTACATACACATTAAATAAATATAAATAGAAATAAATATATAAAAAATTCAGGAATATATATATATAAAAAAAATAACATAAATTTTAAAAATAAAATTTTAAAAATATGAAATATGAAAATGGAAAAGAAATTATTTGAAATAAATAATATTATTACAAAAAATGTAAAAGAAATTGTAAAAATTATAAAGAAAATTGTAAAAAAATATTAAAAAGTTTAAAAATTTTTTATCAAATTAAAATATATAATTCTAAAATTCTAAAAAGGTATTAAATTTAATTTTTTTTTGCATTTACTTGAAATTTAAATACCTTTTTTAATTTTATAACAAATTTCAATTTTTTATATTATTTTTACTTTTAAAGTTTTAAGTATATATTTTATAACTTTAAAAAAAGATTAAAAATAATTTTTATAAAATTATATATGATTTTTTTACATTTTTAATCAGTAATATATATATAATATTTAAAAAATAAAAAGGACATGTGGTACGTTTTAATAGCGCCACATGGCCGGTCAATGTTGGTCAACTATTGTCAATGGTCAGTCAAAGTCAAAACTATTTTTTAAATATTTAAATATTTAATATTATATTTTTCTATTTTTAATTTAATTTTAATGTTTTTATTTTAAATAAACCTAATTACCACGTGTAACGCCCTTACTCGACACGATGAACCAAATTTGAGTATTGGGTGTTACATCCTATAACCGATGTAACTTAAGCTTTTTGCCTATGTAAAAGTTCTATCTATCAATGTTACATAGTCTCTTATGGGTGTACATTGTATGGTTACATTTACAATTCATGATAATAAAATTTCAATATTCTTTATTTTTTCCCTCAGTCTACAGTAAACACATTAGAACACTACTTAAACAACTTATGCTCTAACTTGAACTCGCCATTTAACTTCCTCTGTATGTATATTTGTAACAGCCCGATTTTGGGCTTAGTCGGAACAGTGGTTTCGGGACCACAAATTCGATGTTGAGAAATTTATTTTATTTATATTTTTATGGTCTACAATTTCACAGAATGATTTTGTGAAAATCTCATTCGAAAATTTTGATGTTTGGGCACTCAATTTAGTCAAAAGGACTAAATTGTAAAAAGTGAAAAAGTTGAGTTCTACATGTTAGAGGTGTCTAATTGTTATGAAATTTTAAATTGGAGGACCTTAAATGATAATTAGACCATTGGTTAAGTTGGTGGACAAAAATGGACATGGATGGGTATGTTTCAAAAGATTTTTTTAAAGGGGCATTTTGGTAATTTAGTGAATTAAATGAATTAAAAATAAAATTTAAATGCCAAATTTGTCCATCTTCAAGATTAGGTCGAATTTAACATGTGGGAAGCCATGGATAGGGTTTTCAAGCTTTCCAAGCTTCATGGTAAGTCCATTCTAGCCCCGTTTTTCATGTTCTTTACGTTTTTGGAGTCCCGGTAACTTGATTTAGCTTATTCTAGCAATAATTTAACCTAGGGTTCATATTTGGAAAAATACCCATATGTGAAATGTGTTTATTTTGATGTTTTATGGCAAAATACGAAGCTTAGAATTATGTTAAACAACTTTTACTAAGCGATTTTAAGTGAAAACGAGTAAAACGACATAATCGGTAAAAATACCTAATGTACATAAGTGCATGTTAGAGCAAGAATTTGATGTTGCCATAGAAGGGAAAAATGATCAACATGTTATAAAACATAAGAATAAGGGATGGATTTTAATTTTCGAGTTTAGGGGTAAAATCATAATTATGCAAAAGTTTAGGGGCAAAATTGTAATTTTGCCAAAGTTTGAGTTAGGGACTGTTTTGAGTAGTACATTAATTAAATAAGTGAAATGTGATGTTTTAGACCCCAAAAAACGAGATTTGGACCTAGAACAGGAGGAAAATCTAAAATCGAGAAAGTTGGTAAAATGGCTGTTTTGGTATCGAGGATTGAGTACGTTTGTTTCGTGACATGTGATGAATTGACGGATAAGACCATGGTTGATCCATGGCAAAGTGTGAAACGTAGGTATGGTATTAACCATGCTGAGTTGTGAAATGTAAGTATGGTATCATCCATACTGAGTTGTGAAACGTAAGTATGGTATTAACCATACTGAGTTAAGAAACGTAGGTATGGCATTTCCCATACCGAGTTGTGAAATGTAGGTATGGTATCATCCATACTGAGTTGTGAAACGTAAGTATGATATTAACCATACTGAGTTAAGAAATGTAGGCATGGCATTTCCCATACCGAGTTGTGAAATGTAGGTATGGTATTTCAATGAGGAAAACCATACTGAGTTGTGAAACGTGGCACTGAGCAACAACATACTCAAATTCATAAGATGTTTCCTAATTTGATAATAAGTAATACAAGAGGAGTGACCCTATTGAAAGAGATGGAGTAGTTGTTAATGTTGAGCTCAACTATGTGAAGTATTATAACAGTGGTTGTGAATGGCAGGGAACTGTAGTAAATGCTTTGTTATTGTTTGGATATACCACGGTAACACATGTTGATTTATTTACGTGGTGCTAAGTGGATATACCACGGTAACACATGTTGATTTATTTACGTGGCGCTAAGTGGATATGCCACGATTACATGTTGATTTGAAAACGTGGTGCTAAGTGGATATACCACGGATGTATATTTAATTCAGAAAGGTGGAGCTATATGCTAAAACCACCGATTATATGTTACATTCCGAAGTGTTCATTGAGAGATATGAATTTATTAAGTAAAATCTGATGTGAAAATGTGGAAATTTTATTGAAAAAGATGAAATTTGAGATAAAACAGATTAATCAGCAGCAGAGGGGTAACTTTGAAAAATCACCAAAAATAGTGGAAATTGAATTAGAAGTTGAATGAGATATAGAATTAAATCTTGATGAGCCTATTTTCATATAAAAGAAAAAGAGGAAGAAAATAAATTCTATATTCTGAGATATTTGAATTTTTGTAAGATTGATTCAGAATGATTACGCAATCCCCTGTTCTAACTGAGAAAAATCATTAAAAATTTTAAAAAAATAATTATGGGATATAATTTATATGCCTGAAATTCTAATTGAGTCTCGTTTCAAATGAACTAAACAAGAAGGTCATCTGAATTCTGTACAAAGAGAAAATTGATTCGAAGTGAAGAGAGTTCAGAATAGCTGAACAGTGAAACAAGGGAAATTTTAATGAATAAACTGTACTAATTGGCAAGGCCAAAAATTCTAAAAATGTTATGGTATGAATATATGTGAGTCTAGTTTCAGGAAAATTAACGGTTTGTAATTCAGAGCTCTGTAGCTCAAGAAATAAATAATTTAGTGACAGCGATTCAAGTAGACAGATTAATGTGAACATGAGTAATAAGGTATAAGCATGTGATTTAATGATTGTATCAATTTGAGAACTTGTTGTGAGGATTTGTCTCGTTGAGGCTTTGATAAGGTTACAAATGAGTAAGTTGGGAAAGTAAGAACTTAGCATTATTTATGCAAGTTATGACAGCTTAGTAGTAAGCTAAATTCATTGCTAGTGCTTATTATTTTTACATGTGAACTTACTAAGCTTTATAAGCTTACCCCCTTTTCATTCCCATGTTTCAGAGTCCTATTAAACAAGCTCGGGCTGGAGGTCATCGGAGATCGCTTCACACTATCAAGCTATCTATGGGTATCTTTATTTATAAATGATTTAAGTTATGGCATGTATAGGGGCTTGACTAAGTCATTTTGTATTTGTGTTAATTAATTTAACCAAATGTATTGCTTCATAACGGTAATAAGGATTATTCTGTATTTGGCCACGAGTTGTGGCTCATATTGGTCATGGAATTATAATGCTTGTGTATGCATGTGTTTGTTAAAGTTTAAATTATAAGTGAAATTTTATTGCTCGGGATTTGGTAGAATGTATTGTTAAGTCTGGTAATGCCTCGTACCCGGTTCCAGCGTAGGATACAGGTAAGAGGTGTTACAATATTAGCCCATCATGCCACATCCTTTTGGCGTAGCTCTAGTGTCGTCCCTCCTAACACATACTTCTTTACAACTTGAAACATGAAATCACCTTTGTAAGTCCATAAGAACTTGGTGAGTCAAACTTTAAATACCTGATTCATTATATCAAAAAGTGATAGATGTTTCACAAATCTTTCATGTGTCCTTTGACTTTTCCCTATTCCATTTGGCGGTTACTTCACTAAGACTACATTTATCAAAGTGTATTTACTCATCTCTATTTTTAGACCTTTGTCTTCCTCTCAGGGTTTTTAAGGACTTAGCTTCCTTTCATAGTCATTAAACCTTCACTCTACTAAGCTCCAGATTCGAGGTCCAAACTCAAATAGTCGTTTCTTTCCTTTGAGCGTACTATACTTAAAATTTCTCCACTTTCTATGTCCCTTCTTAAATCTTATCTTTACATAGTCCTTAATCATTTCATTTACCTTACTAACAGACTTAAAATCTTATTTCATACTTACTGATTTTTCCATTACCTTCGGGCGAAGTAGACTACGCCCATTACTTAAGACAGAGTTCACCCAGATCTTCCTTACTTCAAGGTGCTATCTATACATGCCTATAATGTAACAGCCTGATTTGGGGGCTAGTCGGAACAGTGGTCTCAGGGCCACTAATCTGAGGTTGGAGGAAATTATTTTTATATTATTTTATGAGTTACAGCATGATTATAAAGGTGCATGAAAATTTTGGTGCTTTAATTTTAGCGATTTCATGCTTAATCGCGAAAAAAGACTAAATCGCATAAAGTGTGAAAGTTCTATTTTATTTGCTAGAGTGCCAAATAGCCATAGAATATTAAATTAGAGGTCCTTATAGTGCAATTAGGCCATGGGGGAAGTGTTGGCCGGCCATAGGGGACAAAGAATAGACTTTGTCATTTGGTTAGGTGAAATTTGGTGATAAAAATTGATTTTTATAATAAAATAAAGAGAAGAAAAGATATCATCTTTTCTTTCCATTCTCTCCACCGAATTTTCTCAAGAAAAACAGCCATGGAAGCTTGAAAATTTCAACACACACTTCTCCCTACAAGTAAGTGTTCTAGTGATCATTTCTTGATAAAAATTGTACTTTTGGAGCCCCTAAAGCTTAAGCTTTCTAAAGAGGGGACTATTTTGTAAAATGGTGAAAAGTTTAGATTTTTTCCATGAGAGCTTTTAAGTTGTTTGCTGCATTTTTATGGAAGAAAATGGGTATTATTTGTTAGATGAACAACTTTGGTGAAATGTGTTATCATGAAAACACCTAAAAGGACCTTTTTGCAAAAGTTGTGAAATAGGTGGTAACTGTGTGTAATAGTTGAAATCTTGAGTTTCTATAGGAGGTAATATGAATCGGCTAGGCTTGGTTAACAAAGAAATTGGATGAAAATTGATATACGAGCCTAAGGGTAAAATCGTAATTTTGCCAAAGTCTAAGGGCAAAATGGTAAATATTTCCAAAGTAGAAATTTTAAAATATATTGATTAGTGTGGTGATTAAATGAGTAAATTTTATTGTTATAGATCAAAGCAAACGAGGTTCGAACCTGGAAAAGGAGAAAAGAGAAATATGGACAAATAGGTCTCTTTTTACCTTTTTGGTATTGAGGTAAGTTCGTGTGCAAATAATGCAATCTTATGTGACCTTTTTAATATTTCAATGTTGTATGAATTGTATATTGTCTCTATGAATATATTAAATACGTTTTTGACGAGATGTTAAGAAATGAAAATCTTCAATTGAACTTAAGAATGGATGGATTGCAAATATCATGATACTAAGATAATTAAGGTTCTATGTAAGATCATATTTGGAATATGGCCTCAGTATGAGGTTTCGTATAAGACCATGTCAGGGACATGGCGTCGATATAATATTTCAGGTAAGACCATATCGGGGATATGGCGTTGATATGATACTATATGTATGAGACTCAAGAGTATCCTTTAGCATTTTGGGTGATTAAGCAAATATGTTGAAAATGAGAAAGTATGTGGTAATGTCGTGATAGGTACGGGTATGTGTCCAGAAGTCGTTTAAAATGAATTCGGTATATGATGAACCCATGGTAAGTTTGTGTGTAAATGATGCATCATGATTGCATATGTTATACTTAATAATGCATTGCGTGAATGCGAATGATTATTGTAGAAATCTATTTAAAAATGATAGAGTGTGAGGAAATTTTCGGATGAACATTAGAAATAGGAAAATGTATGTGGATAAATATCCGTGAATGTGTAATAAATGGTTGACTGTGTGCGATACCACCTCATTAATCGTTAGCGATGGACTGTGTACGATACCATCGCAATTATTATCAATGGTGGGCTGTGTGCGATACCACCTTATTAATTGTTAGCGATGGGCTGAATGCGATACCATCGCAATTATCATCAATGGTGGGCTGTGTGTGATACCACCTTATTATTTGTTATCAATGGGTTGTGTGAGATACCACATTATTAATAATTAAATGGTGGGCTGTGTGCAAAACCACCAAGTATTTATTATTATTCCGATGTATTATCGAGAAATTAAACTAAGTGAAATTACAGGTGGCTTGGTGGTGATAGATGTAGGGTATAGATGCAAGTAAAGGTGAACAATGTTTTATGATGTGTGTTTGTGATATGTGAAGGTTTGGAACGAGTAAGTATTATGAATGATTGAATGGGTAACCATGAGCTTAAATGTAAATCTTATTATAATACCTTTGTGGTTGAGTAAAATAAATGAATGTCAATAGTTGATTATTATTTGCATATGAACTTACTAAGCGTTATTGCTTACTCCTCTTCCTTTCCTATCTCTTATAGGTTAACTTAACTAACTAGGATTAGAGACCGCCGGAGATGCATTCACACTATCGAGCAGTTACTTTGGTATAAGTTTTCAAGTCTTTTCGAGATATGGCATGTATAGGGATCTTATCTTCTGTTTAATTTAAGTCATAGTTAATGTAGCCAAATGGGTTGGCCTAAAACAATTTATGGTTCGATGGTGTATAGCCATGGATATGGCTTATGTCGATTGTATTTGTGCTAGTGATAGTACTCTCTCGTAAATGAGAAGATAGTTTGGTTTCTATGGTTTAAATGTGAAAAAATTTAAGTATTATAATTGATGATTTGGGAATGATATGTGATGATGTGTGAATGTGTGCAAGCGAGGGTAGCTAAATGGCTTGGAAAATAGCCTTGAATTAGTCCACACGGGTAGACACACGGGCGTATGTCTAGGCCGTGTGTGACACACGGTCAGTCCCATGGGTGTGTGACTGGGTCCTGTGTCCCCTGCATGTTAGGGTTGCAAGTCAGTGTCGACCACGGGCTAGACACACGGGCGTGTGCTTAGGCCATGTGCCCCTTATTAGGTTGCTGACGTCATAAATAGAATATCCAGGTTTTCACACACGGGCGTCTCTAGGCCGTGTGGAGGACACGGGCCAAGGACATGGGCGTGTGTCCAACCGTGTAAAAACCCCTGTAGGTTAGAAATGAAAAATAAATTCCACACGGGCTAGGGACATAGGTGTGTGTGACCACACGGCCTGCCCACACGGGTGTGTCCCATTTCACACGGGCGTGTGACCCTGTTAAGGCAAAATTTTTTCTAGGTATACAAAAGTTCCTGGTTTGATTCCGAAACCCTCCGGTTGTATGTTTAAGGCCTCATAGGCCTATAATAAGGATACTATGAATGTGAATGGGAAGTTTTAAGTTGGAATGAAATTTTATAGCCCAAAGTTGTATGTTCAAGCAAGATAAGTCTGGTAATGCCTCGTACCCTATTTTGGCTTTGAATAGGGTAAGGGGTGTTACATTTAGTGGTATCAGAATGATGGTTTAGTCGTTTCTCGGACTAACCTAGCATATGAGGGTTTGACTATACATGTTATATTACTACTCATGATAGTGTGATATCTCGCAGCTCTAACGAAATTGTTTTATCAAGACAGAAATGATTCCCAACCGAGCTATTTTCGATAATGCTAAAAATGATAATGAGATAATTGAAATGTGCTTATGATGTGTCGAAATTTAGAATAGTATGGATAGAAGTTCATGACATGTGTATAATAAGGAACAAAATGAAAGTTATATAGTGATAAACTCATCCATGTTGGTTTGACATGCATACGATGCTATGTGCCCAACGGATTTGATTAAGTGAATATGATGAGTAAACTTACCCAGTGAACGGGATATGTGTGTATGTACATTAGTTTGAATAATGTATAATCAGTATGTCCACATAGTTGAAATCTCAGGTGTGACTGTTAAATTGGATGATGTATAATGTTTTGTTTTATGACTCTGTGTTATGAAGCCACAAATATTTTAATAGTATGGAAGTTGAACTGGGAAGTCAAATTAAGTAGAACGCAGGAGATGAGTACAGTCGTTCAATGATAAATTGATGAATAAGACCATGGTTGGACCATGGCAGTGCATGCGATCCCATATAAGACCATGTCTGGGACATGGCATTGGCATCGATACATGATCCCGTGTGAGACCATATCTGGGATATGGCATTGGCATCAAATAGTGATTCCGTGTAAGACCACGTTTGGGACTTGGCTTCGCTATGAAATCGTGTAAGACCATGTCTGGGGTATGGCATCGACGTACGATCTCGTGTAAAGCCATATCTAGGATATGGCATCAGCATCGACATGTGTTTCCATGTAAGACCATATCTGGGATATAGCATTGGTATCGATATGAGAATTCGTGTAAAACCATAGCGAGACTATGACATCATGACGACATGTAAGATTATAATTGGGCTATGATATTGTGATATGAGCAAGACCATAGTTGGACTATGGCAATCAAGTAAACGATGTACTCAGACCCGTAAGACATTCTCCAATTTGATAAGCAATGGTAAAAGAAAATGGGGATAAAGGTTGAGTACTTAAATCTATATTAATATGGAGTTTGAGTAAGTAGAATCACTGTTCGAAATTATGGGTGATAGAAATGTTTGTAACATGAGTAAGTGTGGAAAATTCACTTGGAGCGAGGTGTGTAATTACGATGATATTTCATTAATGATGAATGCTAAGTCATATATGTATAGTCATGAGAGGCAAGTTAGAGGCTTTACGACCTCACCCCTCTTACCAGTGTTAATTTATAACGAGATTTTTAGTAGAGTGGAGATGAATAGGTTCATAAATGTGAAACTAAAGAGTTCTATGATGAAACAATTAGTAAATTCATACAGAGATGAAAGTAGTGGGAAAGTGAAAACAGTTTTGGGAAGAACATCAGAATGTTCTAAAGATTACACCGGTTATGCAATATTACGAGTAAAGAAAAAGCTAGTCTCAGCTATTCGCCCCAATTGAGTACGAAGCCGAAAGTATGTACTTACCGAGATCTTTCCGAATTAATGTTCATTAATGAAAGGAATAATAAAGGGATTATGTGGTTGTTCATTTTTATGAAATTATGATCGTGTGAGGATGTTAGCTGACTGTAAAATTAGATGAAATTGTTGTCAATTTGGTTGGTTCGCTATTGGCATTTCTTTATCTCTTCGTAATCCTATTCTGGTATTTTGGAGTGAAGTCGGTGATAAAAAAATTATGTGAGACTATTCTTATGTTTCTGCTGATCATAGTTTATCTTTAAAGTGTGTTCTTCAGTTTGTGATAGTTATATCTACTATGATTATGCTTTTAGTTCGATCATAGAAGAGTGATGATTCTAGAATTTGGATACCTCTAATTTTCGTATAAGAAGTTAATATCGACAAAAGTATAAGTAGTGAAACACAAGTTCCAAGATGTGCGGTGGATTTTTCGGGTAAGCCGGATTAAAGTCAATGCATTCAATCGAGATTCCTTGTTATTCTGAGCTAAGACGATAGTAAAGGTTTTCGATTAGCATAACAAGATGATTTCAAGGGATTGTGTGTTTGAACTGTATTCTCAATATGAAGAAAAAAGTGGATTGATTTGCTGAGATATGATACTAGTTGTGTGTATATTTAAGCATGCTTCAACAAAGAAAATAAATTCTGTGTATTCACGAGTATGAAGACGGATAGTCTAAATGAGAAATTAGATTCTAGGAAGCATAATACAAAGATATGTCTATTGAAATATTCTACCCGGATGATGTTAATTACAAGTTGAAGTTGTTCTGATTGAAAAGTTATCACCTTTATGAAAGTTTGAATGGTATGTTGCAAGTTAGCAAATTTGAAAGCTATTGAAGGTATTATTAACTAAAAGTTTTAGATTTGAGTTCAGTTTGAATTGAGAAAAGGAGTTTATGTTATTCAATGATGCACTATTAGATAGATTGGAATATGCCTTAATACCAAGGTGCAAAGAGATAGTTTGTATCTTTAGGTGTTAAGGTTACATCAAAAAGAACTGTTAGACTGGTGATTCCTGGACGATCACTTTTATGTCTGTATTGTGAATTCGATGATATAGTAGGATCTTTGTAAAATGCCGTGTGCTTCCTGAATTTTGATGAGTTCAAGTATCTGACATGGTAAAAAAAATTGAATGTAAGATAGTGATGATGGTTTGAGCTATTGTAGGAAAAATATGTAGTTACTGAGTTACCTTTTGAGAAGCAAATGCAGTAAAGATATCTGGATGGAAAACCCTTGTTCAATTGATACGAGTTGGTTATTCGATTGACCTTAGTTGACAGTATCCTAAATTTAGTGATGATAAACTCTAAAACAAGTTTTTTTTTTCTTTTTCTTGTGAAATGGAAAAGTTCAGAAGTGTAATAGTGAATGGTGATCTACATGAGTTCAAAATGAGTTTACTTCATATGTTAAAATTTAGGTCGGATAAGATTTCCGTCATTATTGTTATCTCGAGATAGAATTTGCATATTGATGAATCCAGAACTTATGCAAAAGTTTTGGTATGAGGCTTAGTAGTAGCATGCCTACTCATTCAAGAATAAGAAAAGGTGCAAATATATGAGTAAATGTTTTAGGTAATTGAGTATACATCACAATATGTTTGATTTTATGTTCAGAGATTTGTTGACCGGTAAAAGCTGATTTTTTTTTAGAGTATTCAAATTCACGACTATTACAGCCGGTGAAGATTCTAGGGAGAAAGTGAGATGAAAATACTATAGACTTTGAATTTGGATTGTCATGACTCCTAAAAAGAAAAATATCATTTGGATTGTGGTAAATTGTTTGATTAAGATCTATATGATATTTTAGCATGTGCAGAAATATTACTTGACAGATTACTGAGTATATGTGTTTCAGAAAAAGAGTGAATTAGATTTCAAAGATGTGCTTCAATATTGTGTACTAAAGTATAAAGGTCATTAGCAAGAGATACGAGGATAAATCGATTTGTGATTCTGAAAAGTTGGTGGAAACATTTCATGAAAGTTGAAAGCAACTTCTTCTAGTAAGATTTTAGTGGACGAAAATCCCTAAGGGGGGAGAATTGTAACAGCCTGATTTAGGGGTTAGTCAGAATAGTGGTCTCGGGGCCACTAATCCGAGATTGGAGGAAATTATTTTTATATTATTTTATGAGTTACAATATGATTATAAAGGTGCATGAAAATTTTGGTGCTTTAATTTTAGCGATTTCATGCATAATCGCGAAAAAGGACTAAATCGCATAAAGTGTGAAAGTTCTATTTTATTTTCTAGAGGTGCCAAATAGCCATAGAATATTAAATTAGAGGTCCTTATAGTACAATTAGGCCATGGGGGAAGTGATGGCCGACCATAGGGGACAAAGAATAGACTTTATCATTTGGTTAGGTGAAATTTGGTGATAAAAATTGATTTTTATAATAAAATAAAGAGAAGAAAAGATATCATCTTTTCTTTCCCTTCTCTCCACCGAATTTTCTCAAGAAAAACAGCCATGGAAGCTTGAAAATTTCAACACACTCTTCTCCCTACAAGTAAGTGTTCTAGTGATCATTTCTTGATAAAAATTGTACTTTTGGAGCCCCTAAAGCTTAAGCTTTCTAAAGAGGGGACTATTTTGTAAAATGGTGAAAAGTTTAGAGTTTTTCCATGAGAGCTTTTAAGTTGTTTGCTGCATTTTTATGGAAGAAAATGGGTTTTAGTTGTTAGATGAACAACTTTGGTGAAATGTGTTATCATGAAAACACCTAAAAGGACCTTTTTGCAAAAGTTGTGAAATAGGTGGTAAATGTGTGTAATAGTTGAAATCTTGAGTTTTTATAGGAGGGAATATGAATCGGCTAGGCTTGGTTAACAAAGAAATTGGATGAAAATTGATATACGAGCCTAAGGGCAAAATCATAATTTTGCCAAAGTCCAAGGGCAAAATGGTAATTTTGCCAAAGTAGAAATTTTAAAATATCTTGATTAGTGTGGTGATTAAATAAGTAAATTGTATTGTTATAGATCAAAGCAAACGATGTTCGAACCTAGAACGGGAGAAAAGAGAAATATGGACAAATAGATCCCTTTTTACCCTTTTGGTATCGATGTAAGTTTGTGTGCAAATTATGCAATCTTATGTGAGATATTTAATATTTCAATGTTGTATGAATTTTATATTGTCTCTATGAATATATTAAATACGTTTTTTGACGAGATGTCAAGAAATGAAAATCTTCAATTGAACTTAAGAATGGATGGATTGCAAATATCGTGATACTATGATAATTAAGGTTTCGTGTAAGACCATATTTGGAATATAGCCTCGGTATGAGATTTTGTATAAGACCATGTCAGAAACATGGCGTCGATATAATATTTCAGGTAAGATCATATCTGGGATATGGCGTTGATATGATACTATATGTATGAGAAAGTATGTGGCAATGTCATGATAGGTACGGGTATGTGCCCAGAACTCGTTTGAAATGAATTCGGTATATGATGAACCCATGGTAAGTTTGTGTGTTAATGATGCATCCTAATTGCATATGTTATACTTAATAATGCATTTCGTAAATGCTAATGATTATTGTAGAAATCTATTTAAAAATGATAGAGTGTGAGGAAATTCCCGGATGAACATTAGAAATAGGAAAATGTATGTGGATAAATATCCGTGAATGTGTAATAAATGGTTGGCTATGTGCGATACCATCTCATTAATTGTTAGCGATGGGCTGTGTGCGATACCATCGCAATTATTATCAATGGTGGGCTGTGTGTGATACCACCTTGTTATTTGTTATCGATGGGCTGTGTGTGATACCACCTTATTAATTATTAAATGGTGGGATGTGTGCGAAACCACCGAGTATTTATTATTATTATTCCTATGTATTATCGAGAAACTAAACTAAGTGAAATTACATGTGGCTTGGTGGTGATAGATGTAAGGTATAGATGCAAGTAAAGGTGAACAATGTTTTATGATGTGTGTTTGTGATATGTGAAGGTTTGGAATGAGTAAGCATTATGAATGATTGAATGGGTAACCATGAGCTTAAACGTAAATCCTATTATAATACCTTTGTGGTTGAGTAAAATAGATGAATGTCAATAGTTGATTATTATTTGCATATGAACTTACTAAGCGTTATTGCTTACTCTTCTTCCTTTCCTATCTCTTATAGGTTAACTTAACTAGCTAGGATTAGAAACCGCCGGAGATGCATTCACACTATCGAGCAGTTACTTTGGTATAAGTTTTCAAGTCTTTTCGAGATATGGCATGTATAGGGATCTTATCTTCTGTTTAATTTAAGTCATAGTTAATGTAGCCAAATGGGTTAGCCTAAAACATTTTATGGTTCAATGGTGTATAGCCATGGATGATGGCTTATGTCAATTGTATTTGTGCTAGTGATAGTACTCTCTCGTATATGGGAAGATAGTTTGGTTTCTATGGTTTAAATGTGAAAGTTTAATTATTATAATTAATGATTTGAGAATGATATGTGATGATGTGTGAATGTGTGCAAGTGAGGGTGGCTAAATGGCTTGGAAAATAGCCTTGAATTAGTCCACACGGGTAGACGCACGGGCGTGTGTCTAGGCCGTGTGTGACACACGGTCAGTCCCATGGGTGTGTGATTGGGCCCTGTGTCCTCTACATGTTAGGGTTGCAAGTTAATGTCGACCACGGGCTAGACACACGGGCGTGTGCCTAGGCCGTGTGCCCCTTATAAGGTTGTTGACGTCATAAACAGAATACCCAGGTTTTCACACATGGGTGAGGACACGGGCATGTCTAGGCCGTGTGGAGGACACGGGCCAAGGACACGGGCGTGTGTCCGACCGTGTAAAAACCCCTGTAGGTTAGAAATGAAAAATAAATTTCACACGGGCTAGGGACATGGGCGTGTGTGACCACACGGCCTGCCCGCATGGGCGTGTCCCATTTCACACGGGCGTGTGGCCCTGTTAAGGCAAAATTTTTTCTAAGTATAATGAAGTTCCCGATTTGATTCTAAGACCCTCCGGTTGTATGTTTAAGGCCTCATAGGCCTATAATAAAGATACTATGAATGTGAATGAGAAGTTTTAAGTTGAAATGAAATTTTATAGCCCAAAGTTGTACATTCAAGCAAGATAAGTCCGGCGTTGAATACGGGTAAGGGGTGTTACATATAACACACCTCCTAGATTCGCCACCTATTCTGGCTCACTCTAGCTTCTCTGTTCTTTTCTTTTCATTATGCGGGGTTCGCCCTTTCATTTACATACAATTCATTTCTTTCAGAGTTCATTGGATACTTAGTTTCTTCTACTTGTCTATACATTATCTCCTACATTTACCTTACCTTCAGAGTCCTATCTTTACTTTGCCTTCAGAGGACGGTTCATGCCATTCTTTCCTAATTCCTTACACGTCATTTATTCAAATTTTTCCATGAAGGCATTCCTTTATTTAAATAGCCGTAAAGGCTTCCTTTGTATTCGCCATAAGGGTTTTCTTTTATAGAGTTGCCACAAAGGCTTTCATTTGACAGAGATCACCATAAAGGCGTTTCCTTTTAGAGATTTGTCACAAAGGTGTTCTTAAACAGAGGTTGCCACAAAGGCATTCTTTACATCCAGTACTCGCCACAAAGGCTTTCCAGTCCAGAGTTTTGCCACAGAGGCATCATTTACATGTGTTTAAAATGATAGGGATTTGTCTAAACTTACACTTAGTGAGGTTTGCCCCTCATCATTCTGGGACACACAAAGAACCACATTAGGTAATAATATTTCTTAAACTTCCCCATATGATGCAATAACCCACCAATTACGGTTTTACACGATATGGTACTCTTTCAGCTCCATGACCATAAACTTGTCCTTTCAGAAATTCGTGTTTTTAGTCTCGACGGACCCTTTTGACGACTCTGGAGACAGATATAGACTCTTCATACTTAGACCTATCTTTCATGAACTCATCATATCCTGACTTACTCGTAACAGACACATCCAAACCTTTCAAACACATTAACACATTTCCATTATCCAGACACAAGAATCACTTAACCTCAAGATTCATGTTTCATACTTTGACCACGAAACTTCATGTTAGCCATACATGTAAGTTCATCAATCTTATGTTCCTCATCAGAGTTATCACATCATACTTTACTAGTTTCTATTTCACAATTTGGTTACTTAGCATAGAAGTTTCTAGAAGGCATATTATGCATGCATGAGTTAGGTTAGGGACTCACCTGATGACCTCAAAAGGGAAGGTTAACCATTAGATCCATCATTCAGCAGGATGCTACAACCTCTTTTTCCTTATAGAACAGAAACATTTCGTTAGAACCCATCTGGGTAACCATTATAATCACTTTAGGAGCTAAATCATGAATCAAACCTTTATTTTATATATGATGAAAACCCACTATTGATTATTTACTTTATTTTTTAATTTGCTTACAACTAATGTTATCTAGATGTTTTTAGTGAAGTAATAGTATATGACATTCGAAAACATGTGTAGACTTATTTTAAAATTAAAATATTCAAATTATTATAATTAAAATTTATCTAAAACTATTTAAGATAATGTTAAATATTATATTAATGAGATTAAATTTATGAAATAAATAATTTTTAAAAATCAAGATTTATTATTAAACAATATAATTATTGTCGAAACCATTTTTTTGTTGTTGAAAAACGGGGTCGACTTTAAAAACGTAAATGGAGTAGCCACCAATCCTTTTTTGAGGTGTGATCGGGTCACCTTGAAATGGATCGTTAAAATGTTTAGATTTATTAAAACGATGATTTTGGCCTACAAAATTCGAGAAAATGGGTTCAGGAGTCAGTTACGCATGAGGAAGGATTAGCACCCTCGTAACGCCAAAAATTGGTACCGAATTGATTGATTAACGTCTTAATATAAAAATTTTGAAAAGATTTTAAAATGCGATCCTCTTTATTTAAATAAAAACTTAAATGAATTGAATCATATGCTGAGACCCGCTTATTTCGACGAAGTAAAATGTCATGCCCAGTGAATTAGGATATGACATTTCGAATCCTCGAAACTAAACTTGCCTTTTGACTTTTAAAACCCATGCATTTAAATTTAAGAAGAATATTCGGTGATTCGGGTCAAATGAAAAACCAGTAAGTTAGGGCACAATTTCTCAAAATTCCAAATACAAAATATTGCCTTTATTTTTAAAAATCCTTACCTTGAGATAACAAAATGTCACATCCAGTGAGTTAGGACACAACACTTTTGAATTCCCGAGAATAAGTTTTTATTTAACTTATGCGCTTTCATTTAAAAATAATTAATTGATTCTTTAGACTCGGTGAGAAAAATCGAAACTCAATAAGTTAGGGGACGATTTCTTTCGAATATTAGAACGCAGAGTATTCACTTATTTTAAAACAAAGATTAATGTATCGGATAAAATGTAACATGATTTTGTTGTAATATGTAAAATAAATTACGGTGCTTATTCGCATATGGAATAATAGATATGTCAATGCATAACAATATAAAAGACGAAAGCAAAATAAACAAGCTCTAAATAGATGAAAATAATAATAAAGAAAAAGCTAAAAATTTAGAACCAAAGAATTAACACTAAACAAATAAATAAACGAGCAATGTATCACAAATTAAAGAAAATCATAATGTTAATAATAATAATAGTGATATTAATAAAAATAAAAATTTAAAGCATCAAAACTATATAGAAAGATACAAATAAGTGAATAACAAAATAATAAAATAAATAAATGTATTTAAAAAATTGAGCAAATAAATATTAAGGAAATAATGGTAATAATAACAAAGTTAATTAATAATATATTAATAATAATATGTTAATAATAAAATTAATAATAATAGCAATAATAATATTAAAAACAATGGTGAGAATAATAAGAATAATAGTAACAATATTAATAATAATAATAATAATAATAATAATAATAATAATAATAATATAATTGCAAAAAATAACCAAGGAAGGACTAAATTGAAACTTTAAACGGAAATCTGGGAAAAATTGGAAATAAAACGGAAAGGGGGGACTCAATTAAAACGTGCGCCATGAACGAGGGGCTAACTAGGCAATTTCGCTTTTTCCCCAAAACGACGCCGTTCAAATGGGGACCTAATTGAAAACAAAACAAAATATTGGGTCAAAATTAAAAATAAAATAATTTAATTGTGAAACGGCGAAAAAGCGGAGGGACCAAATTGGCAATAATACCAATTTCAGAAAACACGCGGATCCTTCCCGGGTCGGGTCAACGCGTAGATCTCAGGAGGGAAAACGACGCTGTTTCAGCGCCTAAATGCACGGCCTAAAACGACGTCGTTTTCATTCGGTATATAAGGCTGAATTTTTTTTTAAAAAAATATCATTCTTCATTCTGTTTTAAAAAAACAAAAAAAATCATTGTTTTCTCTCTGGGACGAACCCAGATTCTGGCCAGATGCCGATGGGCTCGCGCGGTGGCTTCACCGTAGCTCTGCTGCAGCTCCGCCGTGCCGGAAGCCGGAAATACTTAAAAAATCCCCCTTTTTAAAAAAAAAGATTTTCCCTTGGTCGTTTTTGAAATAAAAGGAGAAAAAAACGAAAATAAAAGGGCCCTTAGTGCGCTTTGAACCCTCGTTCGAACCTTCATGGGTTCGAGGTGTTCTGATACCGACGATGGTCGCCAGTGACGGCGCCGATCAACTCAGGTGAGTTCCCTTTTCCTTTTTCCTTTTTTATTATACTCGTATATAGAAATGAAGAAGAATAAAAAATAAAAAACTTTAAGAAAAATAGAAAATCACCTTCGAAAATTCCTTTTGTTTCTTTGTATTGCTTTTTTTTGTGTGTATGTAAAAGAGAGGAATTACAATGGCTTTTTTTCAATCTTTATAGCCGAATCGAAAAAAAATAAAATGAAAATACAACGTTTTTTTATTTGTTTTCGTTGTTCTCTGCTTGTTGTCCTTCTTTTGTCTTTTCTTGCAGGTACAGAGGAGTGACGTGTCGTGCGGTGGTGCGCGGGGGTAACAGAGGCTCGGAGGTGCCGTGGAGGCATGCTGACATGGTAGTTGTAACATCCCGAAATTGGGCCTAGTAGGATTGGGCCCATTGGGCCTTGGGCATTGGAGTGTTTAAAATTTTTGAGAACAAGAGAACGACATTATTTCAAGTTAGACTTATTAGAAAGGTGATTTTAGAAAGTTAAGGGGTTCTATGAAGTTTCGGGTTCAAGTTGGGCCTTAGTAAAGTTTTGTGTTTAAGCCTATTAAGGAGAGATAGTAAGTGGCATCAAGGCTTATGGAAATAAAAGAGTAAATTGCTAGCATAAATGAGCATATGGCAAGGAGGTTATGGCATCAAGTGAAGTACCTTGAGGGAAGAGGTTCAAATCCCATTGTGTGCAAATTTTGACTATTATTTTTGTACTCTTTTCCTAAATTTTGGCCAAGCTTGTAAATAAGGCAAATTGGACTTTTTAAATTATGGTAAGGTAGACTAATTAAATTATGGAAAGGTATGGTAAGGAGGAAAACAAGGAAAAAGAAAGGAAAAAGAAATAAAAGAAAAAGAATAATAAAGAAGTGGGAAAATAATAATGATGGAATTTAAAATAATGGAGTAGGTGAGAAAAAAAAGGAATGATGGAGAGTGAATTATGGAGCATTTTAGGGAGTGAATCATGGATGAGAGGTAGTGGATGAGTTAGGTCAAAAAAAAAAGATGAATGAAATGAGAAGTGCATGGGGGGGATGATATTCGGCTATGAAGAGGGGTGTTTAGGAAATTTTAGCTTTTGGTCATTTTTCCTTTCAAAATATTTTGGTTCTTTTGATTGCATTTCCTCTTTGCCGAAACTTCAATTTGCCTATTAACTTCTACTCTTTTCTTTTCAAACAATCTCTATTCTACACCATAACTGAAACATCAACTTCATCTCATAATCGAAGTTTGGTTCTTGTGGTTGCCGAAGCTTCTTTGCCTTCTCGGGTTTTCGGTGGTGCAAGAAAGTATTATTCCTCTTCTTTTATTTTCTTCTTGTTTCTCTTTTACTCCCTCTTCTAAAATTGATTGTTCACCCTGTTCTTTTGACCAAGGCCGAATCTATTCCTTGCTACTTTCATCTTCTTGGTTCTCTTGGTGTGGGCCGAATAGGTAGAGTGTTAGCTTACACTCTCGCCATCTTTCTAGCCTTTGGCTTTCAGAAGAGGGTTGGTAAGTAGAGTCTCGAAGTACTTTATTAGAGGGCCAATCGAACACCTATCTCTCGTAATAAGAGACTCGGATTGTTGGTAAGTGATATAGATTGTTAATCAATCGCAATACTTGGTTGAAGTTGTAAATTGGGCTTTGGACTAATTGTTGACCGATTGTACCTTTAGGTGCCGCGGAGAGCATCGCGTTACGGATTCCAAATAAGGTGTGTAATCTCATACCCTTCCAAATACATGTTTGAAATGGTGTGTAATCTCACACTTCTCTGAAATTTTGCATAAATGTTCTGTGATTTGGTTGAAATACCAAAGAAAACCGAAAATCGGCATCTGGGATCACTCAGGCACGCGTAGGTTCATAGTGGTAACCATGTTTTTGTAATAAAACAATTTTGGTCAGTGACAGTGACGTGATTTCGAAAAATCATGAAAAATAGGAGAAAGGGAATTAGAAAGTGATTTAGATATCAAATTAAAGCTTACTGTGTCTATTTTAATATGGAAGAAACGGAGAAGAAAAATGAATTTTATATTCTGATATATCTTAATTTTAGTGAGACTGGTTCTGATTAACTTCGGGGTTCAATGATCTGTTTTGGAAAAATCATATAAAATTGTACAAAGAATTATGGGTTATAATTTATATGTATGGATTCCTTAGTGAGCCTATTTTCATTAGAAACAAGTGAGATCAATATATGAAAACAGTACAGCGAGATATTTAAAATTAAGATAAGAGAGGTCAGAATCGTTGGACAGTGAAACAAGGGAAACTTTAAGGAATAAACTATACTAAATGGCTAGGACAAAAATTCTGGAAACATTACAGTAAGAAGATATATGAGTCTAGTTTCAAGGAAATTTTACGGATCTAGATTTCGAGTTTTCTAACTCAAGTTATGGTCAATTTAGTCAGCATGACGCAGATGGACAGTTTAAATTTGTATGCCCCAAATTACTAGTTAAGTTTTAGTTACGAGATTACCGAATTACCCTTAGAGGGTAAATGACCGAATTACCCTTGGTGGGTAAAACTACCGAATTTACCCAAGGTAAATTACCGAATTACCCTTGGTGGGTAAAACTACTGAATTACCCTTAGAGGGAAAAGTACCGAAATACCCCTCGGTTGCGCAATTACTGAAATACCCCTGGGTTGCGAAATTTCCGAAATACCCTTGGGTTGCGAAATTACCAAAATGCCCTTGGAGGGTAAATTACTGAAATACCCTTGGGTTGCGAAAATTACCAAAATGCCCTTGGAGGGTAAATTACTAAAATACCCCTGGGTTGCGAAATTACCGAAATACCCTTGGAGGGTAAATTACCAAAATACCCTTGGGTTGCGAAATTACCAAAATACCCTTGAAGGGCAAATTCTCGAAATACCCCTGGGTTGCGAAATTACCAAAATACCCTTGGAGGGTAAATTACCGAAATACCCATGGGTTGTAAAATTACCGAAATACCCTTGGAGGGTAAGTTATCGAAATACCCCTGGGTTGCAAAATTACCAAAATACCCTTGGGTTGCGAAATTACCGAAATACCCTTAGAGGGTAAATTATCGAAATACCCCTGGGTTGCGAAACCGAAATACCCTTGGAAGGTAAATTACCAAAATACCCTTGGGTTACGAAATTACCGAATTACCCTTAGTGGGTAAAAGTACCGCTATATCCCTATAGGTTGATTAGCACGACTGTGTGTGTATTCTGTTTATCTGGTTATGACGGTAATCTATTTCATACATCATTATGAAATGTGCTTTGCATACATGACATACTGCATGGGTTGGGATATGTAATTGGAGGAAGTGATTGATTTGTTAGGGTCGCACGAGTCACCTGAGATGACTGTGGGCTCACCGATTTGATTTTTAGGGTCACACGAGTCACCCAAGATGACTGTGGACTCACCGATTTGATTTTCACTCACCGATTTGATTTCACTCATCGATCTGATTTTTAGGGTCGCACGAGTCACCCAAGATGACTGTGGACTCACCGATTTAATTTTTAGGGTCGCACGAGTCACCCAAGATGATTGTGGACTCACCGATTTGATTTTCACTCACCGATTTGATTTCACTCATCGATTTGATTTGTTAGGGTCGCACGAGTCACCCGAGATGACTGTGGACTCACCGATTTGATTTTTAAGGTCGCACGAGTCACCCAAGATGACTGTGGACTCATCGATTTGATTTTCACTCACCGATTTGATTTTTAGGGTCGCACGAGTCACCCAAGATGATTGTGGACTCACCGATTTGATTTTTAGGGTCGCACGAGTCACCCAAGATGACTATGGACTCACCGATTTGATTTTTAGGGTCGCACGAGTCACCCAAGATGACTGTGGACTTACCGATTTGATTTTTAGGGTCGCACGAGTCGCCCAAGACGATTGTGGACCTACCGAAGGCTCTAAGCCACTTATAATCTGGCAGCTCGGCTGCATTCTTGGTGTGTTGGTTGGTACAGGTGGTGTGTAGCGGATGGATTATTAGGATTGGGTTGGAAATTGCATTACATTATCTGCATTATCCTGTTTATATGGGCTTCGGCCCAGTTAGTTTCTGTATGGGTCTCAGCCCAGTTAACGACCGATTAAGGGATTACACACTGAGTTCTCATAACTCACCCCCATTTCCTTTAACCTTGTAGGTAATCCCCAGCATTAAAGGATTTGGAACTGCGGAGGACTCGGTGGTGGCCATACATCGGAATACTTCTCCAAAATATTTAGTAAAATTTTGTTTAGCTTTATTTTGAAGTTTATTTTAATTTGGGTTTGGTTTTATAATAAGGCCATTGGAAATATTTTTCTTTGAATTACCATTTCAGTTATATTCAAACTATAAACGATTAAACTCGGATTTTTATAAAACGACAATAACTGCTTCTCAAAATATCACTTTCCGCAATTCATTGAATCTGATTACTGTTATAAACAAAGTTTTTGGAAATGGTAGTAAAAATGTTTTTGCAAGGGAATGATTTTTAATAAAATACATTTTGAAAATAAGCAAACGAAATTTTAGGTTTTGAATAGCAGGAAGTTTTTAAATTCTTTAAGAAGAGTTTCTAATGAAAACGTGGTTTTCAAAAAACTCTTCAATGTGACATGCCAGATTCGGGCCTAACTTCTAGGCCGGGTTTGGGGTGTTACAGCAGCAGACCTAGGTGCGGCGCACCTAGGGTTTTTCCCTTTTGTTTTCTTTTTTTTTTTTTTTGCTGATTGTGGCTTAGGGCTAGGGTTAGGCATTTGGGCCTGTAATTGGATAATGGATTTGGGTTTGTAATAATAAAGCTGGACTGTTATTGGACTATTATTAATGTTTTTTTTATTTGGTTTTTTTAATTGGTTAATCGGGCCCCGGGCATAAATTAGGTCCTACAATTATATTTCACGCTTAATTTTTACTAACAAAATTATTTTATAATCTCTATTAATGTTAAATTTTTTGTTGAGTTAGTGGCCACAAGTAGAGGTGCTAATGGGCCGGCCCGAGCTCAACTAAAAATTCAGGCCCATTTACTAGGTCCGACCCGAAAAATAGGCCTAAAATTTTGCTCAAGCTCGACCCGAATAAAAATGCTAAAACTCGGGCCCGACCCAGCCCGCCCGTATTAACTTTTATATAATTTTTAAATATATATAATACATTAAAAATACTAAAAACATCAAAATAAATATTTTCCAACAAATTGAAAATAATTTTTAAAAAATATGTAGACTTAAATAACACTAAGATAAATACAACTTAACAAGCAAATAACTCTAAAATAATAACAATATTAACAATAAAATAAGTTTTATGCAATATCCAAATAATAACAATAAAATAGTAGCAAAATAGGGAGAAAACAACAAGAAAATAACATTAAAAAAAAGTAGACTTTTTTTGTCTTTTAGTGAATTTGGGTTGGGCCGGGCCAAAAATACCTTACCCGAGGCCCGGCTCATTTTTTAAACGGGTCTTATTTTTTTGTCCAAGCCCATTTTTCAGGCCTATATTTTTGCCCAAACCCTTCCACATTTTGGGCGAGCCTTCGGACCGGGCCGGGTGGCCTGACCCATGATCAGGTCTAGCCACAAGTCAACTAAGCACCAATTTAGTTGAATAATGATGAAGATATCTGTACTTCACAATATAAATTATATTATTTTAAGGGTGTTTTATTATTTCATTTTTTACAAAGAAAAGTAACTTTGAAGGAGTAAATTGAGACATTGATGTCAAAAATTGAGGAGCTCGAGGGAGCAGTTGTTGTGTGTAGAGCTGTTGTGGGAATATGGATTCTAGTTTTGATCCCTAAGCAGCGTAAAATGAATGTCTCCAAGTCAAGAGTTTAAGGGGACGAGGTTCGTGATGGATCTGAACAACTCTCTCAAGGGATGAAACAATACTTTTGTGTGATGGACATCGAGGATGATGCCATTAAGGTAAATACTGATGCCGTTGATTTTAGTAATGAAATATAAATACACCCAATAAGATTTGAACCTAAACTTTTGCAATTTTCAATATTTATATTTTATCATTCAAACAAAATCTCATTCGTTAATCATATTATTTTTTTTATAAATATATTTATTACACAATTCTATTTTTCACCGTGAATATACTATAATCTAGTATAAATTGAATACTAAAACATATAAACTTAATCAAACAAAGAGCTTAAATAGAGAGGAGAAAAAAAGAATGAAGTAGAAAAGGGGGTGTTGGCGAGGGTGTGTGTGGGGCGCTAGAGGGGTAAAGATTCAATGTCAAATTAACATTACATAATTTTAAAATCATATTATTTTTGTAAATAAATTAGTTTTATATTCAGCTAAAATTTTCCCTCACCAAGCAGAGCAAGGAATGAGAGTAACGTCGTCTATGGCTTTGAATAGTATGATATGAAAATGGTGTTATGTGGTGACTTCACATACAAATCGAATTAAATTTGGATTTAAAAAATACATGTGAACAAAAAATGGTTTGATATGAAAAAGAAAAATGTCTAGTATAAAAGCAATTGTTGGTTTTTTCCCCTTCGCCATGTTCAAAAGAAAGACAAACGCAAAATTTCTCTTCTTCTTATGCTTCTAAAACTTATATAAAAGGGGGTTGTTTTTAACTTGTTTGCATGTCAGAAGGTGGAATAAAATCATCCTTTGTCAAACCCCAAACATTGAAATCAACGTCTTCGATCTTCCATTTCTCTTCAACCTGCCTCTTGTGGTTTGACGATTGCTCCCCGTACCTAAACACTGTGACGCTTGTTTTCCCAGAATGTGCGATGTTCACCCCATCCGTGTATTTATAGTCGTCCATCACCGACTCCGTCCTGGTTTCCCAGAACACGTCGCTCTCGTCCTTGGTTTTCATCATCAGTAACCTGGAATCCTCAAATTGAATCATCAGACCCGATCTCTGGCTAAAGTAACCCCAGATTGTGTGGTTGATGATCTCATAGTTTGGTCCGCTTTGCGCCTCACGGATTGCTGCATTTGTCTCCAGCTTTAGGATGAAGCAGTCTTCATTGCTTATAATTTTCTCACCTATGCACGTTGCATCTATGAACAAATTGGCCGTCGACCTAGGATCCAACCCCTACTCAAACCAAAACCCATATCACTCAAAGCCCCAAATTGCTAATTATGTTGCTCCATATTTGGATTGGAGGAAAATGAAGATACCTGGAGAAAGCGGCGCAAGGGTCTGGGAGGGCCTCTTGCAATAGGAGTTTGTTGATTAGAGGAATGCCTCCAGGAGAGTTTGCCATTGCTTCCAGAAACAACCTTGCAACCTGAAATTATAAGCTCCAAGCACCATAAATCTGGGTCTTTTTGCCATAGCACGAATCCGCCTGTTTCCTCTGTGCTCTTCACTTTAACGTTTACATCGCCTTGTTGAAACTCCGATGCAGTGATTTTCACCTGTCCGGTTACACACATACTATGCACTGCGTTTAATGCTTGTTGTCCACCTGTTGCAGCTATGTACTGCTGCACAATGTATTTTGCTGTTGAAGCTTGCTGCAGGGGAGGGAAAACAAATTGTAGTCATTCATAAATATGTGCACAATTCAAGATTGGTGTAAACCAAGATAAAAGAATGGGATTTTTAACATGTTAAGGCAAAAATAATTAGGGAAAAGTGTGATATGAGAAGAGTTTACAATGGAGCAGTCCTTGACAGGTTTGTGAACAGAGTGGCCCAATTGCACCTGGAGAGGGATAAGAGGGGATCCAACAAGGTAAAGTAGGAAGCGCAGCTCGTTAATACGACCGGCAAGCATGGGTTGGGACCACTTATCGGATGCTTGAGCTTTCATCCATGTTAACATGTTTTCCAGACGGGCTTGAAGATTGTTGCCCATGCTGGTGAACATTTCTTCGGGGACAGGGACCTCCAGAACCGTCTCAAGGCCATCTTCTTTGTCGATGTTTGGACAAAGTTTCCTCATTTATCAAATTTGAGTGTGAATGTTCGGGTTAGAGATGCAAAGAGGAAGCGAGAGGGGAATGAATGCAAAGTGAGGGAAACACCAAGTACCCTTCCTTTCTCCTTTCAGGATCTGTTTCTTGAGAGTGAAAATCGGGGCATACGTGGGGAAAATGAATAAGCAAAGAGTGGTTTTTTGCCTTGTGGGCTCTCCTTGCTTGTAGCATTTGTGTGGGCAATATTTTATATCTTGGACGGCTTTTAATTTATTAATTGGTCAACCATTAAGCTACTCAAGGAAAGAAGTTAATCCACGTTTTATAATCAAAATTTCAAGTTTAGGCCTTGCAAATTAACTTATTAAGCCCCTGGAGCATACTGGACTTCCCAATTTCTCTATATCCACGTTTAAAACAATTCTAACAGTTGGTTTCACAACAAAAGAAATAAAAATGTAAAATTATATTATTGTACTTAATAATAATGAAATTATAAATATTCAAACCATGAAATAAAATCATAAAACAAAATACTCTTGTAAGTCATGACACAGCCCTGTCCATTGGGCTGGGTGGCAGACGTTTTAACATGCTTTTGAGCAGTTGGTCAATTTCAACAAATCTTCTGTCCTCTTTTTCGGATAGCACACCACCTTAGAGCCAATGACATTAGACACGATTCAAAGCATTTAGCGTTACACTCCATATGGGGTAGAACCAAGAAGGTTGCCCTTGATTTCATGTGTGACAAGAGCTTGAGCGAAGCATTGGCATGATAAATGAGTCCTCAATTTTTTTTTTGTTGTTGTTTAGTACTGAGGATTGTAAAGGATCCTAGAATGTAGCTTTGTTGCATGCTTTTTCAGCCACAATGAGTGTAAAGGCATTATGAAAATCTCGATTGGACCCTACAAGGCTTCTAATAAACTTATCTTTTGATGTTCGATTCAAGTACCAATAGCTCTTTTCTCCTTCCTTCATTGCTTCAGCATCAAATGGATCCAATCATAGTGATATATTGTCTTATAAAGGTAGGAAATATATCCAAAAGCTTAAGGTGATGCCTTGTTGAAATATTAATAGATAGAGAATGAACACATGAACCTTAAAGAAAAATAAAGAGAAAACAACAAAGAGAAGAAAGAAAGAATGATTTCTTCACTAGGTTCAGCATGAATACAAAGAACCTACAACTATCGTATTTATACTAAGTTGTGACAAAGAAGATGAATAACAACTTGAACCAACTAACTAAATAACTTACTAACAACATAACTATCGCAGCAGTTCATTCTGCTTAACTGCTGCTGCAGTTCATTCCTTAACATTCACTAAACCTCCTGGCTGCTGCTACTGAAGCTTGCGAGCACCTCAACTGTGAACACTTTTACTACTACAACTCATTCCTTAACATGCACCACACCTTCTGACTGTTGAAACTGCGAACAACTGACTCGCAAACAAGAAACTATTCACTTTTGTGAACCAGCTTAAGTTTAGTTCGAAACCTGTTAAAAAAACCCCCACAGACAAAGGCTTTGTGAGTATATCTGCAACCTGATCTTGTGTTGGCACATTACCCACTACCAAAGCACCACTAGCAACATTCTCTTGAACAAAAAACAAATCAAGTTCCACATGTTTGAACTTTAAGTGTAAAACTAGATTTGTGACAACAACTACTGCACATGAGTTATCACACCAAACAATTTCCTTTTGGCAGTTAGAACTTACAACTCATACAACAAAGATTCCAACCATACTATTTCAGCAGCTGCATGTGCAAGACTCCTATGCTTAGCTTCTACTATGGAGCGCGACACAACTTGCTACTTTCTAGACACCCAAGAGATTGGATTGGCTCCTAAAAACACACAAAAGCCTATAGTAGACCTCATATCATCTGAATCAATACCCCAATTTGCATTAGAATCACCAACGAGGGCCAACCTAGAACTAACAGTGAATGAGATTTCATAATCTAAAGTAGCTTGAAGATACCTTAGAATACGTTTTACAATTTTAAACTGTTGATCTAAAGGTCTGTGTATGAACTGACAAACCTTGTTGACAGCAAAATCAATATCATGCCTTGTGATAACTATATATTGAAGAGCTCCTACAATACTTCTATACACGGATCCATCCTCCATAAGGCCACCTACATGTGCATACAGACTGCAAGATGTGACCATAGGGGTGGGGGTACCTTTTGCCTAATGCATATGGTTTTTTCCTCAACAAATCATCTATGAATTTCTTTTCAGAAAGAAACAAACTAGTAGAAGTATAAGATACCTCTATACCTAAGAAAGAACTCCATTTCCCAAGATCTTTAAGAGAAAGCCTAGAATCCAAGTTTCGAACAAACCCATCAGTATCTGTCTAACTACTACCAATGATAATTATGTCATCTATATAAATAAGAACATAAAAGACCATATCCCTTGTCCGCTTGATGATGAAAAGAGAGGCATCAGACTTCGACAAAATGAAGCCTGTAGCGAGTAAATACTCATTAAGTTTATGAAACCAAACCCTAGGTGTAACAGCTTGTTTTTAGTCAAATCATAACAGTGGTTTTGGGACCACAAATCCAAGGTCAAAATATTTATTTTATTATTATATTGAGGTCTACAACATGATAGTATGATTGTATGAAAATTTCGTTAAGAAATTTTATTGTTTGAATGCTCAATTTGATAAAAAGGACTAAATCGCGTAAAGTGTAAAAGTTGAGTTGTATTAGCTAAAGGTGTCTAATAGCTATAGAACTTTAAACTGGAGGTTCTTAAGTGATAATTATACCATTAGTGAGTTAGTGGATGATAATGATTTGTTATTTTGTGTAATTTATAATATTTTGAAAGGTTAATATTGTAAATTAGTATTTAAAGGATATAATAAATAAAAAAATAAAAAGTCATCATCTTTTAATGTTATTCAACCGATTTTAGAAGGAAAGAAGCCATTTTTGAAGCTTAAACATTCGGCAACCCTAGTTCTCCAATTAGGTATGTGTTTTTGTCCCCTTTTTTTATGATTTTTATGTTTTTAGAGCTATTGTAACTTAATCTAGCTAGCCCAGGAACTAATTTGTGAAAAATGTTAAAAGTATAGGGTTTTACCATTGATGAATATGTATATGTTTTGATGTTTGATGATAGAAAATGAATGGTTGTTGTTAGATAAACAACATTTGTTAAGTGATTTTTTGATAAAATTGTCAATTAGGGATTAAATTAAGAAATGTGAAAATTATGTGGTAAATGTGTGAAATAATGAAAATTTTAAACAACATTTGTTAAGTGATTTTTTGATAAAATTGTCAATTAGGGATTAAATTAAGAAATGTGAAAATTATGTGGTAAATGTGTGAAATAATGAAAATTTTGGGCTGCTATGGGTCTATAGAAAATTTAGCTAGCATGGGTGTGGACTCAATTGCATGAATTTGCATTTTTATGAGCTAGGGACTAAATTGTAAAAAATTCAAAATTTAAGGGGCAAAAGTGTAATTTTGTGATAATATGATTTTTGGGTTAAATTGAATAGAATGAATAATAAATAAGTTAAATTTGATTATATATAGATTAAGAAAAGCCAAGTTCGGAATTAGATCGGGGGAAAAACAATATAGTTGATTGATAGCTCGATTCTCTCTAAGTTCGAGGTAAGTTCGTATGTTAATGAACATTAATGTAATTGTGTTTTAAATGCTTTATAATTGTATTGTCAATAAATACGACCTTACGGAAATGTTTGATGAAGATTCGGCAATGTGAAATCCTGACTGAACCTTAGGAATAGATAGGATACAAATAACATGTCATTAGGGGTTATTTGTGTTTGGGTGCTGGTCCGTACGTTCTACCGGTGGCTAATTTTTCTGGCATGTGTTGTGGATTCTCGTCAGCTTGTGTGAGCAGCACCGTGTAGTTACACCTTGACCATTAGCTTGTGTGAGCAGACCCGTTGATAGCTCGAGAGTGAGCATTATATGATATATGAGATTGAGATGGCTTCGGTCATGTATTGGCACTTAGGGTGTGAGATTCCCTAGTATCCAATTTTATTCCAAATGGTTCAACGGGTATATTGAAGATATGAAAGGGTAAGAGATTGATACGTGTTAGTACAGGTATGTACGTGAACTATACAATCATTGAATCAAAGAAATTGATGAAATTCATGTATAACGTTTGGATTGAATATGTGTTAGGCTTTTGGATTTAAATTGAGTTGCATTATGTGATGTTTAAGTATTTGGAATTGTGGTTGAATGGTAAGCTTTACTTATTAAGCATACGAGCTTACTAAGCTTTATAGCTTACTTTGTTTACTTTTCCGTGTTTTATAGTGATCTCAAAGCTTGCTCGGATTGGAAGTTGTCGGAGACCTCATCACACTATCCAATTATCATTTTAGTACTTTTGAACTTGTGAATTTGGTTATATGGCATGTATAGGAGTTGTGGTTATTATGGTCTATAAGTTTGTAATGTATTTAGCCAATCAACTTGGCTTGTAAATGATGTATGTTTTAGTTATGTGTATAGCCATGTGATTTGGCTTGTTTTGGTAGTTTGGTTATGTATGAGTAAATGGCCTTTTGATATGTGAATGCCTTGTTGGGAATTGGTAGTGAAGGTAGAAAATGGTTGAAATTGAGATTGTATTAGCATGTTAAGTATTAGGCAAATAATGCATAGTTAAAAGTGATCATTTAGGTGATTTTTAGATGTGAAATTAGTATGAAATTGGATGGCTAATTGTGATACTTGTGTGCCTTGTGTTTTTTGGTATTGATATGGCATGAATTGAACTTGGTTTAGATGAGTTTAAATGCCTATTGAAGTTATGGTCATATACAATTTGGTTTGTGTAGGTGAATGCAAATTTGGGTGAGAAAGATGGCTACGAAAATAGCCTATTTTTGTCCACACGGGCATGTGTTTCAGCAGTGTGTGACACACAGTCAGGTGGCACGGCTGTGTGTCACCTGATACTTAATTAGAAACCAAGTCAATATGCTCTACACGGCTCCGCACACGGGCGTGTAACTTGGCCGTCTGGCATAAGTCAGTACACCCTACATGTAACAGCCCGATTTTAGCTAAATTAGAACAGTGGTTTGGAAACCACAAATCCGATGTCAGAAAATTATTTTAATATTGTTTTTGGTGTTTACAACATGACAGTATGTATGTGTGAAAATTTCGTGAGCTAATTTTATCGTTTAATAGCTCAATTTCAAAAAAAGGACTTAATCGCGTAAAATGAAAAAGTTGCATTCAACTTATTAAAGGTGTTTAATTGCTATGGTTTATTAATATTAAAGGTCCTTATTATGAAATTAGACCATGTATAATGAGGATGGACATGTATGGACATATATTAAGCATGTTTTTGATGTATTAATAAAGGTTAAAAAAGTTAAATGCAAAATAAGTAAAGATTAAATAAAACAAACCAAATTTCCTTCCTAATAATCATCTTCTTCACCGATTCATAAAAAAAGAAAAGCCATTAACATGCTTTGGAAGGTTCAACTCTTGCATGTTCTAATTATCAAGAAAGAAAGAATTCGGATTTAGATCGGGGGAAAAGTAAGGTTATCGAGTAATCGATCCGATCCGTCAATTCTGAATACAAGGTAAGTTCGTATAAATGAACTCAAATGTGTATCTATTTATTGAATGGATGAAATTGAGATAGTAATTATTCTATTGGATTTGTAGAAGCCCATTTTGGCCCGGGCCCGTTACAAACCAAATTAAGCCCAATAAATAAATAAAAAATCCAAAGAAAAGAGCCCAATAGGCCCAATTTAATCGGTCCAAACTTTTAAAGTTTTAGCTAGGGTTTCTGAAACCCTAGCCCTTAGCGCCGCTCTCCACTGAACCCCACTGGCCTCCACTACGCCAGCCCCACGACCCCTTGTCTGCCACCACCACTAGCGCCGTTTATGCCTCCTCCACTGTTCCCCACGACCTGCAAAAAAGAACAAGAGAACAGCAAGATCACAAGCAAAACAAGTTGTACTTGTTTATTCATTTCTACTCACTGTTATTCGGCTATAAAGCCTAAGGAAAAAATGTATTCGGATCGGTTTTTTTTTTGGGCAATCAATACAAGAAACAATATTTTCAAACACAAACAGAAGATAGAAACACTTGCAGAACAAAGATTACCCACTTAAAATCAACTAAAAATCGAAAACAGAGGCAAAGGAGGTGATTTCTTTTCCCTTTTTATTATTTCCGAAATCTTCTTTCCCTTTCTTTCCTTTCGACATATATATATATATATATATATATATATATATATTATTAAAGCATATAAAAAAGAGGAAAAAACTAAAACTTTTACCTCCTCCGGCCACCGTGCGCGGTGGCCGGCGCGGCGGCGACGGCGACGGAGGACGGTGGTCCGGCCACCGAAATCCCCACTCTCCCTTCGGCCCTACAGAAAAAAAAGGGAGAGGGAGGTCAGTTTTTTTTTAAAAAAGGCAGCTCAAAATGATTTTTTTTTGACTTTAGGGCCTTAAAGAGCCCCTCAAAACGACGTCGTTTTGGGGCTGGCCTTTAATGCCCAAAACGATGTCGTTTTGCCCCCAGGATCCGCGTGTTGACCCGACCCGCCTCAGGATCCGCGCGTTTTTAAATCAATGGGTTATTTGCCATTTTGGCCCTTCCGCTTTTTCAAACCTTTGCAATCAGATCTTCTTTGGTTTTCAAATTTGGCCCAAATATTTTATGACGGTTCTGATTTGGCCCTTCTGTAAACGCTGCGTTTTGATAGTCCGGGACAATTGCTCCCCTCGTCCTTAGTCTTTCACGTGCATTGCATTTTCGTCCCTATATTCCCTATATGGACAGACTTCCCCTTCTTTTTTTGTTTTGATTTCAATTTAGTCCCTTTTTTTTTATTATTGCAATTGTTTTTATTTAATATCATCATTAATAATTATTATTATTTTTAGTATTGCCATTATTATTATATTATATCATTATTATCTTATTAGCATCGTATCTTATTATTATTTTTATCTCTGTCATTATATGTATTATCATATTATTATTATCTTATTATCATTACTATATTATTATTACTTTATTACTATAATTATTATTATTATTATTATTATTATTGTTCTATTATTATCTTTATTTCCATTATTATTATATGTATTATTATATTACTATTATTACTATCTTAGTATTATTTCTATTACTATTAGTATTATTATATTATTATTATTATCACATTTTTCTTTCATTATTATAATCATCATTATTATTATCCTATTTTATATATTACTTATTCATTTATCGGTTTACTATTAAGTTTTATTTATCCTTATAATTCTTATTTATTTCATTTTTACCTCTTTTATTATTTTTACCTATTGTTTCTCTTTTAAGTTATATAGCTTATTTGTTCCATTTCTTCCGTTTTTGTTGTTCGTACTACTCGTTTATTATTATTCCTTTATACCTGTTAATATCATGATTTATTTCTTCTCATTGTTATAAACTTGCGTCACATCAACTTTCGCCCGACACAAAATTGCTTTCTTTCCCAAAGGCAATGTTCGGTATTTAGAAACTCGAAAGATCGTGCCCTAAAGTATTGGGTTGCAATCATTCTCGTTTAATCTAAATGACCGAGTATCCTTTTAAAACAATTACATTCTTAAACAAAAAGCTTATTCTCGAGAATTCGAAATATCGTGTCATAAAGCATTGGATGTGATGTTTCGTTGTTTCGAGATAAGATTTCCTAAATTAAGGCAATGTTCGGTATTTAGAAACTCGAGAGATCGTGCCCTAAAGTATTGGGTTGCAATCATTCTCGTTTAATCTAAATAATCGAATATCCTTTTAAACAAATATATTTTTAAACAAAAACGTATTCTCGGGAATTCGAAAGGTCGTGTCCTAAAGCATTGGATGTGATGTTTTGTTATTCCGAGATAAGATTTTCTAAACCAAGGCAATGTTTTGTATTTAGAAATTCAGGGAATAGTACCCTAACGTGCTGGGTTGCGATTTTCCATTTGGGTGAATACCTAGACATCCTTTTGATAAATTTCGTGAATCGTGAGATAACTTTGATTACGGAGGATTAAAATGTCGTGTCCTAACGTGCTGGATGTGATGTTTGTATCCTCTCGGAACAAAGAAATCTCAAATTTCAGCCCAAATTACCCGAACATTTTCTAAAGGATCCGTATTTTAAAATCTTTTCAAATTTCCGACATTAAGACACTAATTAATCAATTTGGTACCAATTTTGGGGGTGACGAGGGTGCTAACCCTTCCTCGCACGTAACCGACTCCCGAGCCCATTCTCTGAGTTTCGTAGATCAAAATCATTGTTTTGATAAACCAAAATGTTTATTAAAAAAACCGTTTTGCGAGGTGACCCGATCACACCTCATCAAAAAAGATTGGTGGCGACTCTCGTTTTTTCATTTTCAAAACCCAAGTTCGATTCTCGCCTTTCCCAAAGAAAGGGGTGGTTTTGACAGCTTGGCGACTCCACTAGGGAGGGATTGTCAGAGAGTCAAGCCATAAGATTGATTAATTTTTGTCCTTTTATTGAAAATTGAAGATTTGATTTGAAAAATTACGATCCTTTTTATTGTATTTACTTGCTTCATCTTATTTGATTATGTGGCTCGAGTCTCTTATAATATTTTACATCATATTGCATGACCGTTGGGTCACACCTTTTAAGTGGGAGTGAGAAGCTACTCTTTCGTGAGGTTTTCACCTCCGTGCAAGATAGTGGATCGCTTTCGGGATACATCTGTACCTATGTCTTCGTGAGATTTTCATCTCCGTGTAGCCATAGGGAAATATTCCCCTGAATCGAACTTGGTCCATATAAGCCTATAATGGGTGAGGATCGAGGAATCTGCTGGTTCAGGTACCTTTACTCCAGAACCGAACCCCATATAGTGAGCCTTAAGAACCACCCTAGGTAGAACCGTGCCAAATCCTAGTGGTTACCCGATTAAGTGTCTTATTCTCTGCTTATTGTGTATGAAATAATTACTTTGCATTTTTATTTTTGCATGGCATATTCATCAAAAGGGTGTTGATTCACATTCGATTGCAAAATAGATAGCTTGTCATGGAAAAGGGGTTTCTTGATAAAGTGCAGGACAATGCGGCCGTCCGGATATGGGCCGAGACAGTACAACAAGAGAAAAGAGACAGCCTCACAAAGGGATACATATCAGAGTTGTGGGATTACACACGCATCAGCATAACCCAAAATAATCTTCAAGAAATGAGGGAAATCTGGAGTCAATGGGACGACCGAATCAAGCAACTATTCCACTATCATTATGGCGACTTGCCCTATCTACTTGACATCAAGGTAAACCAACATTTGTTTCGAGCAATGACCCAGTTTTGGAATCCTGCTTATAGTTACTTTACTTTCAGGAAGGTGGATTTGGTACCTACCATTGAAGAGTACACAGCCTTACTCCGCTGCCCGAGGATTCAAACTGACAAGGCTTATTTGAGAGCTGTTAATGTCCCCACATTCGTAAAAAAGTTAATGAATATTACGGGGATGAGTGAGCAGTGGGTTACAGCTCGGACAAAACAAAAAGGAGATTACAAATGCATCCCTTGGAGAAATCTGAGAGATTTGATTATAGCGCATCCCGAGGAGAAGAAGAAAGTTGATGTGTTAGCTTTGAGCATTTATGGACTGGTTATCTTCCCCAAAACTCTAGGGTATGTGGATGAGGCGGTGTCTGATCTCTTTGACAAGTTAGATAGAAGGATCACTCCTATTCCTGTAATTCTAGCCGAAACTTTTAGGTCCCTAAGCGCATGTCGAAGAGCGGGCGAAGGGAGATTTATCGGCTGCGCCCAACTTTTACTAGCATGGTTTCACGGTTATTTTTGGAAAATGGAAAAGGTATCGTGTCGAATCTTCTCCGAGGACTATTCTCCGCTAGAAAATATGGTAACCACACGATATCACGGAAGAAAATTGGATGATGATTCTGCAAAACCTACAAGGAGAAGATGTAGAATGGGGAGCTCCATGGATGACTCCTGATGAGATCTTATATCGATGCGGAGATTTTGATTACGTTCCCATGCTTGGGATATGGGGAGCTACTGGATACACTCCTCTCCTCGCGTTAAGACAGTACAAATCGAGACAATTTACGCCACCAACACAAGAGTTAGCTCAGTGCGAGTTTGAATATAAAGGAGGAAATTACAAGAAGAGAGTGCGCGAGATATCAAACGCCTGGAACCAAATTCATAGAATGAAAAGGTTCGCTGCCAGTCTGATGACGACCCCTGAGTATGACCAGTGGCGAAGTCAAAGAGTCAACGATAATATCCTCGCATCAGACCAAGAAAACACCCGATCACTAGAAGAACACTTACGGGTGATCCCTACCGAGCTTGAAATTATCAAACAGGACTTTGAGGAAAAGAACCGGGAGCTAAGAAAGAGGATAGAACAATTGGAGGAGGAGAAAATGCAGCTAGGATTGGATGTTGATATTCAAAAACTAGAAGCCGAGAAGCTGAGGAAAGGGAAGAATAAAGCTAAAGAAAATTTGGACGGTTTGAAAACTGACTACAAGAAGCTACGAAGGTCGATGAGAACTGTAGGGCTTGGGAAAACGTCAGAGCAATGGCGTCAAGAAATTAAAGAGGAAAAGAATAGAGCAAGTCAGTGGGAAAAGAAATTCCGAGATACCCATGAGCTAGAAGATGTCCTAAAAAAGGATCTGATAGAAAGTCAAAACGAGAAAGAGAAGTTAAAAATTCGGGTGTCAGAATTGGAAAGATCACTGTATCAGTATCGTAGCCGTAACTCCATAGCTGAATTGAAGGCTAGTTTGAGCAAAATTGAAGAGATGAAAGCAAGAATTGAAGAGTTAGAATCCGCCTTACATGGTTGCGAGCTACGGGAAGAGCTTTTTGAAGTCAATGAGGAGCGATGGAAGCAACAACTGCATCACTCTCAGAGCCAAGTCAGAAGCCGGGATTATATTATGGAGGAAGCCGTGGCCCAAATACGAGAGGTGGCGAATCACCTACAAACTTTAGCAGTTCGAGCTGATGTACTAAGTTTGATGTAAGAGTCAGAGTCAGAGAGAGGTCAAGAGTTAGCTTGGCTTCTTGAGAAAGTCAAGGCCTTAGGTATCAAGGCAAGGCCTTATATGTAATCCACTTTATGTGAAGAAACTTGTTTTCTTGAAAAGCTATTCTAATGAGAATTTAATTGGAATCAACGCCTTTTTGGTTGCACACATCTCATGCATCAGTATTACATTGCATCTTACACACCGAATCTCACAAAAGGACCCTAAAACAATGGCAGTTACCCTGGAACATCGCTACGGTACAAGGGGCAAAACAAAAATGGATCAAAGAATGGAAAGGTTAGAGCAAATGCAAAAAGAAATGCAGGATCGACAAGCACAACTACAGGAGCAGCTGACCAAAACCCAGCAGGACATTATAGAGCGGATGCAAGAATCCCAGAATAACATGATAAACCAACTGGTGCAGTTGATGACTAAAGAACGTGAGAAGGAAAAGGCATTGCTGCTAGCTCAGGAAACGATAATGATAACCCTGCTCTTACCCCGCCGAACACCCAAACGCCGCCAGATGTGTATCCCCAAAGGGCGTTTGTCACTATCAGACCGCAACAAATTTCAGCCGCAGCATCGATGGGGGGCATTCCGAGAATGAATTTCCAGGACGGCTCAAGTTCTAACCCTGGCCATAATCCAATCAATCCCAATGTTTCTAACTTGGATGAGATTGCTGAAAAAGCGAAAATGGAATTACCAAAACAGCTGGAAGATAAATATAAATGGTTAGAGGAGAAACTTAAAGCTATGGAAAATGCTGGTAAACGTCAGGGAATCAATGCTAATGATTTAAGTTTGGTCCCTGACCTGGTGCTCCCCTACAATTTTAAGATGCCTGACTTCGAGAAATACAATGGGACAAGTTGCCCCGAGCCCCACATTACTATGTTTTGTAGAAGGAGGGCGGGATACACTAATAACGATCCGTTGTTGATTCATTGCTTTTAGGATAGCCTGGTGGGCGCCGCAGCCAGATGGTATAACCAGTTGAGTCGCGCCAAAATTGGTTCATGGAAAGATTTGGCTCAAGCATTCCTAGAGCAGTACAGTCACGTAACAGACATGACCCCCGATAGGATCACTCTGCAAAACATGGAAAAAAGGGGAAATGAAAGCTTTAGGCAATATGCACAGAGGCGGAGGGAGGTTGCCATCCAAGTCCAACCACCACTTCTAGAAAAAGAGACCACAATGCTCTTCATCCGCACACTGAAAGCCCCATTTCTCATGCATATGTTAGGAAGTGCAACCAGGAGTTTCTCGGACATCGTAACGATTGGGGAAATGATCGAGAATATTATAAAAAGTGGAGGAATTGATACGGGGGAAAGTGCCAAAAGGATGCCCTCAAGGAAGAAAGAAAGTGAGGTGAATAACGCGAGCATAGGGTACCCGAAGTCAATCGCCATTAATTAGCCGAAAGCAATGGCCACGGGGCAGCGGGGGTTACCCAAGAAAGAACCTAGCACGACAAGACAAAATAATGAGGAAATACACTTCACACCGATTCTGATGACGTACAAGGAAATGTATCAAACCCTGTTCGACGCGCACATTGTATCCCCTTATCATCTAAAACCAATGCAGCCTTCGTATCCCAAGTGGTATGACCCGAACGCACAGTGTGAATATCATGCGTGAATCACGGGGCACTCAATAGAGAACTGCCTTGCTTTTAAGAAATTAGTGGAAAAATTTATCAACATGGGTGTGGTGGAGTTAGATGACATGCCAAACATAACAAATCCTTTACCCAATCATGCTAACAACGGGGTCAACGCAGTTGGCGAAAGTTCAGAGAAGAAAGTCAAAGCAAGTGTCGCGGAGGTTAAGGCTCCGTTGAGATTGGTTTGGAGAGAAATGATCAAACAGGGATTAATTGTTGCGGAAAAGAGTCAGGGAAAGCTGACAAATTATTGTGAGTACCATCAGGAGTTGGGGCATGAAATTCAGAACTGTGGGGAGTTTAGAACCCTGGTACAAAACTTAATGAACAACAAAGAAGTTGAATTTTATAACGAAGGCACAGAAGAGAGGAGCATATGCGCGTCAGAGTCGACGGTAAAGAGTTTGAAAATCAACCTCCCGATGATCATTATTTCGCGCCCAAGAAGCGATGAGACGGGAACACGAGTAGCGCCGAAAATAGTAATACGGAAGCCCACTACCTTTGCTCATAAAGATGATAAGGAGATTCCTCGGAACCTCGAATGCAATATAACAGTCTCTAGAAAGGAGGATTCAGCTAGTGATGAGGCTGGAATACGAGTGGCGCCAAAGGTGGTAATACGGAGGCCCACTACCTTTGTTTGTAAAGATAATAAGGAGATTCCTCGGAACCACGAGTGTAATATAGCAGTCCCCAAAAAGGAAGATTTGGCTAGTGATAAGACGGGAATGCGGGTAGCGCCGAAAGTGATAATACGAAGGCCCGCTGCATTTGCTTATAAAGATAACAAGGAGGTTCCTTGGAATTACGAATGTAATGTAACAGTTCCAGGAAAGGAGAATGCAGCAAACACTTCAAAAGAAAATCCAGGAGAAGGACACTACGACTTAAGGAAAGGGAAAGTGCCAATGGCGGGACAGGAGAAGGAAAAGCCAGTTGAGCCTGAGCCGAGAATCAAAGAACCAGTGACAAAGGAGGAAGCTAAAGAGTTCCTAAAATTTCTGAAACACAGCAAATATTGTGTGGTAGAGCAACTGCACAAGCAACTGGCGCACATATCTGTGTTGACTTTGCTTCAGAATTCAGAAGTTCACAGGAACTCGTTGATGAAAGTTTTAAATGAGACCTACGTCACTAGTGACATCTCAGTTAATAAATTGGATCGATTGATCGGCAACATAAGTGCGGATAACTTCATTTATTTTAATGACGATGAGATGCCACCAGGTTGTAGGGGGTCCACCAAGGCTTTACATGTTACCCTAGATGCAAAGGGCACATACTACCAGGGGTCCTGATAGACAATGGGTTGGCGTTAAATGTATTGCCTTTGTCCACTTTAAACAGATTACCAGTGGACAGTTCGCACATGAAGGAGTGCCAGAGCATAGTGAAGGCGTTTGACGGCACCCAAAGAAGAGTCATGGGGAGGATTGAGGTACCCCTACTAATTGGCCCAACCACTTACGAAGTAGATTTTTTGGTGATGGACATCAACCCCTCCTATAACTGCTTATTAGGGAGGCCATGGATACACTCGTTAGGGGCAGTACCTTCGTCATTACATCAGAAGGTGAAGTTGGTAGCGGATGGTCGGCTGGTAACAATAAAAGTGGAGGAGGACATTATTGCAACTGTGACCAGTGATATGCCCTACTTGGAGACAAACGACGAGGCAGCTGAATGTTCCTTCCGATCTCTCGAGTTTGTGAACGCAACTTTTATTATGGAAGGAAACAAAATCTTGAAACCAAGAATCTCCAAGACTATAAGGATGAGATTGAAAATGACCGTGGGGAAGGGCGCTTTACCGGGAAGAGGACTGGGAAAGTACCTTCAGGGGAGAATGGCAGCCCCGATGCTGAGAGAAAAACAAGACTGCTTCGGCCTGGGATTCAGACCAGATGCAAGACAAAAGAAGAAGAAGCTAGAAAGGAGGCAGGAAAGAAGACGCGCTCGTCTGAGCGGAAAGGAAACCAAGTGGGAACCCATGATAATCCCACACATATCCAAAACCTTTGTTTCAGGAGGGGTAATCCACTTTGAGTCGAAGACACGAAAGGAGGAGGACATCATAGCAATGTTGGGTAATGTCTGCATTAATGCCATATCAGAGGAGGCAGTTGAAGAGGGAATCTTATTAGATATTCGACCTTATGAATCGGGAAGCGTTTTAAACAATTGGACTGCAGAGGAAATTCCTGTAGTATTTAGAGCTTATTCAGAGTAATGTCCAGAATACGCTTATTGCTTTAAGCCTAAGAGCAACAAGATTTCTTTTGTGAAATAGGCGCATGTTCAAGTATTATTATTCAATAAAGTGCATTTTCGACATCATTTGAAGCAAACATTCTTCCATTCTTGTCTTTGTTTTCTGATCATTTTTTTCTTTTCATCATTATCATACATACAAATATCCATTCACGAATTTATTCATTCTGCCTGTATTCTCTTGAACTGCAACAGGCCCTTGGATATCAATGACTTGAGCGACGCTGCCGAGGACTCAAAATATCCTTTTGAGCAAGACATATGTTTAGGAAAATTACAGGATTTTGAAGATGACGTGGACGGTGACTTATCTCCCGACTTGTTAAGAATGGTAGAGTAGGAAGAGAGACAAATTCAGCCTCATAAGGAAACAGTGGAGACTGTGATGTTGGAAGAAGGAAAAGTGGCAAATATTGGGACATGTATAGCCAAAGAAACAAGACAGAATCTTATCAAGTTGTTGCAGGAATTCAAGGATGTCTTCGCATGGTCGTATGAGGATATGCCTGGTTTAAGTACCGATATTGCAGTACACCGTTTACCCATAAGAAGAGATTGCAAGCCAGTTCAGCAGAAGCTCCGAAGGATGAGACCAGATATTATGCTGAAAATAAAAGAAGAGGTTCAAAAGCAGTTCGACACTGGATTCTTGCAAGAGATCAAATATTCAGAATGGGTAGCCAACATCGTGCTTGTCCCTAAAAAAGATGGGAAGGTACGAATGTGTGTGGATTATAGAGACCTAAATAAGGCTAGCCCAAAGGATAACTTTCCTTTGCCTCATATTGACACTCTAGTAGACAATACAGCAGGCTTTTCATTGTTTTCCTTCATGGACGGTTTTTCCGGGTACAATCAGATAAAAATGCATCCTGAAGATATGGGAAAGACTACCTTTATAACATTGTGGGGTACGTTCTGTTATAAAGTAATGCCATTTGGGTTGAAAAACGCAGGAGCTACATACCAAAGGGCCATGGTGACCTTGTTCCATGATATGATGCATAAAGAGATTGAGGTTTACGTGGATGACATGATTGCAAAGTCTAGAACGGAAGAAGAACATATCTAAGTTTTGAAGAAGCTATTCCTGAGGTTAAGGAAATTCCAACTTAGACTTAATCCTGCTAAAGTACTTTTGGAGCTAGGTTGGCAAATTGCTAGGCTTCATAGTCAGCAAGAAAGGGATCGAGATTGACTCGGACAAAGTCCGGGCTATACAAGAATTGCCTCCACCACGCACTCAAAAAGAAGTTCGAGGTTTTCTTGGAAGATTAAATTACACTGCTCGGTTTATTTCACAGTTAACCGAGAAATGTGATCCCATATTTCGTCTTCTGAAGAAACATAATCCAGGCGTATGGGATGATGAATGTCAAAAAGCTTTCGATAGGGTCAAACAGTATTTGTCAAACCCTCCAGTACTGTCACCCCCGCACCCAGATAAGCCATTAATCCTATATCTGACGGTGCTTAATCACTCTATGGGATGTGTGCTAGGCCAACATGATGATTCAGGAAGGAAAAAAAAAGCGATATACTACCTCAGTAAGAAATTCACTGAGTGCGAAATGAGATATTCGCCAATTGAGAAACTGTGTTACGCGTTGATTTGGACGACTCAGAGATTGAGACAATACATGCTGTATCACACGACCTGGTTGATCTCGAAATTAGACCCGCTAAAGTATATGATGGAGGCAACCGCCTTGAATGGAAGGATGGCTAGATGGCAAATTCTGCTGTCTGAATTTGATATTGTCTATGTGAGCCAGAAAGCTGTAAAAGGGAGCGCAATAGCCGACTTCCTAGCTAGCATAGCTTTAGAAGATTATGAGCCGTTAAACTTTGATTTCCCTAATGAGGATTTAATGTATGTGGCAGCTACTGAAGAAGACACTGCAAAAGATTGTCTATGGAAATTGAATTTCGATGGAGCATCAAATGCTGTTGGAAATGGGATTGGGGCAATTTTGGTATCCCCAAATGGAGATCACTACCCGTTCACATGCAAGTTGGATTTTGATTGTACAAACAATATGGCAGAATACGAGGCGTGTATCATGGGACTCCGTGCTGCCATAGAACGCAAAATTAAAGCGCTGGAAGTATATGGAATTCTGCACTAGTGATCTACCAACTAAAAGGTGAATGGGAGACAAGAGACCCCAAATTGATCAATTATCGAAGGATAGTCTTGGAGTTAATTGAAGAATTTGATGATATCACTTTTAGTTATCTCCCACGAGAAGAAAACCAGATGACGGATGCTTTGGCTACTTTGGCTTCCATGATCAAAGTGAGTAAGCAAGAAGATGTAAAGCCCATTCAAATGAGTGTTTATGAGGCCCCAACTTATTGTTGCGACATAGAAGAAGAAGAAAGGGATGATCACCCCTGGTACCAAGATATATTGCGATATGTGAGAAATCGCGAATACCCCAAACAAGCGACCGAGAATGAAAAGAAGACACTGAGAAGGTTAGCCTGTGATTATGTCCTGGATGGGGAGGTCCTATACAAAAGAAGGAAGGATCAAGTACTATTGAGATGTGTCGACGCAATGGAAGCTAAGACAATTTTGGAGGAAGTCCACGAGGGTGTTTGCGGAACACATGCTAATGGTTTCACAATGGCTAGACAAATCATGAGATTCGGATACTACTGGTCTACCATGGAAGGGGATTGTATCAAATATGCTAAAACATGTCACAAATGCCAAATATACGGGGACAAAATTCACGTACCACCCTCACCGTTGCATGTTATGACCTCCCCTTGGCCTTTCTCCATGTGAGGCATGGATGTCATCGGACCGATTTCGCCAAAAGCTTCGAACGGACATCGATTCATTTTTGTGGTCATTGATTACTTCACCAAATGGGTGGAGGCTGTTTCATACGCCAGTGTTACCAAGGCAGCGGTCAGTAGGTTCCTAAAAAAGGAAACCATTTGTCAATACGGGATGCCCGAGAGGATCATTTCTGACAATGCCTTAAATTTAAATAACAGCGCAATCGCGGAGGTCTGCAGTCAATTCAAGATTAAACACCACAATTCATCGCCATATCGTCCAAAGATGAATGGTACAGTGGAAGCAACCAATAAGAACATTAAGAGGATCGTGGGGAAGATGGCCGAAACCTATAAAGATTGGCATGAAAAATTACCCTTTGCTCTCTACGCTTATTGAACATCAGTCAGGACATCCACCGGGGCAACTCCTTTTTCATTAGTTTATGGAATGGAAGCGGTATTACCCATATCAAAGTTGAAATTCCTTCCCTTCGAGTCTTGTCAGAGCTAAAATTAGACGAAGCAGAATGGATCTAGTCTCGATACGATCAGCTGAACTTGATTGAGGAGAAGAGGTTAAGGGCTATTCGTCATGGCCAGATGTATCAAAAGAGAATGATGCGGGCTTATGATAAAAAGGTGCGCCCAAGAGAATTTCACGAGGGAGACTTGGTCTTGAAAAAGATCCTCCCTATACAAAAGGATTTCAGAGGAAAATGGATGCCAAATTGGGAAGGACCTTATGTGGTGAAAAAGGCTTTTTCTGGAGGAGCATTGATCTTGGCCGAAATGGATGGGAAAAACTTGCCCAATCCTGTAAATTCAGATTCCGTTTAAAAGTATTATATGAAGAAGGAAAGAAGCCAAAGTCGAAGTCCCACAAAGGGCGCTTTGAGATCTTCAAAAAAAAAAACAAAAAACCGCAATAGATGTTTTGAGATCAAAGGGGATTTGGGTGGCTCAAATCATGATGGAAACCGCTTTATGCGAATTGACAAGGAAGGGGTAGGTTGGGTCTTGGTGCATCGACAAAATACTCAGGATCTCCTAAACACATGTCGAACTCGAAATGGTCTTCCAGACGCTCAGGCAGAGAAGCTCAAACTGTGATATCTGGGGCACCTAATTTCCATTTTACCCATTTTTGGGTTTGCTACCTTTGTATTTTGAAGACACAGTTTAAATAAACTTTCTTCTTTGCTACATTCGCCAGTTTTGATTAACTTGTTTGGTTCGAGCTATGCTCCCACTAAATTTCTACTCCATCCATCATCATAATCTTTTTTCAAGCATTTTGGTATTGAAATAACGGTTATTAGACTAATAATACTTTCACGAAAGAAGTTTTGCATATTACTCTGAAAATTTTAAATAATACAGGTGGCATAAGCAGGACTATTGTTTAAAACTCACCAGGTCTAAAGGCTTGACAAGTATCTGGAAAAGGGGTGTCAAGATTCCCTTCGAGATTTGAAGGAATAGACCTAGAAGCTACAATGGGGGCAAATTTGTTGGGCAAAGCACAACTGATTCTCTCGGGTTTTGAGTCAAAATTCCGGCCCAAACAAGGACAACACGATGCAAGCAAAGATCCCTAAAAAAAACATTCTTATGTCATCCATAAGATACATCTAGTTAGGAGCATTTGATTCATTACGATCATAACATCCTAATCATTCATCATCATCCATAGCACATGTAGTTAAAAGCATTTGGGTTATCCCGATCATAGCATCCTTGACATGTGCATAAGCTTAAGCACATTCTACAGGACAGGTTCCTCAAAGAATAGTGGAGCAGACTGAAGATTGAAGTCTTTCTGAAGATAATAAGTAAGCAAATTGAAAACTTCAGATTTTGTTCCCTCGAGATGGCAGCGGAACAGGCCGAAGAATGAAGTCTTCCTGAAGATAGTAAGGAAGCAAATGGAAGAATTCAGATTTATTACCTGAAGATAGTCTCAAGGAAGCAGGACATAGCTACAAATCACTCCTCCCTGAGTGTATTAAGGGTTAACCTCTTTTGAGAAGTTTCAGTGAGAAGATCAAAGTTACAGATCTCTTCTTTCTGAATTTTTGTCACCTCGAAGTCTCAGTGAAGCAGGTCGAAGCTACAAATCCCTCCTCCCTGAGTATATTGAGGATAAACATTTCCGAGAAGTTTCAGTAAGAAGATCAAAGTTACGAATCTCTTCTTTCTGAATCCTTATCACCTCGAAGTCTCAAGGGAGCAGGACAAAGCTACCATCCCTCCTCCCTAAGTGTATCGAGGATCAACCTTTTTCGAGAAGTTTCAGTGAGAAGATCAAAGTTACGAATCTCTTCTTTCTGAATTCTGATCAGCTTGAAGTTTTGAGGGAGTAGGACAAAGCTACTAATCCCTCCTCCCTAAGTGTATTGAGGATTAACCTCTATTTCCGAGAAGTTTCAGTGAGAAGATCAAAGTTACGGATCTCTTCTTTCTGAATTCTGATCAACTCGAAGTTTCAAGGGAGCAGGACAAAGCTACTAATCCCTCCTCCCTAAGTGTATTGAGGGTCAACCTCTATTTCCAAGAAGTCTAAGTGAGAAGATCAAAGTTACGAATCTCTTCTTTCTGAATTCTTATCACCGTGAAGTCCCAGCGGGACAGATTGAAGACAGCAAGACTGGCATTCCCGAAGCTACAGAGAAGCAAATCGAAGTCAATCCAAGTTGCAGTGAAGTGGACCAAAGCAACAAGAGGCAATGGGCGAGAATGAAGCCATATGAAGAATAAGGGCACCGAGAAATCCAGAGTCAGTGGGCCCGGGCAAATTTGGGCCTTCTTTATGTCTTTGCTCTATTCCCGTTACACGAAAATGAGCACAGAGGGGCAGCTGAAGAAGCCCATTTTGGCCCAGGCCCGTTACAAACCAAATTAAGCCCAATAAATAAATAAAAAATCCAAAGAAAAGAGCCCAATAGGCCCAATTTAATCGGTCCAAACTTTTAAAGTTTTAGCTAGGGTTTCTGAAACCCTAGCCCTTGGCGCCGCTCTCCACTGAACCCCACTGGCCTCCACTACGCCAGCCCCACGACCCCTTGTCTGCCACCACCACTGGCACCGTTTATGCCTCCTCCACTGTTCCCTACAACCTGCAAAAAAGAACAAGAGAACAGCAAGATCACAAGCAAAACAAGTTGTACTTGTTTATTCATTTCTACTTACTGTTATTCGGCTATAAAGCCTAAGGAAAAAATGTATTCGGATCGGGTTTTTTTTTTGGGCAATCAATACAAGAAACAATATTTTCAAACACAAACAGAAGATACAAAAGCTTGCAGAACAAAGATTACCCACTTAAAATCAACTAAAAATCGAAAACAGAGGCAAATGAGGTGATTTCTTTCCCTTTTTATTATTTCTGAAATCTTCTTTCCCTTTCTTTCCTTTCGACATATATATATATATATCCATATTATTAAAGCATATAAAAAGAGGAAAAAAATAAAACTTTTACCTCCTCCGGCCACCGTGCGCGGTGGCCGACTCGGCGGCATCGGCGACGGAGGACGGTGGTCCGGCCACCGGAATCCCCACTCTCCCTTCGGCCCTACAGAAAAAAAAGGGAGAGGGAGGTCAGTTTTTTTTTTAAAAAAAGGCAGCTCAAAATGATTTTTTTTTTTTTACTTTAGGGCCTTAAATAGCCCCTCAAAACGATGTCGTTTTGGGGCTGGCCTTTAACGCCCAAAACGACGTCGTTTTGCCCCCAGGATCCGCGTGTTGACCCGACCCGCCTCAGGATCCACGCGTTTTTAAATCAATGGGTTATTTGCCATTTTGGCCTTTCGACTTTTTCAAACCTTTGCAATCAGATCTTCTTTGGTTTTCAAATTTGGCCCAAATATTTTATGATGGTTCTGATTTGGCCCTTCTGTAAACGCTGCGTTTTGATAGTCCGGGACAATTGCTCCCCTCGCCCTTAGTCTTTCACGTGCATTGCATTTTCGTCCCTATATTCCCTATATTGACAAACTTCCCCTTCTTTTGTTGTTTTGATTTCAATTCAGTCCCTTTTTTTTATTATTGCAATTGTTTTTATTTAATATCTATTATTATTTTTAGTATTGCCATTATTAGTATATTATATCATTATTATCTTATTAGCATCGTATCTTATTATTATTTTTATCTCTGTCATTATATGTATTATCATATTATTATTATCTTATTATCATTACTATATTATTATTACTTTATTACTATAATTATTATTATTAGTATTATTCTATTATTATCTTTATTTCCATTATTATTATATGTATTATTACTATATTACTATTATTACTATCTTAGTATTATTTCTATTACTATTAGTATTATTATTATATTATTATTATCACATTTTACTTTCATTATTATAATTATTATTATTATTATTATCCTATTTTATATATTACTTATTCATTTATCGGTTTACTATTAAGTTTTATTTATCCTTATAATTCTTATTTATTTCATTTTTACCTCTTTTATTATTTTTACCTATTGTTTCTCTTTCAAGTTATATAGCTTATTTGTTCCATTTCTTCTATTTTTGTTGTTCGTACTACTCGTTTATTATTATTCCGTTATACCTGTTAATATCATGATTTATTTCTTCTCATTGTTATAAACTTGCGTCACATCAACTTTCGCCCGACACAAAATTGCTTTCTTTCCCAAAGGCAATGTTCGGTATTTAGAAACTCGAAAGATCGTGCCCTAAAGTATTAGGTTGCAATCATTCTCGTTTAATCTAAATGACCGAGTATCCTTTTAAAACAATTACATTCTTAAACAAAAAGCTTATTCTCGAGAATTTGAAATATCGTGTCCTAAAGCATTGGATGTGATGTTTCGTTGTTTCGAGATAAGATTTCCTAAATTAAGGCAATGTTCGGTACTTAGAAACTCGAGAGATCGTGCCCTAAAGTATTGGGTTGCAATCATTCTCGTTTAATCTAAATAATCGAATATCCTTTTAAACAAATATATTTTTAAACAAAAACGTATTCTCGGGAATTCGAAAGGTCGTGTCCTAAAGCATTGGATGTGATGTTTTGTTATTCCGAGCTAAGATTTTCTAAACCAAGGCAATGTTTTGTATTTAGAAATTCGGGGAATAGTACCCTAACGTGCTGGGTTGCAATTTTCCGTTTGGGTGAATACCTAGACATCCTTTTGATAAATTTCATGAATCGCGAGATAACTTTGATTACGGAGGATTAAAATGTCGTGTCCTAATGTGCTGGATGTAATGTTTGTATCCTCTCGGAACAAAGAAATCTCAAATTTCAGCCCAAATTACCCGAACATTTTCTAAAGGATCCGTATTTTAAAATCTTTTCAAATTTTCGACATTAAGACACTAATTAATCAATTTGGTACCAATTTTGGGCGTGACAAGGGTGCTAACCCTTCCTCGCACGTAACCGACTCCCGAGCCCATTCTCTGAGTTTCATAGATCAAAATCATTGTTTTGATAAACCAAAATGTTTATTAAAAACAACCGTTTTGCGAGGTGACCCGATCACACCTCATCAAAAAAGATTGGTGGCGACTCCCATTTTTTCATTTTCAAAACCCAAGTTTGATTCTCTCCTTTCCCAAAGAAAGGGGTGGTTTCGACAGGATTACTGTTGAGATATTAAATGAAATGTACGAGTTGAGTAAGGCAAGTTGCTAAATAAGACCACAGTCGGGCTATGGCAATCGAATAATAAGACCATAACCAGGTTATGGCATGTGAATGAAATACCACGGTAGGGCCTTGGCAATGTGTGTGAAAGACCATAGTTGGACTATGGCATTGGAAAATCGATGAATTTCTATCGAAAGCATATTATAAACCAGAGCAGTTTGATAAGAGTATTGATAAGAAATAGAAAGGTATTGATACAGGTATGTACGGAAAACTATTCAAGCATTGAGATAGATGAAGTTGAGAACTCATGAATGAGGATATGAATAAATTTTCTGTTAGCTCACGATTGATGCTTTAGATGTTGATGATATTATCTATTTTGAATTGCTATATAAATGTTGTGATTATTTCATGTTCACATACAAACTTACTAAGCTGTAAAGCTTACTTTGTTTAATTTTCAGTGTTTTATAGTTCTAAGAAGCTAACTCAGATTCGGGAATCGTTAGAGACTTCATCGCACTATCAATCATCTACTTTGGTACTTTTGAAGCTATGTCTATGGTATATGGCATGTATAGGCTTGAGTCATTTTGGTATGTTTGATGAATGTGTAATTTGGCCATTTGTGTTAGCATAAAATGATGAACTTGATCGTGCTTATGAATATGCAAATTGATCTACTTTTAATGTTTGGTAATAGACCTATAATGGATGAATGGAATTGAGGTGGTTATGAATGTTTGGATTAGCCTTGTCAAATGAATTATATAATGTGAATTATGCTTAAAAAAACAAGTTAAATTGCTTAGTATTTGAATAGGTAAATGATATGAGATTGCGTATTGAAATGGTTGAAATGGATTAGGTATTTTTGTGTATTGGTTGATGACTTTTGGCTGCATATTTGTGTCTTAAAATGATGCCATTTGAGCTTGTGTAGGTATGTGTAAAAGAGGTGGCAAATTGGCTTTGCAAATGGCCTATTTTTGTCCACACAGGCAGAGACACGGGCGTGTGTCTCAGCTATGTGCGACACACGGTCATGATACACGACCGTGTGTCCCCTGGTGTTGAAATTGAAGTGAAGTCAGTATACTCCACACGGTCTCACACACAGGCGTATGACTGGTCGTGTGGTATAAGTCAGTATACCCCTAAATGGCATACGGCCTAGCACATGGACGTGTGTGGCAACTTCGAAGGGCACATGGGCTGGACACACGGGCGTGTGGTTGGCCGTGTGACCCAAGTCAGTATACTCTCCTGATTTCACACGGCCTGGCACATGGGCGTGTCCTTGGCCGTGTGTTGCAAGTCAGTATGTATACCCTGTTTTCACATGGCCTAAGACATGGGCGTGTCTACTAGCCATGTGAGGCACACGGCCTATTCACACGGGCGTGTATCCCTTGTATGTTTGAAAAATTTATAAGTTTTTCAATAATTTTATATGTTATCAGTTTAGTCCCGAACCACTTCTAAAGCATGTTTAAGGCTTCGTAGGCCTTCATAAGGGACAATATGAATATGATTGAATGACATTTGAGTGTGAATACGTTAATGTATGAATTATGTTTGATAAATGTTGTTGATTGATCGGTAATACCTCGTAACCTTATTTCGACATTGAATACGGATGAGGGGTGTTACATTTATTGGTATTAAAGCTACGGTTTAGTCGATTCTAGGACTAACGTAGCGTGTGTAAGAGTCTAGCTATACATACCATATATACTCTACGATAGTGTGATGATTCCTGACAGCTTAAATTGTATTTTCGTATGGTAATGGATCCCGAAAGAGCTGTAGCTGACGATGTAGAGAGTAATGTGCCCGCTCCTGCTCAAAGGGCAGTGCAATCTAACTCTAGGCCTGTATATAGTAGCCATGAGGGAGAGGCTAAACAAGTCTTTTTCCAAATAATGAGTGAGTGGTTCACGGAGTTCGTTCGAACGAATCCGGCTGCTCAACAACCTTCACCCCCACTTGTTCTTCAACAAATCCCTATTATTCCTCAAGTTATAGATCCGATACGAATGAACAAGCCGCCAATAGATAAGATTAGAAAACATGGAGCTGAAGAGTTCCAGGCTACTGTTGATGATGATGCAGAGAGAGCTGAGTTCTGGCTCGAAAATACAATCCGAGTATTTGATGAATTATCTTGTACTCCTGATGAATGTATCAAATGTGTTGTATCTTTGCTGAGAGATAATGCGTACCATTGGTGGAAAACGTTGATATCTGTGGTTCCTAAGGAATGAGTTACTTGGGAGTTCTTCCAATCTGAATTTCGAAAGAAGTATATAAGTCAGTGATTCCTTGATCAGAAGCATAAAGAATTTTTGGAGTTAAATAAGGCCGCAAGACTGTCACTGAGTATGAAAGAGAATTCGTACGTTTAAGCAAGTATGCTCGAGAGTATGTGTCTACTGAGGAGATTATGTGTAAACGGTTCGCTGATGGGTTGAACGAGGATATAAAACTATTGGTTGGGATTCTTGAATTGAAAGAATTTTTCGTACTGGTTGAAAGGACTTGTAAAGCTGAAGATCTTAGCAAAGAAAAGAAAAAAGTAGATCAGAAGTTAGAGACTCGAGAAAAAAGATCAATGAGTAAGCCGTATCACTCTTCATCAAAGAAATCTAGAGATTTGTTTAGTCAATCAAATACACAAGTGGAACATTCTAGTAGAGATCATGGCAAGCAAATTACGAGTTCAAAAACTCCAGCTGTGTGAGTAGCAAGTGTGGGTAATGTTAGATCAAATAAATCCGAATGCGGACGATGTGGAAAACGACATTTTGGAGAGTGTAGATTGAATGATAAAGCCTATTTTAGATGCAGCTCACATGAACATTTCATCCGGGATTGTCCTGAGCTAGATGAGAAAGATAAGTCTCTGAATGTGAGACCGAGTAATACGTCGACTAGAGGAAGACCACCAAGAAATGTTGGGAATGTGAGTGGTAGTCGAGGGGCGACGAGAGACTCTACTGTGAGATCTGAGGCCAGAGCGCTGGCCTGAGCTTATGCTATCCGTGCACGAGAGGAAGCATCATCGCCAGACATTATCACCGGTACTTTCACTCTCTATGATACTAATGTGATTGCATGGATAGATCCAGGATCAACTCATTCTTATATATGCATAAATTTAGTATCCAGTAAGATTTTTCCTGTAGAGTCTACTGAATTTGTGATTAGAGTATCGAACCCCTTAGGCAAATGTGTTTTGGTTGACACCGTCTGCAAGAATTGTCCATTAATGCATCAGGATTTCTGTTTTTCGGCTAATCTGATGTTGTTTCCATTCGGTGAATTTGATGTAATTTTGGGTATGGATTGGCTAACGATCGATGCATAGTGCTATAGTGAATTGTAGATGAAAGACAATTGAACTGAAGTGTCAGAATTATGAGACTATTAGAATTGAATCTGATGATCTGAACAGTTTGCCAGTTGTGATCTAGTCTATGTTAGGTCAGAGATTTGTGAGAAAGGGGTGTGAAGCTTACCTTGCTTATGTACTTGATATGAAAGTGACAGAAACAAAGATTGAATCAGTACCAGTTGTGTGCGAGTATCCAGATGTATTTCCCGAAGAGTTACCGGGTTTACCACCTGCCAGAGAGGTTAAATTTGGTATTGAATTAGTACAGGGTACAACGCCGATATCGATAGCTCCGTACCGAATGGCCCCAATAGAGTTAAAAGAATTGAAAGCTCAGTTGCAAGAGTTGACAGATAAAGGTTTTGCTAGACCGAGTTTTTCACCTAAGGGTGCTCCTGTGTTGTTTGTGAAAAAGAAGGATGGCACGATGAGAATATGTATTGACTACAGACAACTGAATAAAGTGATTATAAAGAATAAATACCCTCTACCATGGATTGATGATTTGTTTGATCAGTTAAAAGGGGCAACAGTGTTTTCGAAAATTGATTTGAGATCGAGTTATTACCAGTTACGAGTTAAAGACTCCGATGTGTCAAAAACTGCATTTAGAACAAGGTATGGACATTATGAATTTTTGGTTATGCCTTTCGGACTAACGAATGCACCTGCTGTTTTTATGGACTTGATGAACCAGATTTTCAGGCAGTATTTCGACCGATTCGTAGTTGTGTTTACTGATGATATTTTGATTTACTTTCGTGATGAATCTGAACATGCTGAGCATTTGAGAATAGTACTACAAACTTTGAAAGATAAATAGTTATTTGCAAAGTTCAACAAATGTGAGTTTTGGCTACTAGAGGTTGGTTTTCTAGGACATATAGTTTTATACGTGGGTATTTGAGTTGACCCGAGCAAAGTTTCTACTATTATAGATTGGAAACCTCCGAGAAATGTAACCAAAGTCCGTAGTTTTCTGGGACTAGCTGGCTATTATAGACGATTTGTGAAAGGCCCTAGTGTTAGTTTAGCCTGAGTCGGGTAAAGAATTTGTAGTTTACAATGATGCATCATTAAATGGCCTAGGTTGTGTTTTGATGCAGGAAGGCAAAGTTATAGCTTACGCCTCGAGACAGTTGAAGCCACATGAAAAGAATTATCCGACGCACGATATCGAGTTAGCCGCGATAGTGTTCGCATTGAAAATTTGGCGCCATTACTTGTTTGGTGAGAAATGTCATATTTACACCGACCACAAAAGTTTGAAATATCTGATGACTCAGAAAGAATTGAATTTGCGACGGCGGAGATGGTTAGAATTGCTAAAAGACTATGAATTGATAATTGACTATCATTTGGAGAAAGCAAATAAAGTTGCTGATGCATTGAGCCGAAAGTCTTTATTTGCTTTACGTGTTTTGAACACACAATTAGCATTATCTGATGATGGTTCGATAGTAGCCAAATTGAAAGCGAGACCATTATTTCTACAGCAGATTTGTGAGGTTCAAAAATTTGATAATGAATTGCAAGCAAAACGAGCTCAGTGTGAGTCAACTTCTAATTCCGAGTTTTGAATAAGGTCTGATGACTATTTGATGTTTCGTGATAGAATATGTGTACCAAGGAATTCTGAGCTCATTCGGAAAATTCTAAACGAAGCACATAGTAGTCGTTTATTAGTACATCCGGGAAGCAAGAAAATGTATAATGATTTGAAACATTTTTATTGGTGGCATGGCATGAAACGAGATATATCATAATTTCTTTCGAAATGTTTGGTTTGTCAGCAAGTCAAAGCTGAGCATCAAGTGCCGTCAGGGTTATTACAGCCTATTATAGTTCCAGAATGGAAATGGGATAGAGTAACAATGGATTTTGTATCGGGTTTGCCCTTATCTTCGAGAAAGAAAGATGTGATTTGGGTTGTTGTTGAAAAATTGACGAAATCAGCCCATTTCATTCCGGTACGTACAGATTTCTCACTTGATAAATTGGCTGAGTTATATATCACAGATATTGTTCGAATGCACGGAGTGTCGTTATCTATTGTTTCGGATAGAGATCTGAGGTTCACATCACAATTTTGGAGGAAATTACAAGAAGCTTTAGGTACAAAGCTGTATTTTAGCACTGCGTTTCACCCGCAAACGGATGGTCAATCCGAGTGAGTTATTCAAATACTTGAGGATATGTTACGTTGTTGCATTCTTGAGTTTAAAGGTAGCTGGGAGAAATATCTACTGTTGATTAAATTTGCTTACAATAATAGTTTTCAATCAAGTATTAATATGGCACCATACTAAGCTTTATACGGTCGTAAATGTCGAACACTGTTGTATTGGACTGAACTCAGCGAAAATAAGATTCACGGGGTTGATCTGATCAGAGAGACTAAAGAAAAAGTGAAAGTAATTCGAGATAGTTTGAAAGCAACGTCAAATCGACAGAAATCATATACAGACTTGAAACGGAAAGATATTGAATTTCAGATCGGGGATAAAGTGTTTTTGAAAGTGTCACTGTGGAAAAAGATATTAAGGTTTGGTTGGAAAGGGAAATTGAGCCCGCGATTCATCGGACTGTATGAGATTATCGAGCGAGTTAGACCAGTGGCATATCGACTATCTTTACCTTTTGAATTAGAGAAAATACATAATGTGTTTCATGTATCGATGCTTCGACGATACCGATCCGACCCTTCACATGTCATTTCCCCGACAGAGATTGAAATTCAGTCTGATATGTCATATGCTGAAGAACCGATTTGAATTTTAACTCGTAAGATCAAAGAGCTGAGAAATAAGAAAATTTCATTAGTGAAAGTATTATGGCATCGACACGGGGTTGAAGAAGCTACGTGGGAACCCAAGGATACTATGAGAAAACAATACCCGAACTTATTCACTGGTAAGGTTTTCGGGGACGAAAATCCCTAAGGGGGGAGAGTTGTAACAGCTCGATTTTAGCTAAATCAAAATAGTGGTTTCGAAACCACAAATTTGATGTCAAAAAATTATTTTAATATTATTTTTGGTGTTTACAGCATGATAGTATGTAAGTGTGAAAATTTCGTGAGCTAATTTTATCGTTCAATAGCTCAATTTGAAAAAAAGGACTTAATCGTGTAAAATGCAAAAGTTACATTCTACTTATTAAAGGTGTTTAATTGCTATGGTTTATTAATATTAAAGGTCCTTATTATGAAATTAGACCATGTATAATGAGGATGGACATGTATGGACATATATTAAGCATGTTTTTGATGTATTAATAAAGGTTAAAATAGTAAAATACAAAATAAGTAAAGATTAAATAAAACAAACCAAATTTCCTTCCTAATAATCATCTTCTTCACCGATTCATAAAAGAAGAAAAGCCATTAACATGCTTTGGAAGGTTCAACTCTTGCATGTTCTAATTATCAAGAAAGAAAGAATTCGGATTTAGATCGAGGGAAAGGCAAGGTTATCGAGTAATCGGTCCAATCCGTCAATTCTAAATACGAGGTAAGTTCGTATAAATGAACTTAAATATGTATCTATTTATTGAATGGATGAAATTGAGATAGTAATTATTCTATTGGATTAATGTTGAGATATTAAATGAAATGTACGAGTTGAGTAAGGCAAGTTGCTGAATAAGACCACAGTCGGGCTATGGCAATCGAATAATAAGACCATAACCGGGTTATGGCATGTGAATGAAATACCACAGCAGGGCCTTGGCAATGTATGTGAAAGACCATAGTTGGACTATGGCATTGGAAAATCGATGAATTTCTATCGAAAGCATATTATAAACCAAAACAGTTTGATAAGAGTATTGATAAGAAACAGAAATGTATTGATACAGGTATGTACGGAAAACTATTCAAGTATTGAGATAGATGAAGTTGAGAACTCATGAATGAGGATATGAATAAATTTTCTGTTAGCTCACGAATTGATGCTTTAGATGTTGATGATATTATCTATTTTGAATTGCTATATAAATGTTGTGATTATTTCATGTTCACATACGAACTTACTAAGCTATAAAGCTTACTTTGTTTAATTTTCAATGTTTTATAGTTCTACGAAGCTAACTCGGATTCAGGAATCGTCAGAGACTTCATCGCACTATCGATCATCTACTTTGGTACTTTTGAAGCTATGTCTATGGTATATGTCATGTATAGGCTTGAGTCATTTTGGTATGTTTGATGAATGTGTAATTTGGCCATTTGTGTTGGCATAAAGTGATGAACTTGATCGTGCTTATGAATATGCAAATTGATCTACTTTTAACTTTTGGTAATAGACCTATAATGGATGAATGGGATTGAGGTGGTTATGAATGTTTGGATTAGCCTTGTCAAATGAATTATATAATGTGAATTATGCTTAGAAAAACAAGTTAAATTGCTTAGTATTTGAATAGGTAAATGATATGAGATTGAGTATTGAAATGGTTGAAATGGATTAGGTATTTTTGTGTATTGGTTGATGACTTTTGGCTACATATTTGTGTCTTAAAATGATGCCATTTGAGCTTGTGTAGGTATGTGTAAAAGAGGTGGCAAATTGGCTTTGCAAATGGTCTATTTTTGTTCACACAGGCAGAGACACGGGCGTGTGTCTCAGCTATGTGCAACACACGGTCATGATACACGACCGTGTGTCCCCTGGTGTTGAAATTGAAGTGAAGTCAGTATACTCCACACGGTCTCACACACGGGCGTATGACTGGCCCTGTGGTATAAGTCAGTATACCCCCTAAATGGCATACGGCCTAGCACAAGGACGTGTGTGGCAACTTCGAAGGGCACATGAGTGTGTGGCAACTTCGAAGGGCACATGGGCTGGACACACGGGCGTGTGGTTGGCTGTGTGACCCAAGTCAGTATACTCTCCAGATTTCACACGTGCGTGTCATTGGTTGTATGTTGCAAGTCAGTATGTATGCCCTGTTTTCACACGGCCTAAGACAAGGGCATGTCTACTAGCCGTGTGAGGCACACGACCTGTTCAAACGGGTGTGTGACCCTTGTATGTTTGAAAAATTTATAAGTTTTCCGAGAATTTTATATGTTATCAGTTTAGTCCAGAACAACTTTTAAAGCATGTTTAAGGCTTTTTAGGCCCTCATAAAGGATAATATGAATATGATTGAAAGGGATTTGAGTACGAATGCATAAATGTATGAATTATGTTTGATAAATTATGTTGATTGATCGGTCATACCTCGTAACCCTATTCCGGCGTTGAATACGGGTGAGAGATGTTACACTACAATTTTGGCACGGCCTGGCACACGGGCGTGTGAGGCCATTTGGAAGGATACACGAGCTACTCACACGGGTGTGTGGTTGGCCGTGTGACCCAAGTCAAAGAGTTACACGGGTTCAGACAAGGGCTGGGACACGGCAACGTGATTCGATTTCGAATGTCCACACGGCCTGTGACACGGGCGTGTGTCCCCTGTATTTTGAAAATTTTTCTATGTTTTCCAAAAATTTTCTGAGTTATCGGTTTAGAACCAAACCACTTCTAATGTTTGTTTTTGGCCTCGAGAGCTCGTGTTAGGGACTATATGATTGTATTTGTATGGTTTTTAATTGATATGAGAATTGTAATTCAAATTGTACTATTGTTTATGAGATTAGTCTGGTAATGCTTCGTAACCCTATTCTGGCAACGGATACAGGTTAGGGGTGTTACACTGGGAACCTACTTGAGACCATAAAGGGCCTTTTTTAACCTGCATACTAACAACACATCACCTCTTTGTTGCTCAAAACCAAGAGGTTGATGCATGTAGATCTCTTTTAAAAGATTTCCATTTAAAAACGCATTGGTAATATCCACTTGTCTCAACTACTAGCCAAAGAAAGCACTACGTGAATATTTTGTGGCTTAACCACTGGACTGAAAGTTTCATGAAAATCCATATTAGCCTCTTGTGAATAACCTTTAACCACCAACCGACCTTTGTGCTGAGCTATAGTACCATCAGCATGTTGCTTGAGCTTGAATACTCACTTACATCCTACAACTCGTCTATTAGCAGGTAAAGAGATTAATCCCCAAATGTTGTTCTTCATAAGGGCCTCATATTTGACTTGAACCACCTTAGTCCATTTAGGACTTGCAAATGCTTCTTCAATGGTCACGGGCTCACACTCATCAAAAGGTACTAGAAAAAAATTTGGCTTTGGAAATATCATTCTTAGAATAAGTGGTCATAGGATGAATGTTAGCGATCAGTTGGTGGACTGTCTCACGAATAGGTGATTGGCGGATTGGTTCGCGAACAAGTGACTGGTAGACTGTCTCGCGAACAGAGGACTGGTGGATTGCCTCGCGAACAGGTGACTGGCCGATTGCCTCGCAAATAGGGGACTGGCGGACTGCCTCGTGAACAGGAGACTGGTGGATTGTCTCACAAACAGATGACTAACGGACAACTGAGGGCTACGAAAGCAAAAGACTCCTAAAACGATGATGAGACTACGAACTAGAAGTACCAATTGCTTATTTCCTATAAACAGATACAAACAGAAATGAAGATTCATCAAATAAAACATGCCTTCTAATAAGCACTTTGCCAGTCGAGTCCATACACGTGTTACCCTTTGACACTATGCTAAAAGTAACAAAAGTACAAGGTTGAGATCGATACCAAAGCTTATGATTCTTGTAAGGTCTCAATAATGGATAACAACAACATCCAAACACTTTAAGACTAAGATAATTCGACTTTGTATTATACAAAACCTCATGAGGCAACCTCCCTTGTAAAATGGAAGTAGAAAGAATGTTGACTGAAACACATCATGAAGAAAGACATATGCCCACAAGTGCATAAGAAGATTAGCCTGTGCCATCAATGCTAACCCGATTTCTACTATGTGACTATGTTTTCTCTCAACCACACCATTCTACTTCGATGTGTACGGACAAGTCAACCGATGTTGAATACTTATCGTGGAGAGAAATTTTGTAAAGGAACGAAACTCTCCTTCCCAATCACTCAGAAACACCTTAATCTTATTGTTGAACTGAACTTCAACAAAATTTTGAAATTGCATAAATCAATCAAGAGCTTCTAACTTGTGTTTAATCAAGTAAATCTATGTATATTGATTATGTACATCAATAAAAGAAATATAGTACAAACAACCTTCTGAGAAAACATGAGAAGGTCCCTATAAGTCTGAAACACCCAGTTCAAACGCAGAGGAATACAATATTATGGAAGTGGGAATGGGAAGCTTGTGTGAATTCCCTTGTTGACACGCTAAACTCCTTGTGAACGTCAGACATAGAAGACTTCAGATTACAACTATTCAACACTGTTTGAACTACTTTATTACACGGGTGACCAAGTCTTTTGTGCCACAAATCAAATGAAGATTTAGAAAATTGAGATACTAAACAAGAACTACTAGCAGGTGATCGCCGAATAGATGACAGGCGAACAAGTGACTAGTATATTGTCTTGTGGATAGCTTCATCTTGAATTGGTGATACATCAAACCGATACAAGCCTTCATGCACACTCCCCACTAGCAAAACATTTCTTGTTTGTATATCCTTCAACAAAACATCCAAAAGGGTGAAACTCAAAATAAACATGATTATCCTTGGCAAACTGAGTAACAAACAACAAATTCTTGCACACTTCAAGAACTTGTAGAACGTTCTTGAGTCATAACACCCTAGAACCAGAATGAATAAGAAGAACCTATATAAGCAACATATACACTGGCACTGTTGGCCACAACAAGCTTACCAGTACCTATATAATCAACAGCAGTAGGTATATTAGACAAATCATTAGTGACATGATTCGTAGCCCCGAATCTGGATACCACTGTTGATCCGATTTGTAGGGCAAGGTCAAGGAAAAATGACACATTGGTGAAGTGGATGACTGAGCTTTAACATGCATGGAAGACCTACGTCGGTTGCAATCAGAAACACAACATTGATGGTGAGACTTGCACGACTTTTGCTATTGATCATTGAACTAATGGAAATTAACAAACATATGTTATTTGTGATTTACATCCGAAACACCTAAAAAGGATTCATCAAACCGATAATAGCATTTTTGAACTACATGTTCAATCTTGCTGCACAATTGACACTAAGGTCGATTTTGAGAAAACCGGCCCTTGCGGGCTCTAAATTTTTAACCTCGACCACGATAAGATCCCCCTCTAAATTGTTTGTGACTCTGGTTGCGACCTCTACCACCTGCTTTGCCTGCATTATTTTCCTGAGACTGAACAATATTGGCTTGTAAAGGAATGCTCGCCATTAACTCCAACTGTCATGTCTCACAATCTAACATCTCAGTAAGCACACCTAGAGAACCATTCGCAGCTGGGGCCACCACACGAACTGACTCCTCCACTAGTAATCCTGCCAGAATAATAATGACTTGTTCGGTATCAGGTGCCAAACTACCAGCTGCAATAAGAACATTACACATGTTTCTTATCTTAATCAAATATTCTTTAATGGACAACTACCTCTTTTTTTTGTGAGCATAAAGACTATGTCTCAAACTAACAATCTTCATGTTTGACTTAGCAACAAACCATCTTTCAATTATGAGGCAGACATCTAGACTCATGCGAGTACCAGTTAGATAAACAAGAATCTCATCACACACAGTTGACAAAATCTAAGATGCCAAGTGTTTGTTTTGTTGATTATGGTCCAAGAATGCGAGATTTTCCACTAGTTGACCATTGTTGTCAACAAGAAACTGAGATGGAACACAGATAGTGCCTAAAACAAAACCTTGCAAATTACAACCTTCAAGAATCAACATAATTTGATGTTTCCACAAAAGAAAATTTATTTCATTGAGCTTAACAGTATCATGCTTAAGAAATTGACGAACACGTTTATTCACTCTGCAAGAATTGCACCCAGGATCCAAATGATAAGAAGATACTTGTGTAGCACCATTACCATCATTTGCAGATTGTCGATGACTACCACTATCTCTTTAAGATTACTTCTGGAGTCATGACACACCAATGAAGACTTCAACGACTTTCCACAACACTTTACCCTCAGCAAGAAAATATAGCTCTTGATATCATGGTGAAATATTAACAAATAGACAATGAACACATGAATCTTAAAGAAAAACGAAACGAAAACAACAAAGAGAAGAAAGAATGAATGATTTTTTCACTAAGTTCAACATGAATACAAAGAATCTACAACTATAGTATTTATACTAAGCTGTAACAAAGAAGATGAATAACAACCTGAACCAACTAACTCAATAACTTACTAACAACTTAACTACTGCAGTAGTTCATTCTGCTTAACTGCTGCTGCAGTTCATTCCTTAACATGGCTAAGATTAAAGAAAAAAAAAACTTTCGAAAGCATGCTACCAAAAAAGATCTCACCAAAAGCGTTCATGGTGTGAATCCTTGTTGTCCGAGATGTGGCGAGGAAGTGGAGTCTATTCAACATGTTCTTTTTTTCCATTCTTTTGCTAAGATTGTGGCAGGAGCTTCGCGATTTAGCTCTGAACCTAAACTAGAAGGCTTTGCGAGCTTCAAATCTTGGTGTGGGAGAATATCATAACCTCTTTCCCTTATTTTAGATTGTTTTGTTCCCAAAGTCTTTTTAAACGTTCTTTGTTAGCACTTATGGAAGGCTTAAATTTGCTTGGTCTTTGGTGGGTCAGGTTTTGATCCCATTTCAGTGTGGCAGCACTTGTTTCATGATTTTGCTTTGCTCTAGTAAATCTGTAAATGTATCAAAGAAACCATCTCTAGGTGAGAGATCTCTTGCATATTGGCAAGGGCCACATGCTTCAATTATTAAGTTGAATTGAGATGATAATTCCAAGTTGTCTTATTGGTCAAGTGTTCACCTTCTCTAGGGATAATTTGGGTTCGAATCATGTTGTACAAAAAAGAATTGAATTGTGATGCCTCTTTTGATCCTGTTTTTAGTGTATGTATTGATTTCGGTTGTTGTAACCATCGCAACGACTTGATTGATGGGGGTTTGGTCTAGTTCCTTTGTCTTCGGTTGAGGTTGCAAAAGCATTGGCTACCCGAGGTCTGTTTTTTTGGCTAGGAATGTAGATTCATATTCGAGTTTGATTATCAAAAGTTGATTTCTCATCTCAATCTTTTTTTTAGTCAACCGACTGTTGGGGCACTTCAACAATTGAACTGAACATCCGATCTTCTCTGTGTTCCATTTTCTACTACTTTCTTCTTTGTTGGTAGAGAGACAAATAAAGTTGCCGAATGAGTAGCAAAGAAGTCTAAGTTGGGTGGTAGTTTAAATCATTGACGACTTGCCCACCATTTGCTTTCTCTATGATTGTCTCGGGCTTTTTATAACCATTTGTGAAATAAGAAGTTAATATATTTCTATCATTTTTTATTATGTCCGAAATAATTTATTGATAAGCAATAATGCAATAATGCAATAATTATGAAATGTACAATCTGCTCCTATATTATTTCCTTTTAACTAGAATTAATTTTGTCATTGTAAGTTCCAAGTTGAAACAAAATCGATATATCATCTTGGCAATTGGCAAAAAACAGCTAATGGCTACGGGCAAATGTAAAACCTAAGGAGGTGTAATCTTCCTTTGCTCAGAGAATTAATCAACGTGCTTTCTTAAAGTATGCCTTCAACGTATATTTGGACAAACATGATCTTACAAAGAAAAAATATATATAAAAATCGAACACATCGGTAGTAGACACCGCACAAGAATCCAACACACTCTACCGGAAACATCTAATATCATCTTTCATTGTAGAAACTATAAACTTTATTGACAGTTCTTAGCAGGACAGCCATATATTCAAAACAGCAGGGAATAGTTTGAAAATATTCAGGTAGAAGTCTCATGGAGACACTTGAACTAGGATTCATACGATAGATCAAAGAGCAATTTGATCTATTCCTTAAAAAAAATCATCAATTTCTTCTGTTAAAAACTAATCTTTGTCTGTCAGAACAAGGTATGCCACGAGTAATTGTCTAGTTATTTATCATTGTCTAGTTATTTATCAGACACAGTAGAAATGAATTAAATTTGTAACAGGCCTCCAGGACACTTTTACCAAATATTCATCAAGAAGTTAAAGAGGGATAGAACAAAGCTCAATGTCCCGAACAAAACAAAACTAGTAAATAGTTTTAGCAGAATATTCGATTATTAGAATTTTCTTTTCATTCCAAAACAAGTAGAACAATGAAACAAACACATAGCAAAAGAGCAACACAAATCAATCCTTACAATTAAAGCAGAATTGACCTTTTGTAAAACTATCTAAGAAAAAAAATATTATCATCATTCAAACTTCTATGGTGGATTGCATAGTTCATCTAATCACTCTTAGCTGCAAAAGAATATAAAGCAGCTAACTCAAACCACCAGCAAAATAACAGCTAAAATCTCAATTCTAACCTGTTGATTCTTTAGCCTCACGAGCTTCAGCATTACCAGAAACCAAACCAAGTTCTTCCTCGAGCTTCTTCCATGCTTTCAAAAAGTTGGGAGGGAACGTCTTCTTTACCGTCCTGATTAACCCTTTCGCATCCTTGATCTTCTTTTTCATCACCAATCCCTCCACCAAATGCTTCAAAGTGTTAAAATCAGGAATCTTATGCAACCTCACACTCTCTTTGAACACCTTATAACCTTGCTCATACAATCCATTTAAACATAAATAAAACACCAGCGTCCGAAAAGTAGCCGCATTTGGATTACACCCATTACCTTCCAATCCTTCATATACCTTCTTAGCTTCATCCAACATGCCTCTCTTACAATAACAAGTCATCAGATAATTATAACTAATGGTATCCGGTTTCAACCCCAGGGTGCTCATATCGTCAATCAATTCCTTCACTTTCTCCGGCTCTCCGCCTTGAAAATTCGAAATCCTAACGTTATAAGAAGCAACATCTAATTCGCAACCAGTCTTCATCATCTCAAACCACAACTTCTCTGCCTCTTCCGTTTTTCCCTTCTTATATAATGCGTTTAAAATTGTTGTAGAGGTAACTGCAGTTACCTCCACGCTTTTCCTTTCCATTTCTCTTAGAACCTCAAGCCCTTTCTCGGGATGACCAGCTTCGCAATAAGATTTAACTAAAATCCCATAGGAAACTTTGTCTGGTGAAAGACCAATGTATTGCTTGGGAATTTCATCAAACAGCTGGGGAACTCTGTCAAATTGCCTAGACTGATTGCAAGCGGAGAGCAAGGCGTTGAAAGAAATGGTTGATCTGGGGGTCCCAAATTGGTCCATTTGATGGAAAGTTTTAATGGCATGATCTAACATGCCAGCGATACCATAGGATCTGATGAGAGTAGAGAGGAAAGGCTCCTGAGAAATCTTGGGGTCGGTTTTGTGGGACTCTATTAAGGATTCGATGTCGGAGAAACGACGGGACTTGGCGAGGCGGCGGACGGTGAGGTCTTGAGCGTAGCGGGAAGAAGAAGGGGAAGAGTAGTGTTTGGAAACGGAAGAGTAGATTTCGAGGGCTTTATCAGGGTCGTACTCAGTGCGGAGTTTGCTTTTCGCTTGGGAAACCGAAATGGAGGAGGAGTAAGCGGCGGCGGCGGCGGCATTGGAGGTGGCCGAAAAGTGGCGGAGGTGGCGAAGACGAATGGAAGATGACATGTTTTTTTGGGAGGAGACTTGTTAGGGTTTGGTTTTATGGTTTTAGGGTGGGAACGGAGCAGAGCAACTTAAAATCAATGGTCAGAGAATTTTGCTACTGAACTTCGTTAAGTTTAGTTTTAGCCTTCTGTTGTTTTTTTCTTATTTCTTTTATACACACAACACAAGTATTCAAATCTTTATTCGCTAATCAATATATGTGAACTAGGTTTTTTTGGGATAGTTAAAATTTTCTTGCAAATGGCACCCTTGGTGAAAATGAATGTATAATATGGATATGTTCATTGAATTACGAGTGACCCAAAATAACCTTATATTTTAAATATAGGGTTTTCTCTCTAGATAATTTTACAAAAAAACATATAAATAAACTTCAAATAAGATGATAAAGAAAACATATATATCCTTAACAACATGTACTCGTTTGTTTTAAAATTTATAATACAAATAACTAGCCTTTATTTGATATTTCATCTCACTTTTAATTCCAGTGTCAACACACAAAATAAATAACCTAAAGCTGGTTCGAATTTTAATATTTTCTTCATCCTTGATACCAAATTAAGAAATGCAGGTGATACAAACTAACGGACATTTGGTAGAGGAGAGAGCATGTCACAAACCTGGCAATTGGCATTAGGTACAAAACCAACATTAGAATTACAATAAGAGGTGGGAGTCATGGATAAATTTCTTATACCTTGTCTATATCTTAACTCTAAAAACCTAAACGAATAAAGAACCAGTTCGTACAACTACATTGCATCATAGGCATAGCAGATAAGATATGGCTCATTAGCCATCATACTCCCCCTGTGCAAATTTGTTCTCAGGATAGAACACAGCAATTACTTGATTTTCACCAAATCTCCTTCCATTCATTGCAGCTTGGGCTTTTCGGGAACCTTCCACATCTAAGTACTCCAGAAATACCTTCAAATACCAAGCAATTGCGGTCAGTCAGTAACTAAGGGGAAGAAATGAATATGGGGCAACTAGCAGAAACATTGCCAATTCAGGTCGATAACTAAAACAACAGGATTTCTTACAAATATAGAGCACTGACCTTCCCAACACCCGGTAATGATTCACCATTTGGATTCGGGCGGGGTATGACAACATTCACCAATGCACCTGCATATTACGTGTGAAAATTTTGAATCCACATAAAACTTTATTCAGGGAATTAGTTAGCAGAAATCAGTATGAAGAAAATATAGATAAAGAATTGTTGTCTTCTGTCTGTGCAAGCTAAATTTGCTACATTTGACTCTTTAATAACAGAAGCGAACAAGAAGGGCTGTAAAACAGAGATATAAACAAAAAGGAAAACGGAAATTAATAAAGTATACAGGACTTAGCATGTTAAAATAACTTTAAAAACTTAATAAGGAGGGTCAGGTACAACAAGGATGGACCAAATGGTTTTAAGAATAATTTTACCATGTTTTCCACCCTCTTGTCTCATGTCTTCAACAATGTCCCCATACTCCTCATCATCTCTAAGATCATCTTCACTAATTGCTTGAGTCAAGCACACAACCTTTGTGGGCACACCTTGTGGTTGCAACATAAGCCTCTGTAAAGGACAAAGACACTGCAAATTAGCCTATCATGTATAGACGATACTTGCAACAAATGAGTAAATTTTAGAAATAAAAATAGCAGTACCTAATCTTACCTGCAAAGCAATCTGCTGCTGTGCATGCTGAAGGATGCTCTCTTGCTCAGGTTTAGGCTGGGTAGCACCTTGGTTTGCTCGCCTAACAGTGAGAGTTTTATCACCCATTTTAATTCCATTTAAAGCAGCACAAGCGATGTCCGTAACTGACAGATCTTGATATATGCAGAAGGCATAGCCTTTTGAGTTTCCAGTTTCTCTATCTTTTACTAGATCAAAACCTCGAAGGGGTCCAAAAGACTCTAACAACTCCCTGATCTGCGCTTCAGTAAAGTAATATGGAAGCCCCCCCACAAAAATGCGGTCTGGACCCTCAAGCCCACCAGCAGACCCTGGAGATAAACCTACAGCTGCTAGATTAAGATTGGGACTGGGCTGACTTGGACCAAGAGTTGCAGCAAGCGAAGGGTTGTAGTCACTGGGTCTCCGAACCTTCACAGGTGCTCCCTAGAAATTCAAACAAGTCATTACAATTTTTTGTATTTAAATGACTTCAGTATGAAGATCCTAAAGAAAATAGAATACCTCAAAGATAATCCCATCTAAAGCCATTGCATTACTAGCTTCCTCAACTGATCTCATCTCTACAAAAGCAAACTTCTTTTCATGGTTTATGTAGACATTAACAACAGCATCCCCTGAATGTAACAGAAAAGGATGAGTGACTAGAGACATAAAGCAGGTATTCCAGTCCTGCGATGTATCAAAAAATTTCTCCATATACCAGGACCAGCAGTATTTCCACCAATTGCAGCCATAACCTGGCTGAAGAAAGTCGCGACTGACTGCAATATAATATTTAGGTCAGTTCTAGCAATAAATGCAACCAATAAAATGAAATGTTTAACTATAGTGCAGAGTAACACCTGTTCATTTGCAGTGGGAGAAAGCCCTCCAACATAGACGCGCCGAGCATGCCTCGTAGCCTGAAAATGAAAAGATAAATCATATAAGTGCCTGTAATTTATGAAAATTATTTTCAAGTAAATAGGTCTAAACTAAAAATGTATGCATAATCCACCAAACCTGCTGAGTCATTGCCTGAACTGGCATAAGAGGGAGACCACCAAACTGCTGCAAAAAGCTGGAACTTATACCAAGTTCGAGAACACAGGACCTCACAACTATCACATACGCATGAGAGAAATACATACCTGACCAGTTGCCAGAGGAAACATGTTTGGAAACACTCCAGGTAGGGTTGGATTATTCCCTGGAATCTGGACTGCAAATGAAATTCAGATTTCATATTAGGATATAATTATAAATAAAGATTTTATTCCTATAGCGGTTGATTCAGCAGAAGGATTTTTATGCCTCCTATCCTATAGCATATCTGAACCTCTTAAAGATAAAAAGAAAAAGAACACACCATAAGCAAGTTCTTGAGGAAATACTTGTAAGACTACCCAAAAAGGCAATAGTTGCCAGTGGAAAGACGAACAATACCATTAAACCGGTGCATTGGTTCCTCCTTGTACACAAAAGCTACAGAAGTCGGCTCACGCCATTGCCTTCTTACAACAAAGATAAAAACATAGAAACAAACAAACAAACACCAAACACAAGACAACCAAAACTCTCTCAGTTCCAGAATTATTTCACCAAGTATATAAAAATAATATTAAAACCCTTCTAAAGACTGCAGCTTAAATGGCTGTATATACAAAATGGAAGAAAAAATACAGCTTACCAAAACCAAACCAGATTTTTTATACGAACTTTCCACTATATATCAACCAAAAGAACAGTAGCAGTTAACAAAATATAGCAATCTTAAATCTTGTGAAGGCATATGTACCTGTGGTGGCAGTGACGGCAGCAGCAGCAGCCGCAGCAGCACCACCAGAACCAGCAGCTAACATTGCTGAAGCAGGAGGTGCCATGTCAAAGCCACTAATCCTTTTGCTGCAGACAAATAAAGTATATCAAGGGCAAGAAATATAATTGGCATGAACTAGGGTAAAAACCTTTAAAATTCTCAAACTTTAGTTCCAAGACTTGGACATAAAGTTACTCAGCTACAAGTACTCTAAAATAACCAAATATCGCTTCATTCTGTAAAACAAGGAAAACTATGGTCTTTACAAAATATGAAGTTCATCGTAACCTACCTCTTTGAGGGTGAGCGAGAGCGGGACCTTGACTTTGATCTGTGTTCAGATCTACGAGACCCACGCCTATTCCTGTCCCCCCTATCTCTGTCATAATCCCTTCTCCTGTAAATAGCATTTAGAAATATAACTCCTTTAACCACTAGAAATAAGAACAACCAGAATGGAGTAAACAGAGTAATCACAGTCAAGGAAGCTTAAATTGATTTATTTATGCTACCTATCATAGTCTCGACTTCGGTGATAATCATCATCATCTCTATCTCTTCCCCTTTCTCTCCTTTCACTCCGCTCCCTACTTCGATCCCTACGACGGTCTCTGTGATGACGGTCACGGTCCTTTTCTCTGTCCCTATCCTTACTTCTTTCCCTCTCCTTGTCTCTTTCCCTGTCCCTATGTCGATCAGAATCCTTATCCCTTCCCTTATCGCGGCTTTTCTCTTTTTCCCTACTTCTAGAAGACCCTCTCTCGTGCTCACGTGATCCATGCTGCAAATATTTGATCAAATTAACATTAACGAAAATAAAAGAAACAATTATATAGCTAAACGAACTTGATTCACAAAAAAAAAAAAAAAAAAGTACCTAACAAGAAACAAGACTAACCCTAACATATTTGTTTTCATAAACGACTCCACTCATACAACTATAATGACATTAAAAAACACCCTAGAAACTTAATCAACTAAATTTCATCCAAATTTTGTTCAAAAAAGGGTCAAAACAAGCAATATCAACAGCTGCAAACTGAGAGAAAAAGGAACCCTAACTTCAAGCGATCTCGTGTTAGTGAAACGAACGTACCTGAGATTTGGAATCGCGGTGATCATCAAGGCCGCCGTGACTACCTTCGCGAGGCTGAGGAGAGGGAACGCCGCCATTGCTGTTTTCAAGATCCTCTCCGTTACTCTGGTAGCAAGCTTCGTAGTCGGTCATTTTCGTTTTTGGAGGTTTAGTCTTTAGACTATTTAGGTTTTCTCTTTGATTTCGCTTAGTAGCTGCGACTACTGAAAAAGCAAGCCGCTTACTAGATTAGAATACAGTTTTTAAAATGTTATTTATAAATGATTTTAGTGATAATATAATTTTTCGTTTCTCAACTTCGCAATTAAGTACATTTTGGTACTTGTACATTTTTATTTATTTATTTTGGTATTTAAACTTAACAATTAGATTTATTTTGATATTTGAAATTAAAAATTATAAAAGTTTGATGACATAGTATGCTGAGATTATGTCATACCACCACTTAAAATTTAAAAAAATAATAATTGTAACGACCTAATTTTTAGTAGTGTCACAAAATGCGGTTTCGGGACCCTGTTTCCATAAAAAGAGCTTGTAAGTATTTAATAAAGATATTTATGGAGTTATTATATAGGTGAATTGAATTTTGGTTAGGTAATTTAGCCGAATTAGTGATTAATTAAGGTGTAGGGACTAAATTGTAAAATCTAATTGCTATAGATTTTTAATTAGGAAATGGTTTGGGATTTAAATTGAAATTAATTAAAGTTAAAAATAGCAATTAGACCATCGATAAGCATTAGAGAATGGACGGTATAATCATGTGATTACTATTTTAATTAAATTAAGAATTATATAATTAAACTAAGGTTAATTAATTAACCAAACTAATTATGCTTTATAAGTGAAATTCGGTGGGAAGAAAGAGAAAACCTATTTTCCCTAACCGAATTAAAAACAAATAAAAGAAGGGGACACCATTTTCATAAGGTTTAAGCTTTTAGCTTCAAAATTCAAGTAAGTCATTAATTATTTTCTTATAATATTTATGTTTTTGAGGTTATGGAAGCTTGATTTAGCTAGTTCATATACCTATTTGTAAAACTTTTAAAGTTTTGAAAGTTACTACTGTTGAGAATTGAAAGGTTTAGGTGTTAAATTGATAGAAATTAAGCTTAGTTTAAGAAAAGGACTAAATTGTAAAGCTTAATTGATAGTTTTATGCATTAGAGACCAAACTAAATAAAATTTAGAATTGATAGTAGGAATAAGAAATAAGAGATCCCTAATGGATAACAGTGGAATCGAATTTTAATCCAAAGCTATAGATTGAAAGTTATGTTAATCCCGATTTTATGGACTAAATTGAATAAATTGCAAAATTTGTATAAATTGATAATTGATTTGGAATTCATTGATTATTGATTTTGCTATATGTTCTATGTTAATCCATAGCTAACGACAGAGGGAAAGGAAAATCCAAAGCCATTGACAAGTAGCTCGGAATTTCAATTTGTATTTCTATGATTTAGGAACTATTTATTTTCCACATATGCATGTCATTTTTCATTATATGGAGTTCGAGGTGAGTTATTGATAATTACTTGAGTTGATTGATGTATTTGAGATTGATTTCTGAGATAGGGACTAAATTGAATAAAATACAAATTTTATGATTTACTTTATATATGATAATTGACATGAAATTGTATTGAAACATATTGTATATGCTTTGAAATTATGAAATGATGATGAATTTTGATTGATAAATTGTAAATTAAACTATATGTACTGAATTGGAAGTTGAATACTCTATTAGTTGTTCGAACTGAGTCAAATATAGTTGGCATGCCATAGGGTTAGAGTATCGATTGAAAATCATCATTTCCAGGCAATCCAAGGTGGTAGTTTGAATTTGTAACTCATCATGTTCGGGCAACCCAGGGTGACAGAATAATCAATTTGTGAACACCATTGTGGCCGGGCAATCCGGGGTGGTAATATGTTCTTGATAGCGTCATCGTTGCTGGGCAACCTGGGGTGATGAATCCATGTATCCATTCTGAGTTTGTGTTGGTTAATAAGGTTATAAACTAATGAATTACTTAATTTGTAACAGCCCGTTTTTAGTCAAATCAGAATAGTGATTTCGGAACCACAAATCTGAGGTCAAAATATTTATTTTATTATTGTTTTAATGTTTACAGTATGATTGAATGTTGGTGTGAAAATTTCGTTAAGAAATTTTATCATTTGATTGGTCAATTTGATAAAAAGGACTAAATCACTTAAAGTGTAAAATGCATGTTCTATTAGCTAAAGGTGTCAAATAGCTATAGAACCTTAAAGTTTAGGTCCTTATGTTGTAAATAGACCATTAACATGATAGTGGATGATATTGGCTTGGTAAATTTGAAATACTTAATGTTCATTAAGGTTATTTTTGGTAATTGGTAAATAAAAGTTAATTAATTAAAACAAAAGCCATTAATTTCATTCATCTTCTTCCAAAAACATTAAGAACCGATTTTCATAAGGAGAAAGGAAGCTAGGGTTTGGCCAAGACATTTATGCTCAATTAGGTATGGTTGTTGTCCCGTTTTTAATGATTTCTACGTTTTTGAGATCGATGTAGCTAGGTTTAGCTATCCTAGGGACTATTTTGCAAAACTATTAAAGATTTTGAATGATGCCATTGATGAATACATGAGTATTTTGATGTTTGATGATAGATTATGAATATTGGTTGTGAGTTATACAAGTTTTGTTAAGTGATTTTTTAGTGAAAATGCAAAATAGGAACTAAATTGAGAAATGTGAAAAATGTGTGGTTAAAATGTGAAATAAATAAAAATATGGGCTGCTAGGGGCATAAGAGTAATTTGGCTAAGCATGGGTGTTTTGAAATTTCATGAATTTGTGATGTTGTGTAATAAAGACTAATTTGAGAAAATGTGAAAGTTTAGGGGCAAATATGTAAAATAGCCCTAATGTAATAGCCCAAATTTCAGTGGTGTCAGAAATAGTGATTCGGGACCACCAAATCTGACAAATGAACTCGTAGACCATATTATTTAATATTTACAAGTCAAATGTAGTTTTTAAAATATTTTTAAAATAGTAAATTATGTTTTATAAAGATTTATTTGGTCAAGAAATCGAGAAAAAGAGGTATCGAGATCTCGGTGTTATAAACCGAGTCATAAGTATTTTTATTACGGAATGTCAATAAGTTAGTATTAAAATTTCGTTAGAAAATTTTGACGTTTGGGTGGTTAATTAAATAAAAAGGACTAAATTGAAAAAGGTGTAAAAGTTGCTAGAAGGATTAAATAGATTAATTGTCAAATGAGGAAGGACCTAAAGTGAAAATAAGCCAAAGGAGATATTTTGGGCGGCAATAGCTGAGAAAAATCAGGAAATGGGTGAAATAAGGGCAAAATTGGAAAATTGCCAAAATTAGTTAAATAAAAATGGGACCAAATTGGAATATCTAGAATTCTCTTCATTTCTCTTCATTTTCTTCAGCTGAAAAACAGCCATGGGAGAGAGTTTCAAGCTGGTTTTCATACTCAAGCTTCATGTAAGTTTAATTCTTGCTTTCTCCTTGAAATTTCTATGTTTTTAGACTTTTACAATTGGGTCCAACTTACTATGTCATTAGTTTTTTATTCTATGGCTAATTTTTAAAGTTGATGTGGATTAGTGCTGGAAGAATATGATGGACAAATATTGAATTGAAGCTTTAATTTTGTTATATGATGATTTTATCAAGTAAAATTGATGAAAATTAGTTTTAGGACCTAATTGTGAAAGAGTTGAAATTAAGGCCTAGTGTTAAAATTCTGATTTTCAAAGGTTATGAAGTAGTTTAAAATGATAGAGAAAAGTATTAAATGAGAAAATTAGCTCAATTGAGGGGTTAATTGAGCAAGGATTGAATTGTATGAAATGTGGAATTTGAGACAAAATAGAAATCAACATGTTATACTAAAGCAGTTTTGGACAGCAGCAGTTGTCTAACTTTGAAAAATCATCAAAAATGGTATAAATTGAATTAGAAGTTTAGTGAGATATAGAATTAAAGGTTGTTGGGTCTATTTTCATATAAAAGAAACAAAGCAAGCAAAAGAAGTCTAAATTTTGAGATATTTAAATTTTGGTAAGACTGGTTTAGAATAACTTCGTGAGCCCCTGTTCTTACTTTAGAAATTCACTAAAAATTGTACAAAAATAATTATGAGTTATAATTTATATGTCTGTATTCCTTAGTGAGCCTATTTTCATTAGAAATAATCAGAAACACTATATGAAAATTGTACTATGAGATAATTGATTTTTAGTGAAGAGAGGTTAGAGTAGTAGGATTGTGTAACAGGGGAGAACTTAATTAATAAACTGTACTAATTGGCCACACCAAAAATTCTGGCAATATTATGGTAAGACGGTGTGTGAGTCTAGTTTCAAATAAAATTTACGGATCTTAATTTGGAGTTCTGTAGCTCAAGATAAAAATAATTTAGTGACTATGACACGGATGGACAGCTTGAATATTCACATAAGTAAATAGTGAAAATTATAGATAATGTTACTTACAAGTGTGTTGTTTATACTAAGGATGTGGATGGAGAGGAGGAGGAGGAAAAATAATAAATGAATGACTTGTGTATAAATTGATCACATGCTCGATTATAATTGATAAACGTTGAGGTAGAAATGATATAATGTTTTATTTCAAATATTTATTATGAAACTAAGATTATCGTTATGGTATAAAAATCGAATTGTAAGTTCATGTAACTTGAATTATATTCTTAAATGCTTGAAATGTATGTTATTGATATGAATATAATTTGAATGTTCATTGTATGAAAGTTGACGAAACATTGATATATTTGATAAAAAGGGGAAGAAATCCTGGTTGAATGAAAGGAAAATTCGATGGATCTCTGAAAAGGAATTGACGGTAAAAAGGGTCTAGCCCGGACGGGTGATCCTATCCCGATATAGCCCTCCCAAAGAATATGTGTGAAAAGGATCTAGCCCGGACGAGTGATCCTGATATAGCCCTCCCGAAGAATATGTGGAAAATGGATTTAGCCCGGACGGGTAATCCGAATTAGGGTCTGAATTTAGCCTGGACTGGTAATCCCGCTGTAAGGATGAGGTTCGCGGGAGTGTGCTCTCTTACAGGGGATTTAGCCTGGACTGGTAATCCCGCTGTAAGGATGAGGTTCGCGGGAGTGTGCTCTCTGAAATGGAAATGTGTGCACATGAACATGAATTGATGGACCTGGATTTGTACACTAAAGTGTACATCTGAAAATCCATCGAAAATTCCAAGAAATTCAACGGGATAAATATGGAAAAATATCAAGGGAATGGAAATCATGGTATATATTATGTGATATAAGGAAATACGAGTTGATGAGACATGAACGTAGAACTTGGTTGACGAATGAGTTCATTTGTGATTATATATTTGTACATCCTTGAGTCTATTATCTGTATGAATTGGTATTCCAAATGAGTTAATGAGAAGAATTCTAATATGAAATAATCTTAATTCTAAATGAAATATTATGAAAACGTATTTGAAATACATTGGTATGTCTTGTATATGTTATTCAAGTTCATAATGTGCAAAGTAATATATGTGGAAATATGAGATGATGATACCTGTACATGGAATTTATTGGTGGATACGTACATCCAAATTTATATGATAGATTGTAGTGAACATTGAAATTGGGCTCAATAAGTGATTTGTCACTTTAAATTGTGATTGGCAGGAAAGGTTAGTGAATTGCATGTTTATGAATTGTTACACGTATTTGTCGAAATACGAGGAAATGATGGTAATTGATACATGGAAATATGAGACTATGATATATATAAAAACATGACATATGTTTGATAAATGTGTTCATTCATAATTATGGAATGGTGCACCTCAAGTGCACTATATGTGTAAAGAAACTTTTATAGTCAATTTCGGTATTTGAGCGATAAACGGCTTAAATTGTCTGTGAGTATTCCGTACTCCTCGGTAATGCCTCATACTTTATTCCAGCAATGGATACGGATAGGGGGTGTTACATTTAGTGGTATTAGAGCTATGGTTTAGTCGATTCTCGGACAAACATAGCGTGTGCATGAGTCTAGCTATACATGCCACATGTGAACTGTGATAGTGTGATATCTCCCGGCTCTAACGAAATTGTTTTGTTAAGATAGAAATGACTTCTAACCGAGCTATTGTCGATAATGCTAAAAATGATATTGAGATGATTTAAATGTGCTTAAGATATGTTGAAATATAGAAAGGTATGAATAGAAGTTCATGATATGCATCTGTTAATGTTCTTAATGAGATAACCATAAGTTGAGAAATGTGGAAAAGTGAAATGAAACGGAAGTCTATGTTGTGATAAACTCATCCATGTATGTTGGTATTCATATGATATTATGTGCCTAACATGCTTGATTAAATGAGTGTTATGAGTAAATTTACTCAAATTTCATGGAATGTATGTTTAAGTACACTTGTTTAAATAAGATAATCGAAAAGTTTGTGTAACATGACTAAGTATGAAAATTTGCTTAGAGTGAATTATGTGATTATGATGATATTATGTTGATGATGAATGCTACGTCATATGTGTGTATTTATGAGAGTCAAGTTAGAGGCTTTACGACCTCACCCCTTTACCAGTGTTGTTTTATGATGAAAGTTCACAAGAATTATGTTGAATAAGTTCATAAGTGGGAAACTAAAGAGTTTAGTGGTGAATAATTAGTAATGCCAAAAGAGTTGAGTATAATGCGACAAATGAACTCAGTTTTAGAAGAAATATCATATTATTTTAATGATTACACAGATTATGCAATGTCACGGATAAAGAAGAAGTTAGTCTCGACTATTCGCCTCAATTGAGTATGAAATCTAAAGTATGTGTTTGCTAAGATTCTTCCTGAATTGGTTTTCGTTAGTGAATGGAATGATACAAGGTACATGAAGATAGAATTAGTTAGAAAAATAATAATTGAGTAGTAAAGATGTTTGTGTGTGATAGTTATAGTTGAGATGAATATAATGATCTTTCTGAGTATTCTATATATATTCTTTTATCCTCAGAGATATGTGTGTGATTGTTCAGCTCTGATGGAGTTCTTATGTTATGAGAATGCTAGCTAACTATGATGTTAGACGAAAGCCCTGTTGGTCAGGTCGGTTTATGATCGGTATTTCTTTATCTCTTCGGAATTCTATTTTATTATGTTGGAATAAAGTCGATGGTAAAAAAAATTTAAAAAATTATGTTGGACTATTCTTCCGTTTTTATTGGATATTATTCTGTCATATATATAAATATTTGGAAATATATTAACTCTGTTATGATGGAAGTCCAGAGTCGGTAAGTAGTGTTTTTCTTCTGGCTTTCTCTGAGGAATCATCAGTATCTTTATTTTTTTTTTTTAGTTATGTTCTCGGATTTCTGGTATGGTATTGTATCTTGAATTTCCTTATCTTGGTTTTCCTATAATTCATACTTTGTAAATTATTAATCATGGCTTATCTTTAAAGTGTGTTCTTCAGCTTGTGATAACTATGTCTGTTATGATTATGCTTTTGGTTTGATCATAGAAACGTGGTGATTCTGGTATCTAGATTTCTCTAATTTTCGTGTAAGGAATTGACATCGGAAAAGGTATAAGTAGTGAAAAATATTTGAATCTCTCCACTGAAGGAATTTTCGAGGACAAAAATTCTTAAAGAAGGGGAGAGTTGTAATAGCCCAAATTTCAGTGGTGTCAGAAATAGTGATTCAAGACCACCAAATCTGACAAATGAACTCGTAGACCATATTATTTAATATTTACAAGTCAAATGTAGCTTTTAAAATATTTTTAAAATAGTAAATTATGTTTTATAAAGATTTATTTGGTCAAGAAATCGAGAAAAAGAGGTATCGAGATCTCGGTGTTATAAACCGAGTCATAAGTATTTTTATTACGGAATGTCAATAAGTTAGTATTAAAATTTCGTTAGAAAATTTTGACGTTTGGGTGGTTAATTAAATAAAAAGGACTAAATTGAAAAAGGTGTAAAAGTTGCTAGAAGGATTAAATAGATTAATTGTCAAATGAGGAAGGACCTAAAGTGAAAATAAGCCAAAGGAGATATTTTGGGCGGCAATAGCTGAGAAAAATCAGGAAATGGGTGAAATAAGGGCAAAATTGGAAAATTGCCAAAATTAGTTAAATAAAAATGGGACCAAATTGGAATATCTAGAATTCTCTTCATTTCTCTTCATTTTCTTCAGCTGAAAAACAGCCATGGGAGAGAGTTTCAAGCTGGTTTTCATACTCAAGCTTCATGTAAGTTTAATTCTTGCTTTCTCCTTGAAATTTCTATGTTTTTAGACTTTTACAATTGGGTCCAACTTACTATGTCATTAGTTTTTTATTCTATGGCTAATTTTTAAAGTTGATGTGGATTAGTGCTGGAAGAATATGATGGACAAATATTGAATTGAAGCTTTAATTTTGTTATATGAGGATTTTATCAAGTAAAATTGATGAAATTAGTTTTAGGACCTAATTGTGAAAGAGTTGAAATTAAGGCCTAGTGTTAAAATTCTGATTTTCAAAGGTTATGAAGTAGTTTAAAATGATAGAGAAAAGTATTAAATGAGAAAATTAGCTCAATTGAGGGGTTAATTGAGCAAGGATTGAATTGTATGAAATGTGGAATTTGAGACAAAATAGAAATCAACATGTTATACTAAAGCAGTTTTGGACAGCAGCAGTTGTCTAACTTTGAAAAATCATCAAAAATGGTATAAATTGAATTAGAAGTTTAGTGAGATATAGAATTAAAGGTTGTTGAGTCTATTTTCATATAAAAGAAACAGAGCAAGCAAAAGAAGTCTAAATTTTGAGATATTTAAATTTTGGTAAGACTGGTTTAGAATAACTTCGTGAGCCCCTGTTCTTACTTTAGAAATTCACTAAAAATTGTACAAAAATAATTATGAGTTATAATTTATATGTCTGTATTCCTTAGTGAGCCTATTTTCATTAGAAATAATCAGAAACACTATATGAAAATTGTACTATGAGATAATTGATTTTTAGTGAAGAGAGGTTAGAGTAGTAGGATTGTGTAACAGGGGAGAACTTAATTAATAAACTGTACTAATTGGCCACACCAAAAATTCTGGCAATATTATGGTAAGAAGGTGTGTGAGTCTAGTTTCAAATAAAATTTACGGATCTTAATTTGGAGTTCTGTAGCTCAAGATAAAAATAATTTAGTGACTATGACACGGATGGACAGCTTGAATATTCACATAAGTAAATAGTGAAAATTATAGATAATGTTACTTACAAGTGTGTTGTTTATACTAAGGATGTGGATGGAGAGGAGGAGGAGGAAAAATAATAAATGAATGACTTGTGTATAAATTGATCACATGCTCGATTATAATTGATAAACGTTGAGGTAGAAATGATATAATGTTTTATTTCAAATATTTATTATGAAACTAAGATTATCGTTATGGTATAAAAATCGAATTGTAAGTTCATGTAACTTGAATTATATTCTTAAATGCTTGAAATGTATGTTATTGATATGAATATAATTTGAATGTTCATTGTATGAAAGTTGACGAAACATTGATATATTTGATAAAAAGGGGAAGAAATCCCGGTTGAATGAAAGGAAAATTCGATGGATCTCTGAAAAGGAATTGACGGTAAAAAGGGTCTAGCCCGGACGGGTGATCCTATCCCGATATAGCCCTCCCGAAGAATATGTGTGAAAAGGATCTAGTAAGGGTGGGTGATCCTGATATAGCCCTCCCGAAGAATATGTGGAAAATGGATTTAGCCCAGACGGGTAATCCGAATTAGCGTCTGAATTTAGCCTGGACTGGTAATTCAGATCCAAGCTCATTAGAGTAATTGTCGTTGCAGGGGATTTAGCCTGGACTGGTAATCCCGACAATACTCTATGAGTTTATATTACAGGGGATTTAGCCTGACTGGTAATCCCGCTGTAAGGATGAGGTTCGCGGGAGTGTGCTCTCTTACAAGGGATTTAGCCTGGACTGGCAATCCCGCTGTAAGGATAAGGTTCGCGGGAGTGTGCTCTCTAAAATGGAAATGTGCGCACATGAACATGAATTGACGGACCTGGATTTGTACACTAAAGTGTACCTCTGAAAATCCATCGAAAATTCCAAGAAATTCAACGGGATAAATATGGAAAAATATCAAGGGAATGGAAATCATGGTATATATTATGTGATATAAGGAAATACGAGTTGATGAGACATGAACGTAGAACTTGGTTGACGAATGAGTTCATTTGTGATTATATATTTGTACATCCTTGAGTCTATTATCTGTATGAATTGGTATTCCAAATGAGTTAATGAGAAGAGTTCTAATATGAAATAATCTTAATTCTAAATGAAATATTATGAAAACATATTTGAAATACATTGGAATGTCTTGTATATGTTATTTGAGTTCATAATGTGCAAAGTAATGTATGTGGAAATATGAGATGATGATACCTGTACATGGAATTTATTGGTGGATACGTACATCCAAATTTATATGATAGATTGTAGTGAACATTGAAATTGGGCTCAATAAGTGATTTGTCACTTTAAATTGTGATTGGCAGGAAGGGTTAGTGAATTGCATGTTTATGAATTATTACACGTATTTGTCGAAATACGAGGAAATGATGGTAATTGATACATGGAAATATGAGACTATGATGTATATAAAAACATGGCATATGTTTGATAAATGTGTTCATTCATAATTATGGAATGGTGCACCTCAAGTGCACTATATGTGTAAAGAAACTTTTATAGTCAATTTCGGTATTTGAGTGATAAATGGCCTAAATTGTCTGTGAGTATTCCGTACTCCTTGGAAATGCCTCATACTTTATTCCAGCAATGGATACGGGTAGGGGGTGTTACACCTAATGTATATTTTGAATTGAATTGAATAAATAGTTGATACAATGAGTTAATTTTGAATATATTTAGATCAAGAAAAATGGAATTCGGACCTAGATAGAGGGAAGAACAAGGTGTCAGATTAGTTGATCCGCGTTATTTTTTTTACGTTCGAGGTAAGTTCGTATGTTATAAACATTGTTACAATTATGCTTAAAATGTTTTGATATTGTATAAATTGTGTATACGAGATTAAAATTATGTTTGACGATGATTCAGCTATAGATAGCACTTATGTGCGAAATCGAGATAGCTTCGACTATGTATGGCACTTGGTGTGCGATTTGAGATAGCTCCGGCTACGTATGGCACTTAGTGTGCGAGATCTAGACAGCTTTGGCTATGTATGGAACTTGGTATGCGAGACTAAAATAGCTTCGGCTATGAAATGGCACTTAGTGTGAGAGATATCGAGTATTCAGCAGTAATCGAATAGGTATGAGTTGGTTACGAGTTTGTATAGGTATGTACATGGAAAGTATAAACTTCAATTAGAAGAAGTTACGAACTTGCATATAAGTATTTGACTAAGTATATGGAAAGCTTGTTGTTACCATGAATTACATGTTAAATAGTTCAAGTTGTTGATTTATGTAATATGATTTGTTGAGTTTAATTCATACGAACTTACTAAGCTATAAAGCTTACTTTGTTTATTTTTCTCGTGTTTTATAGTGAGTTCAAAGCAAGATTGGATTCGGGGATCGTTAGAGACATCGTCACACTATCCAATCATAACTTTGGTACTTTTGAACTTATGGTTTGGTCATATGGCATGTATAAGGACTTTAAGTCATTGTGGTTATATTTGGTAAAGACTTTGGCCAAATGAATTGGCTTGTAAATGTTTATGTTTGGTGTATATATATAGCCATGTGATATGGATCATTTTGGTTTATTTGGTATGTTTGAATCATGTGCATATATATATATGCTTATGTCTTGTGTATATTGAGTTGGTTGTAATGATGTATAATAATAGGTACTATGAATGGTAAATTGTTGATTTGTGGATGTAGGTGTGCTTATGAAATTAGGCCAAACAATGCATCTTTGATAATGGTCATTTTGATGATTTGAGGTTATAAAGATTGGTATGAATTTAGTTAGCATATGGTGTTACTTATGTGCCTTGAATTGGTTAGTATTGAAATGGTAAAAATTAGACTTGGTTTGGTTGTTTTGGATGGTATAGTATGCTATGATTTGGTGTCATTTGTGTAGGTGAAGATGTGTACCAAATGGGGTGGCAAAATGGCTTGGTAAATAGCCTATTTTTGTCCACAACGGGTAGAGACACAAGCGTGTGTCTCAGCCGTGTGTGACACATGGTCATGATACATGGCCGTGTGTCCCCTGGTGTTAAAATTGAAGTGAAGTCAGTATGCTCCACACGGTCTCACATACGGGCGTGTGATTGGCCGTGTGGTACAAGTCAGTATACCCCCTAATTGGCACACGGCCTAGCACACGGGCGTGTGACTTGGCCGTGTTGCATAAGTCAGTATAACCTACAGGTTAGACACAGCCTCGCACACAGCCTGGCACAAGGGCATATGTCGCCACTTCGAAGGGCACATAGGCTAGACACACGGGCGTGTGGTTGGCCGTGTGAGACACACGGCTTGGTTACACGGGCGTGTGACCCCTGTTTTGAGAAAAATTTACTAAGTGTTGAAAAATTTCCCGAGTTATCGGTTTAGTCCCGAACTACTCCCAATGCATGTTTAAAAATTTCCCGAGTTGAAAAATTTACTAAGATCGAAGACATCAGCTTGACCTCCCTGAATTGCAGTGGAGCAAGCTAAAGAAGCAGATCTGGCATTCCTGAAGTTGCAGTGAAACAGATCGAAGACATTAGTCATTGTCTCCCTGAAGTTGCAGCAGAGTAGACTGAAGACAATAGATCTTACCTTCCTAAAGTTGTAGGAAGAAGATTGACGACGTTAGCTTTAGCTCTCTGAGTTTGCAGTAGAGCAAGCTAAAAGATAGTAGATATGGCATTCCTGAAGTTGTAGTGAAACAGATCGAAAACATTAGTCTTGTCTCCCTGAAGTTGCAGCGGAACAGATTAAAGATAGCTGATATAGCCTTCCTGAAGTTGCAGTGAAGCAGATTGAAGCCATCAGATTTATTTCTAAAATTGAAATCAAGATGAAGTTCCAAAACCGTTGAAGTTGCAGTAGAATTGGAAGCCATTTGAAGAAGACGATGACCAAGAATTCAAGGCTTGGCAAAGACCGGGCAAAATTGGACCTTTTATATTCTTTGCTCTATTCTCATTACACGACAATGAGCAAAGAAGGGCAGCTGTAATCAGCCCATTTTGCCCGGGCCCATTTCATTCAAAAAAACCAAAAATAAAATAATAAAAATAAATAAAAACCAATGGTTTTTTTACAGCCCAAATTACTAAACCTAAACCTGTGGCCCAATTACACCCTCAAGACCCAGACCTAAAACAGCCTACCCAGACCCAAAACAGAGACGGCCCAAAAGGGCCTAACACTAAACAGTTTCAGAAGCCTAGGGTTTCTGAAACCCTAGGTGCCGCAAGTGCCCAGCCCCTCGTGTCGCAAGCCTCAATCAGCCCCTCGTCAGCCACAATCAACGCGGACAGCGCTCCAACGCCAGATTCTTCGCCAGTGACCTGCAATAAAGGAAAGAAATAGCAGCAAAAATGGCAGAATCGGTGTATTTCCTTTTTATTTTCAAGGCTATAAAAGCCCAACATAATCTGTAACTCGAACATACACAAGATACATAAAAAATACACTAAAATAAACAGAGAAAAATCCAACAGCAGAGGTGATTTTTTTATTTCGTTCATTTTTTATTTTTCTTTTCGATCTATGCATTTATATATATGAACATTGTTAAAAAAAATAATAAAAAATATACCTTTCAATTCGTGTGAAAAAAATGATTTTTCTGGCTTCAGGCCGCCGTGTGCAGTGGCGCGTGGGATGCACACGCGGTGGCTTGTTGCCGGAGCTCACACTGAAGTCTGGCCGGAGACAGAGGAGAGGAGAGAGCTTTCTAAAGCTCAGTTTTTTTTTGTTTTTTTAAATGGCTGTTAAAATGATTTTTTTTTTATTAATTTTTGCTTTATATAGGCTAAAGAAACGACGTCGTTTTGGAGTGGTCAGTTAATGACCAAAACGATGTCGTTTAAAGGCCTTAGATTCGCGCATTGACCTGAAAACCCGAGGAGGATCCGCGTGTTTTTATAAAAAGAGAAACTTACCATTTTAGTCCCTCCGCAATTTTATTAATTTTAATTTCATCTGTTTTAACATTTTTTTATTTTTTAAATTAGCCCTAAAAGCTTGTTTCTGTTTCAATTGGGTCCCTCGGGCTATTTAAAGGTTGATAACGGAATGACGCCGTTTAGGAGATAGGGCATAATTGCCTATTAGGTCACTATAGTTTGCAGCGCACTTCAATATCATCCTTTTTACATTTTTTCCTTAATTTTTTATTTATTTTAATTTAATCCCTGTTTCTTTGTTTCTTTGTTTATTTTTTTGTGTTATTTTTAAATTATTTTAACATTATATTAAATTATTTTATTATATTAAAATTCTATACTTTTTTTAATTGTATATTAATCTATTAATAGTATAAAGTTTTTATGTTTGTTTTTTTAAATAAATACTATTATATATATTAAATTATTACTATTTATTTATATTAGGTTACTTTATTAAATTCAATATTATTTATATATCATATATTATTTTAAAATTTGCACATTAATTATTATTTTTCATTTTTCATTTTGTATATATATATATATATAATATTTAATTTATTTTGTATGATATTGTTTATATTGTTTACAAATAAATAATTTTTTTTATGATTATTGTATTATAAATATTTTTATTTTATATATACTATTTATTTGTAACTGTTTTTATCATATATTATTATTTTCATTTATATATATGCTAAATTATTAAATTATACATTAATTATAAGTATCCCTATATATTTTTATATACTCTAAGTTCTTATATTATTTATTAAAAATATATTGTTTATTCATATTAATTATTTTAAAAAAATTATCATTTTTTTATTTTTTTATTTTGTGTGTCATAATATTCATTTAGCATTTAAATATATCATTTTTTATTTTATTTGATCTTGTTTATGGAATTTAGAATTCATTTCTTGAATTTTTTTTATATTTCACTGCTTGTTTTATATTTCATATTTGTTCATTTATTTTCTTTCATTCGTTTATTATTGCTTTAGCATAGTTCTTTTATCTGTTTATTCATGTTATATTATTCTTTAATTATCCATTAGTAATAATTGTTAATATGATTCGTAGTCAGGATAAATTGCTATTTGGTATGTATGTTTTAACGTATTAATGCAATATCTTACTCGAACTCTCTTTTATAAAAAGCACATTTTTGCAAAATTATCGAATTTTATTCAAAGTTTTTTTTTAAAAATACGGTGATACGCAATATTTGGGGACTTCGAGAAAAATCGTACCCTAACTCACTGGGTTTCGATTTTTCTTGTTGAACTTAGGATATTAAGTATCCCTTCTCTTTTAAAATTGAAACTTACAAACTTCAAATCAAAACTTATTCTCGGGAATTCAAAACGTTGTATCCTAACTTACTGGATATGATGTTTTGTGTTTCGAGGTAAGAAATTTCTACAAATAAAGGCGAGCCTAGCTTCGAAGTCATGAGATGTTACATCCTAACTTATTGGGTATAGCATTTTATTTCTTTGAGATAGGTAAGTCTTGATTTTCTTTCAAATAAAAGGATCATATTTTAAAGTTTTTCAAATTTTTAACATTAGGACATGAGATTATCAATTAGGTACCAAATTTTGGGCGTTAGGAGGGTGCTAACCCTTCCTCGTACGTAATCGACTCCCGAACCCGTTTTCTTGTATTTCGTGGACCAAAATCAATGTTTTGAAATAAAATGTTTTACAAGGTGATCCAATCACATCTAAGTAAAAAGGGATTGGTGGCAACTCCATTTCTGTTTTTTAAAGTCGATCCCCATTTTTTCATAAAACTTTAAAAAATGGTTTCGACATATTGAATTGATATAAGATATTGATGTTACCACGAGATATGATTTTGGTATGTTAAACTAGATGCAAATATCCTAAAGGTGCATCAAAAATTATATCAGGAAATTGAGTAAAACATTATTGTGAATAAAATGAAATTATAATTAAACTATTAGTACATATACGTATCTTTGATATTAATATGAAATGATTAGTTGGTTAACTTGAATTATCATGTTATTTATTTTTATTTGATTTTGTTATGTTTATATTTGAATTTGAATTATGTTAGCACCACTGGGTAACCATTACTTTGGCTATGGATTTGTTTCTTTCCATGCGTAGGTCTTGGATAAAGCTAAACAAATTTCACGGTTAAGCATTCAACTCTCAAGCTCAGCTTGGAAGCTATTACGATCCTATTTTGTATGTATATATATGTTTTGAAGTCATATGAAATATACCTAGGTTGGTTGATTTGTAGCCTAAGTTAATTTTGACACTTTTGGTAAGTGACCTATAATGTTATCTTGGTTGAATTTTATCAAAACTTTTGATTACTAGTTAATTATGTTTGATTGTGTGGGTTTGAATGTGCAAATTGGTTGGTTTAGTAATGATCAATTGAAAGTTATAATTTGGATATGTTTAGATAGGTCAATTGATTGAATATGTTTTTGTGGTTTATTTTAAGTATGTTTAGGCTTATTTGAATAAGGCTTTGGATATTTAAAAGTGCAAAATTTTTACCATTTGGTTACTAACTCGAGACTTGAGACTACTAGAACAAATTTCATTTAAATTTTGCATTCAAGAGCCTGAGGTCTTGATACATTTGTATAGTCTCGAGACAATTGTTCCTAGGTCTCGAGACAAGTGACCTTTGTCTTGAGATAGAAGAACATCAAAGCTAAATAGATTTTTTCCTGCTCTAGGTTTCGAGACAAGAACCCCTTGTCTTAAAAACATTCAAACATCAAAACAAAAATAGAAATACGGTGGAGGGTGGTCTTGAAACCTAGTGTTGAGACATAAAGGACCTTGCTTTGAGGCTCAACATGTAGTGTCTCGAGACATGCTAACTTCAAAGCTAAAAATTCTAAATAATTTATGACATGTCTCGAGAGATAAAAACCCTTGTCTCGAGACATAAACTTGAATTTTAACATTTGAGTTTGGATTCGAGTCTTAACTTTGATATTAACTTATTATAACCTCGTAAATTGATGAAATGAAATCAATGAGTGTATAAATGTATGCATATGAATTATTTTGATGTTTGAATTGAATGTATTTTGTTATAATAACTTGAGTTGCTTCAGTGACATAGTATGACATCACACATTTGGATCCGGCGATTGAATTTGGTGTGCGGCATTACATGTTTGAAGTGATTGAAAGTGTCTTTTGTCCTATTTTGAGTCCAAGTATCGATTCCTTTCCATTTGGTATTGATATTAGAAATAAGGGTATTGGTGCCTTTAAAGTCAATACCTAATAGACATTTCTAAAAAGGTAATGTATCGATATCAAGCCTTTTGGAATTGATACCAACTCCTCGGTATAAAAAATTGATAAAATTGTGCATTCATTTTGTTGGGAAGATGATGAGGGACAAAAGAAACTCCACTTATGTTTATGAGATAAACTTTGCAAACCACTATCAAGAAGGGACCTGGGCATTCGTCAAGCGAGAATAATGAACAATGATTTTCTCAACAAACAAATGTAGAAAATAATGATTTCTCCTTTTCGCTAGCTTATATTCTTAAAGGAAAATATAGTAGAACTAAGGCTTTTGATATTAGTGGAAGTTAAACCCTTGGTCTCTTGAATATAAAAAGGCATCCTTCAAGGACGTGATATTTGCAACAAAGGTATATGTGCCCAAGTGTGGACCGAAAGCAGTTTTTGGATGGACAATTAAAAAGGTCTCAATCTGAATATGGCGAGAATTCATGAATCATATATCCAAGGTAGGCCTTGGAAAAACTTTAACAATAAAGAATGATATATTACTAAAGTGAGAGCTCTCCTTGATGACATTGGTGTGATGGAGCTCATTGCTAGGACAATCTCATTTTTTGGTGGCACTGGTTGTTAGAATTAAGTGACTCAAATTCTTATTTAAGTAAAATAAAAGAAGAATCCCTATAGAATTACACTTCTTTTATTTTATTTTAAATATGGTTTTTTAAACCTTATTAAACTCTATCTATTTGATATTGATTAGAATAAGGAGTTTCAATCTTACTACACTCCTATTAGAATATGTCTTTATAAGCCTATAAATAGACATGGTCTATTCCTCTTGTAATTGATTCGAATTCGACATAGTGAATTTTCTTCTCCTCTGCCTGTGGTTTTCTTTCCGAAAGGGTTTCCACGTAAAATCTGTGTGTTCTTTATTTTTATTTCTCTTTTCTTTGTGATATATTTGTCATTACCGACGTTATATTTTTCACAAATTGGTATCTGAGCTTCCAGGTTTTTTCATCTCGATCACGGTAATGGCGTCTTTGAAGTATGAAATTTCGCTGTTGGATCGCAACACCAGATTCGCATTGTGGCAGATAAAGATGCAAGCAGTTCTTACACAGATGGATTTAGAGGAAGCCCTACTAGGGGTAGATAAGATGCCTTCGACATTGATGGAGGAAGAGAAGAATCGCAAGGATCGAAAGGCGTTAGCACAGTTACATCTACATTTGTCTAACGAAATTTTGCAGGATGTGATGAAGGAGAAAATCGCCGCTGCATTATGGAAGAGGCTAGAACAAATATGTATGTCGAAAACTCTAACTAGCAAGTTGCATATGAAGTAACTTCTTTATGCTCATCGTTTGGAAGAAGGTGCGTCTGTGCACGAACATTTAACAGTGTTTAAAGAAATTCTCTCAAACTTGGAGGCCATGGAGGTTCAGTATGATAAGGAAGATCTAGGGTTAATTCTACTTTGTTCGTTGCCCCCGTCTTATTCAACCTTCAGAGACACGATTTTATACAGCCGTGAGTCTCTCACAGTTGATGAGGTTTATGATTCTTTGACCTCGTATGATAAGATGAAGCATCTTGTGGTTAAACCCGACTCTCAGGGAGAGGGTCTCATTGTTCGTGGGAGACAAGATCGGAATGCTGATGATGATCGTGGAAGGACATATGATCGAAATCCTCGCGGTAAATCTAAGGGTAGATCGAAGTCTTCAAACAGAGGTAAAACTTGTAACTTCTGTAAGAAGAAAGGGCACATTAAATCTGAGTGTTATAAGCTACAGAACAAGATTAAAAGGGAGGCTACGAATCAAAAGGGAAAACAACCAAAAAATTCCGGTGAAGCTGATGTTGTAGAAGACTACAGCGATGGTGAACTTCTAGTCGCTTCTGTCAACAATTCTAAAGTGAGGGAGGAGTGGATACTTGATTCGGGTTGCACCTTCCACATGTGTCCCAATCGGGATCGGTTTACAAATTACGAAACAGTGTCTGAAGGTGTTGTTTTGATGGGAAATAATGCTTCGTGTAAAATCGCAGGTGTTGGAACAATTAAAGTTAAGATGTTTGATGGAGTTGTCAGAATACTTAGTGACGTACGACATGTTCCAAAATTGAAGAGAAATTTAATTTCGTTAAGTACTATTGATTCAAAAGGGTACAAATACACAGCTGAAAGTGGGATTTTGAAGATTTCCAAAGGTTCCCTCGTTGTGATGAAAGGGCAGAGAAAGACTGCCAAGTTATATGTTTTGCAGGGTTCTACTGTCATTGGTGATACAGCTGTCGCTTCCTCTTCCTTGTCAGATGATGATATTACTAAACTTTGGCATATGCGCCTAAGGCATATGAGTGAGAATGGCATGGCAGAATTGAGCAAAAGAGGACTTCTTGATGGGCAAGGAATTTGCAAACTGAAGTTCTGTGAGCACTGTGTTTTTGAGAAGCAAAAGAGAGTTTGATTCACCAGAGGAATCCATAACACGAAGGGAACGTTGGAGTATATACATTCTGATCTGTGGGGGCCATTAAGAGTGCCTTCGAGAGGTGGAGCTAATTATATGCTAACTTTTATTGATGATTTTTCCAGAAAAGTTTGGGCATTCTTCCTGAAGCAGAAAAGCGATGTGTTTATCGTATTTAAGTCTTGGAAAACTATGATTGAAAAATAGACGGGAAAACAAACAAAATACCTCCGCACAGACAATGGCTTAAAGTTTTGTTCTGATGAGTTTAATAAACTATGCAAGTCAGAAGGGATCGTGAGACACTTGACAGTTCGTCATACTCCACAACAAAACGGCGTTGCAGAACGAATGAACAGAACGATCATGGAGAAGGTTCGATGTATGTTGTCAAATGCCAACTTACCAAAGTCGTTTTGGGCCGAAGCAACCTCTACTGCATGTTTTTTGATCAACCGATCTCCATCCATTGCCATTGAGAAAAAGACTCCACAAGAGGTATGGTCTGGTAATCCTACTAATTATTCTGATTTAAAGATCTTTGGATGTCCTGCGTATGCTCATGTTGATAATGAAAAATTGGAACCGAGATCCATTAAATGTGTTTTTCTTGGTTATAAAGCTGGTGTAAAAGGGTATAAGTTATGGTGTCCTGAAAATAGAAAAGTTGTGATTAGCAGAGATGTTGTTTTTGATGAAACTGCTATGCTACCTAACTTATCTCTTAAAGGCTCTTCCAATAAAGAAAATCAAAAGCAGGTGGAGCATCAGATTAATATAGAGTCGACTCCTCAAGCCAGTACAAAAATTGAGAATAGAATTGCTTCTTCACCACAATACTCTATTGCCAAAAACAGAACTAGAAGAGAAATTAAACCTCTAAAGAAGTATGCCGAGGCTGATCTAGTTGCTTATACTTTAAATGTGGCTGAAGATATAGATGCAAACCAAGAGCCGTCTAATTATTCTGAGGCGGTTAGCTGTGAAGACTCAGAAAAGTGGATGTTTGCTATGCAATAGGAGATGGAATCACTCCACAAAAACAGAACATGGGATCTTGTGAAACTTCCTAAAGGTAAAAAGGCTGTTCACTGTAAATGGGTGTTTAAAAAGAAAGAAGGGACTCCAGGAGTTGAAGAACCCAGATATAAAGCAAGGCTTGTTGCAAAGGGTTACAGTCAAATTCCAAGAGTGGACTTCACAGATGTGTTCTCCCCAGTTGTAAAGCATAGTTCGATTGGAGCTTTGCTTGGTATTGTGGCCATGCATGATTTGGAGCTTGAGCAGTTAGATGTAAAAACTGCATTTTTGCATGGAGAACTTGAGGAAGATATTTACATGCAACAACCAGAGGGTTTTACAGTCTCAGAAAAAGAGGACTATGTTTGCTTGCTGAAAAAGTCCCTTTACGGTTTGAAACAGTCACCAAGACAGTGGTACAAGAGGTTTGATTCTTTTATGACTTCTTATGATTTTAAAAGAAGTAGTTTTGACAGCTGTGTTTACTTTAAGAAAAACAGTGATGGTTCTTTTGTGTATCTACTTCTTTATGTTGATGACATGTTAATAGCAGCAAAAGATAAAGGAGAGATAAGAAAGGTCAAAGCCCAACTTAATGAATTTGAGATGAAAGATTTGGGACCAGCAAAGAAGATACTTGGTATGGAGATTCTTAGAGATAGAAAAGCAAGTAAATTGTACCTAAGTCAGAAGGGGTACATTGAGAAAGTTCTTTGCAGGTTCAATATGCAGAGTGCTAAGCCTGTTAGTACTCCTTTAGCAGCCCATTTCAGACTTTCATCGGCTTTGTCTCCATAATTAAATGATGAGATTGAGTACATGTCATATGTTCCATACTCTAGTGCAGTGGGATCTCTCATGTATGCTATGGTTTGTTCACATCCAGATTTATCATATGCGGTCAGTGTAGTTAGCAGATACATGGCGAATCCCGGTAAAGAACATTGGAAAGTAGTTTAGTGGATTTTAATATACTTACGAGGTACTACTGATGTTTGCTTACAGTTTGGAAGAATTAGAGATGGAGTCATTGGGTATGTTGATGCTGATTTTGCTGGAGACCTTGATAGAAGAAGATCTCTCACTGGTTATGTCTTTACAATCGGAGGTTGTGCAATCAGTTGGAAAGCTACTTTGCAAACTACAGTCGCTTTGTCTACCACTGAAGCTGAGTACATGGCGATTACTGAGGCTTGTAAAGAAGCTATTTGGTTGAAGGGACTCTTTAGTGAGCTCAATGAAGACCTTCAAATCAGCACAGTATTTTGTGACAGTCAGAGTGCCATCTTCCTTACAAAAGATCAAATGTTTCATGAGAGAACAAAACACATTGATGTTCGGTATCATTTTGTTCGTGATATTATTGCTCGTGGTGATATTGTTGTGAGCAAAATTAGTACTCATGAAAATCCTACAGATATGATGACTAAGTCACTTCCTATAACCAAGTTTGAGCATTGCTTAGACTTGGTTGGTGTTCATTGTTGAAGTTAAACCCTTAAAGGGTTTTATGGAAGAGGTGGAGAACTTGTTCGTTGAGAGTTCGCGATGAAGAACTTGTTCATTGAGAATTCATGTCAAGGTGGAGATTGTTAGAATTAAGTGACCCAAATTCTTATTTAAATAAAATAAAAGAAGAATCCCTATAGAATTACACTTCTTTTATTTTATTTTAAATAAGGTTTTTTAAACCTTATTAAACTTTATCTATTTGATATTGATTAGAATAAGGAGTTTCAATCTTACTACACTCCTATTAGAATATGGCTTTATAAGCCTATAAATAGACATGGTCTATTCCTCTTGTAATTGATTCGAATTCGACATAGTGAATTTTCTTCTCCTCTGCCTGTGTTTTTTTTTCCTGAAAGGGTTTCCACGTAAAATCTGTATGTTCTTTATTTTTATTTCTCTTTTCTTTGCGATATATTTGTCATTACCGACGTTATATTTTTTACACTGGTAAATTAATTTGGAAAGATGACCACATGGAAGATTCTCAGACAAAGGTGTTTAATGAACCCAATTGTTACAACCACACATCCAAAAATCTTCACTTACAAATGATATCAATTCTCCAAAATATGACTAATATAAAGAGTGCAAAAATATACAAGAATAAGAAAATAGTTCATTAGAAAGCACTCAAGAAGCATACTGCTTTGTGCATCAAAGCAGCTTATCTATAGGCCTTGATCGGTCAAGAAATGATTGTATGAAATAAAGACGTCACATCATCATGTATCCCTTACCAATTATTTAATGTCATTTCAGCATCTTTTTTCACCTCATTAACAATCATTTTGGTAATTTTCTTCACCTGAACCTTGGACCTTGGATCCTGCATCCTAGACCATGGACTTTGGACTCTACACCAAGGGTTTAGGGTCTTGGAATTAGATTCAGGATTGAAAGCTCAATGTTCAAGGTTCAAGATCCACAGTATAAGACCTAGAATCTAGGGTTTAGATTCCAAGATCTAAAGTTTAGAGTTTAAAGTAAAAAAAAAAATCAAAATGATTTGTAAATGACAAAAAAATACTGAAATAACATTAAATAATTGATAAAAAATACAAGATGATGTAGGGTATCTGTTTCATACAATCAGATTAATCTCAAAAGATCACCCACAATAGCTCATCCAGAAGCACAACAAACAACAGAAAATTAGAAAAAAGACAAAATATGAGCCGATATCAAAATGGTTGCCCAACCTTAAAATCATGCCTTTATGCAGACTCGGTCATTAGCAATAAACTGATCAAATCACCAAACTGTAGTGATGAAGTTAAATCTTATATTAAAAAAAAAAGAAATTATTTTTTGCCCAAATTCAAATCCAAATAATATAGATCTTAAATAAGAACACTACACTACATCAAAATGTGGTGAAAAATTCTCAAATTATTCTCAATAGACTACATCAACACAACAACTTGAACTCTGGTTAAAACTCTTTCCTTTTTCTTTTTCTTTTTTTGTAAAATAAAATTACACTTATAAAGGGTTAAAAGGGTATAGATTAGTAATAAAAACAAATGACCTATCGAGTCAAGAAATGGTAAAAAGAACAATCATGGATGCCAAGAAATCACTGAACTGCCCTTCAAGTTATCTCCGTAGGGTTCTTATTAACCATTCCCCTCATCACCTCCTGCTTCACCAACTGAAGAAGGGTTGCCTTGCTCCAGGTTACTTATCGCTTCTGGTCCACATATCCGCATCAACTCATCCTGTTACAGGAAGCAGCAAACCATAGTTGTTGATTACACATTCAAATGTAAATGGAAGAATTGTTTGCAATAAATTTGATATAAATAAATGATGCACAATGATCAGCAAGGTAAAGAGGGATGAGCGTTAATAGAAAGAGATCCTAGGTGAAGGGTGGCGTGGAGGTGGCTGTTCCATACCTTGATAGAACTATTTTCAGATGTAAGCTTCTCGCATTCATCTGACAGCTTCTTTAACTCATCTCTAAGGGTGTGGTTTTCATTTGCCAAGCTCTCCACCTTGGCTTGAAGCTCTTCACACTCGGCCTAGTGTAAAACCAGAAACACAAAAATAGAAGCTACAGATCTTAAGCTTGAACCATACGGAAATAACATCAAGAACCATTAGTTGAAGAATATAAACCATTTTACCTGCTTGCGTAACCTTGACCTCCGAGCAGATTCCCTGTTAGACTGCTTCCTCTTCTGTCTTTTCAACTCACGTTCATCCTGCAAGAACCCACATCACCAATTTAGATAAAAACTGAATTTACGTATCTTGAAAACCAAACCATCTACTCACATCCGAATGCTCTAACTTAATGAAAAAGGCATGTTTTAACAACTAGCGAAGAATATTGGCTAGAAATTGAGTGAATACTAAGGAATGAACTTGTGAAATTAGAAACGAAAATCACCAAGAAAAGCGCATACTTGAATCCACTGATCAGGCATCATAGCGCCAGCAGGAACAGTGGCTACAGTGCCAGATGCGTTAGGTCTGGTTTTTGCAGCTCCTGTGGCAGCAGGGGAAGCACTCCATAGGTCCATTCCTATATTCAAAGTAGTTGCAGGCATAGAGACTATGGGTTCTGCGGGAACTAAAGCCCCAGCAGCTTTACCCTGTGCATTGGCTGGTAATAAAAGGTGATTGTAGTTAGGAAACTATCACAGTATATAAAATCAACAAAATCGACCCCCAAGTCTATTACCAGAACTCACTAAGCTCCTTTCTTTTCTTTTTTTCATACACTTGGACTTGGTCCCTCAATACAATTTCCCCACTCTGGATTTATAACATTTCCAGGGAGTAAGTTCGTTTACTTTCAAAATAATCTGAAGCTCGTTTTGCTATTTATCCTAAAATAAAAGCAAGAAATTTGATATGGAAACTTAAAGTACCATCTGCAAGCATCTGCTCAAAGCTTCCCTTTTTGCCAGCGTTGACTTCCTAAAGAAAAAAGGGTACATATTCATTAGAAAGGTCAATTTTGAGCATAAACGTGATAGCAAGTAAAGCATGTTGATGAAGGAATCTGAAAACCCAAAGCAGTCAGTGTCGTTGATGATAATTAAATAAGGAACAATTATGCACATACTTGTTGATTACTCTCATCACTCCTGTCTGATGTACCCTCGCTGCCACTTTCACCACTGTTACAAAAGTTGAATAACTTTTTTCAGCTAAAACCCAATGTCAAGAATGAATGTGAACACTGTGTCAAGGAAAAAAAATATTGAAACATCAAAAGGATCGTGCACCTTTGAGAACCGCCATCGTTTCCCGAGCCTGAAGTGGCCTTTGCACTCTCTCCAACTTTGCTTCCCGAAGATCCCTTGGGCTTTTTGGTCGCACCCCGATCCTTTCCATCAGCACCATTATTCCGTGCAGAACTTGGCATCTATAGACAATTTGGAAACAGGAAAGGGCATTTACTTTACGGAGTAACTGAGAGTCTAAAGGAAATACAAACAGCAAAAGGAAGCAAATAAGGAAAGAAAAAACTAATTACTGGTGCCATATTAGGATGCGCATACACTCCCCTTGGAGGATATACAGCTGGGTACGGAACCGGGGTACCATATGGAGGCATTAGAGGATGCTGAAAGATTATCAACAAAAATGAAAAAAGTAAGAACATAACTCTCATCAAATAAAGAACCAAAATATTGCGAAATCATGTTTTCATATCACCTGGCCTCCCCATATGTATGGATGCGGGGCTGGTGAAGCAACGGTTGAGGCAAATAATGGAGGAGTAGCTGCAGCACCATAATAAGCCTAAACAACAAGCAGAGTTGTAAGCTCAAATGGTTACTTACATAAATGAGATTAACAATTAGAAAGTATATAAAACCCCATGATTCAAGGGCATTAGTACACTAACCTGCATTTGGGTCGACCAATCAGGATATGACACTGTTGTTGGCATTTCCTATAAGTACAAAGTAAATATGTCAGCAAAAGTAACCCACACGTTAGCGATGAGAAGGCAAGAATGATACGTAAATAACCTGAGTTGAGGCAGTAGGTTTGGAAGGCTTGGCTGGTGTGCTCTCCTCTTCCGTTCCCATATCACTTATGTAAACGTCTTAATTTCAACAAATCAAGAATCAAATCTGTATGTCCTCGACCGCTTTTAGAAAGCACCTGCGAACCCGATGTGAAAACCATGCATCAGAAATCAAAACCGAGCCTTGACAAAGTTTTTACGTTGATGAGCCAAAACATGATGCATGGAACATAAATACAAATAGAGTTCGGCATTGGCATAATAAAGTTAAACCATTTCAAACAAGAACGATAGTACAACCAAACCGAGCTCACCAGTGTATGGTTCAGCACAAGACCTAACCTTTCCAAAGTAAAACCACATGGGTTCTTTCGATCCTCCATAAAACTAACTTAAAGAAAACAAAACATCTATTCTTGTCCTAACAAGTTAAGGAGACAAAGAAAACCATATTTGTAACTGATTTTGTGATATCGGAAACAAAGTAGAGTATCACAAAACAATTCTTCCATAACCGACAACCTTGAAATAATAATAATAATAATAATAATAATAATAATAATAATAATAATAATAATAAAACAAAGCAATTCTTCCCATAATTACTTTTCAGAAACAGTACAAGTTTCAACAATTCATATATTAGCCAAACATTTAGAAGGTGAGAAGAAACAGCAGAAATTGGCAGTATCCGTTTTAAAGTTACTCAACATTTACCCCTCGTATTTTCCAAAACAAAACGCATTAATTATTTCATTATTAGCACAAAGAATACGAGCTACTCTTAATATTCAGGCCTTAACCCGCAGGGATTGTGAGCAGTCACAAAACATAAGCAAAGCTAAAATGAGAAAGAAAAAAAAACAACAGGACATTGAAGTTCAGAGAAGACAAAGAAATTAGCAAAAGTCCAACTGCATAATAAAAAACTAAAGCATGAGACAAGATCTTGAAACTACAAATAACTCAAATTTAATGAAGAAACACACACACACACAGAGGAAAAATAGCTTCTAAATGCTCTGAAATTACAAACAAAAACAAAATTAAGAAGAAAAAAAGAAAGAAAGAAAGGAAGACCTGTTTAAAGGCGTTGAAGAGGAAAAGTGGAAGGGAATTTATATAAATAATGCTCTTCTTTTTTTTTTTTCCCTTCTAGTATTTCCTTGATCAAAGGGTTGAAAATTGAGGATTAAAAAAGAAGAAAAGAAGTGAAAAATAAGAGAAGAAATTATTGTTTCTATAATTGGCGTTTGAAACAGTTTGGGAGGGTGAGAAACAAAGTTGGGTAGTTGGTAGTGTTAAAAAGAAGTTAAGTGATCCAGTGTGATGGTGTGCGTGGTAGCTGTAATGGGAAGAGTGAGTCGATGAGGAGGAAAGGAAATGGGGAAGAAAGAGAAGGAAAAGGTGTTAGGGTTTCGCGGGGGACACGTGCTAAGAAAGAGGAAGACAGCTGGGATGGTTTAAGTGGGTCAGGCTTATGACAAACCATTCAAATGGATGATTCATCAATTTCTACTGTGGAGTCAAAGAGTTTAAATATCCCAAGAGGATTTGCTAAATTTCCTGTCGAAACTATGTCGTTTTTTTTCTTTCTTTTCTTTTGGTTTGGGGGGGGGGGGGGGGGTTGTGGCTCTTTTGTTACTATTTACGGTTACCATCCATTTCGGGCTTTGGGCTTGCGTGGCTTCCACGTCATTCAAATATATCCGTAAATGAGATCAGTGTGATAATTTTGGACAAATGAAAATTAATAACATTTATGACAAATAAACGATGTCGAAGAATTGGGCCTACGAATTGTCAATCTATAGAAAAACCGAGCAGGTGGAAGTTTTAGGGTGATGTTTTAGTACAAGATAACTAATGATGGATCTTGTGTCCCTTTTATCATAAACGAGGGATTTTATAGAAGAATTAAGAGTGAATCTCTTATAAAATGTTTGTTTTCTAACTTTGAACTTGGGTTAAGCTATGGTTTAGATATATTTTGATGTGACGATTTTCGAGTTTGGTATGTTTGGATGTCAAAAAAATTAATAAGATTGGATTTAATCAAGATTCATCTCTAAGGCTTACAATAAACAAGTGAGTTCATCAATTCTTATATTGCCAATGTCATTTGTTCCATCAATAATAGTCGTTCACCTTTCTCACCAGCTTCAAATTTGAGTATTCTTTACTAAGGGCAAAAGATTAATTTTTTAAGATGTCACAAAGCTTTGCATAGAATTCAGATAATGTCTCATTGTCCTGCATTCTTAGAGTCTTAAATTTTGCAGTCAACATCTGAAGTTTGGACTACTTCATAGAACTGGTCCCTTCATTAGCAATTTTGAAAATAGTCCAAACTCTTCTAGTAGTTAAGTATTTAGAGATTCGTCTAAATTCTTGAGGATCAATTCCATAAAAATTTGCATTGAGGCCCTTGGAGTTCATATTAGTCAATTTTTCTTTATCATTGGTCCAAGTTACTTCATATTTGGAAGTCTTCACACCAGTTAAATCACTAGATGGTGGTTTCCAACTAGTCAAAATTGAGCATCGAGCTTTCTTATTACTTGACAAAAGCCATCATTCTTACCTTCCAAGAGTCATAGTTTGTTCCGTCCAGCATAGTGGGTCTTAAGATTAATGATCCTTTCATCTCAATTACAAATAAATGACATGATATCCACTTAATACATCAAGTGTTTAACTTTGATATCAATTGTGAATTCATTGAATTTGGCTTTTAGTTTTCGTTCAGTTGCAACTTGACGAACAGTCTAATAGTTATAAAATAAGATATGGATACAAAAGTTCGGTTACATATTTCAAAAACTTCCTATACCTGCGGGCCCTTGCCTAAAGAGTAATCAACTATAAATCAACAAGTGCAAGATGTGATTTAAGTTCAACTTACTCACAAAGTTGTAACCTCATCCTATACGCCAACCTAGATCACTCTCTCGGTAAGCCCTTCCCCCCTGAAAGATTAATTGTAAATTGATGAGAAAAATAACTTACTTAGACAAATACTGTAACACCCCATACTCGAGCCGATCACCGGATCCGAGTTACAAGGTGTCATATTCGTTGTCAGAGCAACTAAAATCAAATTTAAATGCAATTCACATCATTAGACAAACAAATACGAGTAATATAATCAAGTGATACAGTAAATAATCATTCTCGGGACTTATAGGAGCTTACAAAAGCTCTAATACTAAACCGAGATCAAGTTAGGTTTTGGCGTCATCACGTCGTGACATACTGTTTTGGCCTCATTGAGACGATAAAGTCTCTCGTCGCATCATGACATTATAGGTCATTTCTCATCGCGAAGAAATACATTTGACGTCGCGACGTCACATACTATTTCTGCAATTCCTAATTGAACTTCATCCTGGAATTTTCCAACCAAGTTTCTAAACACATTCAAACATTAACCAGCCAATAAATGCAACTATATACCATCAATTCTTACATCTCAATACCTTATAGAATATTAGGTCAATACCTTATCACTTGCAATCCATTTACCTAATGCAAGCCATTTAAATCATTTACACACTTACCTATTTCACCAAGTTCATATTTAAATGTATGCAACATCCCATGCCATTTCAAACTACCTTTAACTCCATTACAAGCTATATACATTTAACCAAATTCTAATGTTAACCATTTAAACCATAAGTGCATATACATATAACTTTATATCCCAAACTTGACTCAACCTTGGTACATGTCTTATAACCAACAAAAAATATTTATACAAATATTGTCGAGTCTGAGATCTTAACTAGATGTTGAAGTCAATGCTCAGGGTCTCATTTGGGACCTAACCTGCGTACAGAAAAAAATAAATCGTACACTGAGCGATAGAACTCAGTGGTATTTCTATAATTCAAATCAATATAAAATATATATTACCCAAATGCAAATAATCAATTCAAATCTATTGTTCAACTAATTCGTATACCAAATTGTAATGTAGACTTAGTGATCAATTCATTTGGTTATTTCCTATCTTACTTTATAGCACCTATCTAACCATTTCCCATATATTACACTTCAAACACACTTGATCATTTCATATTACCACTTATGGCATATACTCATATATGTACATTGTCGAAACCATTTTTATTTTAAGTTTGGAAAAATGAGGACCGACTTTAAAAAATAGGGAGTCGCCACTGATCCTTTTTGTTTAGGTGTGATCAGGTCGCCTATAAAAATATTTTGGTCTGCGAAACTTGAGAAAACGTGTTCGGGAGTCAGTTACGTGCAAGGAAGGGTTAGCACCCTTGCAACGCCCAAAGTTGGTACCAAATTGATTAACGTTGTCCTAATGTCGAAAACTTGAAAATGTTTAGGGTAAAAAATAATAATTTGGAAGGAAGTTAATTAAACTGGAATTGAATCTCAAGATTAACTCGTTTCAAAGGGATAAAAGTATTATACCCAGCACGTTAGGATATAACACATTTATACTCTGACACTGAGATCATCTTTGATCTTCAAAACATGCAAAAAGGGTATTTGGGTATTTAGTTGAACGAAAAATCGACACCCAGCACGTTAGGATGTAATTTTCCGTACTTCTAAACACACAAATATTGCCTTGTTTCTTTTTAATATGCAATCTTGAAATTGGTTCAATGTATGCTTTTAACGAAAGAAAACCTTTAGAAAGAATTCGAATACATCTAAAACTTGAAAATATTTAGGGTAAAAATTTTGGAAGAAAGTTAATTAAATCGGAGTTGAATCTCAAGATTAACTCGTTTCAAAGGGACAAAAGTATCATACCCAGCACGTTAGGATATAACACATTTATACTCTGACACCGAGATCATCTTTGATCTTCAAAACATGTAAAAAGGGTATTTGGTTATTTAGTTGAACAAAAAATCGACACCCAGCACGTTAGGATGTAATTTTCCGTACTTCTAAACACACAAATATTGCCTTGTTTTTCAAATATGCAATCTTAAAATTGGCTCAACATTTATTGAATCATTTTTTGATAATGAGAAGCAAAAATATAATACGGAATTGTAATGCATGAATACGAATTTGCACAAACGAATGACAAGGATACTAATATGAACATACAATCCAAAATATACAATAGCAATAATTTCACAACACAACATATTCAAAACAATATCATTAATCAATGTCGCATGGCTAACTAATAAAATATAGAACAAATTTTTGAAGGATAGTAAATGGATTTAAAATAAAGAATGTGGGGGTTTGAAATCTTCAATTTATGAAACCCTTTAAAATAGAATAATTTGTAAATGAGTTTATGAAATATATAAAAAAAAATTTGAAATGAATTATACAAAACAAAAAGGCATGATATATGAATTTATATATATATATATATATATAACATATATAAGTAATAATATATAAAAATATCAAAATGAATCAAAATATACAATAAAATAGGAACTGAAAAGGAAATAAAAAATATACAAATACACATAAATAGATTTTAATATAAATTATATGTATATAAAAATATATAAAATTTAAGAAAATAAACCATATATAAGGAGAAACAAATAATATCTTGCATGATTTAAATATATAATATATAATATTAATTTTTTTAAAGAAGGATAATTAAAAAATAAACAAATGATTAAGTAAAATAATTGAAAGACCATATTGAAATCAGAACCAAAATTAGAGAGCTAAAAAACTAATTTAAGGAAGAAGTCGAAAAAAGGATTAAAACGATATGCACGTGAATTAAAAGGGACTAAAAATGATATTTACCCAAAATATTAAGTACTGCGTTTAAAGGAGGATTAAATTAAAAAACGCAAAATTTCTAGGCAAAAATTCAAAAAAATAAAACTTCATTTAAAAAGACTAGAATTCAGAAGGGCTAAATGGGTAAATAACCCATCAGAACCAAAACGCGCGGACCTTGTCCGTAATCGGGTCGGGTCATCGGGTATAGGTCAATACGGTGTCGTTTTGGTGACAATGGATCAGACTCCAAACGGCACCGTCTCAGACCAATTATAAAACCAAAAAAAAACCTAGAATATTAATGCTCAGCCACCTAAATCCCTCTTTTGCCTTCTCCCTCAGCTGAACTCAGCCTCTATCTCTGCCTTTGAAACTCCACCCGACCACCAAAAGCCATGACCGTCGGCCGATTAGCAGCAGACTCAGGCCATTTGAATGGTCCTTGCGAAGCCAGACCTGAGTGTTTCAATATTTTTGACCTCGACAACTGTGCTTGCTTCGATTTTAACGAAGAAGGCCCGCCGTCCGATTCGAAAGGGCAAATCCAGGTAAACTCCCTTCCCCGATTTTATTTGAAGTCGATTTGTAAAAAAAAATAAAAGAGAAAAAAGTGAAAGAAAACGCCAGTCGAAAAATAGAATCGAAAATTTTGAAAGAAAACTCGAATCGGAAAATCACCTCCTTCTTTCTTTTTTTCGTATCCTCTATATATGAATCAGTGTTTTTTCATATAAAGATGGGGATCCCCATTACATTTTTTGGCCTTTCTTTATATCGCCGAAAAGAAATTATACAAAGGAAATGAAAATACAATTTTTATTCTCTCTTTGCTGTCGTTTTTGCTTGCTGGTTGTTTGTTGTTTCGTGTGCAGGTACGAGACGACGTACGGAGGCTCGCTGGCGGTACGGAGGTCGTGCGCTCGGATGTGGCACGCGCGCGTGGGATGCACAGTGGCTGAAGGCTTGCGGCTCTAAAGTTCTGCCCTAGGGTTTCTGAGATCCAATTTTGTTTGGGGCCATTTGGGCTAATTTCGGGGTTTTGGGCCATTGTAATTGGGTCTAATACCTGATTTGAGTTTTAAATGTAATGGACATTTATTTATTTTTTGTTTGGTTTTTTTTTGGTTTTTGGTTGTTTGTGGGCCCGGGCAAATTTGGGCTTCTACATACATATTCATCAATTCATATATTCAATTCCATTTTATTGATTCAACCATTTTCGAGTCTATTGGCTCGTAAATACTTAGTCGGCCCTAAGGCTCTTTTTTAGCCAATTCACATGGTCTTTCACATGCTATTGAATATCACAATCATATATGAGCAATTATACTAAATCAATTAATATTTCATTTCAATCTACCATATAACCTAGCCAAATCATTTTTATATAATCCTATTGACTTTACTCAAATTTCAAGATGGATATACGAATTAACCAAACTGCATCTCAATCTGGCACTGTAGTGCATTATCAAATAAACCAGAAGAAATACACTAGCACATATAGTGCATCGTCGGACAAGACGAAGTAATTATACTGGCACACATAGTACATTATTGGATAAACCAAAGCAATTATGATGGCACGTAAGTGCATCATTGGATGTACCGAAGAAAATATATCGGCACGTAAATGCATCATGGGATATACCGAAGCAATTATACTGGCACACATAGTGCATCATCTGACAAGTCAAATTAATTATACTAGCACACGCAATGTATCATTGGACAAGCTGAAGTAATTATATTGGCACACATAGTGCTTCATTGGATAAACTGAAGTATAAATTGTACATTTAATAGGTAACCAATTTCAATTCACATTCTATCAATCTCAATTTCATCATCAATTTACCATTCCAATACCGTATGTAATAAATTTCAACTCAATTTCATACTAATTTCATATACCAAGTAAGTCACGCAACTTTCTATTTTATTCAATTTAGTCCTCTTTCTCAGTATACCATCTTAATCGTCTTAACTCATACAAGCATTATATACTTACCTCATGACTAAATCATGCAATTTAACATGAACAAGCAATAATTACATTGAGTCGGATCATAAAAATAAAAATCAAAAGCTTGTGTCACTTGTCATCGACTCTCGCCTTTTCTTTCTCTCTTGACAGTCTTGCGTCGTTTTTAGCTACAAATAATAGTTCAATAATAACGCAGTATCAAATTTCATATCAAAATACATTCAATTTCAAAGTCATACATATTTTGTAATTTATTCAATTTAGTCCCTAAAATCGGGACAAACATAACTTTCAATTTAAAGCTCCAAATTGAAATCTGATTTCACTATTATTTATTATTTCCACTGTCAATTTTAGATTTTATTCATTTTGGTCCCTAATGCACAAAACTATCTATTAGCTTTACAATTTAGTCCTTTTTTCACATCTAAGCTTAAATTCTATCAATTTAACACCTAAAACTTCAAGAAATCATAAAAATAAACTTCCTAAAACTTTAACAGTTTTACAAATTAGTACATGGGCTAGCTAGATCAAACTCTCATGACCTCAAAAACATAAAAAAATTATAAGAAAATGAAAAAATTGAACTAACCAATTGAAGACCGAAAGTTTGGAACCCTTGGTCAATTCTTTAGTTTTCTTGGCTATGGCTTTTGGAGTGAATGAAAGAAGATGGAACTATCTTCTCTTTCTTTCCACCTTATTTGTTTTGTTATTTTATACATTTATAATATAAATAATATAATTATAATCTTTATAATATATAAAGTTGTTCACCTACCGTCCACTAATGTTTCTAAAATGGTATATTTTCCATTTTAGACCTTGATTTAATTGTTATATAAGTCTTTAAGCCTTTGGCCAATTAAAAACCTATACTGATAACCTTTTTACAATTTAGTCTTTGTACCTTAATTAATTATCAATTCGACAAAATTACTTATCCAAAATTTAATTCATCAATAAATTAGCTCCATAAATATCTCTATTTAACATTTATGGACTCTTTACAAAAACAAGATCTCTAAACTACATTTTCTGACACCACTGACTTTCGGGTCGTTACAAATATACACTGAAAATGTAATACCCTTTACTTGACTTGTTAACATATATGGATAAGGAGTGTTGTATTAAAATTTTCAATTGCAATTTCTAACCCTTACCCAAGTTTCTAACTTTATCGTGACTCTATATGACATTTAAATCCTTTTTTAAAGTCATTTACTAATACAATTTTAATTAGAGATCCCTAAATTTTTCCCCGGAGTATTTTCAAGTCAATACATGGTTTTAAGAACGAAAATATAGATATCTTGTTCATAAGTATTAGAAATTGTACTAGATTACTATTCATTTTTAGCTTTGGAATCTTTATGTATCAGAATTTTGAAACATATATATATCGAAACCTCATGACTCATGTATCATAATTTTATTTTACTTTTATATTTAGTTTAATTTCTTTTCAATTTAATCATTTCTCAAGATGTACTAATGTTAACTATACTTTGCTTTTCTTGTATTAACTTAATATACTCTTAATCATATTCTCCTCTACAAATACTTCATAATATAATTCACTTCACTTTAATATTCTTAATCTTACTAATTTAATTCTCAATTCTTTTTTACTTTTACTTAATTATTTTCTAATTTAATACTTAATTAAATAATTTCTCAAATATTTCATTTAAACACTTATATAATTATTTTTCTCATAAAGTATGTTACTTTATGAGAAAAAAAACTTGTCTTTTTATAATCTTTTAATTTATTCCATTTTTCACTTTTCATTCTTGCAAAATTTCACATTTAACCCCTTTAACGATTTTTTTTTCTTATGATTTAGTTAAAATATACCAACCAAATAAAGTAAGTTACAATGACTTGCTAGATGTTCTTTGAGTTGCAACTGAAATTGCATTTGGCCCTAGTAACTAGTAGTAATACAATCAAAAGAGAGAAATTAAAACAAATGATAAAAAAATCTCAAACACTAAGAATAAGGAGATCCATCAAAGCTTTAAACATCTATGGCTAGAGTTGTCCATGCTTGAATTTGAAATCTTCAGCTTAATTAAGAATCTAACTTCAAATCATAAAGAGAACCTAGAAATAAAATAGATCTAAACTGAAATTTATAAGAAATTCAACTGTAATTAGAAAAGTAAGTAAAATCCTCTCTAAGAGGTTACGAACACTAAGCTAAGAAAAGTGAACTCTACTCTCTCTCCACCCTGTAAAAATTGCATGAGAATGTGGTTTTTATATCTCAAGCTTTGGAGTGGTGAATTGTGTATTTTGCCAATCGTTAATTGCTTTCTTGAAGCACAACGTCGCCATGTCATAGGCCCAACCTCACAATGCCACTAAAAATTTTCAACCTTTTGCGTTTTAAGTAATCGTCACTTAAAGGCAATTACAACCATCCGAAAACTAATATCGTGATGTTGGAATCGAAGTATGTTTGACTCGAAATTACAATTATTTATGGCGATTTCATCACAATGTTGCAACATCCTATATTTCTAAGCCACTTATGTCGTACCAATATTGTAAATATATAAATAATTGCCTTAATTCATATTTGGTCCTTGAAATATATCTTTTTTTCACTTTGATACCTAAATATTTTTTGTCCTAACTAATTACCTAAACTTTGCAAAAGTTATGGTTTTCACTCCAATTTTAAACGGATGTTAAGAAAAAACTTCCACTAATTAGAGAAGGCCAGGTGTTTAAAATTTAAAAAGGTATTTTTTTTTTAAATCTCTCTCCTTCCCTTTTTCTCACGTGAACACACTCTCTCCCTCTTTCTCACCATATTTCTCTTCTTCTCACTTGCCATCACCAGTGACCACTATCAACCCCCTCCAACTAGACCACAAAGTGACATGAACAATATCTTTCCAGCTTCACTCATTCTTGAAGAAGCCATTGCTTTAGAGCTTTCAGCTACTTGTGTCACGGGGCTAGATCTTTTGACTCGCGATCTATGCGGCCTTAGGTAATCCGTTCGTCCAAACTCGCCTAAGTCATCCTATACTAAAGTGAGGATTCCTTTAGAACTCTTCAAAGGCACCAATTTGTATAGCGGAAGCGATTTATACCAAAAGAAGCAACAAAAGAACAATAGAAAGAGCGTACACAAGGTGTTTGAGTAAATGCTCTCAATATTCTCTTATTCACAAAGAATAATGAAACAATAAATGGAATGAGTACAAATGAGGGGGAGGCTCTCTATTTATAGTTGAGCTCCCTCAAAACCGACAGTCAAGATACATTTACATTGACGGTCGATGTAACACCCCTTATCCGTATTCGTCGCCGGATTGGGGTTACGAGGCCTTACCGAATAAGACATAACTTTCAAACAATTCCGAATGCACATATGTCATATTCGCATAAATAAAACTAATGGCTGATTAAAATTTAACATACACTATTAATCATAAAAACACATACGTTTCACTTGCATATAATCATAATTATACTTAAACAAACATGCCACAAAGCTAAACAAAAAGAAAATATACATTAAAAATATTAAGCATGAATTATGTACTATCACATCAATTCAATGAAAATCACTGAGTAATAAAAATCCTTACTCACATTTATTCACATAATTTTTTTTTTAAAAAAATATCATTCAAACAAAATATACACATACATTGCCATTTACCATGTACTCAATTTGGCTAACCCATTTAAATCTATAAAAGTTAGATCTAAAACATGCATCGCTCAATTAACTAACATTACCCAAATTTATCGTGTACATTATTTACTAACCTTAAGTTCATTTAAAAGACTACTACACATCATTCTATAAGACCAAAACATACTTATTTACCTATTACAAGCTTGCGCATGTGTGTACTCCAAATGAGCCATTTCCGAACATCCATATTTCATTATCACTACAAAACTTATTAATACATATTCGGTCATTATAACACTCAAACCATAGCGTATTTATGTTTTCATAATATTCTCCAAAACACATACTTATCAATATAAAAATGAACATCAAGACTGAATCATATAATCACTTACATTTTCAAATCAAACATACTTTAAATACACCACATGTATATACAATATTTCTAAATACCTAATTATCACATAACATAATCTTAATTCAACTAACATCCAATATTAATCTTATTTCCGAAACACATAACTAAATATCACCTTTTTAATCAATTCATATTTCAAGACTTTAATACCTAGCATAAACCAAATTTATCACATACATGTAACTTGAATATCTCATTCGAATGCAAACTCAATTCATGATCAAGTGTAGTCAAATTCGAGCATAAAAAAAAATTAAACACATCAAGCACCCATTTAAAAACACATAAAATCCAACTTAAACAAAATGATCATGGACAAGCCATTTTTAAACCAAACCGAACACAAGCATGGAAATTAAGCCATTTTCGCATGGCTATTTATATATACATGATCCAAAACTAATCAAAAACATAAGCAAGCCTATACATGCCATAAGATTGAGTTCAAACTTTAACAAAATACCAAAAGAAGTCAATAGTGTGATAGACTTTGCTAACGATCCTCGAGCTCATAACGTGACTCCAAAATCTATAAAACAGAGGTAAACAAGAACACACACATTGTAAGCTATTTAAGCTTAGTATGTCTTAAGCAAAAACATATATAACAACAATTACATATTAACATTTTGTTAACAAGGCCAAATTTGCATAATATCAAATACAAGTTATCATTTACTACTAGATCACATTTTAACCTCACATTCATATATCATATGGCCGAATATAATCAATCATATACATACATAAATTTTCACTTTTATTATTACAAACACATCAATAGACCGAATCATTTATATGTTCAAATATGTTAACACATAATTCATATTCACATAACCTTTTATCATTTCAATTAACCAACTTACCTTGTTTTCATATAAACAATTAACTAACACATACTTGAACTTGTAATTCAATTTCACATTCGGTCTTTACTTCACATTGCCCGTTGAACCGTTCGGAATTAAAAAAGATACGCAGATAGTCGGAAAGCTCGTACAATGCCAACTTCCCAGACGTGGTCTTACATGTAATCACATATCGATGCCACTATCCTAGACAGGGTCTTAAACGAATCAAATACGATGCCAATGTCCCAGACATGGTCTTACACGTAAACACAAATCGATGCCAACGTCCCAAACATGGTCTTACACGAAAACACATATCGAAATCCTATGTCATGACATATGTATCCTATCTATTCCCAGGATTCGTACGGGACTTTCGGACATTGAATCTCGATCGAAACGAGCTCGAAACATAGCTCCCTATCTCAAATCACATTCGGCCAAAACACATATATAATCGAATAATTCATTTCATCACATAACATTTATATATATTCTCAAGTTTAACAACATTTAAATGCTCATAGACTTACCTCGGATGTTGCCGGGCGGTATAATCGACTATTCGACTACTTTTGATTTCCATCGGTCTAATTCTGTTTTCTTCCGTTCTTAATCTAAATAAATTCAAATTTAACTAATTTAAACACACATTCATTCAATTTAATCCAAAAACACATAAATGGACAAATTACCATTTTGCCCCTAACATTTTAAACTTTTTACAATTTAGTCCCTATTACATAAAACACAAAATACACAAAATTTGCATATACCATAGCTAGGCCGAATCTTCCTATAGTCCATCTAAGTCCACACATTTCATTTATTTCACATTCTAGTCCCTCAAAATATTATTTTTACAATTTAGCCCTAATTACTCAAAATCATCAAAATTTTCAATACAAAACATATCTTCCATAATCTATTATCTAGCAACAAAAATCACATGAATTCATCAATGGATTAACTCAAAATATTCATCAAAATCAAAAATTAAAGCATGGGCTTAGTACATTTCATAGCAACTATCTCAAAAATGTAAAAATTATCAAAAATCGAACAAAAACTAACCTTAAATCAAGCTAGATAGGTGCCGGAATGTTCAAAGCTTTTCTATTTTCTTTTTCTTTTCTCTTTTCGGTGAACAAGATGAATATGGCTTTTAATTTTATGTTTGTTTTATTATAATAACTTTATAATATGCTATTTATTATTTTAACTTTTATAATTAATATAAAAACTATATAATATGACCATAATGTCGTCCATCACTTATTCAATGGAAAAATTGTAACATAAAACCTCCATATTAAAAAGACAACAACAATTAGGCACTTTCATATCTAACCATCAAATTTTCATTTTACGCGATTAAGCCCTTTCTATTTAATCGGACACTCAAACGACGAAATTAAAATACGAAAATTTCACACAAGCAAATTCACACATAATAAACACAAAAAATAATTTTAAAATATTTTTTGGACTCGAATTTGTGGTCTCGAAACCATTGTTCCGATTAGGGTCAAAATCAGATTGTTACAGACGAGATTAACTATATCCTTTTATTTTAGGGATTTACAAGATATGTCATATTAAATCTAATCTAATCTTTACAAGATAAGATTATATCAATCTTCTAAGATTAATTACCAAAATTAGGGGTGTGCAAATTTCGGGTAAAATCGAATTAATTCGGTTAACCAACCAAATTCGGTTAATTCGGTTAATCAGTCGGTTAACTGAATTAATTTGGTTGAGGGTCGGTTAATAATTTTTTGGAAGTTCGGTTAACGGTTAATTCGGTTCGAAATCGGTCGGTTAATAAAATTAACCGAATTTAATAAATAATATTATAATATATAAGTATCCGGTCGATTCAGTTATTTTTTTGGAAATATAAATTAATCAGCAGGTTAAGTCGGTTAATTTTTTATATGTTTTATACTTGTTTTAACCAAAAATAAAAAATATATATAAATTTCGGTTAATTCGGTTAACCGACCGAATTAATCGAAAAAGTTCGGTTCGGTTAATTTTTTTTGAAAAAGTTTCGGTTCAGTTAACGGTTAAGGGGTTAAAAGGGTCGGTTAATGGTAGTTCGGGTCGGTTAACCGATTGAACACCCCTAACCAAAATAACTTAAGTTGTCATATCTTCATTACCGCAACCAGGCTTCTCCAACATCTTACCGAATTAGGTCAGTTCTTACGGGCCAAATGATCCCTATCTACATAATAGATCTCCATCAGATGCATTTAGAGTGATGGTCACGGGCTTTGAACTGCGGCCCGTGTGTAACATCCCTAAATTGGGCCTAGTAGGATTGGGCCCATTGGGCCTTGGGCGTAGGAGTGTTTAAAAATTTTGAGAACAAGAGAATGGCATTATTTCAAGTTGGACTTATTAAGAAGATGATTTTAGAAAGTTATGGGGTTCTATGAAGGTTCGAGTTCAAGTTGGGCATTGGTAAAAGTTTGTGTTTAAGCCTATTAAGGAGAGATAGTAAGTGGCATCAAGGCTTATGGAAATAAAAGAGTAAATTGCTAGCATAAATGAGCATATGGCAAGGAGGTTATGGCATCAAGTGAAGTACCTTGAGGGAAGAGGTTCAAATCCCATCTTTTGCAAATTTTGGATTTATTTTTGTGTGCTCTTCCAAGTGTCAACCATGACATTATTAAAGGAAAGAAATAAAAGAAAAATGAAATGATGACTAAAAAGATAAGGTAAGGAGGAAAACAAGGAAAAAGAAAGGAAAGAAATAAAAGAAAAAAGGATAATAAAGAAGTGGGAAAATAATAATGATGGAATTTGAAATAATGGAGTAGGTGAAAAAAAAATATAATGATGAGATTTGAAAAGAATGGGGTAGGTGAAAAAAAAATGCATGGAGGGTGTAATAGCCCGATTTAGGGGATAGTAGGAACAGTGATCTCGGAATCACTAAATCGAGGATAGAGAAAATTATTTTCATGTTATTCTATGTGTATAACATGTTTATAAACATGCATGAAATTTTTGGTGTCTCAATTTTAGCGATTGAGGGCTTAATTTTGAAAAAAGGACTAAATCGCATAAAGTGCTAAAGTTTAATTTTAATTGCTAGAGGTGCAAATTGACTAAAAAATATTAATTGGAGGTCCTTAAAGTACAATTTGGCCTTGTCTAACTGAGTAGGCCGGCCAAAAAGAAATATAGGGACAAGAGCATTTATTTTGGTCAAAAGTTGGTGATGTTAGGTGTTTTAAATGAATACAATAAGAGGGAATAAAGATGTTATCATCTTTTCACTATTCCTACATCTTCATCCACCGAAAATTGAAGAGAAATAAGGGTTATGGAGCTCAAAATTTTCAGCAAACATTTCTCCTCACAAGTAAGTGATTTTTATGATCTTGCTTGATAAAAAATTGTACTTTTGAAATCCCCAAAGCTTAAGCTAGCTAATGAGGGGACTAATTTGTAATATGGTTGAGAGTCTAGGGACTTGCCATGAGAGAGTTTATGCTGGTTGCAAGGTCTCGAAGTACTTTATCAAAGGTTCAATCAAAAACCTATCCCTCGTAATAGGTGACTCGGATTTTTGGTGTCGCGGAGAGCATCGCGTTACGGATTCCGAATAAGGTGTGTAATCTCATACCCTTCCATATACATATCTGAAATGGTGTGTAATCTCACACTTCTCTGAAAGTTTGTATGAAGTATTCTTTGAATCGGTCAAAATACCGAAGAAAACCAAAAACCGACATCCGTGATCACTAAGGCGTGCGTATGATCGTAGTGGTAATCGTATTTTGTAATAAAACAGTTTCGGTTAGAAGCAGTTATGTGTTTTTGAAAAATAACTAAAAATAGGAGAAAGGGAATTAGAAAGTGAATAAGATATCAAATTAAATCTTACTGTATCTATTTTAATATGGAAGAAACGGAAAAGAAAAAGGAATTTTATATTTTGAGATATCTTGATTTTAGTGAGACTAGTTCTGATTAACTTCGGGGTTCACTGATCTGTTTTGGAAAAATCATATAAAATTGTACAAAATGAATTATGGGTTATAATTTATATGTATGGATTCTTTAGTGAGCCTATTTTCAAGAGAAACAAGTTGGAACAGTATATGAAAACCGTACAGTGAGATATTTGAAATTAAGGTAAGAGAGGTCAAAATCATTGGACAGTGAAACAAGGGAAACTTTAAGGAATAAAATGTACTAAATGGCTAGGCAAAAAATTCTGGAAAAATTACAGTAAGAAGATATATGAGTCTAGGTTCAAGGAAATTTTACGGATTTAAATTTAGAGTTTCCTAACTCGAGTTATAATCAATTTAGTGAGTATGACGCAGATGGACAATTTTAAATTTTTATGCCCAAATTAGTAGTTAAGTCCAGAATTGCGAAATTACCCCGTTTGGGCCTAAAATGGATTTTTGACCCAATAGTTCCGAAAAGACCCAAATAGAATTATGTGCCACTCGAGGCGATAGTAGGCCTTCGGAAACACCGTTGAATATGAAATTACCGAAATTACCCTTGGAGGGTAAATTACCGAATTACCCTTGGTGGGTAAAACTACCGAATTTACCCTTGGAAGGTAAATTACCGAATTACCCTTGGTGGGTAAAACTACTGAATTACCCTTAAAGGGCAAATTACCGAAATACCCCTGGGTTGTGCAAATTACCGAAATGCCCCTGGGTTGTGCAATTACTAAAATACCCCTGGGTTACAAAATTACCGAAATACCCTTAGAGGGTAAATTGCCGAAATACCCTGGGTTGTGAAATTACTGAAATACCCTTGGAGGGTAAATTACCGAAATACCCCTGGGTTGCAAAATTACCGAAATACCCTTAGAGGGTAAATTACTTAAATACCCCTGGGTTGCAAAATTACCGAAATACCCTTGGTGGGTAAAATTTCTGAATTTCCCTTAGAGAGTAAATTACCGAATTACCCTTAGTGGGTACGATTACCGAATTACGAAAATGCCCCTAATGGGCCGAATTACGAAATGTCCCTATGGATCGAATTACGAAAATACCCTTTATGGGCCAAATGTGATATTTGATATATGGGCAGTTTGATATTTGTGATATGGGCCAGAGTGTGTAATTTCACACTTATCTCATGGGTTAGATATTATACCGTAAGCATTAGAATAAATCGTAAATTTTGTAAAATCGGAAAATATGGTATAATAACACTTTTTGTGTAAATGCATGAAACCGGTATTAAGGTTGTGGGAATTACGGATTTGCCCTTAATAGGTTATTTTGTTAAAAAGTGATATTTTGGGCCATATGAATTATTTTGATAAATTGGCCAAGTGTGAAATTTGAAAAAAAAAAAAAGCCTCATGTGATTAATGGGCCAAAATTTGCTAGATCGATTAATGGGCCAAAATTTGCTAGATCGATTAATGGGCCAAAATTTGTTAGATCGATTAATGGGCCCAAATTTGCTAGATCGATTAATGGGCCAAAATTTGCTAAATCGCTTAATGGGCCAAATTGTTAAGATTGATTAATGGGCCAAATTGCTAGATTGCTTAATGGGCCAACTTGTATTATGGGCCTTATGATGAAATTATTCTATGAATATTGTTATGCTTTGTATATGCATACATGATTGCATGGGTTGGGATAAAATTGAAGAGAAGTGCTAGTGGCTCTGCCACAATCTAGTTCGGTGACTCTGTCACAATCCAGTTCGGTGGCTCTGCCACAATCTAGTTCGGTGACTCTGTCACAATCCAGTTCGGTGGCTTTGCCACAATCTAGTTCGGTGACTCTGTCACAATCTAGTTTGGTGGCTCTGCCACAAACATTTTAAATGGCTTTATGCCTGCGATTGGTGTGTTGGCGGGGTGGGTTGACTTGATCCCCACAGGTGTGCTGGTTGGTACGGGTGGTGTGTAGCGGATGGAAATTAGGTTTGGTTTGGGATTTGCATATCATATGCATATTATATACATGTTATTATGTTATAATTGTAAATGGGCTTAGGCCCAAAATATTGCTATGTGTGTTCCGACCCAGTGGATGATGGTAAGGGGATTACACACTGAGTTCTTGTAACTCACCCCCTTTCTCTTAACCTTTTCAGGTAATGCTCAGTGATGTGGACTTGGGCCTTGGATGACTCGATGGAGACCATACTTCAGAAATGGTTTATTTGGACTTCGGACTACTTTCTTGTTTATTTTATTACTCTACTGTTTTGGGTTAAATGTTGTAATCAGGCCTTGGATTTTCTTTCAAAATGCTTCTGCAACTCTATTCCCAAACGTCCCATTTTCGTAAATTGTTTATTTCAAATATATTTTCACAACCAAAAAGGTTTTTAAAGATAATTATGTTTTCAAGTAAATAACAATTGCTTAAGTGTTTTGGGTTTTAACAAAGAGGCTGTAATTCTCAAATAAGTTTTTAACAATCTCAAAGATGGTTTTAAAAAAAAAAAAAAACTTCCATGTGACACACCAGATTCGAGCTTAACTTCTAGGCCGGGTTTGGGGTGTTACAACGTGACACTTGCATGTAGATGATAAAGCTTCTCTCCCCTCCCCTCCCCTCCCCAAATCCCCACCCGACCCTTTCTTACTTTACTATTCCCTTTCAAGGAGCTAACAACATTAGCAAAGCACTTTTCGGTACTCACGGCCCACAGGAAACCACGTTGCTGTGTCCTTTCAATCCTCCATAGGAATTCATTCCTCCAATGTAAATCACTTTGGGTGTTGTTTATTGGGCTTTAATGCTGTAATCCACCACTGAGCCAGTGTTGTAGCTGGACCAACAACGGATGAAGTATTTTTCACCATGTTCTGAAGCTATAGCATTTTTGGCGAGCAAAAGGATTTATTTAATAAAAAAAATTTGGCATCCAGAACATGATACGAGAAGATGGACCCTTTAAAAGGAAGAACTGCTTCTCTACTAAAAAAATATTTCCAACTCATTGCTAGTTCAATGTAACAAACAGTAATGAGGAATGGAGAGAGAGCATATAGGAGATGACTCATATATGAGTGAGTTAAGATTTTTTTCGTTTTTTGAAAAAATAGGAAATGGAGAACATATACATATACTATCCGTGGTTGGTGTTTGCTAACGAAATTCCACAAGGAATAGAGAGGACAAAAAGCATATATAATATCATATATATCATATATGATTTGTATGTAATGATCAGTATAGATTATGTGTATATATATTGTCATGTATAATATCTATATTATATACACATATTATATGTATAAAAAAGAAGATATTTTACAGTGCTTTGTTTTCTTTGATTTTGAGAGTTTGATTCTTGATGGAGCTTGATTTTTCACACAGGGTTCGAAAGGCTTTAAATTAATAGCCAAAGTAGGTTGTTTTATTTGGATACATATTGCTTTCTTACATACATGTATAGGTGATGGTTATTTACGGGAATATGATGATCATGAGAGCTTTCATACCTTCCCATATTATATATATTTTTATATATGAGCATCTAGTCGTTTGCTATGGTGGCAAGCTTGGGTGGTGAAGAAGCTGAAATGGAGCTTGGGGAGTGTGTTGGTTTAGGGGTTAGGATGGTGCAATGGATAGGAAAGAAGGGAAAAAATAAATTATGGAGATTGAGGAGTTTGATTGGTGGAAGGAGATGAAAGAAAAGATTTTGGTTGGTCCAAGAGAAAACATGGGGAGGGAGAGAGTTTAAATATATATATATATATATATATATATTTGTCTCCATCAAAATAAAAAAGAGAAATTCGCAAATGGAGAAATTATTTTATGAATTCTTCCCACCATATTATTTATAATTTCTTTCTAATTATTTAATAATATTTTAATAATTTTTTTATATCATTGATTCATAATTTAGTAAAAGAGATTTTACCTTCAACTCTAAAACTTGAATCCAACAACCTTAAACCCTAAATCTTAAATTCTAAACCTCGAATCTTGGATCATAAACGCTAAACTTTGAATCGCGAACCCGAATCTCAAACCATAAATTTGAAATCTCAAGCTCGAACTCGAACCCTAAACCTTAAATTCCAAACCTCGAACCTTGAGCCTTAAGTCACTCAAGATTCAGAGTTCGAATTCAAATTCATGATTCAGAGTTTAGCGTTCGAAGTTTAAAGTTCAAAGTAAAAAAACTATCATAATTATATATCAATAACATTGAAAAAATTAATAAAATATCAGTAAATAATAAGAAAAAGACCATAAATAATATTTAAAAAAGAATCCTCCTAAATCTCACATATTTAAACGTTAAACGTGGGATTTGAAAAGTAAAATAATGAATGAAGCGGAACAATTTTGCACCACTTCCTACTACCCCTTCCATATCTCCTACAGGTATCCAGAACACAAGATTAGACCTATTCATATATCTAGTAATGAACATTTATATTGCTATTCTCTGAATGATTTGAATATTCATATTATTTGGATTTAAAATGAATGTTAAATATTACTTGTTTATATTGAATTTTATTTATTTTTTCCTGTTTTCAAATATTTATATTATGGATATTCATATTTGAATTTTTATAATTAACTCTAATATTCAATATACATATTTAAATATTAAAATTTAAAAATATCAAAATATCAAAATTAAATTTTAGAAAATATAAGAAAAAGATGTTACAAAATGAATACTAAGGACTGAATTTACATCTTAAAATATTAAAATATTAAAAAATATTAGAATCATAATAAAACAAAAATGGAATCAAAAGCACAACCTTGAAATAAGCATTGAGCATATTCTAAAATCCAACCACTTCCAAGCAAGTTTCGATTTTGGGTGAATGCTCATTATGATTGGAAGATGATTTAAGAATTAATTTTGTTTGTTCAACTTTGAATTAGAAAAGCCTAGGAATATTTCATCTTCGATCCAAAAACCAAAAGAAAAAAAAAATTACTCTCCCATATAATCCTCCATGGGCAAAGGCGGTGGCTGTGTCCCAAGCAAGAAAAAACATCCGACCTCGGCCGAAGATGCCGCTGGCACCAGCAGCACTACTGCACCCATTACTGCCGATGAAGAAACCCACGCAACTCCCACCGTAACAGAGAGTTCTGAGAATGCGCAATCAGTTGCCGCCACTTTAAAAGTCTTCATAGTGTTTTACTCCATGTATGGTCACGTGGAGAAGCTGGCGAAGCGGATGAAGAAAGGAGTGGAGGGTGTGGAAGGTGTCGAAGCGGTTCTATATAGGGTTCCCGAGACGCTTCCAGATGAGGTTCTGGAGCATATGAAGGCGCCGCCTAAAGCCCCCGAGGTTCCGGAGATTAAGGCGGAGGAATTGGCAGTGGCGGATGCTATTCTGTTTGGGTTCCCGACAAGGTACGGGTGTATGGCGGCTCAGATGAAAGCGTTTTTCGACTCCACGGGGCAGCTTTGGAAGGAGCAGACACTGGTTGGGAAGCCGGCTGGATTCTTTGTTAGTACTGGAACTCAAGGAGGCGGCCAAGAAACCACGGCGTAAGTAAAATAGAAAGGAGTAACAATTTCAGTTCTCTCTTTTATGCTAACAAGTGAATTTTAAGGATGTTGAAGATGGGCTATAATTCTTATGAATTATTATGTCATAATTAATCTCATAGATGATCCACTGAACTCTAGTTTGACTTCCATAATTGAACAAATTGCTAATTGCTAATCGCTTAGCTCAAACTTCGGAATTTTGATGATTTAGGTTGGAGTTGAAAAAACATGAGTAGTTTTACTAAGTTGAATTAATTATTATTATTGAAATGTTTCATTGAAATGTTGTTGTAGTATATGAAATTATTCATTCACGTATTTAATTATAAAATTATTAAAATATTTTTATTTTAAAGAATAATTAATATTATTAATAATATATTTTTATTTCATATTTTTATAATATTTCAAATAAAATAATTAAAAAAATATTATATAAAAACCAAATATAATATCAAAAAATTCAAATAAAAATCTCTTATCATCCCACCCATAATCATTTGTTGAAATAATTTTATAAATATATATTTTTAATGTAAAGTAAATTTATTATATAAAAAAACCCCTTGAAAATAATTCAATAATCAATTAAATCTTAAATAGAAAATAATACTTAATTGAGCCACGATTGAATTTAAGCACTCAATTGAATCTTTTAAGCAATTAATTAAGCTTTCATCCTTTGACCGAGTTAGTTTTATCATTAATTAAGATTGTGCTACGTAGAGCTATTGGATAATTTCTATTATATTTAGTTAAAAAACCTTAAAAAAATATGAAAAATTCTAAAATATAAAAAATATAATTTCTCATTTTTTTAGATTATGAAAATAAAAATATATATTAAAAATAATAAAAAATCATTTAAAAATAAGAAATGAATTTTTAAAAATTATAAAAAATTAGAATTTTCAACAACCATAAAAATTATAAAAATCTTAAAAAAATAAAAATAATCATATATTTTCTCTTTTTCCTTTATTTTTCTTTCCATTTTCTCGTTTTTCTTTCCTTTTTTTCCTTTCTTTATCTTCTCCCTTCTTTTCTTCTCTCCTCCCTTAACCCCCAGTCGTCTCTCACCCTCAGTGCTCCCGTTGCCGCCGATAGCCTCCCCTCTAGTCTAAGTTGCTGCTCGATGGCCGATTTCATCACCGGACAATCTCTGTTCTCACTCTTTCAGTTTCTTATTTCTCTGTCTCTTCTCCTTCTTCTCTGTTAAGCTAAAATTGGGACTTTGGCTTATGGGAATGGATGTGCTTTTGCAGCTGTCGTTCTTTCTTCCACTTACATCTTTGATTTATGTTATTGTATTGTTCAAATAATCTGGAAATCATTTGAAAAATGAGAAGAAAAAAAATAAAAGAAAAAGGAAAGACTGTAAAAAAAAAAACAAAGAGGAAAAGAGAAAAAAATGATTTTATATTATTTTTATTTTTTTTCATTTTTTATAATTTTAAAAAATTCTATTTCTTGAAAATTTTAAAATTTTAAAAAATATTTTTTTAGAGTTTTTAATAATTAAAAAAACTTATCAAATTTTGTTATGTGGCACAACCCTTACGTGAAGTTACCTTACGTGCCACGAGGTGAAGTCAACGATGCTAAAGGGCTTCTAGTTCAATTGGATATTATTTTGAATTGATGGCTTTTATTAAATTATTTTTCAGGCACTTTTTATATAATAACCTTAAGAAATATTTTCCTTCACCCGGTGTGTATCTGATAAAATTCAATTAGTTATAATTTATTTAGAAAAACTTCAAATATATGAAAAAGTAGTGAAAGTTGGAGTCGAATATAGGGCACTCATGAAATCAAATTGAAAAAATTTCTGATTTGCATTTGAAAAATAGTTTCGTTCCAATTGTTTTTAGAACATAAATGTTAAATGTAAAGTAATGAACGGAGTAAATTAAGGAGAGAATTAACAAACAATATTTGTTAAAGTTATTTATACATAATGTTTTACGTCTGCGAAGTCTCGTCCAATGAATAATTTTATTCGCCCGGATCACTTACTGGCTTAAACTCAATCCATCTTTATACAAAAAAAGTAATTACAACCCTAATATCACTCCAATTGTTATAAATAACTCAGAGTGCCACAAAATAACCATAAGAAACACATCAAAGGTGTTGAAAAAGACACTCTAGAACTACTCTCTAAGTGATGTCACAAGCAACCTATTATAGGTTGATACAATAGTCTATCAAATAGTTTGATAAGCTTTAAAATCTTATTTAAAAACTGAAATTATCTTATTAATTATATTAATTATTCTGAGTATTTATCAAATAAAAGTTTTCATAAATTAATTTTCCAATTGCTCCAAACTCTCTCAAGAGATAATGATAAGGATAAATAATCTCTCCAGTTTAAACTTCTCAATATGACCAGTTAAAGAGTTGAAGAGTCATAGCCAAAAACTAATTGTTGTTTTGTTAAACATGCCACTCTTTAGTAGGTCAAAAAAAATTTAAACACCCATGGTGTCGAAATAGCCACAACCCAAATATAAAATTCGTTCTTGTTCTAACAAAACATGAAACGAGCATGCCAAAATCCGAATACAAATAAATGAAGTATATAAATTTGAGCTATAATAGAGTTAAAATTTACCTTTTAGCTTCTTCTTTTTTTTTTTTAAATTTAGCTCCACTTATTAATGTTGTTATTTTTTTTTGTTAAATTTATTAATATGACATTAAATTTTTAAAAAAACTCACTTGATAGTTATATAATTAAGAAAATGATGTTACAATGATCCTAAATTTAATGAAATAATTTTAACAGTGTTAAGAATTGATCCTAAATTTTAAAATTTGAAAAGTAGTACTAAATTCTTAAAAATAAAAATATAGACTCAATTCTAAAATTACAAAGAATACAACTACATATGGTACTTTTTTACTTTTTTTTTCTTTACTTGGAAAAGTGAATTTTCTGGACATTGGATATATATTTATCAACTTTCTGACATTTTTTTATGGTTGTGGTTTAGTTGGACGGCGATAACCCAGTTGGCACACCATGGAATGCTATTTGTTCCCATTGGCTACACTTTTGGAGACGATATGTCCAATATAGATTTCATACATGGAGGCTCGCCTTACGGTGCTGGCGTTTATGCTGGTGATGGCACTAGAGAGCCAATTGAAATAGAGCTGGCTCTGGCTGAGCATCAGGGAAAGTACATGGCTGGTGTGGCCAAGAGGCTTTCTCAAGGATGACTTCAAGCTTCATTAAATTGGAATGTTCTGTTAATTATGTTTTATTTGTCGTCGCTTATTATCGTGACCCTTTCTTCCATTCCTTTTTACCAATTATATGAATCATTTGAGAATGATGTATATGATTTCATATTCTTCTCTCATGGCATATCGAAACCAGTAGAATTGGGGTTCTTCGTCTGTATAATCTTTTTTGTGTAATTCACGCAAAGCTTCTGATTTTAAAAAAAAAAAATCCAGTTCATTGATATCCTTTTATTCATCCCTGTTGGATTTGGTACCCATTTTGTTTATATATCAACTGTTGCATCTGTTTTTGATTTGAGCATCAAAGTTTATTCATTATCAACGAATTCGATAATGGGAAGAACATCGAACTTGTCTTGGATTCCTTCTCTAACAAGATAAAAACGATGTCAAAGTCAAATATGTGAACGATAATGTCATTCAACATGATTCTATTGCAGTATCATTCGGAAATATCAATACGAGGGTGTACACAACACTTATTCTCTTAATACTCTGGTTTGAAATTTAAGTACCTGCAATTAATTGTTCATTTAGTATTGACAAAAAAATCAAATTGGTACCTCTTTCCCTCGGCTCTAAAGAGTGGTTAGGGACTTCTCTCAATATATGATCAAATGAAACTATGATTATGGAAGAGCTTTGTACATTATGTGACTTTAACCTATGATCATATGTTTAATATCCTATTTTTCAGTGGTGTCGAAAGTAATAGTTTCGGGACCACAATTTCAGTATGTGCGGTTGCATTTTATTAAATTAATATTTATAGGGTTGCATTAGAGTCGTATAAAATTTTGGTGAAGAAATTTTAATATATGGTTGTTTAATTAATTAAAAAAGATTAAATTGTAAAAGTTGTAAAAGTTGGTTGCTATTAGTTAAATGAGTTAAATGGTTTTGAAGGTGTAAATTAAAGGACTTAGGTGGTAAATATACCATGCATAAAAGTAGTGGACTTTTATGGACAAGGTTATATTAAATTGTATGTTAAAATAAAAAAGGGTAGAATAGTAAATTAATATTAAAACTAAAGTAAAATAATAGTAAAACAAACATTGTCATCTTCCACATTTGAGTGCACCGAAAATTTAGAAGAAAACCACCATTGTAGGAGCTTTATATTCGGCCAACAAAAACTCTTTGCATGTAAGCTTATTCTAGCTCTGTTTCTTGTAATTTTTATGTTTTTGTAATCGTTGCAACTAGGTCTAGCTAACCTATAGTTTCGTTTTTGAAACTGTTAAGAATTTTAGATGTTGTCATTGATAAATACTTGATATTTTGGATATTAAATAATGAAATTGAAGTGTTAGTTGTTGATTTTGAGTAAATTATAAAGTGGTTTTGTTAGTTTTTGGATTAAAGATTAATTTGATAAAATAATAAAATTTACATGGAATTCATGTGAATTTTGAATAAATGTGGGCTGGTTATGGTAAAGGGTAAAAAATCGGCTAACTTGAGTATTTGGCAAAGTTTGCTAATTTTGGAGATTTTAAGTTTAGGGATTAAATTTTGAAAAATGTAAAAATTTAGAGAAAATATGTAAATAATTAAAAGTTAAGGGTCATGTGCACTGAATTAAATGTAAAATTAATAGATTGTATTTAATTATTATTTAAATCAAGAACCAAACCAAAAAGACGACAACCGAGAAAATGAAAAATTGCGGAACAATCTCTACTCCGTAATCAGAAGTGATCGTAGGTAAGTTCATGGTGACTTATTATGTAAAATAAAATGCTTGTGAATATATTATTGTTTCTAGTTAGTTATTGAATGTATAAGAAATTCCATTAATTATTTACATGAAATTGAAATGAAATGATAGTAGTTTGGTTTGGAGTTGTATATTCATATATATGAACATATTAAAGATATTGTATACATACGAAAATGATGAAGTGCCTCTGTATAATGAGAATGTATTAAAGTAATGGATTTATGTGTATTGCCCGGTTGAACATAGTAATCACATAGGACATGATTGGCATGCCAATAGGGTCAGTATGCGCGCTTGTACGAGATTTGCACTTTGGTTCCTCTGTATACACTTAGGCATCCCTATTTGCACTACGGTGCCCCTGTCTGCACATTTGTGCCCCTGTTTGCACTTCGGTGCCCCTGTTATGAATTTATGATGTTTCTGGTGTGGTGTAGTTACCCGAGCATCCGAGTCAAGTTACTTAGTTCATTGGGCTAAATGTTAATGGATTATACAATTGATTTATTGATTGAAATGTGATACATATTCAAGATGCGTAAAGATATGAAATGTTCATCGAATTTACATGTTGACATGATTATATACTAGTCCATCTATGTTAATGAAATGTTGCTTATGGAAATGGCAAGTTAGTTGTACAGGGGATTATCATTATGTATTTATGTTATGAGATCAAGAGCTAATACGGGCAGTGGATATGTATTGGATTAACAGGAATTGTATATTATTTCTTTATATTTTGATGTCAAGTAAGGTAAGATTAAATTTGATGCTTTTAAGCTATGAACTTACTAAGCTTCTTAAGCTTACTCGTTTCATATATGTTCTTTTGTAGTTACTATAGTTGCAGTCTGACTGGACGGATCAATAGGAAGCTCACACTATTCAGCCATTTAGTAGTTTTTGTATTTTGGTCTTGGGGTGTGGCATGTATATATGTTTTTGTTGTGAATATGTCAAATGTTAGATTAAGATATTATGCGTAGATGAAAATTAATTTTGGTTGAGTTTAAGTTGGCTTAAAGATTTAATCTTGGTATTAATGCTTTTGTATGGCAAGCCATTATGCATGTCTTTTATTGTAACCCTTGTGGTTGAATTGAATATGTTTGGTTTATATGATCATTTTGAGATAAGGATTTAGTATGAAATGATGAATTGAATGAGCTTGATAGTGGTGCCTTTGAATGGCATATTGGTTAGTTATTATAGGATAGTTGAATTAACTTGATTTGTAGTAAAATGAATGTGTTTTTAATGGTAAGTGCAATTGGTGTGTATTGAGTTTTGAACTTGTGATTTTTACCATTTAAACTTAGGCATTGATACCTCATCACTTAGTATCGATACTTAACTTTGGGAAAAACTTTTCAGAGAAAAAAATGTTAAAATGGTATCAATTTTTAATTAAGTATCGATACTTGTATATAAAGTATCGATACCACAAATGAATTATCGATACCATTGTTTTTATTTTAAAAACAATATAGCAATTTGGTATAGTTTTTCAATTAGATATCGATTTGGTATACGAATTTTTATTAACTATTTTACAACTTTAAAATTGGGATTTGTTAAGTGTTTGAAAGCTACATTTGCATCATGTAAACTCGAGTTAAGGTATATAAAAGTTTTTGTAGGCCATTCTTGACAAGTGTTATAGTTTGAAATTGTTTTGTCAAACTTTAAATTTGATTGAAACAAGTTATTCTACTAATGCCATCAAATGTAGTAGTCATATATAATAGTTGAATACCTAACTTCTAGATTTCAAGAGGGAATAAATAGTAACAGTTGTTATTATTTGAATGCCAAAGTTTTGAATTGTTCTGTAATGCCCGTAACTCTAATTTGGTGACGGAGACAAATTTAGGGTGTTACAATACGGATAGAGAAGAATCATACTTGCCTAGGTGACCTCCATATCCTTGAAATTATAGGTTCAAGTCTCATCATACGCAAAGCTCTTTAGTGACCATTGCTTTGCCTATTCAGGCATGAAAATATTTCATTAAGTTCTCTTTAGAGCAAAAGTAAAATATTGAGGGTGTACCACTCTTTTGTAGCCATTTTCAACACAACAACACTAAAAAAAAAAATTCATGGCTTATTGGTGTAAATCAAGAATTGAATTTGTTTTTATTATGCAAACAAGGATATTAAAATTAATTTGAATAATTTAATCTTTTATCTTAAATATAACTCAATTTTTTGAACAAAAAATTAAATTCTAAACTTTGAATAATCAAGTTCAAACTAAAGATTTAACTGTCTACCTTTAACTCATTCAATTATGTTAGCCCTACCTTTAACTCATTCAATTATGTTAGCTTTTATTTTCAAATCTTTTGATATAGCAAAAGTATTTTCTAAAATTTCTTAAGCAAATTTGTAAAAATTATTTTGGTCACTTTAAAATTTTTTTAAGTGTTACAAACTCAACAAATTTTTAAATGACTTGGATAATTCAAAAAAGTGTTTGAGTATCCCTAAATCCTTTTAAAATTGTTTCTAAGCCTTTTAAAGAAGTTTCTAGGCTAAGTCTAGAGACTTAGTATTACAAGAATTGATACCTTTCTAACAGAATCTAACATAGCTTTTAAAGAGGTATAGTATCGAGACTTAAGTGCCATGTCTTGATATTTAGAAGCCAATACTTGAGACTGCAAGTATCGGGACTTGCAATACAATAGCCATATGCCTTTTGAGGAACGTACAGTCTCGATTCATGTTCATCATAGTATCGAGACAATAACAACCCGTTTTTTAGTAGTATTGGAAACGACAATTTTAGAACCTTGTTTTTCGTTGATCGAGTTAGTAAATATTATTTATTAATACTTACTAGTATATTATAGAGTTATATTAGATTTTGGTTCGAAAATTTTAGTGATCGGATGGTATAGGGTACAAGGACTAAACTGTAAAACTTAATCGCTATTGAATTTTATTAGTTAAAAGGCTTAATTAGTAAATGTACAAGGGTTTATGTAGAAATTTAGCCAAACTCCCTTAGGTTGGATGGTTAATACTTAGTTTTAATACAATTAAATGATAATTTTTAATTAAAATATGTTTTATACGTTTGTTTAATAAAACAATTAAAAGAAAATGAACCACCATCTTCGTTATTTCTTTCCACCATCCCAAAAATAAGAAAAGAATAAGAGGAACACCATTTTTTTGTGCTTCAATCAGTCGACCCTTGCATGGTGTGTAAACCAAGTCCTTTTTTTGTAAATTTTATGTTTTTGGAATCCCGGGAGCTTGATGTAGCTATCCCGAGTATTAAATTGTAAAACTATTAAAGTTTTCAAATGTTTCTGTTGATGGTTTTTGATTATTTTTTTGTTAAATAGCTTGGTTGTAAGCTTAGTTTTGATTAAGAACTAAGTTGTAAAGTGAAATTGATTAGTTCTGAGTTTAGTGACTAAAATAAAAATATTTTGATTTGACATGAAATTTATATAATTATTGATTATATAAGGTTGTATAAGGATGTATTTGAAATCAGATTGTGAAACAAGGCTTAAATGTGAAAGATATGATAGTTTCGGTTTTAAGGACTAAATTGAATAAAATGTGAAACTTTAGTAAAACTGTAAAAAGTGATAATAGGATACCATATGCATTAAATGAACTGTTATGATGTAATTGGCACTAAAATTTTGAAATGAATTACCATATAGATCAAGAATTGAATCAACCGGTAGATAATCGAGGAAAAGAAAAAATTATAAATTAGTCCCTGACACTTCTATTATTGTTGTTTGCACCTGGTAAGTTCATATGGTGTAGTTATGTTTGTAAATGTATTGAATGTGCTTAAATAATGAGTTTTCGTTACATAAAGTGTGTAGATGGCCCAAATAGTCCGGGCCCTAATTACAAAATAAAAAATAATGGCCCAATTTACAGAAGGCCCAAAAGGCCCAAAACCACAAAAATTTTTTTCAGATAGCTAGGGTTTTCAGAACCCTAGCGCCGCAAGCCTCCACCGACGCCAGCACCACGCCCACTCGCACCTGTCGGCCACCACACCTGCAAATAAGGACAAAGCAACAGACAACAATGGTAGAAAAATGGAAAATATTGTATTTTTATTTTTTCTTTTCTTCTCTTTTCGGTTATAAAAACCGAATGAACTATGTACACAAGGGAGGATCGGACATCAAGAAAACACAAAGCATAAGAGGTCGATTTCGTTTTTTTCATTTTTGTTATTCCCTTACTGTTATTTATTTCCTCCCTTTATTTTCCCATTTTCAACTAAAAAACGAAATAATGAATAAAAAGTGAAAAGACTTACCAAACTCGCACGGTCCAGTCGTCGGAGCGTCCTTCAATCGTCGAGGCCCGGCCTGAGGGGGATAGCGAGATCCCCTTTCCCGTCGCTGGAGAAGCGCCGAAGATTGAAGCTCTCAGGACCGCGAGACGGGAGATAGATCTCCTACCCGCGCGTCGTTGGCCGCCGAAGTCGTGGTGGTGCGACGGACGGTGGCACAAGGCCAATCGGCCTGAGAAGCCCAACCATCGGGCATAAGAGAGGAGAGGGAGAGAAGATTGTTTTTTTTTGGAAGAAACAGACAGTAAAAAAAAAATATAAAAGCAAATTAGGGTTTAAAACCCATTGGACAAAACGGCACCGTTTAGTGGTCTCCCCTAGCGCCAAAACGGCGTCGTTTTGGGGAGACCCGTGTGACCCGACCCGTGAAAGCCAGGATCCGCGCGTTTTTGAACGGAAGGGCTAATTTCACTTTTAGCCCTTCCACACGTTTTATCTTTCTAATCCAGCCTTTTTTTTTATTTTCACATTTGCCCCAATATGTTTCCTTCTGTTCCAAATTGGTCCTGAACCAAACGCAGCGCATAGGAGAAAGGGATATTTTCCCGAATGGTCCCTTCTCTCTTCACGCGCTTCGTCTTAGATCCCTAATCTTCTTTTTCTTTTTAAAATTAGATCTGTAGTTTTATTTCTTTCTCAACGTAGTCCTCTTTATTATTTTCGTCTTTTTACTAATTTCACTATTATTATTATTATTATTATTATTATTATATTAGTATATTGTATATATTTCGTCACTATCTTTATTATTTTATTTTATTTTATTTCTTTTACTTTTTTACTATACTATTATCATTATTATTATTATCACTATACTTATATTATTATACATATACTATTATTATTATCATTTTAGTATTACTACCATAGTTATATTATTTATTGTACCTATTTTGATATTATTGTTACTGTTTTCTTCTCGTTATTATTATTATTCTTATGTACTACTAACTAATATTACATTGTGTATATATTTATTATTATCATCATTTATATATTAACATCATCATTATTATCATTATTAGCTTTATTATTATTATTATAATATTATATCTACTATTACTATTATTATATTATTAGCACATACATAGTATTGTATTATTATATTTATATTATCATATCGTACATATGTTGTGTTACTATTATTATTCTTATTATTATTTTTGTTTATATCATACGTTGCACATTGTTATGGTATTGTTACTTGTATATACTAACTCCATTACTATTATCATTATCATATTTGTATTATTATATTATATATAATTTGTATCATTATTAATATTATTATTTTTACTATCACTATGATATTATTATTATTATTACTAATATGTTATTATTACCACTTGCATATATAGTTATTATTTTATTATCACTATGCTAATACTATTGTTGTTACTAACTATTTTTATCATCTATTATATTTATTTTCTTCATTGTTATTATTTTCATAATTATATTTTCCTTTGGTATCTACACTTATAACTATCATTACTCGTTGTTCATATTTTCATTTGTCATCATCATCACCTCGACTTGCTCATTTTCACTTTATTTCATCTTCGTCCTTTATACATCATTTATATTAGCGCATTTATTGCCATGTTGTTATGCATATCTGTATTGTAAATTGTTCTTACATTTCATTAGAAATTTGTGTTATATTGATTTTTACTCGGTACAAAATTGTTCCTCATCGTAAAGGTAATGTTCTGTATTTAGAAATTCGAGAGATTGTACCCTAAAGTATTGGGTTGCAATTTTCTTGTTTAATTTAAATAACCGGATATCCTTTTAACAAATATATTTTAACAAAAAAGGGCTCGTTCCCGGGAATTTAAAATCATCGTGTCCTAAAGTATTGGATGTGATGATTTAATTCCTTTGGAACGGGAAAGCCTTGATTTTTAATTCGAGAAAACTATGGGATAATCACGGACCCAAAGATTTAAACTATCGTGTCCTAAAGTATTGGGTATGATATTTTAGTCTTTTGGAACGAGAAAATCTTGATTTTCAAAAAGAAAACTATGGGATGATCTCAAGAAAATCGTGATCTTTTTAATTCGAGAAAACTATGGGATAATCTCGGATCCAAAGATTTAAACTATCGTGTCCTAAAGTATTGGATGTGATATTTTAGTCTTTTGGAACGATAAAATCTTGATTTGCAATTCCGGAAAACTATGAGATGATCTTAGGATCGAAGATTTAAACTATCGTGTCCTAAAGTATTGGATGTGACACTTTATTTCTTCGAAATGGGAAAATCTTGATTTAGTTCAAGGAAAACACGAATATTTCCAAAAGCGGTCAGATTTTTAAATTCCTTCAAAATTTTCAAACTTTCGACATTGGGACATTAACTAATCAATTTGGTACCAATTTTGGGCGTGACGAGGGTGCTAACCCTTCCTCGCACGTAACCGACTCCCGAACCCATTTTCTCAAATTTTCGTAGACCAAAAGCATTGTTTTAGTAAATCAAAATGTTTTATTAAAACGAAGGTGATCCGATCACACCTAATAAAAGATCGGTGGCGACTCCAGTTTTCTTTATTTTCAAAAACCCAAGTTCGATACCCGCCTTTTTCAAAAAGGGTGGTTTCGACAGCTTGGCGACTCCGCTGGGGACAACAAGAGAGTCAGGCCGTAAATTGATTGATTTTTTGTCCCTTTGATCGAAATTTGGAAATTTGTTATGAAAAATTGTGTTCCTCTTTGATGCATTTGCTTGTGCTATAATGTCGAGTCTCGTGAAATACTTTGGCATTGCATTGCATGACCATTGCGGTCACACCCTTAAGTGGGAGTGAGAAGCTACTCTTTCGTGAGGTCTTCACCTCCGTGCAAGATAGTGGATCGCTTTCGGAACACATCCGTACCTATGTCTTCGTGAGATTTTCATCTCCGTGCAGCCATAGGGAAATGTGTTCCCCTGAACTGAACTCGGTCCATATGAGCCTATAATGGGTGAGGATCGAGGAATCTGCTAGTTTGGGTACCCTTTTCTTTAGAACCAACCACATGTAGAGAGACCTAAAAGCCCACCATAGGTAGAGCCATGTCGAACCCTAGAGACCACCCGGATAAATGCTCTATTATTACTCCTGCGCTAACGTGTTTTCCTCTGTTATGATTACATTGCATGGCATCATCATAGAAAGAAGGTGCTGATTCATATTCGATTCCTAAATAGAGGAGTTTGTCATAAGGAAATGAATTTCTTGATAAAGTGGATTATAATACGGCTGCTCAAATATAGTCCAAGTAAACAACGAGGGAAAGCGTATAGTCCAAGAAAGAATACAAGACTTTGCCCGATGGTTCAAGCCAACGATGATTATTCAAGAGTCGTCAGATCTTGACTTTTTAGGTTAAGAAGCTTATAAACGGTCACGGAGGATGAACGAGTAAAGAGATACGGCCTGAACCAAGCCACCAAGAGCCAAAGATGCATCTACAAAGGAAGTGCACAAGGTATGGTCATGACATTCTGTCACGAAGAAAGGGATCGGTGTTTTGCTTGGACTATGAAGACAAAACCGCGTATGTAATCCGTTTTATGTAAAGAGCTTTATTTTCTAGAAAAGTTCTTCTAATGGAATTGAAATCATGATCAGCGCCTCTCTTTCTTTTTGCATTCATTCCATGCATTTGCATTGCATCGCATCATCGTAGAAAGGAGTTGTTGATTCGCATTCGACATCTAAATAGAGGAATTTGTCATAAGAAAATTTGTCACTTGATAAAGTGGAGCACGATACGGTCGTCTGAACAGGGCCGAGGTAAGCAACGAGACAAGACACTGTATAAAGATTCAGGCCGACAAGGATTATTCAGGAGCCGTCCGGAGATTATGAGCACCACAGAGGACATGCGAGTGATGAGGTGCGACCTAGATCAAGCAGCGAAGAGTTAGAAGAGACATCTACTAAGAACGTTCACGGGACGTAACCATAAATTTTCGGGTACAAAGAAGAGGATTTGTCTGAAGATTCAAGCCGACAGGGATTGTTCGGGAGTCATCAGAAGATTATGAGCATCGCAAAGGGTAAGTGAGTCAAGCAAACAAGGAGCTAGAAGAGGCGGACACGACCATAATATTCGGGTACGAAGAAAAGGATTGGTGTTTTCACCTGGATTATGAGGAAGAGGCCGTATATACGGTCCATTTTATCAAAGGAACGTACTTTCTAGACAAGTTCTTCTAATAGGAATCGAATTCATAATCAACGTCTCTCTTTCTTTTTGCATTTTGCATTTCATGCATTTGCATTGCATTGCATGCATTTGTATGGCATGCATTTGCATTACATCATATCACATGCATTAAAATTTGTAGAAAGACCCTAATGAAATTAAGTTATTTCAGTTAGCTAAGAGACATGGAACAAACATTGGAAAGAATTGAGAAAATGCAGATACAGATGCAAGAGCAATTGACCAAAATTCAAGAAGAGATGCGGGAACAAATGCAAGAATTTGACAAGTCAGCTAGCCCAGTTAATAGCTGGAGAATTTGAAAAAAGGAGTGGCCAAGGGGTTAATAGTGCGGATGATGACGAAGAAATCGTTTATTCCCCGATGAATATCTCGATTCAACCAGATACACCGTTACAAGGGGCACCCGTCATTATCGGACCCCAATGCCAGACCAATACCTCGACCCTATCAAACTTCCCAACGAACTCATGTTATAACCCTAAGGATGATCGAGTCAAACCGATTATTTGGGCGAAGGCGAAAGAAAAGAGGGGGCAGATATTGAAGACCCCGAAAAAGAAGGAAAAGGAAGTGGGTAATACGAGTAAGCATGATTCAAAGCTGATAAGACAGCCGATGACAATGGCTACCAGTCATCAAGGTCCCCTTAAACAAGAGCCCAATCCAAAGCCTAACACGGAAAGGCTCCAGTTCACACCCATCCCGATGGCATACAAGGAGCTCTATCAAAATTTATTTGATGCACATGTGGTGTCTCCTCACTACTTGAAACCGTTCCAACCCCCGTACCCCAAATGGTATGACCTGAATGCTCAATGCGACTACCATGCCGGAACAGTAGGACACTGGATAGAAGACTGCACCGCTTTCAAGAACTTAGTCGAAAAACTTATCAAAATAGGAGTTATAAGGTTCGATGACTCTTCTGATGCAGAAAATTCAACGCTCAACCATGCTACTAAAAGGGTAACTATTGAGAGCACCGTGATAAATGGGGGTGTGAGATCAGGAGTACATCCACTTCAGGGCTCCAGTGCAAAACCCGACACTGAGGAATCGGAACGTGCATGACGTATCTGGAGAATGAACCGAAGAATCTAAGTTTTCAAGACCTTGCATGTTTGAGAGTGTTTTGAACAATAGGACTGTGGCAGGAATCCCTGTATTTTAGCTGATCTGGAGTAATATTCAAAACATGCTTGTTGCTTTAAGCCTAGAGGCAACAAGAATCCTTTTGTGAAATAGGCTTGTTTCCAGAATTTTTATTTCAATAAAATGCATCTTTATTTCCACTCTTCGCATCTCATGCTCGGTATCATTTCATTTTCATATCATACTTTTAGTCTTCTACCTTCATACCCACAATGGGTCCCCCAGATATCAATGACATGAGCGACGCTGTTACCGACTCTCCTTTTAATGAGATATGTGTCTAAAGGGATTGGAGGACTGCGGAGATGGCAAGGACCGCAACTTATTTCCCAAACTGTTAAGAATGATGGATCCTATCCTACGGAGTGTCAGTAAACGCTACAAGGGAGATGAAAATAGAAGCTCAGCTGGCCGTAGGAACAAGGCGAGGAATCAGTGAGTTATCTCCAAGAGTTCAAAGGTATTTTCGTATGATCACGCCAGGACTACTGAGGCATGAAGCACGCTATCCAAGCTAAGGAAGTCACAGAAGAAGTCCACATACTGATTATTCTACCCGGACTAAGCCAATCAAGAGGTTCGAGCCTCTGGTCTACCCAAAAATTTAGCATCAAACGCCAAATCAAAGAGGACAGAACTTATGCGCCTCTTCCATTCTTTCTACACAGGGGGCATGAACGTTATCAAGCCAATCTCCTAGAAAGCTTCTGGTCCGCATCAATTTATCTTCACGGATGACGATCTCTTCACCAAGAGTGTGAGGGTCACTTCATATGCCAATGTCACAAAGTGGATAGTCGTTAGGCCCAAAAAAAAAAAAAGAAAGAAAAGGAGAGGCCAAAGGCGAAAACCCGCAAAGGGCGCCTTGGGACCAAAGGTGGGTTTGAGTTGAAAATCCGAAAAGGGCGGCTCAAATTTTTGATGGAAATGGGGCAGACAGTGGTCTCACTATACTTGAAGCAACAACGAAGAGGTAGGTTGCGTCTTAGGGCATCGACAAAGTACTCTGGATCTCTTAAGCACATATTGAGCTTAAAATGGTCCTTAAGAAGTTTGAACAGGGAAGCTCAAGCTGCGATATCTGGGGCACCTAGCTTCTATTCTACCCATTTTGAGTTTGCTATCTTTGTCTTTTCAAAATACACTCTAAATAAACTTTCCATTCATTACATTTGCAAGCTCTGATTAACCTGTTGGTGTCGAGCTATACTCCCAATAAATTTTTGCTTCATACATTAACATGATCCCTTTCAAGCATTCTGCATTGAAATAATGATTATTGGACTAACAATATTTTCACTAAAGGAGTTTTGCATATTACTCTGGAAACCTCTAAATAATACAGGAGTCTGAAACAGAATCGTTGTTTAGAATCCACCAAGCTTAAGGGTTGGAAACATCTGAATCCAAATTGAGGTTATCTCCTTGGATTTTCGCCAAAAATGGTGATTGAACAAGGTGACAAGGAATTGCGTCAGTGATGCAATCCTGGCGAGAAATGGGCATTGCTAACCCAAATGCAAAACCAGAATCATTCTTGAAAGGAAATGATATTCCGCATTCGTGCATATACATCTGGTTGGGACACCCGAAGAATGCTCAATAGATGGAAGGATTCAGATCTTGTACCCTTGAATAACGATGGAATGGGTCGAAAAGGAAACGAATTCTGCGTTTTGGAGATGCAGTGGGGTGAATGAAAGAATTCAAATCTTATACCCCTTGGTCACAATGAGATGAACTTTGAAGTTACAGTGGGGCAAATTTGTTGAGTAAGATAATTGTCCTCCTGGGTTTTCTGCCATGAACGCTAGCCAAACAAGATTGCAGCATAAGACATCAATGATATAGCCCTGATAAACAACGAGCAATGAGCACCTTAAACCGTCAGAAAAGGATCGTTCTTGCAAAACACATTTAGTTAGGGGCATTTGATTCATTCTGATCATCGCACCATAATCATCGTAGCAAACCATTCTCGTGACATTCTACATTCATGTAGGTGTCGTCCATAGTACATGCATTTGGATCATTCCAATCATCGCATCCGCATCATTTGCATAAAACTGATTCTACAGGACAGGTTCCCTGGAGAATGCGGTAGCAATATCGAAAAATTCAGATCTCGTTCCCTAGAGACGTTAGTGGAGCAAACCGGAGATTGAAGTCTTCCCGAAGATAGTAAGGAAGCAAATTGAAAAGTTCAGATCTTGTTCCATGATAGTGGAGCAGACTGGAGATTGAAGTCTTCCAGAAGATAGTAAGGAAGCAAATTGAAAAGTTCAGATTTTGTTCCATGATGGTGGAGCAGACTGGAGATTGAAGTCTTCCCGAAGATAGTAAGGAAGCAAATTGAAAAGTTCAGATCTTGTTCCATGATAGCGGAGCAGACTGAAGATTGAAGTCTTCCCGAAGATAGTAAGGAAGCAAATTGAAAAGTTCAGATTTTGTTCCATGATGGTGGAGCAGACTGGAGATTGAAGTCTTCCCGAAGACAGTAAGGAAGCAAATTGAAAAGTTCAGATTTTGTTCCATGATAGTGGAGCAGACTGGAGATTGAAGTCTTCCCGAAGATAGTAAGGAAGCAAATTGAAAAGTTCAGATTTTGTTCCATGATAGTGGAGCAGGCTGAAGATTGAAGTCATCCCCGAAGATACAAAGAAGCAAATCGAAATCAAACCAAGTTGCAGTAAAGTGGCCAAAGCAACAAAAGGCAAGGGGGTAGAATGAAACCATATGAAGAATAAGGACACCAAAGAATTCAGAGACAGTGGACCCGGGCAAATTTGGGCCTTCTTTATGTCTTTGCTCTATTCCCGTTACACGACAATGAGCAAAGAGGGGCAGCTGTAGATGGCCCAAATAGTCCGGGCCCTAATTACAAAATAAAAAATAATGGCCCAATTTACAGAAGGCCCAAAAGGCCCAAAACCACAAAAATTTTTTTCAGATAGCTAGGGTTTTCAGAACCCTAGCGCCGCAAGCCTCCACCGACGCCAGCACCACGCCCACTCGCACCTGTCGGCCACCACACCTGCAAATAAGGACAAAGCAACAGACAACAATGGTAGAAAAATGGAAAATATTGTATTTTTATTTTTTCTTTTCTTCTCTTTTCGGTTATAAAAACCGAATGAACTATGTACACAAGGGAGGATCGGACATCAAGAAAACACAAAGCATAAGAGGTCGATTTCGTTTTTTTCATTTTTGTTATTCCCTTACTGTTATTTATTTCCTCCCTTTATTTTCCCATTTTCAACTAAAAAACGAAATAATGAATAAAAAGTGAAAAGACTTACCAAACTCGCACGGTCCAGTCGTCGGAGCGTCCTTCAATCGTCGAGGCCCGGCCTGAGGGGGATAGCGAGATCCCCTTTCCCGTCGCTGGAGAAGCGCCGAAGATTGAAGCTCTCAGGACCGCGAGACGGGAGATAGATCTCCTACCCGCGCGTCGTTGGCCGCCGAAGTCGTGGTGGTGCGACGGACGGTGGCACAAGGCCAATCGGCCTGAGAAGCCCAACCATCGGGCATAAGAGAGGAGAGGGAGAGAAGATTGTTTTTTTTTGGAAGAAACAGACAGTAAAAAAAAAATATAAAAGCAAATTAGGGTTTAAAACCCATTGGACAAAACGGCACCGTTTAGTGGTCTCCCCTAGCGCCAAAACGGCGTCGTTTTGGGGAGACCCGTGTGACCCGACCCGTGAAAGCCAGGATCCGCGCGTTTTGAACGGAAGGGCTAATTTCACTTTTAGCCCTTCCACACGTTTTATCTTTCTAATCCAGCCTTTTTTTTTATTTTCACATTTGCCCCAATATGTTTCCTTCTGTTCCAAATTGGTCCTGAACCAAACGCAGCGCATAGGAGAAAGGGATATTTTCCCGAATGGTCCCTTCTCTCTTCACGCGCTTCGTCTTAGATCCCTAATCTTCTTTTTCTTTTTAAAATTAGATCTGTAGTTTTATTTCTTTCTCAACGTAGTCCTCTTTATTATTTTCGTCTTTTTACTAATTTCACTATTATTATTATTATTATTATTATATTAGTATATTGTATATATTTCGTCACTATCTTTATTATTTTATTTTATTTTATTTCTTTTACTTTTTTACTATACTATTATCATTATTATTATTATCACTATACTTATATTATTATTATACATATACTATTATTATTATCATTTTAGTATTACTACCATAGTTATATTATTTATTGTACCTATTTTGATATTATTGTTACTGTTTTCTTCTCGTTATTATTATTATTCTTATGTACTACTAACTAATATTACATTGTGTATATATTTATTATTATCATCATTTATATATTAACATCATCATTATTATCATTATTAGCTTTATTATTATTATTATAATATTATATCTACTATTACTATTATTATATTATTAGCACATACATAGTATTGTATTATTATATTTATATTATCATATCGTACATATGTTGTGTTACTATTATTATTCTTATTATTATTTTTGTTTATATCATACGTTGCACATTGTTATGGTATTGTTACTTGTATATACTAACTCCATTACTATTATCATTATCATATTTGTATTATTATATTATATATAATTTGTATCATTATTAATATTATTATTTTTACTATCACTATGATATTATTATTATTATTACTAATATGTTATTATTACCACTTGCATATATAGTTATTATTTTATTATCACTATGCTAATACTATTGTTGTTACTAACTATTTTTATCATCTATTATATTTATTTTCTTCATTGTTATTATTTTCATAATTATATTTTCCTTTGGTATCTACACTTATAACTATCATTACTCGTTGTTCATATTTTCATTTGTCATCATCATCACCTCGACTTGCTCATTTTCACTTTATTTCATCTTCGTCCTTTATACATCATTTATATTAGCGCATTTATTGCCATGTTGTTATGCATATCTGTATTGTAAATTGTTCTTACATTTCATTAGAAATTTGTGTTATATTGATTTTTACTCGGTACAAAATTGTTCCTCATCGTAAAGGTAATGTTCTGTATTTAGAAATTCGAGAGATTGTACCCTAAAGTATTGGGTTGCAATTTTCTTGTTTAATTTAAATAACCGGATATCCTTTTAACAAATATATTTTAACAAAAAAGGGCTCGTTCCCGGGAATTTAAAATCATCGTGTCCTAAAGTATTGGATGTGATGATTTAATTCCTTTGGAACGGGAAAGCCTTGATTTTTAATTCGAGAAAACTATGGGATAATCACGGACCCAAAGATTTAAACTATCGTGTCCTAAAGTATTGGGTATGATATTTTAGTCTTTTGGAACGAGAAAATCTTGATTTTCAAAAAGAAAACTATGGGATGATCTCAAGAAAATCGTGATCTTTTTAATTCGAGAAAACTATGGGATAATCTCGGATCCAAAGATTTAAACTATCGTGTCCTAAAGTATTGGATGTGATATTTTAGTCTTTTGGAACGATAAAATCTTGATTTGCAATTCCGGAAAACTATGAGATGATCTTAGGATCGAAGATTTAAACTATCGTGTCCTAAAGTATTGGATGTGACACTTTATTTCTTCGAAATGGGAAAATCTTGATTTAGTTCAAGGAAAACACGAATATTTCCAAAAGCGGTCAGATTTTTAAATTCCTTCAAAATTTTCAAACTTTCGACATTGGGACATTAACTAATCAATTTGGTACCAATTTTGGGCGTGACGAGGGTGCTAACCCTTCCTCGCACGTAACCGACTCCCGAACCCATTTTCTCAAATTTTCGTAGACCAAAAGCATTGTTTTAGTAAATCAAAATGTTTTATTAAAACGAAGGTGATCCGATCACACCTAATAAAAGATCGGTGGCGACTCCCGTTTTCTTTATTTTCAAAAACCCAAGTTCGATACCCGCCTTTTTCAAAAAGGGTGGTTTCGACAAAGTGTATTTTGAAATGTATTCAAAATGGTATAAAAGGGTGACAAAAGACTAAATTATAAGGACTTGTTATGATATGTGTATTGGGCCCGAATGAACATAGGATATGATACAATTGGCATGCCAGTAGGGTTAGTTGTGCGCTTGTACGGGATTTGCACTATGTTGTCTACTGATTTGCATTATGGTGCCTATTGATTCGCACTTCGATGCCTACTGGTGTGGTGTAGTTACTCGCATATCTATATCTGTTATTAAATTTCATCGGGCTAATGATTTCTAGAAGGAAATGTATTGTATAATTTCATATAGAGTTTGGAAATGAAGGTGTTCACTCAGTCATATGTGTTCCTAAGTTTTGATTGAGTAAATGATGTATTATTTGACAGTTCTAATGAAATGATACTGAATTGAATTGTATGAACGAATGGATGGATTATATGGATGCATATGAAATACTCACCCAATGGTTGTGATATGTTGTGACAAGAAACGTAATTAAACTTGTTATTTGGAAATGTTTAATATTGAAATGAGGTAAGTTTACTATTTTAACACCTATGAGCTTACTAAGCATATACAATGCTTATCTTGTTGTAACAGCTCGATTTTGACCCTGATCGGAATAGTGGTTTCGGGACCACAAATTCGAGTCAGTAAAATATTTTAATGTTATTTTCTGTGTCCATGATGTGTGGTTAAACATGTGTGAAATTTCTGTAAATTAATTTGTCTGTTAGTATGCTTAATTTGAGCAAATGACTAAATCGCGTAAATCTTAAAAGTGGCTTTCTATTTTATTAATGGCTAAATTGAGATGTCTTCTTATTGGGAAGACCTTATGTGGCAATTTAGCCACTATTTTAGATAGAGGACGACAATAAGTAATGGATATGTATATATATGTTTTTATATATATATATTAAACCCATTTTTTTATAGGATAGTGTGGCAACATGGTTATAATATATAGTTTTTATGTATATCAATATTATTATATTATACCATTGAAATTGGCATGGACACATTCGGTTACTAGTTAGTGGGTGGAAATAATGTTATAATAAGTAAAGTTATAATATAAGTAATAATATGTATATATTGTATCATAGATTAAAAAAAAAAAAAAAGAGAACAACCATGCATGTTCTTTGTTTCTGCCAAAACTAAAGAACATAAGAAAGAAAAGAAAGCTTTAAGAGTTCGGCAACTTATTAAGCTCAATTAAGGTATGTAATCAGCTCGGTTTTTGATAATTTTTACGTTTTTGAGATTGTTGCTTCGAATACTATTTGACCCATACTAGAATTTCTGATTTTGATGCGTATTTTGAGTTAGGCCATTGATGAATATTTGTGTTTTGTAATGTTTGATGATAAAATATTAAAGATATGTTTTAGATTAACAAGTTTTGTATTGGAGTTTTTGATGATTTTGAGTAATTAGAACTAAATTGCAAAAATAATAAATTGAAGGGCTAAAAGGAAAAATAAATGAAATATATGGCTTAGTATGAGCATAAGGAAGATTCAGCCTAACTATGATGTGGTGAGATTTTGTGTATTTTGTATTTTGTGCAATTAGGACTAATTTGTAAAAGTATGAAATATTAGGGGTAAAATGGTAATTTTCCCATTTATGTGTTGTTTGATTAAATTGAATGAAATAGTGTTTAAATGGGGTTAATTTGAAATTATATAGATCAAGAACAAAAGAAATCGGACTTGGATTGGGGAAAAACGCAAGTTGTCGACTAGTCACCCCGTTCCATTTTACATCGTCCGAGGTAAGTTTATAGGTAAATAGACGTGTTTAATTGTAGATAAATGTTATATATATATATATATATATATATATATATATATATGCTGGTATGAAAAATATGCCGAATGTGAATAAGCTTGGTAACCATGTTCGAATAGCGGATTATAATGTCTGTCGATATTCGAGGTAAGTTTTTAAGCAATCATGTTGGATTGGATTTATCTATAATGATGCACATGAATTTAATGGAAGTATATATGTTTATTGTTGATATAGCCAAATGTGATATTGATTCGAGAGATGAGTATAGCCGAATGTGATGTATACATATATGTTAATGATATACAAGAATGTGATATTAATTCGAGTGATGGATAAGTTAATACGTATATATATATATATATATATATATATGGTTGAGGCTTAAGCAAGCATATATATATCTTGTTAATTATATATATAAACATGAGATTTATATGATGATTTGTAATATGCGAAATTGATGTACGGAAATGATAGTATGAAATATAGCACTAAGTGTGCGAGATGTTAAATGTAACGGCACTAAGTGTGCGACACGTTACAAGGATTTGGCACTAAGTGTGCGAGATGTTAAATGTAACGGCACTTAGTGTGCGATATATTACAAGGATTTGGCACTAAGTGTGCGAGATGTTAAATGTAACGGCACTAAGTGTGTGATACGTTACAAGGATTTTGCACTAAGTGTGCGAGATGTTAAATTTAATGACACTAAGTGTGCGATACGTTACAAGGATTTGGCACTAAGTGTGGGAGATGTTAAATGTAACGGCACTAAGTGTGCGATACGTTACAAGGATTTGGCATTAAGTGTGCGAGATGTTAAATGTAACGGCACTAAGTGTGCGATACGTTACAAGGTTTTGGCATTTAGTGTGCGGGTTTGCTGGTTCTTTAAGAGTATCGGTTAATGAATGTGTTAAACGAGGTAAAATGATCAGGTATGTACTGATAGATCATCTTTTGGGTAATAAAGTAAGTATTAACTGTTGAAATGAAATTATGTATTATACATATTAATATGTGATTTATATGGGTTTGGAATGCAAGTATAACTTCGGTATGTGATATATGCATATGAAATTAAGAAAATGTGATATATCTGTATAGTTGTATAAATGTATATGTATTTGTTATGAGATGGGAAAGTGATTTATTGATCGATGTGAAATGTATTATTGAATATGTGAGTGTTCGGCCTTAAGGCTATGAAATGTGAAAGTTTACGAAGGAAAATATAAATTATAGTTATGGTTTTGAACCTCGATTGTGATTATATTAAATTGGCCCTATTAATATAATAATATAATGCATTGTTGTTATGTAACTTCTTATAACTTACTAAGCTATGATAGCTTACTGTATGTGTTTGTTTGCATTGTTTATTAGATTTTGGAGTCAAGTTACGAGCTCGGGGATCATCGTCAAGTCTATCACACTATCGACTCATTTTGGTATTTTATAAACTGAATTTTTGAAACTATGGCATGTATAGGCTATCTTGTGTTTTGGGTTCGTTTTGAAGCTGTAATTACTAAGCCATGCGAAAATGGCTAGATGTGATATTTAAATTTATGCAAAGATTTCGATCATGGTGTGTATATATATATATGTGTGCAATGTAGTTGGTATATGCATGATGATATAGTAGTGGAAGTTGTTATGAAATGCGATTAGGGTTTGATATATATAATTATTGATTAAATGATTTCGATAGGGTTAATGTATAGAGTTAAATAAAATGGAGTAAAGATGTTATAAACTAGTTAACCATATTTTGCAATGAAATAGTTTTTGGTTAGCAGTAGTGACGTGATTTTGAAAAATCACAAAAAATAGGAGAAATGAAATTAGAAAGTGAATAAGATATAGAATTAAAGCCTATTGTGTCTATTTTATGTGAAAGAAACAGAGTAGGCAGATGAATTTTATATTCTGTGATATTTGAATTTTAGTGAGATAGGGTCAAGATGGTATTTGAAGTCCCCTGTTTTGACTTTATAAAATCATTCAAAATTGTACAAAATGAATTATGAGTTATAATTTATTTGTCTAGATTCCTTAATGAGTCTATTTTCAATAGAAACAAGTGGGAACAACATATGAAAACTGTATAATGAGATATTTGAACTTAGGTTAAGAGAGGTCAGAACCGTTGGTCAGTGAAACAGGGGAAAGTTTAATGAATAAACTGTACAAATTGGCCATGTGAAAAATTCTGGAAAAATTACAGTAAGAGGATATATGAGTCTAGTTTTAAGGAAAATTTACGGATCTAAATTTTAAGTTTCGTAGCTTGAGTTATGGTCAATTTAGTCAACATGATGTAGATGGATAGTTTCAATTTTTATGCCCTGAATTAGTAGTTAAGTCTAGTAATGTCTCGTGCTCGACTCCGGCAATGGTCTCGGGTAATGGGTGTTACACTTGTAATGTTTTCTTGTCTTGTAGTTGTCTTTTGTGGAATGTGAAGATTGGATCAACTTGGAGCTCACACTATCCAAACTTCAATTCGGTAGTCTTTTATTTGTTTCGAACCCGGTTATGTAGCATGTTGTAACATCCTAGAATTTGATTTTTTTTGAGTTACATTAAATTGGTAATTTAGCGTGTTAGATTATTAATTTTTGCTTGATGATGAGGTCCTGAGAAGGCTTGGGATTTATTTGGACCTAGTGAAAATTTTTAGCTTATAGTACTTTAAAGAGAGGGAGACAGTGAACTCATGGTATATGGAAAATTATGAGTAAATAACTATCATAATTGAGCTATTGGTTAAGAGGTTATGCGCTACATGTATGGTCTTGAGAGGAGAGGTTCGAATCCTCTAGTATGCATTTTGTGAATATTAATTTTTGCTCTTTCCTAGCAAGTGTCGGCCAAACATCATATTTTTGGTAAGTTAGACTTTTATTTTTATGGTATGATGGCTACGAGATATGGTAACAGTGAACTTAAGGAAAAGAATCATATGGAAAAGGCATGTAAGGGGGGACATAAGGCATGAAACAAGGGAGATGTTTTGGAAACTTTGGGATGGCTAAACTTTGACTTTTTGGCCAATGTACTTGGATGGTTTTGGGGCTAGAAGGGGTTGGCCGAATATTGGTAAGGATTAGGAGCTAGTTGGCCAAAATGCTTTAGCAAATTAGTGCATTATTTTTCTTTTCTCTTCACAACTTCTCTCCCTAGCCGAATTTGAACAATAGGTAAGTTTTTGTTTCTTTCGGCCATATCATTTTTGACCATTTTGATATCATCTTTTCTCCCTAAACTCTATTCCTCTTTGTGCCGAAATCATATAGTCCTTGAGTGACATTTTCTTTGTCTTTCATTTGGCCGATTATACACCAACCGTAAGACCTTTTCTCTGTTCATCTTCCATCATTGAAAATCGATACATAAACACTCTCTTTCTTCTAATTCTTTTTCTCCTTTCTTCCTTCTTGCAAAGAACTTTTAAACATTTTTTTTCTTCTCTTCCAAAATCTTTCACCATGGCCGAATGTTAATAACCATCTTCATAGCCGAATCTTCCATTTCTCATATATTTCTTCTCAATCATTTCTTCTATTCAAACTTTGGACAATCGGTAAGAATTCTCTTCATTGGTTTCTAATTTGTTATTTGTTTGCTTTTGGCCGAATCCATAGGTTGGCTTAGGAGAACCTTTTTGATCGAAATAATCATTCATTTTTCTTAGACAAATCCTTTTCGTTTTTTTAAGTGAAATAGTGGAGGGCCGAATCTCCATCTCCTCGAAGTTATCTCGAAATCATTACAGTTTGGATCAAAAACCTTCAAGGTAAAAAGATTTCTTCATGGATTTCATGATCATCCTCTATATTATCAAGATGATTATCAATTTGGAATGAAGTAACCGATAATTTTATATAGGGATTCTTTTGGGGATCACTCAGAACATCGTGGTAAGCCTATCTATACCATTTCTTTAATTCCATACTTTAGTATATTATCGATTTACTAAAGATCTAATGAATGAAGGCCCGTAGTGACGTTTTGAAAGGGAAATCTAGTGGTGTTTCCAAAAGGAGTGGTTTGGCGTTCTCAACTCCTAGATTCAAACGAAGGTCCATTTCGGCAATCCGGGATTTTCCACCGGGTTGTGGACCCTCCTCTGGTGAAAATCAATTATTCGAGGTAATTTGCAGTTCTGAGCCATTAGCTGTTCGGGGTTTCCCAACGGGTTGTGGACCGTCAACCGGGGAAAACCGAAAAATCATAGTTATTCGCGATTCCGAGGGTAAAAATCCTAGACCGTTTATCTTAGAATAAATTACTATAAGTGTTAATGATCTAATCGAGCGTTAAAAATATTCTAGGTGTTGACGATCAAGAAAGTGTATTGCTCACCGTAATCAGGTGTGTAAATCTCGCACCGTATCTCATGGGTTAGATGACTATATCGTAGTAATCGTTGGATTAAATCACAAGTTAGTGAAATCGGGTAAAATAGTATATTTATCACTCTAATGGTAAAAACTATGAAATCGGTATTAAGACCGTGAAAATTACGAAATTGCCCTTAATGGGCTAAATCGATAAATGTGACTAAATGGGCCTTATGTGATATGTGATAAATGGGCCATAAGTGATAATTGGTAAGTGGGCCATAAGTGATATGTGATAAATGGGCTATATGTGATATTTGATAAATGGGCCAAGTGTAATATGAGATTATATAGGCCAAAATGTGTAATGGGCCAGATTGTAATAATTTGAATAATGGGCCTTATGTTGGAATAATTGTATGAATGGATTGTTATACATATTATATACATGATTGCATGGGTTGGGCTTTTTGACGAAGAGAAGTTATGGTAGCTTTGCTACAAAATTCTTATGGCTTCGTGCCCAGTTTGATATATGGCTTAATGCCCAGTTTGGTGTGTTGGCGGGGTGGGTGACTAAAACTCCCCACAGGTGTGCTGGTTGGTACGGGTGGTGTGTAGCGGATGGAAATTTAGGTTTGGTTTTGGGCTCAGGCCCAAATAAATGCTTAAATGGTTTTGGCCCAGTGGACTATGGTAAGTGAGTTACACACTGAGTATTAAGTAACTCACCCCGTTTTCTTTACCCTTTTCAAGTAATGATCAGTGATGAAGGTTTGGGCCGGGAACGACTCAGTGGAGGCCATACTACGAATTATGGGTTATTTAAATTTCGGATTTCTTTTTAAGTACTTTTTATTATTTTTGCTATTTTGTAATAAGGCCTCTGGTTAAATTTTTTTTATGGATGTTTTACTCGTGGATGGAATTTTATTATGTTTTAAATACTTAAGTGGGACTATTTCATTTTAAAATAGAAATAAATGTTTTCCTCAAATATATTTGCAAAAAGAGTTTCATTTAAAATATTTTTTTAACTCGAAAATTTTCTGTAACAATTCTTCTAAATATCTTGCTTTCAAAATTTCTTTCGAACTCTTTTACATTTCTCGGAATATTGAATCAATTATTTTTTTCTAAGTTTCAATTTACAAACTCTTACGTCTTAAATTATTAAATATAACAATCAACCTCGGTTTTCAATAAACACCTTTTCAAAATCTTTATTTTAAAATCCATTTTCTACAAATCTTTAAAAGACTTTACATATGATCATTTCGTGTGACATGTCAAATCTGGTCTTAACACATAGACCGGGTTTGGGGTGTTACACATGTAAATAGGGAAATACTTGTATATGTTTTGTTTGTTGGAAAATGTGTCCATATTGTAGTAAACATGTAACTATTTTCTATTTATTTGAATGATGAATAAATAAATAAAGTTAATTCCACATTTTATTATTATGTCTTTTGTGTTTTCTGTCTTTTATATTTTGCATGCATAGCGAAATTGTGATAAGCAAATCTTAGCTCATTGACTGTCTAAAGTTCAAATAGGAGATAAGTGGCATTGTAAAGAATGTTTACATTGCGAGAGAGACGATTTACTTGAGTAGATAATATAAATGAGTCCGTAATCCCATAAAATAATCAAAGTGAGCATTTGATTCAAATACTGGGAAGGATTCTTATGTCGTCTACAATTCCAATTGGGGAGATGGCTAGTCTTGGCTATCGAAGCAGTTGACTCTACGAGTAGAGACATAGATGTATTCACTGGTAGAATGATATATTAGATTGGACCCAAGATGAATTAATTCTGAATCCATTTCTGAATTAATTCATTTATGACGTTCATGGTATGATTTACCTAAATCCTGAGTTAGTCACTGACCATGCGTATGCAACTCACGTGCTTTGATATAAGTGGAGGCTTATGCTCTAAAGATGATCAATCCCGTAGCCAATATGTTGGATACATGACTTGTGTATGACATAGCTTTACTAGAAATAGTGGAATTTATAGCTCAATTAAAGAGTTAAAGATATCTTCTCATTGGCATTGTGTGGATTGATAAATATGGAACGAGGCGGCGGGTTGCTAGTTCTCGAACGAGCAATTTATTACAGTCATTTGTTGACAGTGATCATATTTATCATTAAGAAGACACAATGGTGACAATGATATAAAATTGGATTGTATTAAGTGAACGGATCTAACTCAAAGGAATCAATGATATCATATGAGGGTAACACATACATGATGAGGTCATTGGACAAAGTAGTTGAATAAATTGCTTTTGTAAAGAGTATACAATAAGGAGTTTTCAATCATGGTACTTCTTATGGATTGACTCCATGATTAAGTAATTGCGAATTATCGGAACAATGCTTCTGGACATAATTGCAATCACTAGAGCCTAATTGTATATATCCGATTGGTCCCTCCGCTAGCTCAACAAAAGCTCGATATTGCATTTGAATCAGAAGATAATTCTACGACTTTGGGAATAATTTAATTGAGATGATTTATTCAATGTGGAATTAAATTAGGTGGTCGTGAGAATTGTTCAATTAGAGAATTTGATTAAAGAATTTTCTTGAAAACTTAATTTAGAAAGTCTTAAGTGATTTTTAAAAATTAACTTGGATCAAGTAAAATTAAATTAATCAAATCAATAAAAATTAATATGATATTTTTGGAAGTTAATTTTCAAGTTAGACAATTGTCCAATAAATAATTGAACTTGGAAATTGGACTTGATATCTTAAATTGGGTCCGGGAGCCCAAAACCGAGATCAAGACCCAAAAACTGGTCGAACCGTGCCCGGTATATGAAATCGGGTCGATGGTCCAATCGGTAGCTAGGCCGGACCGGTCGGGTCTTCATTGATTCGGACCGAATCGGCAGTAGCTGAACCAGCTCGAGGTGCCATAAGGGTGTCGCACCTGCATCACAAGACACAGCGGTGCCAGCAGTTGCGACGGCGGCGTCCCAGTGGCCGGCGGTGGTTGGTCATCTGTGGTTAAGCAATGAAAGAGTTACACTCCTACTGAAAATTTACCAGAGAATTTGATTTCATATTAATTATTCCAAAAATAATAATATTTTAATAGTTGAATATTAAATTTAATTTAATACTTATCTAAATAACATTTTATTAATTTAATATTAAAGTGATTATCTTAATAATAAATTTAATTTAATGTTTATCTTGTAGATAAACATTCTATTAATTTAATAAGATTTATTATTAAAATTTATCTAATATTTATCAAAATAAATATTATATTAATTTAATATTAAAGTGATTAAGTTTAAATCATAGTTGAACTCTCTAAACTCTCTCTATATAAATAGAGCATTGGGTCATTATTTACACACACTTGAATTCAAGAGAAAGTTGTAGAAAGAAAATTCTCTGAAGAGATTATTTCAAAAAAAATTATAGATATATAATTTTATTTACAACTAGACCAAAAATTTTAGAAAAATTGCAAAATTACCCCACTGATAATTTTTGTGAAAAATTTTTTGATTCGAAGCGAGCCCACACTCAGCAGACGTGAGCTTAAGGATAGCGGAGAAGACTACTCGATCGAAGCACTCATTCTAGATGAATCGAAAAGGTATAATTTTGATTAAGTGTTTATTACTTTAGATATCAAAGCCAATATCTTGTTTTGGAAAAAAATTAAAACTCTGGTTTTTCACTAAATTTATTTTCCGCTGCATTTTACAAACTCGTTTTTTTTTTCCAACAATTGGTATCATGAGCCAGGCTGTGTTCTATCTATAAGTATAAATAGATAATCCAAGTTAATTTCTCTTCTTCTTGAATGATTCACACACATATAGTCCCTTTAGAAAGTCTTCTAGACCTTAATCATGCTTTAGAGAAGGTTAGGGACTATACCGATCTCATACAAAACTTTGTGGAACTTAGAAAATTGTTCTTTCAAAACAGGGCACACTCCCATGTGGCTAGGCCGTCTGCCTTACACGGCTGTGCCCTGAACCATGTCTCAACCCGTGTGCAAAACCAGTGTGTCTTGCCCATGTGCAAGTCTGACTTGCTTCGAAATAAAACATTGAAGGACACAGTCGAGACACACGCCCGTGTGCTCAACCGTGTGGACAAATATAGGCCATTTGTAAGGCCAATTTGCCACCTAAAATTTGGTCATACATACTGTAAGGCCCAAATTTTGCCCGGGGCCCAATTAACCAAACCAAGTTAAAAACCCAAATAAAGTCCATATACAAAGCCCAAATCACAAGCCTAAAACTGGACCCAATTGCAACCCTAGCCCAAACAGAATTAACCCAACAAAATTTTTTTTTTCAGAATTTTCAAACCCTAGGTGCGCCGCACCTAGGGCCTTCTGACGTCCGCCGCAGCCATCAGCGCAAAAGGCGCACCTACCCTCTGCTCTGCCACCGCCCATAGCCACCTGCAAACACGCAAAAAGGACAACAGTAGCAGCAAAAACAAATATATTGTATTCTTCTTCTTTCTTCAATCTCGGTTATAAAAACCGAAGAAAAGACAATGTAAAAGGGGGAATTTTTGAATGAAAAATACAGAGAAAAATTCGAAAAATAAGAGAAGCTTTGAAACAGATTCGAAAACTAATGTCGTAGTTTTTATATGTTTATTTTATCTTTCCTTTTATTTTTTTATTTTCGAAAATATACATATGTTTATATTTCTTTAATTTTCTAAAAAAAATAGTTTATATACAAGTATATAAAAATACAAAGAAAAGGGAAGAGAAAATTTTACCTTTTGATTTCCAGCTGCCGTTCACGACGGCCGACAGCGGCGAACCAGCGACGGCGCTGAGGAGGGTTTAAAACCCTAGCAGAGGGAAAAAGGGAACCCCTTTTGTTTTTTTTAAAGCTATAGCAGCAAATAAAAAAAAGAAGAAAATTTCCCTTTAAATAGAAACACTGAAACGCTGCCGTTTCAAGCCCTTCCCCCAGACGCCAAAACGGCGTCGTTTTGGAAGGAGGACCCGAGACCCGACCCGATGGGAAAGAGGATCCACGTGTTTCTGTTGAATGGGCTATTTGCGTGCGCAATCCCCCCGCTTTTGTAGCGCCTTGCAATTTAGTCCTTATTTGTTTTGTTTATTTTTTTATTTTTAATTTTACCACATACTTTTATTTTCGTTGCATTAGGGCCCATATTGAAACGCTACGCAAAGGGAATGGGAATAATTTCCCATATGGTCCCTCCTCTTTCCACGCGCATCACATTAGGCCCTAATCCGTTTTTTCTTTCTAATTCAGACCCTTAATTTTATTTTTCTTTTAATTTAGTCCTTTTCAACATTTTATTTATAATTTGGGGGCTCCCAATTTTATTTTATTTGCAATTTAGCACTCCATTCATTTATGGATTCATATATATTTTTGTATATTAATTTATTTGTTATTTACTTATTTGTTATTTCATTTATTTGTCATTTATTTGTTTATTGCTCTTACTTTTTAGTACTTTAAAACAATTTATTTCTTTTACCGTGTTTTCTACTTTATTTTATTATTATTATTATGATTACTATTATTATTTCTAGTATTGTTATTTTATTTTTACTATTATTATTATCACTATTATTATTATTGTTATTCGTTTATTATTATAATTATTAATATTATTATTTAACTATTTTACCTAATATTCATTTATTTATTTATTTGTTCACTATTAAATTTTAAATTATTTTTTAGTTTTCATTTATTTATTTACTCATTATTTTTATAATTAGTTCGTCTTATTTTTATTTTTTTGTATTATTATTTATCTTATTTTTTTACTTTTGCTCTTACTACTCCTTTTATTTTTTGGTTTGTTCTATTTTTACTTTTACCCTTATTATTTTCTACTTCGATCTGCTTTATTTTAAATTTTTAAGCTTATTATTGTCATTTCATTATTTATTTATTTATGTATTTATATTTTGTTGCACATACTTTCAAATTTCAACTGTTCATTATTGATATTTATATTTATTATTGTCATAATCATTATTTTGTTACATATATTAGCACTGAAATTCATTTTACATCTTGCCATAAGATCATATTTCACTTTATCCGATCCATTAAAATTTTTGTTTTAAAATAAGAGAATACTCCGCGTTCTAAGATTCGAAAGAAATCGTACCCTAACTCACTGGGTTTCGATTTTTCTCACCGAGTCTAAAGAACCTATTATTTTCTTTTCTTTTTAAAATCAAAGCATAAAAGTTAAATTAAAACTTATTCTTGAGAATTCAAAATTGTCGTGTCCTAACTCGCTGGATGTGATGTTTTGTTTTCCCGGGATAAGGATTTAAATTAAAAAAACAAGGCAATATTTCATGTTTGGAAATTCGATAAATCGTGCCCTAATGTGTTGGGTATCAATTTACCGTTTGACCAAATAATCAAATATCCTTTTAAAATTTCAATGCATAAGTTTTGGGAATTATAAGATGATCTTGAATTCGAGGATTTAAATTGTCATATCCTAACGTGCTGGAGGTGATATTTCATTCCTTCGGAACAAGAAAATCTTAATATTCAACTCGAGTATATTCAAATGTTTTAAAAGAAATCATATTTTAAAATCTTTTCAAATTTTCGACATTAAGATGTTAATTAATCAATTAGGTACCAATTTTGGGTGTATCGAGGGTGCTAACCCTTCCTCGTGCGTAACTGACTCCCGAAACCGTTTTCTGGATTTCGTAGACCAAAAAATCGTCGTTTTAGTAAATTACAAATTTTATTAAAATGATCAAATTACAAGGTGGCCCGATCACTCCTCATCAAAAAGGATTGGTGGCGACTCCCCTTTTTCGTTTTCATTTTCAAAACCAAAGTCGACTCGTTTTTATAAAAAATGGTTACGACACATACAAACACAAATAACACATTTTTACAGCACATTTTCCAGCCAGTTCCAATACCAAAACATACATCATTTAAACCATAATATCATCGATTAATTCCACATTCATTTACCAATCCAAAGGCATACCTTTCATGGACTATAATCACATCTAAAATCATACACTTCATATCCAAATTAAACCATTTCATACATAACCAAAACATACCAATTCATTCACATCAAGACATATCAAATTGGCCTTTTCCCTTGACCACATATATACCACAAAATGTACCATTTTATAACACATAGTACATACCCAAAATTCATTCATAAACTCAAACTTAACCAAGCCATATCACTTGGCTAGATATACATATCCCAAAACAAAATCAAGTTCTCTAGCCTATACATGCCATACTTCTATATGTACATTTTCAAAAGGTACCAAAGTATAGTTCGATAGTGTGGTGATGACCCTCGATGATCTCCGAGCTTCCAGTAGCTTCAATAATCTATAAATCATTGAAAACACACACAAAGGAAGCTTTCAAAAGCTTAATAAGCCATATACAAACAAACTTATCACATAGAACAATTATAAACCATTTCATACATATAGTTCGTGGCATAACACAATCACAAGTCATATTTCTCTTATATCTCAATTGATCATGTCCACTTGCTCATAATCACATATCATGTAATGTAGCTCACATATCAAATGATCACATACATACCTTTCATTGCCAAATTTCATATACATACATACGTACCGGAATTTAGATGCACATTCGTATACTCATTCATTTCTCGGAATGCATGTTAAACCGTTCGGAATTAAATAGGATACTCGAATAGCTCGAAAAACTCGTACAATGCTAACGTCCCAGTCGTGGTCTTACATGTAATCAGTATCGATGTCAATGTCCCAGACAGGGTCTTACACGAAACCAAATACGATGCCGATGTCTCAAACATGGTCTTACATGTAAATAACAAATCGATTCCAATGTCCCAGACGTGGTCTTACACGATAACACATATGTGAATCCTATTTCATGACATACGTATCCTAACTACTTCCTAAGGTTCGTACGGGACTTTTCAGACGTCGTCACATTATCAAAACTTTATCGGATTTTACATATTCAACTCAAATAACCATATATCACAATTTATTCACATAAAAGTATTAATAATTCAATTTAAACAGATTTATTTGTATATCGACTTACCTCGTACGGATTCGGATGGAAACAAACGATTACTCGACCACTTTAGATTTCCCTCGATCTTATTCCGTTTTCTTTGGTTCTTGATCTATACACATTCAAATTTAACTCTTTTATTCACCAAATCATTTAATTCAATCCATATACACATATTTAGGGCATTTTACAAATTATCTCTCATATTTTCACATTTTGACATTTGAGTCCCTATTTCATAAAGTCACAAAATACACATAATTTTCTTATACTCATGCTTGGCTGAATATTCCATTTATTCCATATAAGCCCATATCTTTCATTTATTTCACATTTTGACCCGCAATTTTTCCTTTTCACAATTTAGCCTATAATACTCAAATTCATCAAAAATCCAAATACAAAACATGTTAACCCAACACATATCCTTCATTTTTCATCAACTAACATCACAAAGCTCACAATATGATCGATGGAATAATTCAAAATTATCATCAAAATCTAAAATTGAGGCATAGGCTTGATAGAATGCTAAGCAACAATCACAAAAACATAAAAATCATCAAAAACGGATCAAAATACATACATTGATCAATCAAAATGAGTACCGAACCCTAAGAAATCTTTTTTTTTCTTTGTAATTTCGGCAATGATGAACAAAATATGACCATTTTCATGAATTGGTTTTATTAATTCATCTTTTAATTTACTTTTTACTATTTTAACCTTAAAAATTTTAATTAGAAAACTATATTACATATGCCCAAAACCGTCCATGCTATTATTCAATGGTTAATTATCAACATAAGGACCCCACATAATAAAAGCCATAGCAATATAGCACTTTAACAAATAGCAAGTCACTTTTGCATTTTACGCGATTAAGTCATTTTATCAAATCGAGCACACAAACGATAAAATTTTCATAGGAAACTTTCACACATATCGATTCACATATTGTAATCACCAAAAATAATATTAAAATAATTTTACAACATCAGATTTGTGGTCCCAAAACCACTATTCCGACTAGGATATAAACCGGGCTGTTACAGAACCATGGAAACATGGGTTGGCAATTTTATTTTAATTATCTATCTTATTATATATATGTTTTATAATTGTTTATAATATTTATATTATGCAATGTTATAATTTTTTATATATATGATATGATCCATAGTTGATCGATTAAAAATAAGAAGTGTGGTAATGAGAAAATACATGTGTTGTTTTGTTCTATTCACTTCTTTAGGTTATTAGATAACTGTGAGAAGTGTGGTAATGAGAATGTGCATGTTTAGGAATGGCTCTGGCTAGGAAAGGCTTGGTTTTTAAACGGTCAAATTTGACTCACCTCTCTTTCCTAGGACCCTACCTGGTGCATGGTTCGCATTCACTTCTTCGACTTTTTCCTTAAAAGAAAAACAGTAGAGAATCAAAATTGTTTGTTTTAAGATTGATTGATTGCCATAACATGCCATGCATATATTGGAAACATGTTAATTAGATTAGGTAAGAATGCCACTAGAACTATTGTATGATCATTCTTGAAATTTGGGATTAAAAACCTTGCATGTTTTTAAAATATTGAGTGGGAGAAGGTCCTTGAACAAGACCTACGACCTCCATTGATGGTCCCTAAGTGATAGCATGATAAAGTTTCAAGCTGGTTCCTACCCTGGCCACACCCCAAGGTAAACTTTTTCATGTGGGTTCACTAAATGTGATTGCCTTTTAAGGACAACTAGTCATGCATGACTTACAGAGTGATTATCCCAAAATGAATCACAAATGAAAGCATGTTCATAATGGGTGTTGAGTCAATGGTTACACACTCAAGATCATCTCTTATTAAATAATTTCCCAAGAAATAATATTTAAGCTAGAGATGATGGCCAAACGTTAATCAGTCGTTAGTTCGTGTGGAGTCTTGAGAACTAAGATTCATAAATTGATTAGATGTAATCCATGTTCTTGCTAATTAATCATGGGACCCCAAGACGACATGGTTGATGGGTGTGAGAATGACAGTAGCAACGAAAAAATATTTTTTCAAGGTGTTAATACAAGACGCATGCATCATATTGCATTCTTGATATGTTACTGAAATGAAAAATCTTTACTTAATACAAAGATAGTAATTAGTGAAATCTTTATTTTTTCAGTTCAAATATGTCTCTTACTCCTATTATTAGCATTTTTTACTGAGAATAAATTAAATAGGGATAACTTTCGAGAATGGAAACGAAACCTGTTGGTAGTTCTCAGCTGTGAGAAACACAAATTCATTCTTGACGAAACGTGTCCTCCTGAAGCTCAGCCCAAAGCGAAATCGCTAGAGAGATTCTAACTCTATTGCTCGATGTTATATGTTAATGAGCATGAGTAGTGTGTTGCAAAAGCAACACGAGAATTTCCATACTGCTAAAGAGATCATGACAAATTTAGAGGATTTGCTTGGAGGCCAAGTCGCATTGGTTTGACAATCCGCTATTACGAATTTAATCAATTCTCAATAGAAAACCGACACTTTGGTCAAAGAACATAGGACTAAGCTTATGGGATTCTTTGTGGAAGTAGAAGACAACAGGGTTGAACTAGACATGAACACTCAAATTGAAATAGTGTTCAAATCCTTAACCAATGAGCTTGCTAGTTTTTAGGTCGAGTAACAACTTAAGGAACAATGCGCTTACCTTGACTCAGCTCATGAAGGAGTTACAATCCTATAATTGATGCTTAAAGGTGGTAAGCTGGTTCAAGAGAAACCTGAGACAAACTTAGCGGTGGGCCCATCGTCCTCTAAGGGGAAATATAAAACTAAGAGAAAGAAGAAACCGACTAAGTCTTCGATTCCACCTCGTGTGGATAGGAAGAAGGTTAAGAAGACAAAAGATCCTAAAAAGATCAAATATTTCTTCTGCAACAGAAAAAGGGCATTTCAAATCAAACTACAAAGAGTATTTGGATTACCTAGCCGAAAAAGGTAAATGTATGTGTGGTTGAAGCTTACTTAGTGGAAGAATCAATTGACAACTAAGTTATTGATTCTAGAGCCACCAATCATGTGTGTGTTTCTTTACAAAGGTTCAGTGAAACAAGAAGTTTGCGTGACCGGAGCTTCTCATTACAGACTGGAGATGAGAGCTATGTCTCAGCCAAAACAGTGGGAGAAGTTATTTTACACTTTGATAATTTTAGAAAGATTATTTTAAAGAACGTGTTTTATGCACCTCATTTTTAAAAGGAATTTAATTTTTGTAGCATGTTTATTTTATGACAGTTATATCGTGACATTCAATAAAGGGATTGTTATTCATAGAAATCATTCTTTAGTCTGTAATGGGTGGATGGAAAACAATCTCTACTTTATCAAACCAAATAACTACTCGATGCTTCAAACTGAAATAGTGAATAAAAAGCTTAAAACTTCTCACTCTAATGAGGGATACCTATGACATTTAAGACTTGGTCATATTAACCAAGAAAGAATCACTATACTCATGAAAGATGGTCTCTTAAGTATGCTTAAGGAAGTCAGTGTTCCAGAATGTAAATCTTTCTTAGAAGGTAAAATGACTAAGAGGTCTTTTAATGAGAAAGGTACAAGGGCCAACTAGCCTTTAGAACTTGTGCACACTGATATATGTGGTCTCATGAGCATCAGTGCCCAAAGAAGTTAAAATTATTAGTGAATTTTATCGACGACTATTCTCGATATGGATATGTGTATCTAATGCACTGCAAAAGTGAAACATTTGATAAATTTTGAGAGTTTCATGCAGAAGTGGAAAAGCAATTAGATTTATCCATAAAGAATCTTCAGTCTGATCGAGGTGGAGAATATTTTTTCAATGAGTTCTTAGGATACTTCATAGAGAATGGGATTTTATCCCAATTGACAGCGCTGGGCACTCCACAGCAGAATGGTGTAGTTGAGAGAAGGAATAGAACATTGCTTGGCATAATTCATTCAATGTTAAGCTATTCAGAACCTCCTACTTCCTTCTGGGGATATGCGATACAAACGACTTACTATATTCTGAATATTGTGCTAACCAAGTCTTCTTGTAAGACACCTTATGAACTGCGGCATGGAAAGAAACTCGATCTAAATCACTTTAGTATATGGGATTTTCCAGCACACGTTCTGGATAAGGATACAAAGAAGTTGGATGCACCGACAGAATTGTGCATGTTTGTAGGATATCCAACATGATCAAAGGGAGGATTATTTTACAATCTAAAAGATAATACAATTAAAGTTTCTACTCATACTACTTTTCTCAAAGAAAGCTATGTGGATAACTTAAGCCTCGAAGTAAAGTGGTACTTAAGGAACTTTTAGGAGTGGTAGAACAATCACCAAGTCCAATTCTCGAGAAAGTTGTAAAAAAACCTACAAACTATCAACAACATATGAGAATCCGTCGTAGTGGGGGAATTTCTAAGAAACCAAACTTTTTCATCTATGATGGTAGTATTTATAATACGGAAGTCAATTATGAAGATAATGATCTACTTACTTACGAGAAGGCTATGTAGGACATTGATTCCAAGCTCTGGAAGTAGGCCATTGATGCCAAGATGGATTTTATGAAATTCAATATGGTGTGGGAACTTGTAGACTTACGGACTAGGATTAAACCTATAGGGTTAAGTGGATCTACAAGAAGAAGAGAAATGCAGAAGGAAAAGTGGAAACACACAAAGTTAGACTTGTAGGGAAATGCTACACAAAGAAAAAAAAGACATCGATTACAATGAGACCTTTTCTCTGGTATCCATATTCAAGTCTATCCGTATATTCTTATCCATTGCCACCGCTCTTGATTACGAGATCTAGCAAATGGATGTCAAGACAACATTCTTGAATGGCTATCTTGATGAGACCATTTACATGGCTCAACCTACTGGTTATGTTGTCAAAGGAAAGGAGCAGAAAGTTTGCAAACTGCTAATATCCATTTATGGACTTAAGCAAGCATCCCGCTTATAGAATAAAAGATTTGATCAAATGATTAAGACTTTTGGATTTGAGAAAAATGTTGGTGAACTTTGTGTTTATAAACGTATAAAGGACAAAAAGGTGGTATTCCTTGTTTTGTATGTTAATGATATTCTATTTATTGGAAACGATGTAGGAGAATTGTCATTGGTTAAACTGCAGTTAGCTTACCAGTTTAGCATGAAGGACTTGGGTGAACCTAGTTATATTCTTGGAATTCAGATCCTTAGGGATCAAAAGAATAAAATGATAGCTTTATATCAAGCTTCATACATCGATAATGTACTAGAATGTTTTGCAATGACCGATGCGAAGCCAAACGTTCAACCGATTGCATCAGGTTTTCATCTTTCTTTAAATGACTATCATAAGACAACGGAAGAAAGATAACATATGAGTAAGGTTCCATTTGCTTCGGTAGTTGGAAGCCTTATATATGAGATGCTTTGGACATGTCCAGATATCTGTTTCGCAGTAGGAATGGTTAATAGATATCAGGTGAATCCAGGTCTCAGGCATTGGCAAGCTGTAAAGTATATATTAAGGTATCTTAAAAGAACCAGGGATTATATGCTTATGTATTCTAGGGAGGACCTTACTCTTGTTGGATATACAGACTCAGACTTCTAAACTTGTAAAGATTCGAGGAAATAGACATTGGGAAATGTATTTGTTGTAGGCTATAGAGCCATAGTATGGAGAAGTGTAAAACAAACTTGCACTGCTGACTCTACTATGGAGGCCGAGTATGTGGCTGCTTTTGAGGCAACGAAGAAGTAATATGTCTTCGAAAGTTATTAACCGAACTTGAAGTTATTCCTGGTATGGTAAAAGCTATAACATTATATTGTGATAACAATACTACAATAGCTAATACCAAGAAAATAAGAAGTCGTAAGAGGAGGAAACACATTGATCGGAAGTATCATTTGATACAAGAGGCAGTAGCCGAAGGAATTTTAAATCTGATTAAAGTAGCTTCTGAAAATAACCTTGCGGATCCATTCACTAAGACTTGTAATTAGGAGTTTTAACAAACACATCGAGGATATGGGAATGCGAAACATGACACATTTACTTCACAAGGGCAAGTGGGAGATTGTTGGGAAATTTTCCCATATTATAGTAAACATGTAACTCTTTTCTATTTAATTGAACAATGAATAAATAAATAAAGTTAATTTCACATTTCACTATTATTATGTCTTTTGTATTTTCTGTCTTTTATATTTTGCATGCATAGTGAAATTGTGACAATCAAATATTAGCTCATTGATTGTCTAAGTTCAAACTGAAGATAAGTGGCATTGTAAAGAACGTTTACATTGCGAGAGAGATAACTTACTTCAGTAGATAATCTAAATGAGCTTGTAATATCGTAAAGAATCAAAGTAAGCATTTGATTCAAATATTGAAAAGGATTATTATGTCGTCTACAATTCCAATTGGGGAGATGGCTAGTCTTGGCTATCAGAGCAGTTGATTCTACGAGTAGAAACATAAATGTATTCACTAGTAGAATGAGAGATTTGACTGGTGTAATAGCCCGGTTTAGACCCTAGTCAGAACAGTGGTTTCGGGACCACAAATCCGATGTCAGAAAAATATTTTAATATTATTTTTCGTGTTTACAGTATTTGATAAAGTATGTCTGAAAGTTTTGTGTGAAAATTTTATCATTTGAGTGCCGATTTGTGTAAAATGATCTAATCGCATAAAATGTAAAAGCTGTGTGCTAGAGGTTAGACTGCTTAAATGCTATGCTTTGAGATATGTGATGTCCTTATTATGGAAATGGACTATTAGTTGTGTAAGTGGTCATAAATGACCTTATAATGGATGATTTTATAAGTATAATAATAAGGTTAAATTGGTAAAATGATAATTAAGTTAATATTAATAAAACCAAAACAAAAATTTATGGTTATCATCTTTGTTCTTACCGAAATTAAAAGAAAAGAGAAGAGGAAAATGTGGTTTTAGGGTTCAGCCATTGTTGTTCTTGATTAAGGTATGTTTGAGCTCGGTTTTTGATGATTTTTATGTTTTTGTGATTGTTGCCTTGTGTTTTATAAAGCCCATGCTTGAATTCATGAAATTAATGATGATTTTGAGTTATGCCATTGTTGAATATGTGAGCTTTGTGTTGATAATTGGTGAAATATGAAAGTTTGATGGATGATAAACATATTTTGTATTTGGAATTTTTGATGAAATTGGTTATTAAGGGCTAATTTGTGAAAATGAAACTTTGAAGGGTTAAAATGTGAAATAAATGAAAGTTATGGGTTGCTAGGGACTAGTATGAAATTCAGCCAAGCTTGGGTGTGAATAAATTATGTGTATTTTGTGTAATTGTGAAATAGGGACTAAAATGTCAAAATGTGGAATTATGGTGGCTAAAGTGTAAAATGCTTTAACTGTGTGTTGTGGATTGTTTTGGATGAAAATGTGATTGAATGAGTTGAATTTGATATTATATAGATCAAGAAAGGAGAAATTCGGACTTAGATCGAGACAAGAACAAAGTGCTCGATTGATCGACTAGTGTTGTTTTTTTACGTTCGAGGTAAGTTCGTGTATAATACGAATTGTTTAAAAAATGTTCATCTATTATGAAATGAATGGAAATGTGATTTTTGAGTTAGTAATGCGAAATGTGAGTTCGAAGATATGTGGCACTAAGTGTGCGTAAATAGAATAGTTACTGCAATGAATTGCACTAAGTGTGTGAGATAAAGAAATGCATTGGATATATTAGTTGGCACTGTGTGTGCGATACTGAGACATTTTCAGTTTAATGTGATGGCACTAAGTGTACGATACTATTGTAGCTTTGGCTAATTAAATGGCACTAAGTGTGCGAGTACATCGAACGTTTAAAGGGGATCGAACGAATTATGGCATTGAGCATTGAGTGGTAAATATAATAGATAAGTACGTGATGGTACATGTATGTATAGAACCTATGTGGTTGAGGATATTGTATATGAGATAAATGGATGATTATGTGAATGAATGATGAAAAAGAGATGGTTTGAGTAGCATTAAAAATGCTTGTACTTGAATCTATAGATATGGTATGAAATTGAGTAATGACTATGGGTGAGATTGAGTAGTGATGTGAATTGAATCAAGTGATAGTTAATTTTTTTTATTGAATCTGAATTGTTGAGTTAATTATGTTATATTACGAACTTACTAAGCTTTAAAGCTTACTGTGTGAAGTCTTTCTTTGTTTTACAGTGTCATTAAAGCTAGCACGGATCTAGGGATCGTCAGCGACTCAATCACACTATCGGACATCTATTTTGGTACCTTTTTGGAAGTTGTATATATGGTATATGGCATGTATAGGCTAGTAAAGTTGTGGAATGATTTTGGTACATGTTTTGCTATGTGGAAATGGTATATGTGATGTGTATATATGGTTTTGTGTGAATAGCCATTATAGTATGTTTTGGTAAGTTAGAAATGGTATGTTTTATACTTGATTTGGTGGTTGAGAATGGTGAATGAGTTATAAGTTATTTGATGTTAGAATTAAGCATGTAGGGATGACCCAAATTGGGTGGCAATTTGGCCTTGTAAATGGCCTATAATTTTCCACACGGGTGAGCACACGGGCGTGTGTCTCGCCTGTGCCCATCACTATCCTTATTCGATGCAGGTCAGACTTACACACAGGCCGTGTGACTCAAGTTAGTGTTGCACACGGGCCAGACACATCGGCGTGTGATAGGCGGTGTGACTATAATCAGAGTTGCACACGGGGTAAGATATGGTCTAAGGCATGGCCATGTGTGGCACATGGTCTAGCCATATGGGTGTGTGTCCTGTTTTAGAAGAAATTTTTTTCTAAGTTTCGCAAAGTTTTCGTATGAGATCAGTTTAGTCCTGAACCTTTTTGAAAGCATGTTTAAGGTTTCGTAGACCTTCTAAAGGGACTTTGTGTTATTGATTATCTATGATATGATGGTGTGTGAGTCATGATAGTGTAAATGTTATGATTCAACAGGTAATACCTCGTAGCCCTAGTCTGGCGATGGACACGGGTTAAGGGTGTTACAACTGGACCCAAGATGAATTAATTCTAAATTCGCTTATGAATTAATTCACTTGTGATGTTCGTGATGTGATTTACCTAAATCCTGAGTTAGTCACTGAACATGCGTATGCAACTCATATGCTTTGATATAAGTGGAGGCTTATGCTCTAAAGATGATCGATCCCATAGCCGGTATGTTGGGTACATGACTTATGTATGGCATGACTTTACTAGCAACAATGGAATTCATAGCTCAATTAAAGAGTTAATGATATCTTCTCATTGGTATTGTGTGGATTGATAAATATTGAGCGTGGCCACGAGTTTCTAGTTCTCAAATGAGCAATCTATCACAGTCATTTGTTGACCGTGATCATATTAATCATTAAGAAGATACAATGGTGACAATGAGATAAAATAGGATTTCATTGAGTGAACGGATTTAACTCAACAGAATGAAGGATATCATATAAGGGTAACACACACATGAAGAGGTCATTGGACAAAACAGTTGGATGAATTGCTTTCGCAAAGAGTATACAATAAGGAGTTTTCAATCATGGTACTTCTTGTGAACTGACTCCATGATTAAGTAATTCCAAATTATGAACGATACTTCTGAACATAATTGCAAACACTAGAGCCTAATTGTATATGTCCGATTGGTCCCTCTGCTAGCTCAAGAAAAGCTCGACTAGACTGCATTTGAATCAGAAGAAAATTTTATGACTTTGGGAATAATTTAATTGATTTGATTTATTCGATGAGGAATTAAATTAGGTGGTCATGAGAATTGTTCAACTAGAGAATTAGATTAAAGAATTTTCTTGAAAAATTAATTTGGAAAATCTAAGTGATTTTTGGAAAAACTAAATTCAATCAAGTAAAATTAAATTGATCAAATCAATTAAAATTAATATGATATGTTTGGAAGTTAATTTTCAAGTTAGACAATTGACCCAATGGATAATTTAAATTAAAAATTGGACCTGAGATTGTAAATTGGGCTCGGGATCCCAAAACCAAGACCAAGACCCAAAAACTGGTCGAACCAGGACGACGGTCCAACCGGTGGCTAGACCGGACCGGTCAGGTTGTCATTGACTCGGACCGAATCGACAGCAGCCGAACTGGCTCAGGGTGCCGTAAAGGTGTCACACTTGCATCACCGGACACGACGGTTCTGGCGGTTGTGAGGATGGCGTCCTGGTGATCGGCGATGGTTGGTCATCGATGGTTGAGCAGTGGAAGAGTTACACTCCTACTGGGGCTTTACCAGATGATTTGATTTTCATATTAATTATTCCAAAAATAATATTATTTTAATAGTTTAATATTAAATTAAATTTAATACTTATAATAATAGCATTTTATTAATTTAATATTAAAGTGATTATCTTAATATTAAATTAAATTTAATGTTTATCATTCTATTATTTTAATAAGATTTAATATTAAATTTAATCTAATATCAAGATAAATATTATATTAATTTAATATTAAAGTGATTAAGTTTAATCATAGTTGAACTCTCTAAACTCTCCCTATATAAAGAGAGCATTGGGTCATTATTTACACACACTTGAATTTAGGAGAAAGTTGTAGACAGAAAATTCTCTGAAGAGATTATTTCAAAAAAATATAGATATGTTTTTTATTTACAAATTGACCCAAAAGTTTAGAGAAATTGTAAAATTACCCCACTGGTAATTTTTATAAAAAAAATTTTGATTCGAAGCGAGCCCACACTCAGCAGACGTGAGCTTGAGGATAGCGAAGAAGACTATTCGATTGAATCGTTCATCCTAGACGAATCGAAAAGGTACAATTTTGATTAAGTGTTTATTACTTTAGATATCACAACTAAGATCTTGTTTTGGAAAAATTTTAAAACTCTGGTTTTTCCCTAAATTTATTTTTCGCTATGTTTTCTAAACCCGTTTTTTCCAACATTGTTTTGATTATTCACAAGTTGAAATTAAAGGCCAAGTGGCTTTGGATGTTTATGTAGTATGAATAGAGGATGTATTAATGACAATGTGGTGTGTTTAATGTGAAGTATTTGAATGCCTATATTGTTAATGATATATGATGTGAATTGGTGCCAACGAAGCATATTGGTTAGATGTTTAGGATGTTGATTTGTGGTATGCTTCGGTATGATATGTTTTGTACAGGTTTAAAAGTTGATATATGTATATGCTTGGCCTATTTGAAAGATTGGTTTTGGTAACTTGCATCGAAAGACACATTTTGCACCATATGGGTTGACACACAACTGTGTGCTCATTGGTAATTAGGAAACATTTGTATCACACAGTTCCCGTTTGTCACACGGGTTGGCCACGCACCTGTGTAAGTACTGTAGATTTGGTCATCTAGTTTTTCATACGGCTTTAGTTTGTTACACGACCCAACCACACGACCTTGTGACTTTTGATTAAATTTTACATTTTGGTCCATATGGCTTCAAAGAGTTACATGGCCTGGACACATGGCCTTGTGACCCATATTTTGCATGATTACCTTTAACTTTTGAAAATGTTGCACTTTGATCCTTAATTGTTCTTGGGTCAACTCTAGAGCTCACGTAAGCTCATATAAGACTCAGTAAAAGTTTTAAATGGTATTTTATGATTGAATTGATTAAAGTATTTTAATTTTTTTACTATTAATTGTTTATAACTATTCTATTTTGTACTGTAGTATCCCGTAACTCGATTTTGGCCACAGGGTCGGGTGAGGGGTGTAACAAAGACTTGCTTGTAGAGTCTCGATACCTCAGCTTTTTGAACGATTGTTTTTCAACTAAGTCTCAATATCTTCCTTATAAGTATTGAGGCTTGACCTTAAAGGTTGCATTAAATGTGTAGACTTAATGTTTCCAACGGCTAGGCACTCCCTCCAACAACTCCAAATTTTCCAAAATCAATAAGACAGTATAAAAATAATCCAAGGACACTCAAAATGAAGACAAGAAACAAGCGTACAAAGTTTAAAGAGAAAAAATCCAATATTTTCATTTGTCATACTTATTTTCTCTTGAAAACACTTGTGGGTTCATTTGAATTTCATTCTTTCAAGTGCTTGTTACTAAGAGCAAAACCATTATATACTTACATTTTAGTGGTATTTTGTTCATTCTCAAATTTTCTTCTTAAATTTGTCAAAGTTTACTTAAGGTTTTGGGTAGAAAACCTTAAGGGGAAGTGGTTTTATCTTACTTATTAAAAAAGTAGTGTATTGTAAAGGTTATACCTTGTCCTTAAAAGTATTAATTAGTGAACTGCAGAAAATGAAAATACTTAATTGTTGTAAGCTAAGGTAGTGAAGGTAGACATTTGAATATGTACCAAATTACAATGGCGTAAAATAAATTTTTCTAGATAAAGTTAAAAGGTTTTTACATTTTGATTTAGGGTCATTACAAACTCCATTGTCATTCCCTTACAAATTCAACATTGGTTGAGCTTCTAGTTTCCCTAGAAACATTACTAACATTCCTCAACTTTTAAACTACCTAGAATTAAAACATACTAGTATGGTTTTCCAAGCTTCACATTGGGTTAATTATTTGTTTCTGCCAAATTATGGAGTAAATTTTGAAGTTAAAATATGCTCTAAATCTTTGTATATTTCGTTCTTTGAGAATTTAGTCCTTCTCTACTTTTATTTTCAGGAATTTAGCCACTCTCCTTTTCAAAATTAAAAACCCAGGTCTATTTGTTACTGTCGTTAAAATTCTTTTGTTAAATTCACTGGTGTGACATCTTAAAATTAAAAAAAAAAAATCACTTGGTAGTGATGTAACAAAAAATAATGTTGAAAATGCTTATGTGAGTTTTTTTCTTCTTCTTAAAAACACCTATTCAAATTTCTCATGATAAAAAAATATTTGTTGGAATATCGTTCTAAAGAAAAAAAATGACATTATAAAAATAAATGGACCAAATTACAGCAAAATTTAGAGTATATGTATTCAATCCAAGTTTCAACTTAGTCTATGGGTCAAAATTACAATTTGACCATTATTTTATACTGTTAAAAAAAGGTGAATTAAAAAAATGTGTCAATCTTTAAGATTTTTGGGGCATTCAAATTATATATAATCACATAATATTTTAATTGAAAAGTTAACAATATTAATTATTTGATCTAACTAATAATATTATAAACATAATATGACCAAATTATGTTAGAATATTGATTAAATCTTAAATTTGAATATAATTTAAAGAGTAAAGATGAAATTTAACATATTTTATAATGTAGAAAAGAAAAGAGAAATGGTACACATGTTAAAAGGAAGACCCTTTTGACATTTCATTAGGGGTGTTAAATCGGTTAACCGACTGGTTAACTGACCTGAACTACTATTAACCGAATTAACTGACCCTTTTAACCCCTTAACCGTTAACCGAACCGAATTTTTTTCAAAAAAAAATTAACCGAACCGAATTTTTTCGGTTAATTCTGCCGGTTAACCAAATTAACCGAAATTTATATATTTTTTTATTTTTAGTTAAAACAAATATAAAATATATAAAAAATTAACCGACTTAACCGACCGATTAATTTATATTTCCAAAAAATTAACCGAACCGACCGAATGCTTATATATTATAATATTATTTATTAAATTCGATTAATTCAGTTAACCGACTGATTTTGAACCGAATTAACAGTTAATCGAACTTCTAAACAATTATTAACCGACCCCTGACCGAATTAATTCAGTTAATCGACCGATTAACTGAATTCAGTCGATTAACCAAATTAATTCGATTTTACCTCAAATTTGCACCCTCTTACCTTCCATTTTCCTTACAAATACAAAAGCAGCCCTATACCCATATTCATCCAAGCACACTTTAACAACAATCCAATAAAAATGCTCCGTCCTTTCACCTTTCATAGCTCCATTTTTTTTAAGAGCCCAAGAAGAACAAGTCTTTTAGGAGCTGTTGTTGGTGGATCATATCAGTTAATGATTTACTCAATCCATTCTCAAACACTTAAAAGTCGGTTTACCATTATTTTTAAAAAGCACTTTTGAGATAAAAAATATTGTTGGAGAGAAGTTAAACTTTTTTGCTTCTGTCAAAAGAATTTTTGGGCCAATTTTTAGAGTTTAAAAATCACTTTTTCTCTTAAAAAGCATATTGTTAAGTAATGTTTTTATCTCAAAAATATTTTTTTATTATTTCAAAAGTGCTTCTTAGAAACAATGCTAAACTGATCCTACTTTTTTTTTCTTCTTCCCTATCTACTCCCTCTTTTATTGTGTCTCTTAAAAATGTAAACAAGTAATTAGGAATTAGGTGGATATTATTTGACAGTTGACACTTATTTTAATTTGGTGGAAAATTATTTTGAAAAAAAATTGCATCACATTTTCATCCACTATTTAAATAAAATATTAAATTTTGATAATATTAATAATTAAATATAAAATTCAATTCAATTTAAGTAATAAAAATAAAAAGGGTAAATCACACTAGTAATCATCTAACTATTAATATTTTTTTGTTACTTAACTATAACAAGTTATAAAACGATCACTCATCAATTAAAATTTTTTTCATCCCTAGTTGTTAAATTACTAATGAGAAGATAACTTGACAGCTTTTAGAATTAGCATAATAACAAATTTAACCCTAAACATTTATACAGTGTGTCAATTTAGTCTTGATTCCAAAAAAAATTAAACCAACATTTATTATGTATATATATATATATATATATATATATATATATATTTGCAGTTTTGCTTTTCTATATAACATTAAGGGTTCATTTTTTAAAAGAATGAGAAAAGATGAAAATTATTATCTTGGATTTTTGGGTGTTTTCATTTTTGGTATATTTCTAATCAAATTTAGTTGATAAATTTATTTTTTAGCTTTTTAGGTGAAAGGGCCACTAAGAATAGTAAAACTGCAAAAGAGAAAAATAATCAAATTACACAATGTGCAAATTTGAGGATTAATTTTTTTTTGAATTAAGATAAAATTAACACAATGTACAAATGTTGATGGTTAAAGTTACTATTATGCCAATTTTAAAAACTGACACATTAGTGACAAAAAAACAAAATTAAATAATTTTTTTAACATTTATCTCATTATAGTTTCTCCTATCATATCTGTTCTTTTTTACATGCTTAGAATTACCTATAGCCCCTCCCCGACCCTTAAATAGGATGATAATGCGCTTCAGCTCACTCAAACTCATGACCTCCTGCACTGACAACAATGCCGATGTCAATTGAGGTAAGACTCAATCGACAACAAAATTAAATAATTAAATGATCATTTTGCAACTTTTTATGGTTGAGTATTGAAAACAAATGGTTAACTAAATAAAAACGTGCAAATAATTAAGTTAATATATTAGTGTTTATTTACGATTACTTTAACTAAATATGCTAAAAAATAATCAATTGAGAAACTATGTTGATTTTCTAAAAAAATTACTGATCTACGCTGTTTTTGGAGAGAAAAAGGAAAACACGCCCTGTAGGATGTGTTTTCCTTCCAACGGTAACTCTTCCAATGGCTACAACGACTCCAACAACCATAATATTTCCTATATAAAGCCCTCCAAGCTTTATTCTTTTCAACCAAATACTCAATATTCATTCTTCCATCCTCAATTTTCAATTTTTAATTTCCAATCCTCAATTTTTTAATTATTTATTTGAATTTTATTCTCTTCGATTTTATTTTATTCGTTATAATTTTTAAATGGCAAATTAACTTATTCATTTGGATGACAAGCATATCTCCAGTGTTCAATTACAAATGGTAAGAAAATTTATTAAATTAATTAATTTTAAATAGTTAATTATTATGCTTTTTAGATTATTAATTTTTTATGTTTATACACTCAGCCCGAAGATCAGATTTTGGAGATGTACATAAACAATTTAAGAGAAGGTGCACCTGATGTCATTTATGGACACTTGCAATATGTAAGATTTTTATACGTGACTCGCATGCTTGGGGGGACTAAATTGGATCCTCCTAGCCTATAGTGTTTTGGTCAAAATATGGAGACCAGAAACACACATTCCATCTTCCTTGCGGCGAGTGTACAATTACACTCGAGGACGCTAGTTTACAACTCGATCTACTGGTCAATGAGGAAGTTGTTACGGGGCCAATTATTAGTGTCAATTGGAGTGCAACATGCGAACAACTACTAGTGAAGGTGCTAAACAAGTTTAGGGGTAGCCAGATCGAGATAAGATAGTTGGAGGACAACTTCCAAACTATCGAAGCTTCTGCGAGTGATGTTGAAAATGAACAATTGGCGTGCGCATTCATCTTGAGGTTGATCGGAGGTTTGCTAATGCCAGATAAATCTTGCAATCTATTACATTTAAGATGGCTACTACTACTAGTCGACTTGAAAGAAGCGGGACGACTTAGCTGGGGATCAGTGGTGCTAGTGACATTGTACCGAGAAATGTGTCGAGCGACGATACTCAAAAAAATGAAAATTAATGGTTACATGCTCCTTCTTTAATTGTGGGCATGGTATCGACTACCATTTTACGCCTCCGAGTGGAACTCTCTTATGAATTCCCACTCGTAATATGGTAAATTTCATTTAATAATATCATTACCGTTTTTATTTTTCATTGTTGTAATTTTGAAATAACATATTATTTAAGTAGGGGGAACAACCCTGCGAGACACAAAGGTATACCGACTAAGCTCAAGGATATCCGACTAGCTCTAGATAAAAAAAACCGAAGAGGAGGTTAGTTTATAAATTTCAAAGTTATCAGTTTTTTATTCTAGCATTTGAAATTTAATATTAGGCACGTGCTAAAATTTATAAATTTATACTGCAGTTTGTATGGATACCATATGCTAATCCGAGGATTCAAGAATGCGTCTTGGCCAAATTTTTTGCCAATCGCAACATTTGACATGTCAAAGTGTCATTGATCGTTTTTGCAACGGTTGAGATGCATGAATCGGGTTGAATAATGTGATCGTTTGGGTGTATGCAACTTATTTTGCCACCATCCTAGGAGCTTGATGACCTGCACAAGATCGACTTGCGGGGGAGACTTGAGGAAGATTGACCAACATTCCATAAGAAGTATATCGAGATGTGGCAGTGTAGGTACAATTACTTGCCAACACGTGAACCATTTCTCACATCGGAGTTGGCGACATCTCCAGATTACATGGACTGGTTCTGGCATAATGACAAACTATATCTATTGGCGGTTTCAGAAAGGAGTAAGCAATGTCGCCATAGGAGGCTAAGATTAGGGCCCATCAATCCTAGGTCGAGAAAAGATGTTGCAACGGGATCAACACCTGCTCCATCTCCACCGGAGGAACCGATTGCCGTGCATCCTCCCGGTCAATATGGTTAATTTATTTTTGGTTCTAACCCTGTTTTTTTGTCACAAGCATTACGACACACGCACTCATTCCTCGCATCAACACCTTTAATTTTGGTTTATTTTACACAAGCACTATAACATGCACAATCATTCCTTACATCAACACATTCAACACCAATTTATTCTATACAAGCACCACAACACAAACAATCATTCCATGCATGAGAACCTTCTCCAGGGAAATATTTTTCACAACCGTCACCCACCGTATCATATTACATTGTTGATCTAGCCAACAACACTAATGCATCTGGTATCGCCGGCAATTCCCACATTCTATCCACAATCGGGTCATGTAACACCATATAGTGGCCCTCGATAGTGTCACAAACATCCCCAACATTGTTGTTCTACCGAGGTGGGTCACCCTCGCAACCACTGACTCAAAAAGGGGGATGTACGATGGGCGGCTAGGATACGGTTGCAATCAGCCACGAAGGAAGGAGATGAAGTTAGCGATCAGCCCCAACGTGCACGTGAAGATGAAGCTAAAGGCGATGAGGAGTTGTCAACCTAAATAGTGCGACGGAACATTAGGCATGCTCGACGCCCACCTAGTGATGGCACACATTCGGGACACCGATGATTATGTTATTTTGTAATTTTTTGTATACTTTGTTTTACATCCCAAATGTACACTTATTTAAAATATACGAAACAAATTTATTAAATTGGTTTGATTTGTACACAATCATATTGTGAGTTTAAAATTTACAATTATTTATGTTACTTTTTCATTTAAGTTTTTCTCAATCCATTTGTTAAGTACAATATTTTCAAAAAGCAAATAGTTGCTCGGAAGGTTCGGAAAAAGATTAAAAATTTGGCTTGCATATTGTAATATATCTTACTTCAATAATTAATATTAATTTACACTTTACAAAAAAAATTAATGAATAAATGAATAAGTTAGTGTTTTCATTGCATGAGTTACCATATATTACAATTAGTCTTCTCCTCGATGCTTCCGGGTTGTGTGGACACATTGAATTCATTGAGTTCATGATTTCTACATTTTCCCTAATCAAGATTATCCCGATAATCCTGGGTTACAAAGCTTAGAAGCAATCAAGTTGGCTTGGTTGAAATGGCCAAAAAGAAAAACACTCCCTGCAGGGGCGTTTTCATCTGACATGGTAGTGAAAATGCTTCTTGCAGGATGCGTTTTTCTTTTTGGCCATTTCAACCAAGCCAACTTGATTGCTTCTAAGCCCTGTAACTTGGGATTCCCAGGATAAAATATTTTCCCTTTATACCCCGCCTCATTTTTCAGCCGCTACTCACCTACATCTCAGTCTCCTCTAAATTGATTTTTTTTTCTTTTTCTTGTGTGTTGAAATTTTTAAGTTTAGAAATTTATTTCTCTCTCACTTTAAGGGAGACATAGTCATAGTTTTAAGTTATGTTTGGGTTCATAGTGATGTCTTGGAGCTTAAAAACCTACAAATTTCACCAGTTGTATGAGTATAGAGCCATCACCTGAGAAACCGTGATTACTTTGCAACTTGAGGTCCAAGTTGGCGGTGATTATACCGTCTTGAGTTGAAGTGTAACTAAGGCTTCAAGTTTACAAATGTTATGTTGTTAAAGGATGAAGCATAATCAGGTTCGTAGTTGACGGTGCTAATACGAGCACGGCAACGAGTTTCTCCTCATCATAGGAGCGTGCTTCATAAAACTCAAACATAAGCACGAGGAAGAAAAACGTAAGGGGCTTTCCAATATAATCAAATAATCATGTTGTCCATCTTCATCGAAGGCGGTGACCTTTTAGTATAATCAGTTACACCCCAATGTTGTCACTTGTTATAATAACGGGGCCACTGCCTTTGGTTGTAATGGATAAGACACATTATTTAATTATATTGAAACACCATTACGTTTTTCTTCCTCGTACTTTTATTTGAGTTTTATAAAGCATCGTCTTATGATTAGAAGAACTCGTTGTCATACCCGCATAACCACTACCAACTGGAATCTTATTTATGCTCCATCATTTGACAACATAACCTTTGTAAACTTGAAGCCTTAGTTACACTTCAGCCCGATATCGTATAATCACCATAAATTAGGACCTTGAGTTGCAACACGATCTGACTTTTTAGATGATAGTTTCCTACTCATATGACAGATGAAATTTGTAGGTCACCTAGCTCCATAACATCACCGTAAATTCAAACATTTCTTAAAATTATAACCATATCTATCTCAAATACAGACAAAAATAAATTTATAAACTTTTAATTTCCAACCCCAGAAATTTTTTTTTATCAAAATGAAAACACGTCGTATATGCACATTTTCACTAAAGTGGCTGTGAAAATTTAGCTTGTCTTTTACTCTCTCAAAAAAACAATGTAAATTGGTAATTTTTAAAAAATAACATAGTTTCTCAATTGTTTTTTTTAAAAACATATTTAGTTAAATTAACCAATGAAATTACCTTTATAGATGGACAGGTCACAGAAAAGAGCAGGTCAACTCTGGAATTTCAAAACATGAAGGAAAAAAAAGGAGGTTTTTTCACTTAAGATCGAGACTTTCCTTCCTCGGCTCAACATACAGTGTCCTGCGGAACTTCAACTCCTTAATCTTTATAATAACTTGGCAATTCCTCCCTCTATCTATCTAATTATCCGAAGGAGAAACTCTTTCCCAAAGCTTTTTTGAACTTTCTTTCATGGCGGATATACTTGCTTCTTTGAGGTCTTTAATGGCCTCTCAATCTCCTCCTCTCGATGCCTTACTTGTCCCTTCTGAAGATTATCATCAGGTTTAATTTATATGAAAAAAAAATCATTTTTATCTATTCCATGACAAATTATTGTTTGTTTAATTTGTGAATCGTTTTTTTTGTAGAGCGAATATGTTTCTGCTCGTGACAAAAGGCGCGAGTTTGTTTCTGGATTCACCGGAAGTGCAGGTCTCTATTTCGATTTTCTCTTATTATAATTATTGTTTTTGTTGTTGTTGTTCTTCTTATATAATTTTTATTGATTTGGTAAAAAATATCTCAGGATTGGCACTTATAACAAAAAATGAAGCAAGGCTATGGACCGACGGTCGATATTTCTTGCAAGCAACGCAGCAGCTTAGTGATCAGTGGAAACTAATGCGTATCGGAGAAGATCCTCCCGTTGATGTCTGGATGTCTGATGTAAATTTACCATTTTGCTTCACAAGTATTCGATCTTTTGCTTCCACATTTGATACTTTTATTAATATATATATATATGTTTTTAATGAATGAATGATTTAGAATTTGCAAAAGGAGGCAGCTATTGGGATTGATCCTTGGTGTGTGTCGGTAGACACGGCTCAAAGATGGGAACGAGCTTTTGCGAAAAAGAATCAGAAATTAGTTCAAACCTCAACAAATTTGGTTGATGAGATTTGGAAAAATCGGCCACCAGCTGAAATTAATCCAGCTGTTGATCATCCCTTGGAATTTGCCGGTCGTTCTATCGCTGAAAAGTTGAAAGCTTTGAGGGAAAAGCTCTTCAGTGAAAAGGCTCGTGGCATTATCATCACAGCTTTAGATGAGGTGTGGGCTTTTCAAATTGTTGATTCTAATGGAATTTGTTGAGGTTTTTCTTTTCTTTTTTAGTTTAAATGGCTACTTTACAGGTTGCGTGGTTGTATAATATCCGTGGGAGCGATGTATCTTACTCTCCTGTTGTTCATGCATTTGCTATTGTAACATTGAATTCGGCTTTCCTTTATGTGGACAAAAGGAAGGTTTCTTCTAAGGTAGGATTTTGAGTATATATACTTGGTTGTTGAAGTTTTCATTTTTTTCCCCTTTACTGTATTAGATCATTTAAATCAAGATATAACTTTCTGGGCTAGATGGTTTAGGTTTATTGATCACATGTATGTTAACACAGGTGAGCTCTTCCTTGCAAGCGAATGGAATTGAAGTGCGGGAGTATGGTGCAGTGAGTTCTGATGCTGCGATGTTAGCATCTAATCAGCTTGACCAGGCCACTGGAGTGAATTCTGGTCAAAATGGTGTTTATCAAAATGATACTTGTGATAATGATCTTATATGGGTTGATCCTGCTTCATGCTGCTATGCTTTGTTTTCGAAACTAGATGCTAATAAGGTGCTTCTGCAGCAGTCACCTTTGGCCCTCGCAAAAGCCTTAAAGGTTGTCGATTCACTTACTTTCTGGTTGAATCTTTCTTTAGAATTGCATAGAATATATTTATATGAAGTCTCTTCTAATATTGTGAAAATATTAGAAGTTAGAACACCGTAGGTTTTTTATGTTTACTTGTAAATCCGCATGCACTGATCCAGAAGAACAAACTTATGCTGCTTCCCAAAGAAGAAAAACAGGAAGAGTCGTTACCTATTTAAAAAGAACCTGAAAGGATCTTTAATATTTAAAGAGAGATTCTATTTGCTCGTGTCTCATCTTAAATTAATTTATCCATATCAACGCTTTTGCATTTCCAGAATCCAGTTGAGTTGGATGGATTGAAAAATGCGCATATCCGGGATGGTGCAGCTGTTGTGCAGTATCTAGTCTGGTTGGATAAGCAGGTATAGGACAGTGACCTTTGAATATTATTTTCTCTCTTGGAAATTGATAAATATTCACTCTAATTCATGAAGCTTCTAACTTATTTGTTTTGATTTGGTTATTATTTCAAAATAAAGATATTTCTGAATATATGCAACTGGATTATAGGCTGAAATGATGCTATTGCTATCTCAATTGCACAGATGCAAGAGATTTATGGGGCTTCAGGTTACTTCTTGGAAGGGGAGGTAACAAGCAAAAAGATACTGTAAGTTATAGAATTTCAAGTTGATATGTTACCTATCTGTCACCCCAGTTCAGTTGCTGTTTTTTTATCCTTAAACCAAACAGGCTGTCCCCTCTCTTAAGAAAAATTTCTGAGCTGGAGGTGGACTGACTGATGCTTTGATTTTTCATGCTAATGGAAGGAATGCACCATGCAGGGAGACTATGAAACTGACAGAGGTGTCTGTTAGTGATAAATTGGAGGGGTTTCGTGCATCAAAAGAGGTAACAATACTTTTGAGGAAGTTCTCTTGTGGTGATAAGAAAACTTAGTCAAAATATCATTCTGGATATAACTATATCAGTAGTAACCTTCAAGTGAGAAATTCTTGTTTTGGTAGTGGTAAGTTTTGTTGTTTGTGTCCACCAACCAGCAATTACCTTGTTTTTGTATACTTGGGCGTCTCAATGTTTAAAACTAAGAATTTAGTCTCAACTCATAAGCATTTAGCATGTAATGAGCATCTTCAGTTGCTAAAAGTATCGCGCTTGCATTTGTATTTGTTAATCTAACATTTTTTTCTATGTTACTAATTGAAGCACTTCAGAGGCCTAAGTTTCCCCACCATTTCTTCGGTTGGTCCAAATGCGGCCATCATCCATTACTCACCTCAGGCCAAAACATGTGCTGAGCTTGATCCAAATAGCATTTATCTTTTTGATTCAGGAGCGCAGGTTTGTCATCTAGTCCTATTTTTAGCTTATATCCATTTATCAAAACTATAAGTACAATGCCGATATTTTTTTATTCTAGATTCTGAGTTCTGATTCTTAATTCTTAACTGATAAAGTATCTAGATGGAACAACTGACATAACTCGGACGGTTCATTTTGGAAAGCCTTCAGCACACGAGAAGGCTTGCTATACCTCAGTAAGTGGCTTCTGTTGAATTCTCTCCTGGATATTACATTATTAGTTACCTATGTTCACCTTCCTTTTGGTCACACCATATGCAAATTTAAATTCTGAAGTGCTTATATTTCCGAAGCCCCTGGTGAATTTGATAACAAGCTGCGTATCCATCTCTCAGATTTTTGTTTACTTTGCTTGGGAAATGATGTGTCACATGAATGATTGTGATGCTTGATGGGAACCGTATAGTGAGTTGGATGTCTTACCTATATTTGACAATACATATTAAGCTTGAAATTAATATTTTTGTAAGAATAGAACAGCATTTGTTGTTTGTAATGATAAAGTCCAATGTGTCAGCAATTGTGATTTTTAGACAACCAAACTTATGTTCACATTAAGGCAGTTGAAGGCTGTTCAACATATTAGAAGTCAAAATTTATGACTCCGATTGGTTTTTTCTTTTTGATACTGCAAAGATAGGTTGAGATCCTTCCACTTTTCTTCTTTCCTTAGATTCATTTCCTATTCTTCCTGAACTTATGCCTCTAAGAAATTGGTTGATTCCCTGCAGGTTCTAAAGGGCCATATTGCTTTGGGCAATGCTCGATTTCCTAATGGAACAAATGGTATTAAAACTTATCTCTATTTTTCCGTTCAGTTTTTCCATATTAATTTTAAGCATTTCCTTTTGAAGTCAAGTAGATTTTGTTTTGACTCCAATATCTAACTAATATGTGTGCATATACTTTTATATATACATACACATGCTCTCATATGTATATATTAGTTCAATTGATTTGTTGCTTTTTTAGGTTATTCTCTTGATATTCTGGCTCGAATTCCTTTGTGGAGGTATGGTCTTGATTATCGACATGGTACTGGTCATGGAATTGGGTCTTACCTAAATGTTCATGAAGGTTAGCAATGAACTACAATTGCTTGGTGAAGTTAGGGTTCCATTAATGGAACTTTTCACTTAACTTTGATTTTTCCTTGTTGAACTACTTGGAACAGGGCCACATCAAATTAGTTTCAGACCACAGGCTCGTAATGTGCCACTTCAAGTTTCCATGACAGTAACAGATGGTTTGTATTGTTTATCCTATGTTAACTCTTAACTCCCTTAACTGTTTTCAAAATTTTCATTCTACTTGACAAAGGATTTTTATCTTGTTTTATACTGACTAAACCCTTCACTTCAGGTTTTTTTTCCCTACTTAATGCTTTAACGCCTGGTTTACTTCAAGCTTTTCATGCGTACATTTTCTAAGCATTTAATCCCTGCCTGGCTGTCATTCTTGGCTTGAATCTTTTTCCCTGGCAGCCTTGGCCCTTCTTTTGCGGGTCCTATTTTGTGCATATGTTACCATGTTAGAAAGCTCCAAGTAATTTAAGAATTCTATTTTCTCAACGTTAAAATATCACCTAGCATATGTCTTCGGAAAAGTAGTATGTATTACTGTATAGCGGAAGTAATAACCAATCGTATTCGGAAATTCCTTTTCCCAGAACCTGGATATTATGAAGATGGCAACTTTGGTATAAGATTGGAGAATGTACTCGTAATCAAGGAGGCTGATACCGAATTCAACTTCGGTGACAAGGGATATTTATCATTTGAGCATATCACATGGGTAAGTTCGTCATTATGTGAAATTATTCATCTTTCTCTTCCTCGTATCAACCATGTTACATGTGTTTGTCCTCATGTGCATGCATGCTTTAGATTTTTCGGGTCTCACATACTCGAGGATTACAATTCTATACAATTAGTGCAGGGCCTGATTAACTTGATTGATAAGCTACCAGGAGATATGCTATTAATCTCTCCATTGATACTCTATTTCAAGTATTCTTAAAATTATCATCCTTTGGAACATCTCCTTATTTCCGTATTATAGCATGTTGGATGTGCGGGTTGTTTTTTGGTCATACTTGAATGGTTTAATTTGAGTACTCTATTTATACAGAGACAACTGAATTTTTGACTTTATTAATTAATGGCTTATCTTATTTTCAGGCACCGTATCAAATAAAATTGATAGACTTAAGCATCTTGACACCGGAGGAAATACAGTGGTTAAATAGGTACCATTCGAAATGTCGGGAAATTCTTGCACCTTACTTGGATAAAAATGAGATGGAATGGCTGAAAAAAGCTACTGAACCTGTAAGTGCATGATGTGTCGATTCAAGAAGCCTATGGAAATTCTTGTGCATCGTTTTATGCTTTTATTCTATATTAAGAGTAAGTATATGAGATTTGTTCTATAAATGATATTTATTTTGCACATTTACATGTGATATGTTTATGGAGTAATTAATGGTTGTCTTCCTTGTAAGTTCCTCTTTATTTCACTTCTCCCAATAACGTCCTCACTCGGCTACCATTGTAGCATTCATCTATTGTTGGGCATATGGTGGCCACATGATGTCATTGGGACACCATTGACTTTGAATTTCATTGCCGTAGATGAAGGGATGAAGACTTCAGCTGGAGGGAACCGCTAGTCCTTCCAGTGGTGCTATTCAAGAAGCTGTCAGCTAAGTGGTTTGGGGTTGCTCGTCTTGAAAACAGCAACTGGTGGATGAACCTCCCCAAATTAACCATAGCGGGCTTGGCCGATAGGGTTCCACCACACCTAAGTTTTTAATTAATTCCTCAATAGTTCGCAAAGTTTTCCTTAAAAATCAATTAAACGGAATTTTAATCTGAAAATTTAAAGCAACTCTTAATAGATTTAATGAGAAAGTTATCAATTAGCATGTTAAACGTTAGTTGTTTTTTGTTTGATCGAAACCATGTTAAACGTTTGTTCAAAAGAACATCTATGCACTGTGCACAAACAGAATTAAATATAGGTAACTCAATTACTACTTTTTTTCATTTTTAGTCACCTATTAATTTTTTAATTTGGTCAAACAACTATTGCCTCTTTTCCTTTTTGGTTCCTCAATTATCAATTTTTTAATTTGGTCATCCAATTAATCGAAATTGTTTTTTATATCTCTAGGGTTGGTATGATAGTTAAAATCAAGGGTGTGATAGTTGGTATGATAGTTAAAATCAAGGGTGTGATAGTTAAAATCAAGGGTGTAACTAGGGGGTGTAGGGGTAATTTTTATATAAGCTTTTTAAAATTTTAAATTAGTAAGGCTAAATTTGCACTTTAAAGATGATACAAATTTGATTTAATCATTTAAAGATTATAAAGATATAAACTATTAAAATGGTGAAATTATATATTTACTATTGTAAAAATTATAATTTAATTTTGACTTCCCTTAAATTTTTTTTTTGGTTTTGCACCTGGTTAAAATATCAATAAAATAGAAAATTTAGTCTTAATGTCTACATATTATATCAATTTAGTTATAATGTTAAAAAATTAACTCAAAATTTACAAGTGGTTTCAATTTGATCCTCAAAATTTAGCTCCCTCTTCTGTTTCTTCCACTGCTACTACCATCGTTGCCTCCATCTCCACTTTTCTAAAAAAAAATAAAAATTCCTTTTTTTCTCAAAATTAATGAATTTACAGATAGATCATTTTTCACATTTTCTTCCACTGACTGAAAGATGATGTATTGGAAGATAGAAATGTTAACATTATTAACTCCTGGCTTTTGGTGGATGTCATCATGGTTGGAACAGATGGTCGATACACATCTGCTTGGAGTTGCGCCATTGCACCTTGCTATTTTATTCTAGACTTGGTGTTTGGGGTTCCAACTGTGATTTTTTTTTTTGAAGAATTCTGATTGGACTTTTTTAAGTTTAAAATAAACCATAACAGATAGTTGGGTCAATGGGATTGGACCCTAAGCAGCAAATAAAAGGAAAAACAATGGCCCAAAAGACAGAGGCCCAACATAAAGAAACAGACATAACCAAAAATTAAAGAAAAACAAAATGTCATGTCAAAATCCTATCCAATCGGTGTCACATGGCTGGCAACCACTAACTTCTGACTCTCCATTTCCCCCATACCAGCCATTCATTGATAGCGCTTTTCAAAGACTTTTCCACTTTATGCTATCCCTTTTTCTTTAGCTCTCTTTAGAATTATTCAGTCCGGATTCCTCAACCCATTTTCCTCTCCTCCTCACTGAAGACAAATGAGAGCTCCTTTCTCCAGGTAAGTTTCCTCTCCTTTCCTTAAGGCTTCTGTTGCAAGATCGTAGGCTTCTCCGTGTTCTAATTTGCTTACAAACTGGAAATAGCTTTCTTGAAAGAACCGTTGATTTCGCTGAATATCTCTAATGGTCGCCCCTAAAACTGACTTATCTGTTGCTTCTAAGTTACATTTCTTTATAATTGTTTTAGAATCTCCTATTATTGTAATGGTTTGAAACCCCATTGAGATCCCTAATTTTATTGCTTGTAATCTCGCATGTGCTACCGCCATGAACGGAGACGATATTGCGGAGTGGAGTACTATTTCGAGGTGAGCCATTCACCCATCTCCCCCCTCACCATCAGATCCGAGGCCGATTTTGAGTTTTTACTATCAAATGCTGCGTCAAAATAGATGGTTGCTTTTGTCTCTCTTATGACCTGTCTCTGTCGATTATCATCTTCAAAGGTATGTTTTTTTTCATTCGATCTGTCGATTTCTGCTATATAGTTCTGTACTTTTTGTGACAAGTCTCTCCCTGTTGTTGTTTTCCCCTCATGGACAAGCTTGTTTTTGGAACTCCATAACATCCATGCAGCACAGCAGAAAATGCGACATTGACTGTTATTTCCTCTAGCAAAAACCCAGGTAAGCCAGTTCCACAGATTTGTGATATTAGAGTTAATGACCCATGAGAAATTAAGATTTTGCCATAAATCTAATGTTATAGGTCACTGCCTGAAAACATGGTTGCTGTCTTCTTCTGCATTTCGACACCGGGGGCATAAATTGTCAGGGACCACTCTCCTGGATCTTAAATTTTTAAGGGTTGGAATGAAGTTCCATGTAATACGCCATATGGTGATGCAAATTTTTGATGGAAGTTGTAAATTCCATAATTTCCTGTAGAAGTTTTTTTGTTTCGGTTTGTAATAATAAATCATTAGGATCCATAGTAGCCTCTTGTAATAGTTTGTAGGCACTCCTTACTGTAAATTCACCCGAATGTTCTTCTCTCCAGACTTGAAAGTCTTCGTGTTCTTCTTCCGCTAGAGGAATTTGCAAAATCTTCTGTGCAATATGTTCTGGAAAGGTATTCTCTATTAGATCTCTTTTCCATCTTCTTGTTGTTGTTTCAATTAATCTTGAGACTAACTCGATTTCTGAATTATTGACCCTGTTGCTGATTCCGTTAATGTCAACACTTGGGATCCAACAATCATTCCAAATAGAAACTCGGTCTCCTTTACCAATACACCAGCATAAACCATCTTGCAGTAGTCCTTTTGCTGCCCAAACACTTCTTCAGGTAAGAGAAGGTAAATTCCCCAACTGTGCATGGATGAAATCTGAATTTGGGTAGTATTTTGCTTTAAGGACCTGTGCTAATAATGAAATGGGATAATTAATAAGACGCCAACCTTCATTGGCTAATAAGGCAATATTAAACTGATCAAGACTTCGAAATCCCAAACCACCTTTTTCCTTTGAAATGCAAAGCTCCTTCAAAGTGCACCAATGAATTCCCCTCTGACCATGACCCTTCTGCCACCAAAATTTCGTGATAATGCTTTCAAGATCGGAACACAACGTTTTAGGAAGGAGAAAACATGCCATTCTATACGTCGGGATAGCCTGAAGAATAGCCTTAATGAAAACTTCTTTCCCCCATTGCGAGATGTGTCTAATGCTACAATTATCAATTCTTTGTCTAAATCAATCTTTTAAATTTTGAAATGCCTCTTTTTTCCTTCTGCCCACCATATTCGGTAATCCAAGGTATCGCTCTGGGTCGTTTGAGCTTCGCATACCCAATATACGAGAAACTAGTCCTTTTTCTTCTTCTTTTGTATTTGAACTAAAGAAAACCGTAGACTTATCAAAATTGACTTGTTGCCCCGAATAGTTTCTATACTCGCGTAGAACTCGTTTTAAGAGACCAGCTCCCCTTTCCGTAGCCCCGCCAAATAAAATACAATCATCTGTGAATAATAAATGCGAAATCTGTGGCCCTCTTCTACTCGCTTTAACCCCTCTAAAATTCTCTTCTCGCTGTGTTAGTCTCATTAAACTAGATAAACCTTCCCCACAGATCAGAAATAAAAACGGACTCAAAGGATCGCCTTGTCGAAGTCCTCTCGACGGATAAAAAATATTCCCAGCTTGGCTATTAAGCACCACTAAATAGGAAACAGTAGATATACATTTCATAATTGAGTTGATCCAACTTGGTTCAAAGCCCATTTTTCTCATCATCTCCTTTAAAAAGGTCCATTCTACTCTGTCATAGGCTTTACTCATATCCAACTTAACTGCCATCAACCCTTTTTTCCCTATTTTTTTTCTTTTTTAGGGTATTTAAAATTTCGTATGCTACAAGTACGTTGTCTAAAATTAGTCTTCCTGGCACAAAGGCACTTTGTGCTTTATCAATGCACTTTTCCAAGACTCCTCTAAAATGATTAGCAATAGCCTTTGCCATTATTTTATAGATGATATTACATAAGTTAATTGGGCGAAAATGAGAAAGGTTGGTTGGATGTACCTTTTTAGGGATAAGCACTATATGCGTAGTATTAATTCGATTAACCTCTATGCCACCATTAAGTTGTTGAAGGCAATAAGTTGAGACCTCGTCGCCAATAATGTGCCACAATATTTGATAGAAAATAGCCGGAAAACCATCTTCACCTGGAGCCTTTGTAGCTCCCATACTTGTCAATGCTTCCCAAATCTCCTCCTTAATGTAAGGCATTGTGAGGCGCCTGTTGTCTTCTTCAGAAATACACTGTTCAACACCTGTTAAAAGATGCTCATAATGTCCCTTTTCCTCAGCCTTGAATAATTCCTGAAAATATGTTCTAGCGATTTCTACTATTTCTTGCTATTCCCTTGTTTCTCTGCCATCTGTGTCCTGTAACTTTTGAATGCAATTTTTCTGTCGTTTTTGTGTTGCAATACTATGAAAAAAGGCTGTATTTCTATCCCCAAGTTTTAGCCAGTTTACTCTAGCTCTTTGCTCCCAATAACTCTCATCCTTGTTGATCTCAAAATTTAATTGCAGCTTCGTGTCGATCAGCTCCGCTAAATTGTTGTCAGTCCTCTCTACTTCCATTAAAACAGACAACCTTGAAGTCAATAATTCCTTTTTCCGTTTCCTAGATAGCCCATTTTGTGTAGCCCATTTCTTCAACCCTGTTTTAAGATACTCCAACTTTTGTAATAGATCACTTGATGCTGTATCCCATATGAATTTAACTTCCGTTTTGAATGTTTCTTCCATGATCCACCATGCTTCAAATTTAAAAGTTTCCCATCTACTCCTATTTTCTTCTTTATTTGTGGTTATTAAGAGAGGACAATGATCAGAAGTGAAATGCACCAAGTGTTGAATGTTAGCTTCAGGAAACATAAACATCCAATTCACATTAGCCACACCTCTATCCAAGTGTTCTCGTATATTTGTTTCTGGCAAATTCCCCCTTTCCCAAGTAAACCAATTTTCGAAATAGCCTACATCAATCAATCGACAATCTTCTAACGTGTTACGAAAAGCTTCTATTCTTCTTTTCTCTCTAGGCTGCCCATCCTTCTTTTCAAATTCGTACATTATTTCATTAAAATCTCCGCATACAATCCAAGGCTGTTCCTCATTGTGTCGCAAACTTTTTAGTAGATTCCATGATTCCTCTCTATCCTGTGCATAAGGAGAGCCGTAAAAGCCTGTAAATCTCCATTGGATTTCATCATTCTGATCGTTAACAAGTACATCAATGTGCCTTTTTGAGAAACTCTGAAGCATAATAGTATCTTCACCTTTCTATGCCAAACATAATCCTCCTTTTGAACCATCAGTGTAACACCCCAAACCCGGCCCATTTACTCCGACCGAATTTGGAATGCCACTGCGGAATACTTTCGAAAAATATTCTTGTTTAAGAGTAAAACCGTTGAAAATATGTTGAGTTCAGTAAAAAATTTTTGTGACTTGTAATATTCTAAGTAAAAATCGAAGTTTATTATAAAAATATCGGATTCAAGCTTTACTTGAGACAATAAAACCATTTGCAATCAACATTTAAACTATCTTTCCATAATAGGGCATAATAATAAAGATGCTTTAGTTGGCCTTTTTACATCAAACACTTAATCGGAATAATGAAAATGTAGATACTTAATATATCAAACAAAATGTCCTTTTTCATAAAATCCACTTCCTCATGGCCACCTTTGTATCCTCTCCGACCCGGTCCAAGCTTTACGCACCACCTGAAAGGGTTGAGAAAAATTGAGTGAGTCACCAAGACTCAGTGCATAGTTAATACACATGTCCCACATATGGGCTGATCCCATGTCCACACAATCCATATATATAAACATGCAATTATAAATATGCAATTGTGAATATACATTTATAAATATGAAATTAAGAAGCTCAACCCACATAGTGAGCCACATATCTTACTTTAGCAGACTTACTGCCCAAGGCCGTGGCCAAGCCACCGATCACATAGTGATCCACATATTAATCAGTTCACTAATCATCAATCGCGAATGTAGCACGAGGCTAGCATTAGACCACTCACATAGTGTACACCCTTTTCTCCAATAGTCACATTCCAAGTCCCATGCATAAATATATGTATCATGGTAACATATTACTTAAAAAAATATACATCACATGCCATCACATTTTTTTTATACATTCATCAATAATCAGTTATTATCGCAAATCACTGAAAGGTTAATATCATGACCACTAACCTGATTATTCGATCACTTACCTTGGTATCCATACTCTTAGCCTTTATTTCGGCTAACATGCACAACATATACATTTACATAAAATAACACGCACAACACATATAACAAGCAAGAGAACAGTGCGATAACTACGCACCTGACTATAGCGAGATTCTGATTTATCGATTCTAACAAAGTCTAAAATCCCGAAAGCTTCTGTTACTTCTATCGATTTGCCCCTAGAACACAACCGAAATCGGTCACACCTAATATCAATAATATGGCTTTAGGCCGAATACCATGAGTCATTTACCTTGAGCACTTCAATTCCTGAAAGAGTCATTTGTGCTCCTTAACACTAGCTACACACAAACAGAGCACATCATTTTAGCCTTATACACATTCGGCCACAACTAAGGTCAACATTAGGTTATTATCAAAACCCAAAACATAGCCTATGGCCGAAAGTCATACTAAAATATTGCCAAAATCGGCTAATACATGAACAAAGGCCCTTGGCCAAAAGTCACACCTCCTTACCTTATTAACTAAATACCGAGAACCACCTCTTGAATATGGGTTGTTGAAATCTCTTATCTTAATCTCCGCAAATCCCGAAGGACTCCTTTAATGCTCTCTCTAAAGTTGGCACGAAAGAAACACATTAATATGGTTTTATGCACATTCGGCCACCCCTTCTTAGAAATCAAGGTTTACCCTTGATTTCGGTATACCAAAAGAATAAAGACCAAATCTATTGCAAAAAGGGTGAATACACTTACCATTTCTCACGTTGCTTAGCACATATGAACACTCCATGAATCACTCTCCTAGGTTCGGCCACAACCAAGAAATAGAGCGCTATCTCCAACTTTCGGGTCCAAAGTCGAAAATATATCACCCTAGGAAGTCCTATATTCAGCCAAAGCACCACAAGAGGAAGAGAAGGGAAACTTCGACATGGTGTAGTGACTAAAGGATTCGGCTTAACAACAATGTAAGGAAGCCATGCAAGCAACATTAGCTAGTCGAAAACTCCCTAGCTCCTTCCAAACCCGAAGCTCAGTCCTTTCTTTCTCCCTTTTTCGGTCAAGAATCAAATTGGTAAGAAGAGAGAAATCAACAAAGAAATTCGACACCCACATGCTCTATTCAAAATCGGCCATACACAAAAAGCAAAGAAAGGAGAACAAGAAGGAGGCATTCAGCCAACATAAAATGAAGAAAGAAAAGCAAAACAAGGCAAAGGCTACCTCCCTAGCTAATTCAAAACCGAGAATGAATGCTCCAAGGAAGGCCACATTCGGCCATGCTCAAGTGGAAGGGAAAACAAGACAAAACCATGCAATTTGGCCATGCTTTCCTACTTTCCAAGCCGCACATGCTCTCCCTTTTTACTAATTTTCTTACATCAATTTCCATTGTTTAATCCCTCCTTCATCACCTTACCCATCCTTTTATTAAAATAATAATAATAATAATAATAATTTATAAACTATCCCGTCATTCTAAGCAAACAAAAATAATAATAAAAACAATGGTTCATTCCCATGCTCCTGCAGCTAAATAATAAAAACAATAAATAAAAGATTGAAGCTACATACTTCAAAACAATTAAAATAATAAAACAATAAAAAAAATAACACAAGCAGCAGCTCCTTATGCTGCATGCGTGAATGGGCCATGCACCCTTTCCCACGCAGGCCAAAACAAGGCCAAGCTGTAGCCCCCAGGTCTCGAACCCGAGACCTGGAGAGAATCTTCCAAACTTCCTGCCATTCTGCTACTGAAACTTTCATGCCATATCTCGCCGCGAAATTCTTTTAAACCTTCATTCACAGGCGTCCCTTGCTTGACGCAAAAACAGAATAAAACGAAATCGAGCGCTGCCTTCTGAACTCAAATGCTAGTCCTCCAAGTCGTATCTTTCCAGCAGTGTCCTTAGCCACTCGGCCACTTTGAATTTTATGACAATATTGCGGCACAAATTTCTTTTAATCTATGCTTCGCTGGCTCCCTTACCTTAACGCTAGGAGCCAAAATAAAACATTCGCGCGCTGCCATCAGGACTCGAACATGAGTCCTCGCGAAGCTCTTCTGCTGCTAGCGTCCTTGCCACCTCGCCCAGGCGCCATTTTGTGACATAATTCTGCCCCGATTTCTTTTAAAGCCTTCTTTAATGTAGTGCCAACTTGCAAAATAAAATGCTTATGCGCCCCCATGCTACTCGAACCCCTGACCTGTTTTGGCGCCGAACCAAAGCCTTAAGTGGTACTCGAAAACCACTTTACCAGGGCATTTTATATGCCACAACTTTACAAAATTTATTCTTAAGGCCTCCTTCCATACTTTCCTCTTTTAACCCAAATTTTTTTTCAAAATTTTCAAAATATTCCCTTTTTAATCCGAGAGTTTTAGGAACTCTAAAAACACATCAAAACCACTCTTGAGGCCCACTAACACTTGAGTTATTTTCCAAACTCGCAACCCCTATTTCGGGATATTACAATCAGGATCCATATCAATACCATTAATAAATCCAAATCTTCTGTGAACTCGTTCCATCTGTATTTTATTTATCTTTGTCTCCATAAAGAAGACCATTTGGGGATTATGTCTTCAGCGTTTGCCGAAGCCTTCGAATAGTCCATTGGTTCCCCAAACTACGGACATTCCAACTTAAGATTTTCATTGCGACCGATCGGCTTGCCTTTTGGCAGCAGCCGAAAATAAAAGACTGTTTCTAACAAACTCCTGCTTTTTGCTATTCCATTGTCGCTATTATCCCTTAATGATTGATTTGTATTTTCTCCTCGATGTCTCTTTTTCCCCTCTTCCCCAATTAGAACCCTTTCCTCCAAATCGTGCTCCATTGTCTAGTGGTTTTGTTCATCCGTCAAATTTTCCCCCCGTTGTAATGATGTGGGACTAATACCTTCAAAATTAAACCCCAAAATTGGATCTATTAAGACTTCATTATCTGGATTAGTCCTCACTCACCATGTCTAACTATCTATGGTTTGACTAGAGCTACCGCTTGCATTCTTTTCAACATCACCTTCTTCGCGTAGCCAGATGCTATTCATTGCCATTGCTCTATTGGATTGTGCTTTCAGAGTCAGATCCCATCCCATAACTGCCACTTCCACCCCCAATAACATTTTTGCTTCACAATAAGAATCGCTATGACCTAAGCGGCCACAGTAGAAACAAAAAAGAGTGAGCCTCTTATATTTGAATCTAATATAAGAACAATTTCCTGTAAAAGACACTTGCTTTTTCCTTTTTAATGGTTGCCGTACATCCAATTTTACTCTAATCCTCATGAAATTTCTCCTTCCTTTTCCCAGATCTGATGTATCATACTCTAAAAATTTGCCCAAAAAATCACCCAATTGCCTTGCCAAATTTTCAGAAAAGAACCCCATTGGAATGTCATGAACCTGTACCTATAAAGGTGTTTAGATTAAAGGGGTTTTCAATGGATCCTCTCCCTTTTGAATCTTGTAAAGAATTAGGAGGTGGTTGTTGAATGTCCATGGAGAACCTTTTAGGACTCGGTCCATATCCATGGCATGAAAAAATTGAAACAGAAAACGTTTATCCCCCAGATCTCGGATTTGAACGCCTCTCACCGGATGCTATAGATTTGCCATGGTACTTTTCATTGTCCGGAAGTGAATAATACTTGCAGTTAAAAAACATCCCACTAAACAGAAATTTTGTTCTTCTATTTCCAAATTCAGCTCAGACTGAACTTGTAGAACTGCATCTTCCTCTTCATCAATTGTTAAACCAGCAAATTCTCTTTCCATTGTTGCACACTTCAGCGTAGATCTCCTCCGTGCGTTTTGAAATTGTGAGTGAAAGAAGTCTTCTAACAGGCTGCCGCCATCAGGGCTCTTTGGGAAACAACCGTAACTTTGAAGAAAAAAAGAAAAACAAGAAAAACTAGAAAACCTAATTTCGTGTCAGAGAGACAGATGACTTTCGTGCCAGAGAGGCAGACTTTTTACTGTTAATCACAAGGATTTTGTTCCAACTGTGATTTTGTAAAGTTAGTCTTTTTTTATAAATACTTTTTCAAAAAACAAAAAAAATCTATAACTCTTACATACTATTTATTCAAAGTTGGGATTGCTTTCAAGTCTTGAATAAAGTCATCAAACATACTTAGATAAATAAATACTAAAGGTTATAGGTATGTATGTATGTATATAGACATAGTAGGATTAAGTCAAAATATGTTCCTTGATAAATCTTCCATTCTTCTTCCTCAAAAACAAGATATATATATATATATATTTATTTATAAAATGTGAGAAAACTAAAACAATTAAAAGTTGCAAAATCATACTAATATAAATCTATTTAAACAAAACTAAAAATAAAATAAAGATTGTTTTGTAATAATTAATAAAATATATTTTCTTGCGGGTATATAAGAACATATATTATTTACAAATAATATTTTTCTATTTTTATATTTTTCATAAGTAGTTGGGAATCAAATAATAAATTGATGGGTAAGTTGCATATTCCGGTACCTTTAAATACATATTTCAAAAAATAAAAAAGAATTAATAAAATAATTTTTAACTGAATTAAATATAAATGTTAATTGATATGCTACTCATTTCTCTTTAAAATAAAATAAAATATAAAATTTATACTGCTATATATAAAAGAAATGTAATGCCTGCCCAGCCTTTTATTATTTCTAAAAAAAACTTTTATATTTGAGATTTAGTTTTTATATTTTATTTTTTATATAATATGATACTTTAATTTTTATAATATCATTAGTTAGTTTATATATTTTGTTTTGATTAAAATGTTGACGAAAATTTTAAGAATTATTAACATCAATAAATTTTTTTGTTAAATTTACATGACGTCATTTTTTCTTGCATGGCTATCAAGTATTTATTTATATTTAAATTTCAAAATGTCTTACTAATGAATTTAATAAAAAAATTTAATTAGTGTTAGCAATTGAATCTGAAATATTTGAGACAAATGATATATTATATGAACATAGATAAATATTTAATAATTATATTAAAACGCCTATACATATTATAGTTTAAATACATGTAAAGTTTTTATAAAATTATATATTCAGCTCCATTAATACTGATTTTTTATGATAATTTTTATCTAATGTTTTTATTTTAAATTGTAAATTTGAAATGCCTCAGACAAATGATACATTATATGAATGTGGATACATATTTAATAACTATATTGAAATGCCTAATACATATTATAGTTTAAATACATGTAAAATGTTTTTTTATAAAATTACATATTCAACTCCATTAATATTAATTTTTCAATAACTTCATGATTTTAATATTTATTTTTAATTGGTACTATTTATTTATTATTGTCAAATTTATTTAAAAATATGTTCTTGATTTGCCGCAATTCGTTGTAGCAGATTAAATCATTTTTCGTACTTAAGGAGCTCGTATAAAAGCAGTTTAGTTATATTTTTACTTAAGTTTCACTTTTAGTTCATATATAATAAGAAGTGTAATTTGAGCCATTTATATGACCTTAGGGGCCAAAATAGGCCTAAAGGAAGGCTAATGTATTCGGTGAGTGTGTAGGACATCATTGGGAGGCATAAGAACAAGAGATTGACTGTAATGTTGTAACACGTAGTGTCGATGTCGCAACATAGTGAGCAGAGCACTGAAAAGGAGCAAACTACCTTTAGTGTCGCGGCACAACCCTGTAATCAAGCCTCAGCTCATAAACTGCTATTAGTGTCATGACACCGCCTTGACGAGAGGAATTAATGAGTGATCGTTGTTTTATACGATGTCAAAATCTTAAAATTTATATAAAGAATAATCGAACCTGGAAACTAACTATGACAACGATTTGAGGCAAGCGCACCTATCGAACAGTAATATAGTTAAGGCAAGACCGGATTGTCGAACCCAAAGGAACCAAAAGTACTAATACTAACTTTCTTTTTATTATTTAGCCTAAGGATTGAATGAATTTTTATCTAATCTAAAATTAACTAACTACTAAACTAAAGACTCTAAGACAAAGAAGAATGAAATTGGGAAAATAACTTTGAGGAAAAACCATTTGATTAAGACGATACCCAAAGAAGAATCCACCTAGACTTCACTTGCTATCTAACTCTGAACCAGACGATTTATTCATTTGACTTGATCCGTAAGATTCCATAAGTTATATTAATCCCTCTCTCGAGGCGACTAACGTCTAACCCTAGGTTGATTAATTGAAATCTCTATCTAATTAAAACCCTTAGAATTGCATTAACTCGATCTATGGACTCCCATATTAGGTTTCACCCTAATCCGGCAAAATCTCGTCACCCTATCTCTAGGCGTGCGATCAACTCTGCTTAATTATGCTAGATCTACTCTTAGGCAGGGACTTTTGCTCCTCCACCTAAGCACATCACACTTGAATTAATATCTCGGAAATATCAATACAAGAATTAAGAACACATAATTAAGAACAAGTCAAATATTTATCATATAGTTCATCAAACGATAACAAGATTCATCTTAGGTTTCATCCCTCTCATGTATCTGAGGGTTTAGTTCATAACAATAAAAGAAAACATCTCAGAAGAAAAGATAAAACAAAACATAAGAAATCCCAAAAACCCCCTGAAGGAATTGAAGGAGAGATCCTCCGTCTTGAGTATGATTCTGGCTTCTTAAGATGAATCAACTGGCTATCTTCGAGTAAATCTCCACAAATCTGCCCTCTTTAGCCTAGCTGGACGCCCTCTCACTAAAGCCTTGGGTTGCCCCGACAAAAGCCCTGGCAGAAGACTTCTTCCGAACTCCTCCCGCTTAAGTTGCTCCCTAAGGTGTTTATATAAGCTTTGAGATGCCTTACTTGGCCCCTAAGTATCCTAATTCGAGTGAAACTTCTCTTTGTCACGGCAGGGACATGCCCGTGGCACACGCTCGTGTGAATCATGGTCAGGCCGTGTTTGAGACTGTTGAATGAGGCACGGCCGTGTGGTCTTGGGCCCAGGCCGTGTGGATTTTGTGATATGGCCCATTTACTCCGTTTTGGGCCCGTTTTCCGTTCTTTTCATCATCCGGTGCTCTTCTGAGTATAAAACATGAAAACAAAGGATTAAGAGCACCAAATTACATAATTTAAGGCTTAAATCATCCAAAAGCATGCTAAATGTGGGCTTAAAATATGTTACTTTTACGGTTTATCAAATACCCCCACACTTAAGCTTTTACTTGTCCTCAAGCAAAATTCTCAACTTACAACTAAAACGAGCTCCCTTGATTCATAATATTCATCAATAATGTTTCATCATAATTCAAAGATAATTCATACATGGATAATTTATCTCAAAGGGTCCTAAAGATTCAAACAATCAAAGTCGCACATTTATAGCCCGAAAACGTTAGGTGTCTCCCCTTACCTAATTAATTACCTCTGATTCAAAATCGACAAGAGTTGACATCCTCACTAAAGATTCACTCAAATCACTCAAAGTGTTTAAGGTTCAAAATTAAGCACTCAAAAGTCGAACATGAAAAGTTAATCCCATAGGCTTGCCTGAAAATCAAATCTCCACCACTGTAAAAAGATGAGATGATACACAGATCAAAAGGTCTTTTAAAAAGGGTTATAACGGGGCTTAGGTTAAAGGTGTGGATAAAGGCTGAATTAGAGGGTTAGAATCGAGATTGAATTGTCAACTTACCTAACCATAAACAATGAACTACTAATAAATTTTACATCAATTGAAAACTTGTAATACTAATATTAATAGTACGAGCTTCTTCTTCAGCAATTGGAATTTAAACGTATAAGCTCATTTAGTCTCATAACTAATAATGAATATACTTTGATTTTTTTTAAGAACAAATCAAATACATAATAAAGG